>JADLZK010010709.1:0-600000 GCA_015847255.1 Hyparrhenia diplandra | reverse complement strand
AGTGGGATGAGGTAGTATGAGGTGGCGTGTAATGCGTGATAAGCAGAGAATGACAAGTTCCTAAGGATCAACAAAGATTGACCAAACTCAATGCAAAACAAGCGACCCTATATATATCGAAAAAGGGTTTTCCTATCTAAAGAGCATGTATATATGGTCTGTGGTAGGAGGTTCAACACTCGTCATACAAGAACTTATCATGTGCATTTTATAATTTTCAAAAGGTAAATCTCCAGAAATCTAGTGTCACTAGGAGTAGGATAAATAGCAGCTAAAACTTTCATATATCATATCCGTCAATCACCTAGACTTTAGAGCAAGCATTTGCTACACCACGGTTTTCAGGGTTCGAGCAAATCTCAAGTCAAAACAGTTTTGCATTAAAGGCTCAAGAGAAAGTAAGCTTGAAAGCTAGGTACTTGAAATGAATTACAACGGAGCAACTATTCATCATTTCCATGCATGAGAATTAGCTTCGGAGTTCATTTTATTTTTAGCGAAAAAGATAACCTTTGGTACACTCCTATTTATTTATTCTCAAACCTAAAGATCACACTAATATTATATATATATATAGTCTAAACATTTTATTTGGTTTTCTATGGTTATACATCTTTTTTTATTTCTTTTTAATAAAGCAAACACATCTAGCTAATATTAAAACATAGGAAAGAGATACTTATCGAGATAACGGGGGTGCTCTCCCCAAGCTAGATTGGAATGTCGGGTTGATGATGTGGAAGTTGAGGTAGACAAATGATGAGGGTGTCATCCTATCATGTCTCTCTCCCTTTGAATCCTGCTAAAAATCAAATAGACAACAAAGCTAGTGGAACAGATTATGCGTTAGCGGTTGGCCACATAGGCCTCATGTGCCTAGAGACGGATCACGATTAGTTTAAGCGAGAACTTCAGCAGAAAATATTTTTTTGGAATTTTATAGATTTATATGCATGCAAAGAACTATGATGCAAATGCAACTAGATGAATGCATAATTATTTTTTATGCCGCCACAAAGAAATATCGTTATGGGTTGTTACACACCACAAGATTATTCACATGGGGCTTTAGAATTTTTCAATGCAAAGCTAATGCGGAAATTTAAATATGCTAAAGGAAAATGATTATGCAATGCAAGGAAGTAAATATGGTATGCATTAAATATGGATAACTACCGATCTTACCTTTCGGCGAGGGTTCAGTGTTTTAAGTCCCCTGAACAAGACTACTTACCTTGTTAATTTCTTAAGTGCATCATCTGATCTTGGTAGGTGCATCTCCGAGATGGTGATTCTGAAGATGGTGTCACCCATGTTCTATTGTTGGTCCAACACTTCGAAGTGAAAATTTGATAGTGGGGGTTGGTAGCCTCTTGTTTCGTGTGCCCGCTTTGTGGTTTAGGACATTCACTCATAGAAATTTGGGGGAGTGACAGACTCCTCAACATTTTTTGCAAAGTGTGTCCCGTTTGCAAAGATAAGGTAGAGATCAAGTGCATGGGCCCTGTTGGTGGGAAAACACCAACAGAACCAAAAATTCATTCTTCTTTAAGACCTCAGGCACATTGAACAAGATGTATTTGATGTATTATATATTTTGATTAATCTTAACTAGGGTGGCAAGATCAGAAGATGAAACATGAATGTTGTAATATTTTTTTTTTCTTATATGATTGAGACTATGAGAAGAGAGTGGTGTTAGGAGCAACTCAACTAAACATGTTGAGCGGATCAAGCAAGGGTGTTACTCTAACATGTTTGGTTCTTTATTTATGAACATGCCGTAATTAAGGGAAAGCTTATTTATTGACAACTTACCTCAAGATGTTACCTTTATTGTTGGAGCATGCTGGCACTTTAACAACTTGTGGTGGTCTTTTCCTTTTGCTAGAAGCTTTCCTTATTTGGCCTCTTATGTAGCTTCTTCCTAACTTGTCTTCTTTTTATTCCATGAAGTTCCTTTGTCCATGCGGCGCATCTTCCTTGTGAAAGATTTGTCGTATCTTGCTTCTTCTCCTCACTGTGAGTCCATCTCGTGACCTCCCCAAGTTTATTTGAGAGTTTCTTCTTTTTCTGCAGGGTTAGTCCAACAAAATATACCGATGTCTACATAAGCAATTTTTAGTTCAATAACCAAACTAGACTCCATGTCTAATTCCATTAAGGAAGGCGTTCTAACCTAAGCACCACGCTTAATTTAAAAAACCTTTGAAAACACGCTATCTCGTACTATAGCAAAGATTCTCAAACCAAAGCATACTAGGGTAGACAAAGGGTAGCATGAAGGCATTTATAGAGAGTTACTCAAATAGAGATGAAGAACATATATATTTTTTTAGCATGTCGTTATGGTAGAGACAACCAAGTAGTGTAGCAACATGATAAGGAATATTTCTATGCATGTTAATTAATGTTGCACAATGATTGGTTGGACATACCTTACATTGTCATCCTTCGTTCTCCTTGCTCTAGACCTGAAATGGTTAGCGACAAAAATACCCGAAGGAATATTTCCTCATTTATATCTCTACGCTCATTTCACAAGGGTTTTATAGCAATAAGGTAAACACTCATGTTATTGCTCAAGAAATACTTGTTTTAGGACAACAAGCTCGCCCTTGGGGAAACCATTGAATTATGATTCATGATGATTAAGTGGCTTCCCCTCCAACTTCAACTGTCTCAAGATTCGGGATCCGGAATATTTATGATAGATGAACACGTCCACAACCACCCTTTCAAAATCTATAGGAGGAGAGAGAATAAGGGGTTGAAGAACTTGGCGTGTGCTAAAGATAGAGAGACTAGATGGTTCATGAAGTTCATCATGTGAACATGGACTAGATGAAGTGTCTATGAAGCGACTCTCATGCTCATTGATGTCATCTTCCTTCTCAAACTCCAATGTTAATTTATCATGGTTATCTAAGGGGTTCCTTGGGTTGGTGTCTCTCGGGCTGATTTCATCTAAAATTTCGTCCGTCAACTCAATGGTTGTGACACATATGTTATTAATACTTTCAAGCCATTGTTGTTGGTCTTCTTGGTGGTCTTGATGATTCCTAAACATAGGTTGTTTCGGTGAATTTCTAGGATCATCATGAGTCTCAAAGAAGTAGGGATATGTGGATTCATCGGGGTCAAGGATGGGTTTAGAGATAGGTTCGAATAGGTCATCTTGTTTAGGCATAGAAGGGGAGAAGATAAGGTTGTCTTCTAGATAGCTCGCTCTCCTTCTATGACATGATCGAACATGCCATCCTTGGGTTTCTCCCAATGTCTTTTAAAAAGAATAAGCATGTTCAACAAGAGTCATCTCCTTAAAAGAATCTGAATTATAGTCACTTGGAGATCTCTTGTATGGACTTCTCCCATAATCTCTAAGGGTTGGTTCAAAAAGGATCTTTCAAAGGTGGAATTTCTTCTTCCTTTGGGGGATTTTGGGATGTTGATGGTTCAGGGGTGGATAGCTAAATTTTGGGATTGGAAGTGTTGTGAATTAGCTATCGTAATTTCCTCTTCTTCCTTTTTCTCGGGGAAAAGTACTAGGGGAGGTGGAGTATCCACTAAATCTGTCCATGAGAAGTCTTGCTTCTCTAGCAGTGCGATGGAGGAAATGCGCATCCCGAAGCTGCATTAAGGTCATCTGCATCTTCCTTATTAAGACCTAAATAAAAATGTTGAAGAAAGGCTGGGTCTGGAATAACAAGGTTTGGGCATGTAGTGGTAAGGACATTAAAACGTTCCCATGATGCAGCAAGAGACTCTTCTTTGTGTTGTTTAAAAGTTAGAATTTCTACTCGAGGGCGGGGCCACTCGATAGGTGGGAAAGAATTTTAGATAAAAAATTGGTGTACAATGTTCCCCAATCTCCATTCACTTTCTCTATATTCGGGTAATACCACTTTGTTTAGCTTTTCCCGTCAAAGAGTAATGGAAAGAACTTCCAAATGTAAGGTATTGTCGGATATGCCTTTTATACGAAGACAATCCATAATTAGCTCAAACTCTTGTAGGTGTGAATATGGGTTGGCCTCGCCCTCTCCCGAAGGCTAGTTTACGAACCAACTTTATAAAGTCAAGGGGGTAGCTCATAGGACGATGTTAAGATAGGTTCTCAAGATTGTGGCGTCCTAAAAGCTTTCGCTTGTGCGTTGATGATATTTATAGATAGGCGTGGAATCCATAATGAAAAAGAAAAACAAAAGAATAAAAGGGATAAAAGAATATGATACAAGGATAAGGTAGATTCAAAGTCAACTCAAAGAACCATTTCCCCAAAGCGCCTTAAAGCTTGTTGGTATTTGTTATGCCCACGTAAATATTGAAGATGAATAATCCGCAAGCCGCACGGATACCGTTGTAGCCTTCACCCTGAGGGTTTTAAATATCATATCCACGAGGGGAACGTGTGAGGGAGACTAAGATCTAATCTTAACCCGTAGTAGCACAAGACCTAAGATGGTTAAAAGTATAGAGATGATTACTAAGATATCTAATCCTACTCATAGTAAACTTGCCTTCTACTTGTTCTATCTGGGGATATCACATAGGGAGAAACACCAACAAAAGATGATTCATTTAGAGATAAATCCCACGAGTCCTGAGGGCGGGATGGGGAATACAAAGGATCAACGACACCCTAACTAGTTGGTCATGCATCCAACTAGCGGGCTATCATAGTCGCGATCTACCACCAATCTGGAATATAGGATGAATCTAACGAGATACCCGAGCCTAAGCACCACGCTTGCACTACGAATATTACCTTAACCTAATGCCTTAGATTAAAGTACTCAAAAGAGACCCGCAGATCGGAAGAACAAGATAAACAATGATGCTTACTAAAAAGAAGAAGTAGATTACCAAATGCTAACTCCAAGTGTAGGTTAACTTCCACCGAGGTACAAGTTGTAGAGGTAGCACCGACAGCCCGGCACCTCCTCGGGCACCTCCTCGGGGCCGGCACCCCCAAGCTTACCCTTTGCTAGTCCCTAGCAAAGCCAAACTTAGCAATGGATTAGGAGTTGCTACAACGCTTTCACGCCTCAAAAGTACACATGCTTTCAAACAAAATTTCTCCTCCGGATTAAAATAAACCTTTTCAACCTTCAACTTACCCATATTACCTTTAACCATGGAGCTTATAGCCTTTTCTTGGGATCTTGGGCAATTGAAAGATAGAACAATCAAGTCAAGCACCATGTCTCGGACTCTTTGTTCAACCATCATTCCGGAGTTTTTTACTACTTTTCAAAAAATAAAACTCAAAGTTCCTTTAGTATGACCCTTTCAAGTCTCTCATTTGTGGTTTTTGTGGATCCTCACTAAGGCAATAACGTTGTGTTGCCTTTCTCTCAAAATATGTGGTATTTTTGGACTAAGGCAGTAGGACACTATTCCTTCTTCTCTCTCACCCTATATCTAAGGCTTATATGTGGAGTTCATAGGTGGGAGAACACTAAATCTACTTACTAAGCATATATTGTAAGTTCAAGCAATGGATCCAAAGTCACGAGTCATACCGCATGTGCATGTGTATGGTGTAGTGGAATGAATATGGTGGTAGGTGTATGAGGTGAATGTAATGAAATGCAATGAGGGAAAGAGCATAATTCTACTTTAGCTCCTTGAAGAATCATCTCTCTTGAAACTTGGAAACACTTGAGAGAACACTGGTTGCATATTCTTTCTTTCTTTTTTTCTTTTTTTTTATGGAGAGGCGGGCATCTAGTACCCATTGTTTTCATAGCGGACACTTGTCCATTTTTTTACTCTCCTTTATTCTTCTCTTTTTCTTTTGCTTATACCAACGCTGCAGAAATGAAGAACATACCACACTCGGCGCGGATCCTACACTCCTACGCAGCGGTACACCCACCGCAGCGGTGGCCCCCATTCCGCCGTGGCACCGCAGTTGTCTCCCAATATGCACCGATGCCCGCCCGGCGAGGCTCGGTTGGGCCGAGAGGAGGAGGATGTTTTTCCACTCTTGATAGCAGGGCACAACGTCGTTCAACACTTCTATTGCCTGTCTAAAGTGCTCGCGGCGCTTACTCGAGTTGAGGCAGCGTCGTCGCCGCCGTGTGTCGGGGCGGATCTCCCGCAACACCTCTCGAGGCATGGTCGTCATCAGCGGCGGTGGCGTTCCGCCTATAGAGCAGAAGAGCGTGCACGTCTCGGCGAGCACGCGTGCCCGAGTCGGCGGTTTGTTTCCAGCTTTGTCGAGGGCGGCGAGACGGTGAGGCGACCTTCCACGAACACGGGAGACATGCACGCCGGCACGCGCCCGGGGTTGCCGACCTCGGCGAAGCTTGCGATGAGACCGCGCGGTACTCACGCGAGTGGTACAGCGGCCCGGCCGTGGCGACGTAGCCGTCGACGCCGACCCGCCGCCGTCGTTGCAAGACCGGCCTGAGTGGGATGCTCCGGTCCAAGATGTCGCCGCGGCACGCTTCGTGTCCAGGTACAGGTGGCCCGTAGATTGTAGAGGTCCTCCATAGGATCCTCTGCGGCCATGGCGACGCGGAGCGCAATGTCCTCAAGCAACTCCCGCGGAAGGTTGTCCAGGTTCTCCATGGCTCGAGGCAGCGGCGCGGTGGGGGCTTTTTTGCTGGAAACTTTGAGCGCGGCGGGGCGGAGGTGAATAGCAGCAATAATACGGGTGGCGCCGGGCCGGGTGTGTTCCCCGTGTAGCCACGTGTTTTTTTTTAAGGGAGCGGCCGGAGAGGCTTGCGACGACATGACCGGTGTGTACAGCTTATTTTTGAGACCGCGCCGTCGCGCGTAAAATTCATCTAGTACAGCTTATTTTCGCGACCGCGCCAAATTTTTTTCAAGAGCATGCCTAGGCGCGTTTTTCATTAAGCAGAAAGAGTGTTACGCCTAGGCGCGCCAATGAATACCAACGCCTTTTGATAGAGCGCGTCTGTAACCTTTGCACGGTGCGTGCGTGTGTAGGTGTATCCTTTGCGTGGAGAGCTCGCGGGCGAACGTCTGCCATCGTCCCTGGATTCCGTGCCATCTTTTTTGATGCGTCGTCTTATTCAAATTTTTTACATAAATATAATTTATTTTGTTATTTTATCAATATTGATACTTGAATATTGATTAATTTATTTTATGATTTACATAAATATTTTAAATAAGACGGATGGTCAAACATATGAAATTCAAAAGTCAAAAAAAGACAAACTCCATGGGACAGAGGGAGTATATCACAAATTCACAATTAATCACAACTAATAAAAAGTTCTCAGTTTCTCACCATCACGCGCACATACACAGGATCGACATCAAGCATCACGTACGCACCAAAAGCTATGGAATTAAGTTTGTTCGATCGAGGTCTCCATCTAGAGCACTAGAAATAGAAAGTTTGATCGTAAGAAGATCACCAACCACGGCAAAAGATTAAGTTGAGTGAAGAACCTCGACACTCGTCGCGGATCCTGCACTCCTCGCTTGCAGAACACGCAACACACATCACCCGAGCCCTCACCCAAGACGGCACTACGGCAGCACCGTCCTGGCTAGCTGCACAGATGCCCGTCATGGCGAGGCACCATTTGGGCTATAGGGCGGCGACACTCTTACGGTATATGCGCCGCCAAGTAGCCCACCATACGCTCCATGCCTCGGCGGGGCCGAGTACGATTGATGTTCTTCTACGCCCCAACCGTTGCGAAGCGGTCGCCTTTGATCTCCATAATGGCCGTCGGGGCATAGTCGCCGCCCCCGTGGCACCGTTGGGCCTGTAGGAGCACAAGAGCAAGAACATACTTGGCGGTTTCATGCCGCGACGCGGCGGCGCGCGCTACTCGGCAATCGGCGTGGCGGACGGTGAAGCGGCCGACATAGACGGCATTCATGCGGCTATGAAGCACGCATCCGGGAGGTTGCCCGACGGCGAAGCCAGACAAGACTCTCGCGATCCTCGAAGCGACACCCATCGCGCCGGGCGGGTACGTAAAACATCCCGGTCTAGTCGGATGCTCCGCCCCACTGGTCGGTCACCCGCCGCTTTCATCTGCGAGCAATTGTGGCCGCCAGATTGGCGGTGTCCCCATGGGATCTCGCGGCGTCCTTGGCGACTCGAATCGCACCGTGCAAGCATGTCACGCGGAAGGTTTTCCATGGCGTGAGGGCGGTGGCGCGGGGCGTTTTGGTGGAAGCTCGAGCGCTCTAGCTATGTTTTGTCGCGGGGAGGAGCTGAGAAGCAAGTGGCGGTCGCGTAGCACGGTGCACGGACATGGGATTTTATGAGCGGGCGGGCGGTGCACTCGGCGGCGTTATCGAGCTAGCGACGCATTACTATTCCAAGGCTCGTCTCGTAAGATTTCTTCTATTAAAATCACTAGGTGGTCCAAAATTGATGTTTGGAGTTGTAATTTTTGAAATTTAAAATTGAAATGTTATCGATGATACATGACAAGAGCATGATTTGACAAAAAATTTAGAAAGAAAAACCATCATTTTTGGAGTTACTATGAGGGAGAAAGACTAGTTACAACTTTTGACCACATTAAAAAGAAAAATTAGGGTTCTTGAGCCCCGAAGGTCTCACCATCGCAAACGTGAATATAACACGAATTACCACATATATACATCAACCATCACGTACCAAAAGTAAGATAGATTCATGCAACTCCGACGCCCATCAAACACGGAAGAACTTACTACACTCGGCGGATCCTACACTCCTCGGTCGCGAGCGGGGGTTTGTATGCCATAGGCCATGCCCCCATTCGGCACGGTGCCGCAGTGAGTCTCCCCATGTGCACCGATGCCCGCCTGGCGAGGCACCGGTTGTGCTAGAGGGAAGACGAAGATACTTGTCTCTCTCGCATATGGCGCCACCAACAAGTCGTTCGCAACACTTCCACCGCCACGTTGCGGAGTTCTCGCGTTTCGCGGCCCTCTAGGGTGCAGCCATCGCCGCCGCCGTGTCGGCGCTCCAGCTCCCAACACCGCCCGGCGCGGTCGTCATCGGGGGCGGCGGCATTCCGCTGTAGAGCGAGAAGAGAATGCACATACCGAAGCGAGTGCATGCCCCGTGTTGGCGGCTTGTTCCGCAAAAGGGCGGCGGCGACGCGGTGCCGCGCCTTCCACGAACACGGCGAACATGCTCGCTCTAAAGCTCGCCTCCGTTGTCGACCTCGGCGAGCTTCCGATGGAGACTCGCGCGGTACTCGCAGCAGTAGTACAAATGGCCCGGCGCAGACATAGCCGTCGACCCCGCCGCCGTCGCAGACACCCGGCCTAGTGGGATGCTCCAGTCCATGATGGCGCCGCAAGACGCTTTGTGTCCGTGCACAGTGGCCCAGAGATTGTAGAGGGCCCGCATAGGATCCTCGTCGCGCCATGGCGACGCGAGCACAACGTCCTCAAGCAACTCCCCGCGGTTCTTCGCATGTCTCGAGGCTCGGTGCATGGTTTTCCTCCAGCTCTCGCGCTCCGGTCCGGGAAAGGAAGATGAACGGTGTTCTCGCCGATAATGCGAGATGGAGGGCGTAAAAGTATGCCTACCGGCCGGCCGGTGCTGATTTGTTGTGACTTGTGAGAGAAAAGCAATCGGTGGCGACCGAATCGACCGAGAGTGAGTTGGGATTATTACCGGAGTACACCCACCCGGTGGGCGGTCTTTGTCGGGCGGGCGTAGAGGTCGAGTGACAAACATAACTTGGGACGTGCTGATCATATCCATAGTTCCACACATGACACACCTTGCATGCGTATCTTTGCGTATCGCCGTATCCATGACGGGGGTTTCGGTTTTTCGGTCTCGGGTTTCTTGGTATGGGAGGGAGATTTTTTTTTGACGTAATAGAGGGAGAGGGTTTGATTTTTGGTTGGTGTGTGTGTGGAATGGGGGTAGGGCCGGGTGGTAGTGCACTGTGTGGATGGCTGGGTGGCATGTGTATATGGCTTGGGTGGGGTAGGCGGGGCCCGGTGGGAAGTGAAGGAGAAGGGTCGGTTAACTTCATGAAAGTGGTTCGTGGGCGGTATGTGGTGGTGAGTTGGAGTAGATTCAAAACAAAAGGAAAATAGAAATATATATACCCGGGTGCACTTTCTATACACCTACACCCATATTCAAAAATCACATTCGGTTTGAGTATGTTTAGATACTCATTAAGATACTCTAGATCTTACTACACCTAAAAATTTCAAGGAACCTATATTTTTTAATATATTACATAAAATGCCACTACTGGGCCATATAAAAAAAGTATATCCATATACTCAACGTATGAATACATGCTTAACATATATACCACCATGGATGGTCTAGTATGATCATATACTTCATCCACATGCACTTCGCTCGGTCATGTACGGCAACGCCAGGGGATATGACGCGTGAAGGACGGTTCAAGAGATTAAATCATCTACCAAGGATTTCCTCAAATAAATTATTATATATGTTTTATTACATTACGAGAAGTTGTCACCCGGCCCAACATATCTAAATATTTCTATTTGATATTGGTTCAGCTTGGAGTTTAAACACATAAGATTAAATAATCTTTATGCAAATGAGTATATACTCTATTTCATACATTTAAGTTCTTCGTTACTAACTTTGTTTCTAACCTGCACAAGCAAAGTAATTCTGCTCAATAGCTAATTGTGATCAGATTTCTACAACGATTACAATTCTTTTTTTTTTGAGATTAAACAATTACAATAATTCAATCCTTTAACAATACCCTTTCCTACCCGCAAAGAATGTGGGGTAATTCCGCTAGTATTTAGATAAAATTATAAGTGGGCCCCATTGATGGTAGTTGTATAGAGTAGAGATACATGAGGCATGAGTGCGGAAGAAAGTCTTTCAAAAGGAAGGAATCTTGATGACTATAGGCCATATAGAGGATCGAGGCAAATAGAGATACATCGGTCGAGTACGGGAAGAAAGTATGTAAAGGAGGGAAATCTTGATGATCAAGATCTATAGAGGAAGTAAATAGAGAAACATTATGGACGGGCGAGGTGCACTCGCTAACTCCAAAAGCGCACAATATAGTTTTTGTACAATATTCAAGATATGGATAATGGGTTACACGATGGGGTTAAAAAACCTAGGAAAGCTACTCATTTCTCGGGTAGCAAAGGCGGTAGCAATGTCATGAATCGCTGACGGCCAGGGGAAAAAAAATAGGGCCGGGCTGATCAATCTCAAATACATCTTAGCCCTCCTAATCTATGTAATTACGAATAAAAATTTAGGTGGGGCTTATTAGGTAGGGCTCGTGTAATTTTGATCGATAGGGGGCTATAGAGCCCAACCTACTCAATTCTCGTGTAGCAAGGTGGTAGTGGGAGTAGTCGATAGTGTGGAGTGATTGCCTTGTGTACGTGGAGGAGAATAGATTCATGTTCATGCGCGTGTGTATAGCAAATATAGGTTTCAAAATTATTTTTTTTTTCCCATGACCTTGCATGCGTATCCTTTGCATATCCCACACACCCCTCTCTACCAAGAGGGTGCACGTCTCGCCATCGTTAGCGCAGTTCCATCAAAACCGATGCTGTCTCGACGGCGAGGCACCGATTGGGCCGAGCGAGAGGGCGAAGGACGGACGCGCGAGTATCTTTGTAACACCCAGTTTTAAGAACAAAACCAGATGATGCTATATGTGAGCCCCGGAAGTCAAATCTCACATATAGTTTACAAATAAATGGAATATCAATTCACAATGCTTAGAATATAACGAACATAATATAAAACAAATAACCTCACTAGCGGGCTCGGAAAGACTCTTCAATCTTACGGTGTAGGCTCCACGGGGGACCGACGGACCGTTGATCACAAGCCTAACTTCTTCCCGAGGTGTGGGGAAATAGCAAGGGTGAGTCCATGTCGAACTCCGCAAGCATAGCCGGGGTTATGAGGCTTAGAAGTCGACAATCTGTCTTAATCTGCGGTTGCTTTTAGTGTTGATCAAGTTTTAAGCTTAAGCATAAAGGAATCCCATTAACCTATTAATCACAAGTGTGAACAAGTATCAACATCAATTTAATAGCAACAACATAATAAGCATGCAATTCTATTCATTAATGTCTCCAAGGCCGTTCATGACCGCGAACACGGGCCGACATGTCGGTTTAGTTAACTCTCTGCAGAGGTGTACACTTTCACTACGGGTCATGGTTTCCACCGTGGTAGGTTCTCGACTCCCTAACCAAGTGAAGACCATATAAGGTCGTTCAAAGACCCTCCTAAAAATATTGAATGGCCAAATGAGCTACAACCCCGTTTCTCGCTATTTTGGCAAACCACCAACAAAGTTAGGTAGACCCCTTGAACAACCAAAGTCGAGCCATGTAACCCCCCATAGCTGTACTGTATATCCCGGATGATCACGAATGAATAAGTCCTTATGGAGAGCTAAGAGCTTCATAAATAAACAACACAAGCTCTTTAAGCCCTATGTACCATGGCATCATCAACTAATCATCTCGATTTAATCCATAAAGCAAATAATAAATAATGTGTGTTGGTTGAGCGCTAGCAAGTTACTACCCAAATGCATAACCCATAGGAAACAAGGATCAAGTAATCAAGACTAGGTAAGTCCTTAATGGTAAACAAGGAGGACACATGCATCATGAGTTAATGACTAAAGTGTATGGACATCAAGGATGATCCCAAGCTATACTTGCCTCAAATTCAGATCCTTTCTTCAAGTCCAATCTTTCAAGAACTTCTTTTTCGATCTCCTTCTTCTAGATCACCAAGCAAGGCTCATCGACTGAACGCATACATAGTCACAAAGCACCACACATATATCCGAGCAATCATACACGAAGCAAACAGTAGATCTAAATTAGAACAGTACACCAATCAATGAATTTGAAAAGCTTATAAAACGATTCTACATGTCGCTAAATCACACGACGCGAAAAAAGCACTCTAATCGAGACATCGACGGAAGAGAGACAATTTCTGAAAGATTTGCTTTTAAAAAGAAAACTATGAGCTTATTTATTTTAATTACATAAAACATGTATAAGATATTTCAGAGAAATATCTAAATTGAGCTAAATCAATTTTATATTTGATTTGAAAAACAAAGATAGACCTAATATTATTTTACTTAGAAAGATCGAAGTGCAAAGACTAATTTGATTTTAATTGAAAAATCTAGTTGCATTTAGATTGATCAAATTATCATTTTATTTGAAAAGAAATAGAAGTGGTTAAACTGTATATCCTACTAAGCTGTAGATCACGTGGTTACAAGTCTAAAGCAACTTGACAGGAGCAAAACTGAAATAGATCACGTACTGCTGATGTCATCACATGGTATTTGTGTATTTGTGGATTTGTTTTTCTAAAGGAATACGGCAAGAAAACGTGTGATGTAATCATGATGTCATCAAGCTTGCAATTAGTTTTGCAATAGCTAGCAAAGGACCGTGCGTGGAAATATGCATGGCGAGACTAAGCAGTGCCGATGATGGCCACAAGGCATAGAACGAATGAACAAAACAAACAGCTAGATATGATGTGATCAAAATCTAGCAACAGAATGAAACGGATCAGCTAGCTAGAGTTGTAGCAAGGCACCAAACACAGTTACGAGCATGTATGCAGATAAGAACACAAACAAGGTGCTCACCATGACATATAACGACAGATGACCGGAGTTCTTCAACTGCAAGAGATGGACGATGGCTGAACTTGCAGATGGTGAATGGCCTATATATGATGTTTCGTGAAGAGCAGATGGTTCATGGCAGATCGGAATCCTCTGGCTGAGCAGAGAAAAACTTGATGGCAACGTGGGCTTAGCAGGGTGGCTCGGCTCGACAGCTCCTGTAGAGAGTTCGATCGGCTATGGCGTGAGCAAACAGAGAGATAAAGATAAATAGATGAAGGCATCAAAAGCTTTGTAACCTCGACACAGAACTCTGGTAACAGGTTGCGACGTCGGCAAGGCAGCAGTCCACGGGCACGGTTGCGTCGGTTGCAGGTCCAAACTTGACGAGATCCCGATTGTGGCGTCGGCCCTTGACTTGGCCAAGACGCTGCTGTGGCCTGGCTTATATAGGAGAGAGGCACGGTACGCGTAGTAATTGTGGCCGGGTTGGTGTCATCTTCAGCCTCGGTTACGAACACAGGGGAGCAACTCGATTGATGAACGACGACGCTGGCTGGGGCTGGGATAACTGCGAGATCAGCAGGGCTGACTTGGGCTGAATTGGAAAAAGAAAATAGAGAGGAAAAGAAAAACACTTTTTCTTTTATTTGAGTTTTTTTTTAAAATAGATTTTCACAAGGGATTTGAAATCGTTTTTAATTTCAGTCAAAACCAATCATCACAAAATAAATTCAAATGCACCAGCATGAATGCACAACCATGTTTCTAAACCCTATATTAAATTTTAATTTAATGAAAAATATTATTTACCTATATTTAATGAGCACAAAAATACATAAATAAATCATTTTATTCTATTTTCAAAAGCGGTAAAATTTGGGGTGTTACAAATCTACCCCCTTAAGATGAATCTCGTCCCGAGATTCGGAAGATAAAGATCGAAAAGATTGAGATACTCCGTCTTCGACACTTCGCCGCTTCTCGAATAGTTCTTATTATCGCGTAATGACTTTGCCATAGTCTTCTTATCCTCATAATGTTATTCCAACTGACTTGCTGAACTATTTCCAAATGGGTACTCAACCAATTCCCAATTAGTCTTCAACTATTAGGCCACTTCTCTAGAGCTAACATACTCCTCTTATCCACTCTGTTTATGCTTCTCATAGAGAGCACCGAAAATTGGGCAAGACAAATTTTTATTCCCATTGATTCCAAACTACATCACAATAACTCTAGACATGTCCACCTCTACGTCTTCTTAGTCCATGATCTCGAATCTCCTACTTCATACATCCTTTACTAGCGGTAACACTCAAGTTCATAGGTGTACTCCTAGGTGTCCAGTTTGCAACTCTACTTCATTATCTCTAGCTCTTGTTATCGGGTGGTCAACAACGGTAGCATCAACATGGATAGATGATCATAAACAGAGGGTAATCCAAAAAAACAAACTCACAGCTTCAAGATACCTCACAACTTGAAGATAGATTGAGTGAAACAAACACATGAGTTTAAACCACTACTCCCCTTAAGAAGAGATAGACCAGAGGTAACCAGGGAGTAGCTCTCATAACCTTTTAGGTACCTTATCCCCCATATAGACCTTCCAATTGATTAGCATGACTTTCTTGATCCAAAGTAGGTTCCGTTACCAACTTGCAAACATGACTACGGTCGAAATACTCAAACTTGAACACAATTCCATGGTCCTTATTGTTACTTCCACTTAACCATTGTGATTTCTCTAGTTCTAAAGTGAACTTTATTAACTTACTACTAGCTACATAGTGTTAGTGGCATCACTCGAATTGCAAACACAACTTGTTCTTGGTGTCATCCGAACCTTCTTAACATAACTATCCTTTACTAAAGGCATCAACAAGGCCTTCTGCATCTCTAGATGGTAGCACCTTTTCCAAGTCATAACATTTGTTTAGCTCGGTCCAACTAGAACATGCAACTCTAGACCAAATTAGTAGTCCTATGATTTCTTATAATCCACGTAGACATTACTCTTAAAATCCATGTAACTACCGCATGGCGTTCAATTCGGATAGTACCTCCAAAATCCACATGCTTCACCACACTTAATATCTTCTCTTGTAGTAACATCTTGAGAGACTTGGGTAAACCTTTTTTTTTTTTTTTTTTTTCAACCTCCAAAAGAATCATCTCATTCGAAGGAAACAATCTTGCATACTTGGACGGCTTCAACTCAACACCTCACTCTAGAGTTCTTCATGCAATCCACTATTAGAGATGTCATACCTAAGAAAGGATCTTCCTACAAACTCACTCACCATGATGCTTGTTGTAAGTATTGGAGTTTCCAAATTCATCAAAGAACAACTGTAGAGAAGTCCAACATGCAGCACATTTCTATATCATCATTGCTAACTTGTCTTGAATTATAAGTTAAACTCCAAAGTGTTGTGATAGCTTGAGACAAAATCCAATCATGTCAAGCGCACAATCTCCTTGTAGACGATCCATCCGTCATCAACCTTAAGTGAAAGATGCATGTGCTCAATGTTGACATCTCAACCATAAGATAGCATATGCTTCCTAGTGAAGAACTAGAACATATCAATCTTCATTTTGCAACTTCTTCAGCGTGGCTACCCCCCTTAAGAAACGATTGCTAGGGGACCAACAAAGGTAGACACTCTCCTCAGCGAGTCATCCATCTTAATGACCTCATGATATCCAAGAAAACTCACGTGTATAGGCAAGACCAAGTATTCTGAAATTCCTTGCGAGTAGAATAACAGCAGCTCAGTAAAACATCAATAATTCGAGTTTTGTTAATCCAATAAGGTCGTGCTTTACACCGTTGGAAAGCTTATGAAATTCTCTACAACTTCCTTATAGAATTCTTCTCCAGATTCAGCGCTTAAGTTGGTCGAAAACAACACACAACAGAATCTGTTCCAGATTTCTGACAGCGCAGATGCGTCGTCTTGTGATTTTCGTAGCTCTCAAATCATGATAGCTATCTTGGTGATTCTTGCGCTCAGAGAAAGGTATGGAAGTCTACTTTTGTCCAAATTTATTCCATAATTTTTTTATGGTCCAAGGGCAGAGATATAAGACAAAGAAGACAGACTGCTCTGAGAAGACAGGATGGACAGAAAACAAGAAAACCACCCGACTATTTATTACACTAAATCCTTAAACCTTAAGCCTATGAACTAAATGAAATTGTAGGCAATCCCACAAGATCATACCACTCAATACAAAGATCCAAGACAAACATATGCATAATAACAATTCAACAAAGCAATAGAGATGCACAAATCAAACAATGACTCAACTTTCGCTACTAACGTTTTGTTGCATAAGGGGCATAAATTCCTACTTAAACATGGTGTGATTGCAGCGACATCCAGGGTACACCTTTTGCAGGTGGATGGTCGGAACACCTCTTCTACTCCGTTGATCCTTGGTAGTCCAGCATGACTTCTCCACTCATTAGTCTCCTTATGATGTTCCTTATTTCTGCCAAGCTCTAGTTGACTCGTATACTTAGGATGCGTTCAATTCTAACTAGGCTTGCGTCCTACAGTCAGCACGGAGCTGATACCAATTTGTAACACCCAGTTTTAAGAACAAAACCAGATGATGCTATATGTGAGCCCTGGAAGTCAAATCTCACATATAGTTTACAAATAAATGGAATATCAATTCACAATGCTTAGAATATAACGAACATAATATAAAACAAATAACCTCACTAGCAGACTGCGGAAAGACTCTTCAATCTTCTGGTGTAGGCTCCACAGGGACCGACCGACCGGTTGATCACAAGCCTAACTTCTTCCCGAGGTGTGGGGAAATAGCAAGGGTGAGTCCATGTCGAACTCCGCAAGCATAGCCAGGGGGTTATGAGGCTTAGAAGTCGACATCGCCTTAACTACTGGTTTGCTTTTAGTGTTGATCAAATTTTAAGCTTAAGCATAAAGGAATCCCATTAACCCATTAATCACAAGTGTGAACAAGTATCAACATCAATTTAATAGCAACAACATAATAAGCATGCAATTCTATTCATTAATGTCTCCAAGGCCGCTCATGACCGCGAACACGGTACCGACATGTCGGTTTAGTTAACTCTTGCAGAGGGTGTACACTTTCACTACGGGTCATGGTTTCCACCAGAGTAGGTTCTCGACTCCCTAACCAAGTGAAGACCATATAAGGTTGTTCAAAGACCCTCCTAAAAATATTGAATGGCCAACAGAGCTACAACCCCGTTTCTCGCTATTTTGGCAAACCACCAACAAAGTTAGGTAGACCCCTTGAACAACCAAAGTCAGAGCCATGTGACCCCCATAGCTGTATCTTGTATATCCCTGGATGATCACGAATGAATAAGTCCTTATGGAGAGCTAAGAGCTTCATAAATAAACAACACAAGCTCTTTTAGCCCTATGTACCATGGCATCATCAACTAATCATCTCGATTTAATCCATAAAGCAAATAATAAATAATGTGTGTTGGTTGAGCGCTAGCAAGTTACTACCCAAATGCATAACCCATAGGAAACAAGGATCAAGTAATCAAGACTAGGTAAGTCCTTAATGGTAAACAAGGAGGACACATGCATCATGAGTTAATGACTAAAGTGTATGGACATCAAGGATGATCCCAAGCTATACTTGCCTCAAATTCAGATCCTTTCTTCAAGTCCAATCTTTCAAGAACTTCTTTTCGATCTCCTTCTTCTAGATCACCAAGCAAGGCTCATCGACTGAACGCACATAGTCACAAAGCACCACACATATATCCGAGCAATCATACACGAAGCAAACAAGAGATCTAAATTAGAACAAGACACCAATCAATGAATTTGAAAAGCTTATAAAAGCGATTCTACATGTCGCTAAATCACACAGACGAAAAAGCACTCTAATCGAGCATCGACGGAAGAGAGACAATTTCGAAAAGATTTGCTTTTAAAAGAAAACTATGAGCTTATTTATTTTAATTACATAAAACATGTATAAGATATTTCAGAGAAATATCTAAATTGAGCTAAATCAATTTTATATTTGATTTGAAAAACAAAGATAGACCTAATATTATTTTACTTAGAAAGATCGAAGTGCAAAGACTAATTTGATTTTAATTGAAAAATCTAGTTGCATTTAGATTGATCAAATTATCATTTTATTTGAAAAGAAATAGAAGTGGTTAAACTGTATATCCTACTAAGCTGTAGATCACGTGGTTACAAGTCTAAAGCAACTTGACAGGAGCAAAACTGAAATAGATCACGTACTGCTGATGTCATCACATGGTATTTGTGTATTTGTGGATTTGTTTTTCTAAAGGAATACGGCAAGAAAACGTGTGATGTAATCATGATGTCATCAAGCTTGCAATTAGTTTTGCAATAGCTAGCAAAGGACCGTGCGTGGAAATATGCATGGCGAGACTAAGCAGTGCCGATGATGGCCACAAGGCATAGAACGAATGAACAAAACAAACAGCTAGATATATGATGTGATCAAAATCTAGCAACAGAATGAAACGGATCAGCTAGCTAGAGTTGTAGCAAGGCACCAAACACAGTTACGAGCATGTATGCAGATAAGAACACAAACAAGGTGCTCACCATGACATATAACGACAGATGACCGGAGTTCTTCAACTGCAAGAGATGGACGATGGCTGAACTTGCAGATGGTGAATGGCCTATATATGATGTTTCGTGAAGAGCAGATGGTTCATGGCAGATCGGAATCCTCTGGCTGAGCAGAGAAAAACTTGATGGCAACGTGGGGCTTAGCAGGGTGGCTCGGCTCGACAGCTCCTGTAGAGAGTTCGATCGGCTATGGCGTGAGCAAACAGAGAGATAAAGATAAATAGATGAAGGCATCAAAAAGCTTTGTAACCTCGACACAGAACTCTGGTAACAGGTTGCGACGTCGGCAAGGCAGCAGTCCACGGGCACGGTTGCGTCGGTTGCAGGTCCAAACTTGACGAGATCCCGATTGTGGCGTCGGCCCTTGACTTGGCCAAGACGCTGCTGTGGCCTGGCTTATATAGGAGAGAGGCACGGTACGCGTAGTAATTGTGGCCGGGTTGGTGTCATCTTCAGCCTCGGTTACGAACACAGGGAGCAACTCGATTGATGAACGACGACGCTGGCTGGGGCTGGGATAACTGCGAGATCAGCAGGGCTGACTTGGGCTGAATTGGAAAAAAAAAATAGAGAGGAAAAAGAAAACACTTTTTCTTTTATTTGAGTTTTTTTTTAAAATAGATTTTCACAAGGGATTTGAAATCGTTTTTAATTTCAGTCAAAACCAATCATCACAAAATAAATTCAAATGCACCAGCATGAATGCACAACCATGTTTCTAAACCCTATATTAAATTTTAATTTAATGAAAAAATATTATTTACCTATATTTAATGAGCACAAAAATACATAAATAAATCATTTTATTCTATTTTCAAAAGCGTAAAATTTGGGGTGTTACAAATCTACCCCCTTAAGATGAATCTCGTCCCGAGATTCGAAGATAAAGATCGAAAAGATTGAGATACTCCGTCTTCGACACTTCGCCGCTTCTCGAATAGTTCTGTTATCGCGGTAATGACTTTGCCATAGTCTTCTTATCCTCATAATGTTATTCCAACTGACTTGCTGAACTATTTCCAAATGGGTACTCGAACCAATTCCCAATTAGTCTTCAACTATTAGGCCACTTCTCTAGAGCTAACATACTCCTCTTATCCACTCTCGCTTTATGCTTCTCATAGAGAGCACCGAAAATTGGGCAAGACAAATTTTTATTCCCATTGATTCCAAACTACATCACAATAACTCTAGACATGTCCACCTCTACGTCTTCTTAGTCCATGATCTCGAATCTCCTACTTCATACATCCTTTACTAGCGGTAACACTCAAGTTCATAGGTGTACTCCTAGGTGTCCGGTTGCAACTCTACTTCATTATCTCTAGCTCTTGTTATCGGGTGGTCAACAACGGTAGCATCAACATGGATAGATGATCATAAACAGAGGGTAATCCAAAAAAACAAACTCACAGCTTCAAGATACCTCACAACTTGAAGATAGATTGAGTGAAACAAACACATGAGTTTAAACCACTACTCCCCTTAAGAAGAGATAGACCCCAGAGGTAACCCGGAGTAGCTCTCATAACCTTTTAGGTACCTTATCCCCATATAGACCTTCCAATTGATTAGCATGACTTTCTTGATCCAAAGTAGGTTCCGTTACCAACTTGCAAACATGACTACGGTCGAAATACTCAAACTTGAACACAATTCCATGGTCCTTATTGTTACTTCCACTTAACCATTGTGATTTCTCTAGTTCTAAAGTGAACTTTATTAACTTACTACTAGCTACATAGTGTTAGTGGCATCACTCGAATTGCAAACACAACTTGTTCTTGGTGTCATCCGAACCTTCTTAACATAACTATCCTTTACTAAAGGCATCAACAAGGCCTTCTGCATCTCTAGATGGTAGCACCTTTTTCCAAGTCATAACATTTGTTTAGCTCGGTCCAACTAGAACATGCAACTCTAGACCAAATTAGTAGTCCTATGATTTCTTATAATCCACGTAGACATTACTCTTAAAATCCATGTAACTACCGCATGGCGTTCAATTCGGATAGTACCTCCAAAATCCACATGCTTCACCACACTTAATATCTTCTCTTGTAGTAACATCTTGAGAGACTTGGGTAAACCTTTTTTTTTTTTTCAACCTCCAAAAGAATCATCTCATTCAAGGAAACAATCTTGCATACTTGGACGGCTTCAACTCAACACCTCACTCTAGAGTTCTTCATGCAATCCACTATTAGAGATGTCATACCTAAGAAAGGATCTTCCTACAAACTCACTCACCATGATGCTTGTTGTAAGTATTGGAGTTTCCAAATTCATCAAAGAACAACTGTAGAGAAGTCCAACATGCAGCACATTTCTATATCATCATTGCTAACTTGTCTTGAATTATAAGTTAAACTCCAAAGTGTTGTGATAGCTTGAGACAAAAATCCAATCATGTCAAGCGCACAATCTCCTTGTAGACGATCCATCCGTCATCAACCTTAAGTGAAAGATGCATGTGCTCAATGTTGACATCTCAACCATAAGATAGCATATGCTTCCGGAGTGAAGAACTAGAACATATCAATCTTCATTTTGCAACTTCTTCAGCGTGGCTACCCCCCTTAAGAAACGATTGCTAGGGGACCAACAAAGGTAGACACTCTCCTCAGCGAGTCATCCATCTTAATGACCTCATGATATCCAAGAAAACTCACGTGTATAGGCAAGACCAAGTATTCTGAAATTCCTTGCGAGTAGAATAACAGCAGCTCAGTAAAACATCAATAATTCGAGTTTTGTTAATCCAATAAGGTCGTGCTTTACACCGTTGGAAAGCTTATGAAATTCTCTACAACTTTCTTAAAGAATTCTTCTCCAGATTCAGCGCTTAAGTTGGTCGAAAACAACACACAACAGAATCTGTTCCAGATTTCTGACAGCGCAGATGCGTCGTCTTGTGATTTTCGTAGCTCTCAAACCATGATAGCTATCTTGGTGATTCTTGCGCTCAGAGAAAGGTATGGAAGTCTACTTTTGTCCAAATTTATTCCATAATTTTTTATGGTCCAAGGGCAGAGATATAAGACAAAGAAGACAGACTGCTCTGAGAAGACAGGATGGACAGAAAACAAGAAAACCACCCCGACTATTTATTACACTAAATCCTTAAACCTTAAGCCTATGAACTAAATGAAATTGTAGGCAATCCCACAAGATCATACCACTCAATACAAAGATCCAAGACAAACATATGCATAATAACAATTCAACAAAGCAATAGAGATGCACAAATCAAACAATGACTCAACTTTCGCTACTAACGTTTTGTTGCATAAGGGGCATAAATTCCTACTTAAACATGGTGTGATTGCAGCGACATGGGTACACCTTTTGCAGGTGGATGGTCGGAACACCTCTTCTACTCCGTTGATCCTTGGTAGTCCAGCATGACTTCTCCACTCATTAGTCTCCTTATGATGTTCCTTATTTACGCCAAGCTCTAGTTGACTCGTATACTTAGGATGCGTTCAATTCTAACTAGGCTTTATCCCTACAGATCGAAGATGGAGCTGATACCAATTTGTAACACCCAGTTTTAAGAACAAAACCAGATGATGCTATATGTGAGCCCTGGAAGTCAAATCTCACATATAGTTTACAAATAAATGGAATATCAATTCACAATGCTTAGAATATAACGAACATAATATAAAACAAATAACCTCACTAGCAGACTGCGGAAAGACTCTTCAATCTTCTGGTGTAGGCTCCACAGGGACCGACTGACCGGTTGATCACAAGCCTAACTTCTTCCCCGAGGTGTGGGGAAATAGCAAGGGTGAGTCCATGTCGAACTCCTCGCAAGCATAGCCAGGGGTTATGAGGCTTAGAAGGCGACACTTGCCTTAATCTGCGGTTGCTTTTTAGTGTTGATCAAATTTTAAGCTTAAGCATAAAGGAATCCCATTAACCCATTAATCACAAGTGTGAACAAGTATCAACATCAATTTAATAGCAACAACATAATAAGCATGCAATTCTATTCATTAATGTCTCCAAGGCCGTTCATGACCGCGAACACGGCTGACATGTCAGTTTAGTTAACTCTGCGCAGAGGTGTACACTTTCACTACGGGTCATGGTTTCCACCAGAGTAGGTTCTCGACTCCCTAACCAAGTGAAGACCATATAAGGTTGTTCAAAGACCCTCCTAAAAATATTGAATGGCCAACAGAGCTACAACCCGTTTCGCTATTTTGGCAAACCACCAACAAAGTTAGGTAGACCCCTTGAACAACCAAAGTCGGAGCCATGTGACCCCCATAGCTGTATCTTGTATATCCCGGATGATCACGAATGAATAAGTCCTTATGGAGAGCTAAGAGCTTTATAAATAAACAACACAAGCTCTTTAAGCCCTATGTACCATGGCATCATCAACTAATCATCTCGATTTAATCCATAAAGCAAATAATAAATAATGTGTGTTGGTTGAGCGCCAGCAAGTTACTACCCAAATGCATAACCCATAGGAAACAAGGATCAAGTAATCAAGACTAGGTAAGTCCTTAATGGTAAACAAGGAGGACACATGCATCATGAGTTAATGACTAAAGTGTATGGACATCAAGGATGATCCCAAGCTATACTTGCCTCAAATTCAGATCCTTTCTTCAAGTCCAATCTTTCAAGAACTTCTTTTTCGATCTCCTTCTTCTAGATCACCAAGCAAGGCTCATCGACCGAACGTACATAGTCACAAAGCACCACACATATATCCGAGCAATCATACACGGCAAACAGTAGATCTAAATTAGAACAGTACACCAATCAATGAATTTGAAAAGCTTATAAAACGATTCTACATGTCGCTAAATCACAGGGGCACGAAAAGCACTCTAATCGGAGCATCGACGAAAGAGAGACAATTTCGAAAAGATTTGCTTTTAAAAGAAAACTATGAGCTTATTTATTTTAATTACATAAAACATGTATAAGATATTTCGTGAGAAATATCTAAATTGAGCTAAATCAATTTTATATTTGATTTGAAAAACAAAGATAGACCTAATATTATTTTACTTAGAAAGATCGAAGTGCAAAGACTAATTTGATTTTAATTGAAAAATCTAGTTGCATTTAGATTGATCAAATTATCATTTTATTTGAAAAGAAATAGAAGTGGTTAAACTGTATATCCTACTAAGCTGTAGATCACGTGGTTACAAGTCTAAAGCAACTTGACAGGAGCAAAACTGAAATAGATCACGTACTGCTGATGTCATCACATGGTATTTGTGTATTTGTGGATTTGTTTTTCTAAAGGAATACGGCAAGAAAACGTGTGATGTAATCATGATGTCATCAAGCTTGCAATTAGTTTTGCAATAGCTAGCAAAGGACCGTGCGTGGAAATATGCATGGCGAGACTAAGCAGTGCCGATGATGGCCACAAGGCATAGAACGAATGAACAAAACAAACAGCTAGATATGATGTGATCAAAATCTAGCAACAGAATGAAACGGATCAGCTAGCTAGAGTTGTAGCAAGGCACCAAACACAGTTACGAGCATGTATGCAGATAAGAACACAAACAAGGTGCTCACCATGACATATAACGACAGATGACCGGAGTTCTTCAACTGCAAGAGATGGACGATGGCTGAACTTGCAGATGGTGAATGGCCTATATATGATGTTTCGTGAAGAGCAGATGGTTCATGGCAGATCGGAATCCTCTGGCTGAGCAGAAAAACTTGATGGCAACGTGGGGCTTAGCAGGGTGGCTCGGCTCGACAGCTCCTGTAGAGAGTTCGATCGGCTATGGCGTGAGCAAACAGAGAGATAAAGATAAATAGATGAAGGCATCAAAAGCTTTGTAACCTCGACACAGAACTCTGGTAACAGGTTGCGACGTCGGCAAGGCAGCAGTCCACGGGCACGGTTGCGTCGGTTGCAGGTCCAAACTTGACGAGATCCCGATTGTGGCGTCGGCCCTTGACTTGGCCAAGACGCTGCTGTGGCCTGGCTTATATAGGAGAGAGGCACGGTACGCGTAGTAATTGTGGCCGGGTTGGTGTCATCTTCAGCCTCGGTTACGAACACAGGGAGCAACTCGATTGATGAACGACGACGCTGGCTGGGGCTGGGATAACTGCGAGATCAGCAGGGCTGACTTGGGCTGAATTGGAAAAAGAAAATAGAGAGGAAAAGAAAAACACTTTTTCTTTTATTTGAGTTTTTAAAATAGATTTTCACAAGGGATTTGAAATCGTTTTTTACTTTCAGTCAAAACCAATCATCACAAAATAAATTCAAATGCACCAGCATGAATGCACAACCATGTTTCTAAACCCTATATTAAATTTTAATTTAATGAAAAATATTATTTACCTATATTTAATGAGCACAAAAATACATAAATAAATTATTTTATTCTATTTTCAAAAGCGGTAAAATTTGGGGTGTTACATATACAGACTTCGCTTATCTTATTTCAGCTTATTCTCTCTCTCACGTAATACTATTCAATCAGCCATCGACCAAAAGCGAAAGAACAGCTATTTTTTTTCGAGCACGGGTCTGTAACATACACCCTCCGTCCCCACAAATAAAAGTCCGTTTTTTGACTTTTACAATCCCTGTTTGACCATTCGTCTTATTTACAATCCCCTGTTTGACCATTCGTTACAGTTTTTGACCACAGATTAAAATTCTTGAGCCCTGAAAAGTTCTCCGACATGGGCAGCACACCGGCGTGCGCGGATGTCACCGGAGATGAGGTCTCTAGAGACGGGTGGACAACCACCGTACCCAGAACCTAGAGCGTTGCTATCTATGCTATCGAATGAGCGAGAAGGGTGAGAGTCCAACCCGAGTCGGCTAGCTCGTCGCGGCGAGGTGCTCGCAGCGGCCATGGCTGTGTGGCCGCCGGCGGTGAGAATCGCAAATAAATTTAACACATGGATTACAACGAATTAAAACATCTCAGGGTTCATCACTGCTACTCAGAGGATCGATCGAACATCAACCAATGCATACATGCATCACTGCGCGTATGCATGCACACAAATGTAGACGCTTCGCTCAGACCGCATCATCATCCTCTAGATCAGAGCCCAGCTGCTCTGCAGTAGAGATTAACCTATCACACTCGCCGTGAATCCTACACTCCTCGCTGCAGTACACCCTGTGACTCGCACGGCATTGTGGATAAAATCCTGTTAGCACTATGCTCATCGTTCCAACAATGCCGCCGCAGTCGTAGTAAAATCTGTGTGCCTCATCTTCCCATTTGCACTGATGCCCGTCATTGCGAGGCACCGGTTGGGCCAGAGGAGGAAGACGAAGCTGCTTACCTTCAATGGCGTCCGTCACCACTGCCATTGCATTGTTGAAGTGCAGGCGGCAGTTCAAGCTCCCCCAACATTTTTGCCACCTCGCCGTATCTTCTTCCTCAATCTCCCGCAACACCTCTCGGGCATGGTCGTCATCGGCGGCGGCGGCGTTCCGCCTGTAGAGCAGTAAGGCGTGCACATAGCGAGCAGGTGCATGCCCTGAGTCGGCGGCTTGTTTCAGCTTGTCGAGAGGCGGCGAGACGGTGTCGCGGCCTTCCACGAACACGGCAGACATGCCTGCTCTGAAGCACGCCTCCGGGTTGCCGACCTCGGCGAGCTCGGTGATGAGACTCGCGCGATACTCGCGCGAGTAGTACAGCGGCCCGGGCGTGGCGTGGCCCGTCGACGTCGACCCACCGCCGCCATCGTTGCAGCACCCGATCTAGTGGGATGCTCCGGTCCACAAAGCGCGCCGCGGCATGCTTCTCGTGTCCGTGCACGGTGGCCCGCAGATTGTAGAGGTCCTCCATAGGATCCCTCACTGCGGCCATGGCGATGTGAAGCGCAATGTCCTCAAGCAACTCCCCGCGGAAGGTTCTCCATGGCAAGAGGCGGCCGTGCCGGTGCGGTGGGGTTTTTTGCTTGGAGCTTTGGCCGGGCGGCAACGCGTGAATGTAAGGCGGCCCCTCACGGTGGTGAGCAAAGCAATAATATGGTGCGTTCGCAATATATAATGCGGTGCGTTACGAGGAGCTGGCCGGCGGTGAGCACTCCGGCGAGGCGGTCGGCGGCGTGCGTACATGCATGGCCCGCGGAACGCATCAAAGCAAGTAAATGGACAGGCGTGCTCTTTCCCAATACGCGATCATGTCTCGAACTGTTGCATGTTTATCCATGACAAGATGATCTCAAATCAAAAGCTTGTAAACTACAAAGTTTCATGGATATTTGGGAACTACGGTCTTTATATTGGTAGTTTGTCGGAGGTCATTCAAAAATTTAAATTTCCAAATTTCATTTGTTTTATTTTATTTTAAAAAAATTGAGACCTAGTTTTCCAATACAAGATAATGCCAAATCAAAAGGTTTTAAACTAGAAAGTTTCATAACTTAGTAAGATCTACAATTAATTCTCAATTTGGTTGTTTCCCCATCTGACATCCATGCTAGTGATTGTTCACGAATCTTAATTATACACCACAGCAAACATGAATATACCACTCGATCTGTTCATTCATCATCTCTGGTGTAATTAGAGCACTCACAATGCAGACTCTACCATGGTTTCTATCCTCATTTATTACCCCTCTATTTATTGCTTTTTGCTGATGTGGCACTATATTTATTGAAGAGAGAGAGGAAAAACACAAGAAACCAAATCTAACTAAGAAACCAGAGGTCTTCACGTAAACCAAGACAATTTGTGAGAGTGACAAGTGGGCCATATGACATCATGATAGAAAATTGTACCGTGGGAGATAGTTTCTTGACACAATGTCCAAGACTTTAGAAACCATGATATAGTTTCTAGCATTGTGAGTGCCCTTAATAATCAAACATCCACGCAGCACATGATTTAGAGTAACACAACGCCACCTCACCACCCCACTATCACCCCACTAGCATGCCACCTCACCAGCCCACTAACCCTTCCTTGTGCCACATCATCAACATGTCCCACATGTCTATGGGCATAAAAAAGGGTTATAACTCTTGAACCAAAAAATAAATCAAATTCTGATTGCACCATTAAATTTATTTTAATAAAACCTTTAAAATAAGATCTCACATGGATATATTTTGATAAAATTATAAGTAGGACCTGTTGGTATAGAAAAAAAAAAAAAAAAAAAAGTAAAAGAAAATTAAAAAAAAAGGAGAAACAAAAAAGAAAGAAAAAAAGAATAGGAGGGTGATAGTAATATTGTAACACTTGTTTGTAAAAGTAAAAATTGCGTTTATTTTGGGACCGGAGGGAGTAGGCTTTTTTTTTTTAGGAGCGGGCCGCGACCTAAGTGAGGCCTGCGACGACATGACCGGGTGCTAGTAGTACTACAGCGTAATGAATGCCAACGCCTTTTGATAGAGCGCGTCTCTAACATTTACACCTTGCGTGCGTGCATACCTTTGCGTAGAGTAGGAGTAGCTTAGGCCAGTCTCGCTCGCGCGCCTGTGTCTGCCATCGGGCGCAGTGTCATCATTATACCGATGCCCGTCTCCAACGGCGAGGCACCAGACGAGGACGAAGGACCGACTCCGCCTAGTACTCCTACTTGTATGCAGACCAGCTCTGTACGTGCGTTACCTCGAATACTTCCCGATTTGGCTTGTCGGTATCGAGATACATACTATCTCGATACGCAGATATACGATCTTTGCACTCCTCCGCCACGCGAAGACGCCCGCCTTCGGTGTAAGGTTACGTCAGAAGCTTACACCGGCTTGGGCACAAGAACAATATGTGAGATAGACAAGTGGGTCCTATATTAATTAGAAAGAGCTAACTACTGTGGGTGGGGGGCCGAGGAAGGTCGCATGTACCGGGCTTGCTGGTCAGTATTACTTGCTCTCAAGCGGCGGGCGGCCTCCGCGGCCTCGTCAGCGTGGACAACCGCGTCATACGCTAGGGCATGCCACCCGGGACGAGCGGCGTTGAATTCGCCGCGGTGGCGGTGGCAAGCGCCGTCCGCTCGTTGATCCTCATTGTCTATTCCTCGATTCTCCCGTGCATGCTTGGTGAGGCGGGCCATAGTGCCAATGTAGCCCGTCGGGACTATTTCTATTTTTTTAAAATTTGTTTCATTTTTTTCAATAGAAAATAAAAGGAATACGCCCTCAAATGCTTCATAGGAGTAGCTAGAGATGCCTATTTTTATTTGCTCCGCTAGAGTAAAATTGTCCTAATTATCTTGGTGTGCAACATCTTGTATATATGCTTTCAAATTGACAGATAATTTGGATAGATTTCATTAGAACTGTCACTGTTCGTTAGCAAACATCCACACATATTTGAAAAATAAATATATAGCACATGGATTATGTAGTTAGTACTATATATCACAACTAATAACACACGTCTCAAATCAGAAGTGTGGCGAGATTCTTAGGCAAAACAAGTGTGGCAAATTACTAAAAGGCTTTAGAACGACCTTTTCAAGACCTTTGCTAGAGGGATGGCTCCGGCGATGTCGGCGTGTGCTCGTCATATCCGGCGAACAACGACTACGGATCGGTGTCCAAGTTCGCCGGGTTATTGGTCTTTGGCTTGTCGGGTAGCGGGAGAGGTCTTCCTCCGCTGCGTCGCCATCGCCGCCACGCTCATGCCCGCACCAATGAAGAGGCCGTGGCGCAGTGAGATCATCGATGCGATCGTTTACGGTCGAGGCGGTCGAACAATCGCCGCATCATGCGTGGCGTTCACCTTGTCGCGATCACGGTGCCGTTAGCCATCATCCGGGCGTTTTTCGGCGGATAGCGCCGCAATTGAAAGATCAAATTCTACCGGGGAAAGCAAAGTGTTGAATCGAGAGATAGATCGGGGTTTTTCGGAAGACAAACCACCGATGCACGCCGACAATTGCCATCGCTGCTCCTTCCATTCCGGCTCCTTCTCGGACATCTTTTGAGAGTACACGAGTACTCATTACGAACCGCCTCGTCTCCGCGGGATGCTCTCAATGTAGGGCGTGAATACTCCAAATCCGATCGATGAAGAGGATGAAGAATCGGAGGAGGCCGAGTTTGCACCCGTGCACCGGGATGACCGGTGGAGCTGTTTTCCTCACATCGGGAAGTACGTGCCCCGCTGCCTCTACCTGCGGGCGAGGAATCTCTAAACAAAAGCGAAGGGTTGCGTTAAGAACAGATTACAAGAAAAACAAGAAGCGGATCAAGTAATGAAACTCACCCAACGCGGCGATGAGGACCGCGGCTTCCTCCTGTCTCTTCCTCGGCTCCGCGCTTGCCAAGGTTGCGTATTGGACCGGCCATCGGTGAGCTTGATATTTTAGTGAAGCAGAGGGCAAGAAGGCAGAGATGAAGGAGTATACAGGATTGAGGTAAAGGAGAGAGCCGGGTGCGCTTCATCTTATTTATCGTAGACCGAGCGAGGGGCATCGTGGGGAAACCATGAATGAGATCGTGGCGTATCCCGAAAAATAGATTGCAATGCCGAACGGCACGTTGGGAAGTTTCCGGAACAACCGTTCAAGTGGGCTTGATTTCTTCATGAAATGCCCGGTCCATTAAAGGTTTGGTTCAGGTTTTTATTCAGAAAAAGAATTCAGTGTTGATTCTGAGGACTATGGTCAATTTTGGAGCAAAAGGTACTTTTACCCAAAAATTGAGGAGGCATGTGTTAACACTGAAATTTGGTAGGCCTGGATGATAAACTGGCCAGTGCAAGATGCTAATATCGGAACTAATATACCAAATATGTACAATATTATACCAAGTATATGTACAATATTATACCAAGTATATGTACAATATTATCACCATTATATTTGCCACCGAGCCTCCCCTTTCTTAACGTGTCGGGCCGTGTCGTGCCCCGTGCTTGAGGGTCGCCCCAAGCACGCACTTTTGCCCCGTGCCATGACCGGGGTGTGCCGTGCTCGCAGTTCCATCAACTATATGAGACATGTGTAAATCTTGTGAACAATGTTATTGTGGCGTCGTCGGATGAAGAAATGACCAAAAGATGTATACATCTTAATATATAAGAAGTTATACAAAACTTTCATGTTCATGCATGATTTCTCATCTTTGAAATCATTAGGTGCTCCAAAAATGTTGCTCAAAGTTGTAATTTTTAAAATTCAAATCAGTAATGTTATTGATAAAATTTTACAATAGTCGTAGGCGTGTAAGAATACAATAGCTTGATAGAGAATGATTTTACAACATTTTAGAAAGAAAAAACATCAATTTTAGAATTACTATGAGAGAGAAAACGAAATTGATACGATCTTATACAACTTTTTTTGAATAAGACGGATGGTCAAACACGATGTCTAAAAAGTCAAAAACGTCATTCTTTTTGGGACGGAGGGTAGTTTCAAAAAAAAAATATTTGCCTTATGTGCATATTGGTTGTGTGTGCCCTTGATTCGGTAACCAACGGTAAATTACCGCTTAAATACGGGAATCTTTGGAAACGATCGGAAGAGGGCAAAACTGTTTCCACTTTCACTTCCATTTTTTTTTACCATTATTATCATTTTCATTTTTTTCGCGGTTACCACTTCCGTTTCCGTTTAGGCAACAATCGGAAAAAACTCAAAACGACTACGAAAAATCGGAAACTACCATTTTCGTTTTTTTGAGAGAAATATGTATTCATACGCACTTTTGAGAATACTATCATTTTCGTTTTTCCTCACAGGCGAATCATTTCACTCTTCACCCGCCTCCTCGAGTTTTTCATGCTAACGGTAGGTGCCACTACGCGCCTTCTCCCGGATGCAGTGAAGTGGCGATCTTTACCTTGTGCCCGCCCAAAATTTTTCGAAAATTTGCGCCCCGGCGATTCGCAAAACGCAAAACCCTATCCGCCTCCTCACAGGCGATTCATTTCCTCCTCATCCGCGTCCTCCACAGGCGATTCTAGGGTATACAACGCCGCCGCCCGCCGTTGACAACCACCACCGCCGCATCCAACCACCGCCCTCACCATTCTCGGGTTTCAAGCGGCGGCGCATCCGCGTGACCACCGTCCAACCCACTTCCAATCCATCTGCGACGCGATCTGCGGGATAATGCGCTCACCGGCTCACGACGAGGCCGTCCTCCCCACCGTCTGCAACTCGGTCCACCGAGGTACGAGGCACCATCTCTAGGGGGACCCGCATGTCCGCCCGACCACCTTCTACGCCGGCTTCATCCTCCACCCGAGCGGCGGGGGAGCACCGCTTTGTCATCTCCAACAGCGCTGGCCTCCTCCTCGATCTCCTAGCCTACATTTTATTGGATCTTGAACTACACTTTGTTTATTCCTCTATTTCTGAACTACATTTTTTTTTGTTCTCTGCCTCTTTGGTTTGTTTAGTCCTCATAGACTGCCTATTACATAATTTATCTGCATAATTATCCTAAGATGGATATACCGAGTTGTACATCTTGAACGACACCGATTGCTACAATGTTGTTATCTAGTATTTTTGTCGTAGGAAATCAGCAACTATTTTTGCATATTTTCTTGATAGATGATTATGCGTGCTCAAGAAACATGACAGACTATCTATAATACTATCTTGTCTTAAAAAATTGCCTATTACATGAATGGTTCTTGAACTACGAGGCACTTGTAGATCTTGAACTTGACACCCGACCGCTACTATAATGTAGTTATCGTGTGTTTTTCTTGTCATAGGAAACGCAAATATCATTGCTTAATTTTCTTTATACATGAATATACGTGCTTGAGAACAATGACTACTCGAGAGTACTTAAACTATCTTGTCTTACACGAATGTCCTTGTTAAAACAACGATTTACTAAAGTACAGTTTGATTATATTCCTCTATTCTGAACTACATTTTTTTTTTTTTTTTTACGCCTCGGTGGTTTGTGTAGTCCTCATAGACTGCCTATTACAAAATTGAACTGTATAATATTAGGCCCCCGCTAATTTTTCGGCGACTAAAATTTTCAAATCTGTTCAAGGCGATGAAGCTACTTGATGATTTCCATCCAACGGCCGAGCATCAACGCATCATCGGTGGATAGATAGAGAGCACGCAGTGTCGGCTGAATTTTTTAGTCGCCTATACATGAGGAAAGGTGATAATTTTGTCCTCAGATGGATACATGGAGTTGTAGATACTGAACAATACACCTGACTACTACTATAATGTTATTATCTGTGTGTTTTTGCTACTATAATGTTATTATCTCGTGTGTTTTTGTCATAGAAAACTACAACTACTACTGCTTGTTCTCTTCATAGATGAATATGCGTGCTCAAGAAACACGATCGCTCTGTAGAGTACAACTATCTTACAAAAATGATCCTATTAAACCAACTGTTGCTAAACTACGGTTTGTTTATATTCCTCTATTTCTAAACTATATTTTTTTTTTTTTGTTCTCTGCCTCTTTGGTTTGTTTAGTCCTCATAGGCGCCTATTAAAGAATTGAACTGTATAATTTTATCCTCGGATGGATATGTCGAGTTGTAGATCTTGAACCGACACCGGAGTGCTACTATAATGTTATTATCGTGTGTTTTTTACGTCATACGAAACCGCAAATACGCTCCTTATTTTCTTTATACATGAATATACGTGCTCAAGAATAATGATCTGCTCTGTGTAGAGTTCTTCAACTATCTTGCCTTACAGGAATGTCCTTATTAAAACAAGCTATTACTAAAAGTACAATTTGTTTATATTTCTCTATTTCTGAACTTCATTTTGTTGTTCTCTCGCCTCGATGGTTTGTGTAGTCCTCATCGAGAGTGCCTATTACGAGAATTGAACTGTATAATATTAGGCCCCGCTATTTTTTTGGGTGACCCGAAATTTTTAAATCTGTTCGGGCGACGAAGCAACTTGGTGATTTCCATCCAACAAAGGGCATCAACGCATCATCGCGAGAAGAGATAGGAGCACACAATGTCACCCGTAAGTGAGGAAAAGGTGATAATTTTGTCCTCGATGGATATATGGTGTTGTAGATCTTGAGCAGTACACCCGACTTCTACTATAATGTTGATATCTATGTGTTTTTGTCATAGGAAAAACTACTACTGCTTGTTTATTGTCGTAGCGCCAATAGAGCAGCTCGTGCTATGTTATTGCACTTTTTGGCGCTATTCGGCGCTATTGGCGCTATATAGCGCACTAAGCTCAAATAGCGTCATAGCGCGCTATTATGGCGCTATTGGCAAATTGATCGGCCTAGCCTAATTGTTAGTGATTGAGTGATTTTGGTAACTTTATGATTGTTTGCTTATGTACTTGACTTGATGCCTTAATGGTTGTTTGCCTTCATGGTTGTTTGTTTTGAGGATGAGAACTTTATTATATGGTTATCATTATCACTTATCAAATTATAATTGTATACTTGTCCCGATTTCTGTTATTTGAAACAAATAGCGCTATATATCTTTGACCATAGCGCCGCTATAGCGACCATAGGCCGGCAATATAGCGGCAATAGCATCTAGAAACGGTCGCCTCTAAATTTCATAGCGGTTGCGATCTAAAACATGGGTCGTAGGGAAACTGCGACTACTGTTTCATATTTTCTTTATAGATGAATATACATGCTCAAGAACACCGATTGCTCAGAGTACTACTACTACTTTGTCTTACAAAAATGTGCCTATTAAATGAACTGTTACTAAACTACAGTTTGTTCATATTCCTCTATTCTGAACCATATTTTTTTATGATCTCATTGCCTCGTGGTTTGTGTAGTCCTCATAGGCCCGCCTATCTGAAATTGAAAATGTATAATATTAGGGCTTTGCTAATTTTTCGAGGCGATTGAAATTTTCAAAATCTGTTCAGGCGATGAAGCTACTTGGTGATTTCGATCCAACGGCGAAGCGACAACACATCATCGAGGCGGGGAAGAGACGAGCACGCGATTAGCTTTGAATTTTTTTGGTCGCCTATTAAATGAGGTGCCTTGAGATAGTTGATTATGCGGCACTCTCCAAAGAGCGCGAAGGAGGGGCCGAATTGGCCGCCAAAGGAATCCGAGAATCCTTAGGACAAATATCCACGAGAACCTTGCTCGGGCTTTTTCGTGCGTGCATTGAGCATCTTGCCGGTGTCGGTGACAAGGCTGAAATTGTTTGGACACGTGAAGAGGCTCGGTCTTTATCTGAGATAGTTTTAGAGAAGGCAGCCCGTCCTTCTGATGTCATTGGTGTAAGGGAAAGATATGAGCTCCACGGGGGCCCAGGCACCCCGCAACGCGATGGGCGTCTGCGTGGTATGTCTACATGGGTTGATTGGAAGACGGATGATGGTTCCACAGGTGGCTTACGGGGAGATGTTACTCTGAGAGGGGCGGGCATCTGGGCATGTGGGTGGTATGTATAGTTCGGTTGGTTGGAAGCCTTGGTGCTGCGACATGTGCATAGATGAGCTTCGGGGCTAAAATTGAGGCGATGGAATTACAAGGCCCTTTTTCAACGCTGCCAACACCTCTAGCCTTGTAGGTGGTCTGCAGCGAGCAGCTGCGCCTTAGCCATTGATGCGGCGGGGACCGATCTTTGCATATGAGATAGAATTGGAGGCCGAAGCGGTTAGAGCAGAGCAGGTTGCAATAGATGAGCTCGGGGACTGCGGTTGGGAGTGGCCGAATGCCCTTCGATTCATCTTGCTCAACCCTAACTACCGGCATGGATCTCCAATGCTATCACCCGAAGAGCTTCAAAGGCGGGGCCTTCTTGTGCTGCTCCTCATGAGTGGTACATGCGACAAGCAGCCACAAGCAGGCAAAATGTGGCGTTTATTGCGGTGCCGCGAAAGAGGTTTTTGGCGTGACACGACGAAGAGGCTGCGATCAATGTGGGTTTCGACGATTTGTTTGACCTCATGGCACTTGGATGTATTGGATGTGTCCATCCTTCATTTGCATGACACTTGTGAGTACAATTTCTTCTATTCTCGCACTCACTTGGGATGCCTCTTCATCTATTTGCTTGCTAAATTTGCTTTGCATGCCTCTATTCCTAGATGCCCTTTCGGGGAAGCTAGGGCCATGTCTTTATTAGTTGGCTTTCTTGATCCCGAACCATTGACCTTCAAAGGGTCTGGCGGGCGGGCCCGGCGGCATGGGCACTACATATCTAGAATAGGGTCTAAGGAAACATCTTGACAAGGATTTTGTCATGTTTGCGCATAACCACACAGTGGACACCGGATTCTTTGTTGTCATTGCTATCAAGTGGAGGAGAGTTTATTTTGTTGACTCTGCGCCCGGCTTGAATTCGATACACTTTTAGTTTGAAAATTGCAATAAAACAAAGAGTGTTTCCTAACCTACAAGCCCGACCCAGGCATTTTTTTCTTAATTATGTTACTAAGGCCCCTGTTTGGATCAGATTTTGGATTCTCAAAATCTTGATTTTAGCTAGATTTCTAGAATCTAGATTTTAGATAAAAATCTGAATGTTGTGTTTGGATACCTGGATTCTAGAAACAAATTTTATGGTTATAGACATGTGGATGGGCAAAATCGGGTAAAATCTTCTCTTGGGCTGATTCTCGATTTTTACAATCGACCATCAGATTCTAGAATCTAGGGTATGTTTGGAAGCTTCACGATTTTTTCTCAAGGATTTTAGAATCCTCTTGGATCCAAACATGGCCTAAAAATAAAAAAAAAAATGTGACATTTTGCATTTTACTCATGTGTAGGCTTAGCGGCGTGTTTTCAATCCCACTGCTAAGGGAGGTGGCGAGGGCCAAAAGTTTTTAGTTCACCCCAAATATATCAAAGTAAGTAGTGCTTCACTTGAAGTTGTGCGCTTATGCGTTTCCATTCGATGAATAACCACTTTGTGTTGTTGAGATATTAGGCAATTTCAGTTAATTTCATAAATGTAAATCATGACCCCGAAAGCAGCTAGATTGTTTTTCTTCTTCTCGGTGGTAGTTGTTAATTTGGCATTGGAAGATTTATTCCTACCTTTGGTCTTGCCATGTGGGTTTTCACGCACCAAATTCGTGCGGAATGGCTCTGGTTCCCCCTTCTCAATAGTGTACTTTGCCCGAATCATTTCCTCAACATCAAGAGATGCTATCGGGTTTTCAAGCGATATTTTCTAGCTCTTCTATAAAGAAGGCAACTTAGCATTAATGCATACGGCTACAAACTCGTCGGGTATGACACACTTAAGGAGTTTAAGTTCTTTTGCCATGTCTTTGAACCTCATGAGCTTGCTTGACTATAGATCGGTTAGCAACCATCTTGTAGTCATGAAAGCTCTCCATAATGTACAACTTAGAATATATATCTGATGGTTGCATTCGGTTGATAGTGTTGCCCCACGGAATCTTCTCTCGGAGATATTTTCCTCGAGCAAGCCAACAATAATCAAAAAATATTTTAGCCTTTGTAGCTAAAGCATGGCCTTAACTTCGCCGCCTCTTAAAATTTGCACTAGAAATTTTTTTCTAGCCACAAAGACGTCGAAAAAAAGCCATAGTTAAATCAAGAAAAAGGCTATAATAAGGTTTTTGAATTGTTGAGATATTAGGCAATTTCAGTTGAAACTCTCAATTATAGTTGTGGTGTTGTGTCTAATCCCGGTAAAGAGGGTATAAATATATAGGGGAGCAAAACTCCACATCAACCAGCAGTATGAATACTAATTGATATCGCACCTCGCACCTTTTACTCATGAAATTTGAAACAATAAAGCACATTAGGGAACACAACTATTGGGCCTTTGAGATTTATCGAGAATTTCTTCATATGAATTTTAAGGGAACTATTCATATATAAATTCTAACATGTGTTTCATATGTTTTGCGGTGCATGTTGCAAAACCGATAAGTGATAACAAGACATGTTGGTTAATTTTTTTCTTTCTTTCTAGTTAATTTTCAACTTCAGCCTTAAAGATTTTAAAGTAGTCTAATAATGCACGATCTTTAGTTTTCACAAGTAAATATAGCAAAATATAGAAGCATCATCAATTAATGTCATGAAATATCTCTTTCTACACACCATTCATCTCACATAGATCGAAATGTATGAGTTCTAGAGGTGCCAAGAGTTTCTCCACTGCCTTGTGAGGCTTTTCGAGGTTGCTTAGATTACACACAATTATGACACTTAGAACCTTTGGTAATGGTAAAATCTAGAATTAACCAAGCTCACCAAAATTCACATCTAGAATTAACGCAAGCTAGATAGATGTGACACCAAACTTCACATGACGTAAAACGAGAATGCCAAACACTTTCGAATTATCATTAATTGTGTCACAAATCTGATTCAGCCGACTTATTACAAAAAATCTCAAACTTAGGCGAAACAAACCTCCGCAACCATAGCCTGCACCAATAAATTATCCATGCTTAGACATAACTACTTTATTGGACTCCAACACTACCTTAAACCCATCTCTTAAAAGAAGGTAAACTTCCATCTACTTTGTATGTTTGCGAGATATTGGGCGTTTGAGATTTATCGAATTTCTTCATATGAATTTTAGGGGAACTATTCATCATATATAAATTCTAGCATGTGTTTCATATGTTTGCAAATTACATGTTGCAACCTGATAAGTGATAACAAGACATGTTGGTTAATTTTTCTTTCTTTCTAGTTAATTTTCAACTTCAGCCTTAAAGATTTTAAAGTAGTCTAATAATGCCCGATCTTTAGTTTTCAAAGAAGTAAATATAGCAAAATCTAGAAGCATCATCAATTAATGTCATGAAATATCTCTTTCCACACATCATTCATCTCACATAGATCGAATGTATGAGTTCTAGAGGTGCCAAGAGTCTCTCCACTGCCTTGTGAGGCTTTCGAGGTTGCTTAGATTGCACACAATTATGACACTTAGAACCTTTGGTAATGGTGAAATCTAGAATTAACCGCAAGCTCACCAAAATTCACATCTAGAATTAACTGCAAGCTAGATAGATGTGACACCAAACTTCACATGACGTAAAACGAGAATGCCAAACACTTTCGAATTATCATTAATTATGTCACAAATCTGATTCACCGACTTATTACAAAAATCGCCAAACTTAGGCGAAACAAACCTCCGCATAACCATAGCTTTGCACCAATAAATTGTCCATGCTTAGACCCCCTTTTTCATATCGGACGACTAATCGCGATTAATCATGATTAGTCGTCCTTATCGTACTCTGGCCGATAAGGTCGTTCGACGCTTTTTGAGCGTCGAGCGATTAGTCGTCCGATTAGGACGATAAATCACGATTAGTCGTCCGATAAGTTGTGCGGGGCGATAAGTTGGGCTGGTTTGAGAAGTCTCGACCCAAGGCCCACTAGGGTTAGAGAAGAGTGAGGGAGTGACTACTAGTGAGAGTGATCGAAAGCACAACCTTATCCTCAACCTTCCCAAATTGCCCACTAGGGTTATGAGAATGGAATACCATTAAATGTTATTAACTAAAGAAGCCGGGACATTATGCTTGAGTCCATTGGGCAATATGGTCCCGGGTATCGCTCACCTTCATACCATGAGATTAGAAATCCACTTCTTGAGAGGGCGTGAACAAGACAAAGGAGCCGAAAAAAAGCATGAGGAAGCTTGGAAGGAATATGGCTGCACAATAATGTCGGATGGATGGACTAACATTAGCAAGTGTCATCTCATCAACTTTCTTGCCAACAACAGCCCCAGTTTGGAACATTCTTCTTAGGTTCGAGTTGGCGCTTCAAGTCGGGTAGCAAGTGCTTCTATGTTAGCGAGACTTGTTAGAGGAACAAATTAACAAGGTTGGGAAGGAGTATGTGGTGCAAATTGTCACGGTCAGGTCAAATCACATATATTTACATCATATATATATATAGTATATATAAAGGTCGATAAGGTCATCGGGCATCGGGGACGATAAATTTGTTCGATAAAATCGATCGTCGGAAACGATTAATCGTCCGATAAGGGCGACTAATCTTCTTTTTTCGTTCTTATCGAGGGTCTTCACGACTAGGAACGATAATATGATATGAAAACAGGGGCTTAGACATAACTACTTTATTGGACTCCAACACTACCTTAAACCCATCTCTTAAAAGAAGGTAAACTTCAGATCTACTTGTGTTTTTTGCAGATATTGGGCCTTTGAGATTTATCGAATTTCTTCATATGAATTTTAGGGGAACTATTCATCATATATAAATTCTAGCATATGTTTCATATGTTTTGCGATTACTGTTACAAAAACTGATAAGTGATAACAAGACATTTTGGTTAATTTTTCTTTCTTTCTAGTTAATTTTCAACTTCAGCCTTACAGATTTTAAAGTAGTCTAATAATGCCCGATCTTTAGTTTTCAGCAAGTAAATATAGCAAAATCTAGAAGCATCATCAATTAATGTCATGAAATATCTCTTTCCACACACCATTCATCTCACATAGATCGAAATGTATGAGTTCTAGAGGTGCCAAGAGTTTCTCCACTTGCCTTGTGAGGCTTTTCGAGGTTGCTTAGATTGCACACAATTATGACACTTAGAACCTTTGGTAATGGTGAAATCTAGAATTAACTGCAAGCTCACCAAAATTCACATCTAGAATTAACTCGCAAGCTAGATAGATGTGACATCAAACTTCACATGACGTAAAACGAGAATGCCAAACACTTTCGAATTATCATTAATTGTGTCACAAATCTGATTCACCGACTTATTACAAAAATCTGCCAAACTTAGGCGAAACAAACCTCCGCAACCATAGCCTTGCACCAATAAATTGTCCATGCTTAGACATAACTACTTTATTAGTCTCCAACACTACCTTAAACCCATCTCTTAAAAGGAGGTAAACTTCGGATCTACCGTATGTTTTGCGATATTGGGCCTTTGAGATTTATCGAAATTTCTTCATATGATTGCGAAAGCACATTGCAAACTAATAACAAGACATGTGGGTTCTACACGGTGCACCACTTGATGGTCGCGATGAAACAAGTTCATTTGGATCGTCACGAGGTAACTTCGAAGTGCGCTCCATCTTGTGCCTACCTTTGTTTGGTAATATAGACCATGTGTACACAAACACTTACGCCTACCTTTCTTTGTATTAGGATTTTGACTTGACGGGAGATTCCATCAATTTGGAGGATATTAGAGAGAAGATGGCCAAGTTTCTTATGGAACATGTCATCAACCACGGAAGGCGAGCATTTTGTTTTGTAAATCGTGAGTTGATTCTGTTTTCCCTTTGCCGCATGACGATCGGTGGATACATGCATGTGAACTGTATTCTTGTTACCCTTGCCGCATGACGATCAAAGCCGGATACATGCATGTGAACTGTGTTATTTGTGTTGTGAACAATGCGTGGCGTGCCCCAAGAACCGTACATCCGTTGTGAACAATCTGAGATACATCCGAATTTGCAATGCTACTTGCCGTCGCCATTTGTTTGTGATCGGACACGTGCATCCGTATTATTTGTGTTTGCCGGTGTCTACCATTTTCAATTTCGTCGCATAGTTGAAACGGGTTCATTATCTATGTACAAACCACAGGCCGATGCGGCGCTTTGTAGGTTTCGTACTAAATGTCCGTCGCAGTAACGAAGAAACGCCTCAAACACCGAACAAGCGTCCCGAAAGTACGTAACGTTCTGATCGTATAGAATCAAAACGGCCGCCCTAAAGTAAAAGCGACTAAATCCCCGCGTGGGTACAAAAGAACGCCTCGTAATAGCTTGAAAGGAACGCAGACGAGCTTACTAAAATACGCCTCGTAGCTCGTGTGTTACTTCCTCGACACATCTTTGCGAACAACCGTCGTAACATGGAACACATTGCGGACGATCGTTTTTAAACATGCGATCGTAGTTCTGAACGAGTTGATCGGTAACGACCTACCTGAAGCGTCCCGAAAGTGGATTAAGTTTCCGACGGTACGTAACAAGCGTCCGTGAACCGGAGTGTAGTTACGGTCGAGCAATCTAACTACGCCTCGTAGCTCAGTAGGTGACACGAACACGTGTACCACAGCCCCGTAGGCGAAAAAGAAGATATCACGGTCGGCCGTCCCACACGGGTGTGTATTTGAATAACGGTTTACGAGACCCTTATAGTGATCGGGTGTCCGTGAACGGATAACGCTTAGAGGCGCCGCGATGGCATATAAGCCGCCGTCGTGTGCGTTAGTGCCACGACGCGCCTTCTGCACACGTGTTCATGCGTTCAAAACCGTTCTGATCGCATATTGGGTTCGTCTTGTCGCTACTTTTGGGCGCTGCATACGGTCGATTACTGATGCCGCTGGTCCGTGACGTTTCGGAGGTACGATCGCATCTTAGACAATAATGTCTATAGATACCGGTAGACCACGGTCGAGCAAAACCCCATGACACAGACACGCACGTTCCACGGCGCTGTGTGTAACAAGGGCTCACTACGACGGGAAGTTTGAGACGCACGAAATCCCGTCTCAGATTAAAGCCTTGTTGCGACGCCGCTACGGACAGTGTCAGAAGTCGGACATTTAGAGACCCTAATGGGCGGTGCTTTTTTGCCTTGTAGATGCCCTCAACGCGATCAGTAGAAGCCTTTTTTTTACATAGTGTAGGGAACCAAGCAAATTCCCAAGAGAAACGAAATCCCGCGGCTTCTCCAAGGATGAAGTGCCTCTAGAATGCAACCGACGATGCAATGCACTTCTGTCACTCTCAATCTCACTCAAGAATCGAAGTTAGAGTGAAAAGATGAGTGGAGGGAGTCTCACTTGCTCACAAGTGAGTAGGAGTGTTCAAATGTGCAAGAGAGGGCTCAAAGAACCGACCAACCAAGTATTTATAGACCTCAAGTCGAAATAGAGCCGTTGGCTAAAAGTCCCTTCTTCGTGCCGCTGCGCCCGGACGAGCCAGTGCCCACGCTGACGCGCCAGACGGCGCCACGTCGGACGCGCCAGCGCCGCATCCGCCGGGTAGCCTCCCCGACATGCTTATGGACCGCGTATGGCGCTCCACCGAACCACGCCAGCGCCGCCGCGTCGAGGGGGTCCTCGACACCCTCTCGACATGGCGTCGGCGCGCACCGAACAGCGCCCGAGCGCCGCGTCGAGCATTTGGTGACTTCACGTTGTCGGAATTCGGATGAACCGCGCGGACGCCAAGCATCAAGATGACCGCGTCGGCGCTTCGTCGCGGGACGCGTCGATCGACGCGATTTGAACTTCGCCTTACCGATCGCCAGCGCTAGCGGCGCCCGCGTCGGTCGCTGTTCTTTGGCTCCTCTTCATCGTTAAGCGTCGTCGTCTTTCCATCTTTCTAAGTTTCGCTTCTTGTCTTGAGTTGCCAACACTTGAAATGTGTCCCGTGAGCACGAGTGTTAGCATGTCGCGATCGGTTAGACAAGAACGGTTAGTGCTCTCAATCCTAAATGCATATGCAAGTCAATTGGACCTAGAAGCACTTCACCAAAGGATTGTCGCGGCATCCCCTCTTGATAGTCGGCCATCTATCCTATAATGTGATCACACTCTCTATCGTGTCTTGATCACCGAAAAGGAAAACCCTATCAAGTATACCTTTGCCTTGATCTCCCCGGTTCCTCTCAAGCCGATCATCGAGCTTGACGATTCACCATGTCCATCATCATCGTCCATGTTCATGATCATCATGCTCCATGTCATCAATATAATCATATCTCATAAGTCACACTTAGAGCAAAGGATTAGTACCACAAGTGTGTCATCAATTTCCAAAACCAAACATAGAGATTTCAGCCGCCTCCCCACGCCGCGCCCGCGCCCCCCCCGCCCTCGCCGCCGGCGCGCCCACAAGACGGCGCCCGCCGCCCCTCCTCGTCGTGGCTCCTCCCTCCTCGCCGCTGCTGCGTGCTGCTGCTGCGCCGCCGCCGGGCGAGATCGCAGCCCCCACGCCCCTCTTCGAGAGCTTCCACGGTCGACGAACACGTGTCAATTCCGGCTCAATCTAGCCGAATCGACAACTAATGTGGCATGTTGTCATTTAAAAACAAATCTAACAATTTTTCTAAAACTTGTGATGTGGTCCCCCTAATGTCGCCAGAGTAATTGTAGCATTACTACTGACAAGTACTAGCTGAAGGAATCAAGACATTGTGTATCCTCCAGACTAATTTTGTGCAGAAAAATTTAAGGGATGGATTATGGATGGACCACCTCATCTAGAATGGAGTGACTCAAACCAAACACACGCTATAATACACGGGCTTCACACAAATTCGACCAGTGGTAGAGTATGCTCCGTGCCATTGTGCAGATTCGACATTTTTATTGTCCCATGGACATTTGAAGCGATAAACAAACCAACAAAAGAATTGTGACTCGGCTAGCTCGTTGTACTGATGCACAGAACAGAGCACACCAAAAGCAGAGCATGCGGCCACCACTGCCTGCACACCAAAGCGGCAAAGCAGAACATGTTGGTACTCTGAAACTGAAGTGATGATGAGAAAGAGGTAAATAACATCCCGTCGTTTTTTTGGAGCCTGTATTCTGAAAATTGAAAGACCTATCCCAGAGTCACAATTACAAAGCCGCACAGTTTTATTGACCCGTCGTTCTTGAGGGCAATCACAGTGCAGACTCTATCATAGAGTCTAAGCTTATTTATTATCTTCATATTTATTGCATTTTGATGATGTGACGCTGATGTGGCAGTGTATTTATGTGCAAAAACTAAGACTCCAAGTCTTATTTAGACTGCAAGTCCATAATACCCGAGCTAATAAATGGTCTTAGACTCTATGATAGAGTCTGCATTGTGAGTGCCCTGAGAAAATTTACATGGGCACATCAGTAAATAACATCAATGCGAATTGGCTCGTAGTCCAATGGTAGGACTTGTAGTCCAATGGTAGGACGGTCCAAAGGGGCCGCTACCCACCGAGTTCAAATCCTGGTGCTCACACTTTTTCCCCGTGATATTCCCGGGATTTACCGACGTTATGCATTCAGTGGTAAGCGACGTTCCCGTCGACGACGAGGCGCCAATGGTGACTTCGGGAATCTCAAGATCTGTCGGGTGCTCAGTTTTTCGGATGTGTTCCAATTGTGTTGGACTCCAGATGAGTAGATCTACACAATGAACATATAAAAAAACCTTGCCACAAAGGACGGAAGAGCGTGAGATAGAACTCACCAAGTCACTAGCCACCACTGTTCGTCACGAATCCCGCTCGCCTTCTCACCGGATCTGGTAGCTTCTCGCCGAGGTCAACGGATGAAGCCGAGGAGCAGCAGCCGCCCCTTGTTTTTGTTTTTGTTCCAAGCTTGCTAGGTGCTGCCTTAGCATTCGGAACAGGTAGGAGTATATATGTCCATCGTGGGCACGGCGTGCCATGCCGTGCCGCCTCACCGCCGTGCCGCCGCCGTGCTGGGCCGTGTCGTGCCTACGCCCGTGCTCGTGCCGGCCGGCGGCCCACGGTATGGCCCGTGGGCCGTTTTACCGTGCCGTGCCGCCCCGTGCCGCCTAGTGGGCATGTCAATTTTCACCGGGCCGAGCCGGCCCATGGCCCTTTAAACAGAAAACACACAGGCGGGTTTGACTGGGGTATGCGATGGTTGGGGCGGCGTGGCGGTGCTCTTGTCGTCTCACACCGCGGTGGTGGGGCGGCTTCTCCGGCGGTGCGTCATTGACGCGTGTGGTGGTGTGATTGGCGACGGCTTGCTTGTACTTCGGTGACTTCGATGCATGGAGCTCCAGCGAAAGCTCAGCCCGGCGGGTCGGGCGGATGATGGCGACACCTCTTGGCATCGGACCCTTCCTCAAGCCATTGTCTTTGATCCCCATGCTCTTGACATGGGCTAATCCAATGCCAACACTCACTTCATATGGATGTCGGGCAAAGGTGGTTGGTAAAAAGATTGGAGACCTAGCGACACGTCGTCCGTACACCATGCCGTCGTAGTTGTGAAGCAAAGTAGGATATATTAGTTTGAACGTTGTTGCACATTTGGCCGATATGTGGACTCAAGATCGGTGACCTACACTTCACTGAGTTATTTCTACAAGACCGGCAGTAATGAACTTGTAGTTGTAGTAGAACATCTTTTAATTGTAGTGACTTGTTTTAAATTATGCAAGTTTTATGGATGCGGTGTATTAGTTTGTATGCATGTTTCAAATGATGCAAGTTTTTAATTATGCAAGTTTGTCAAGGTGGGGGCGCCAAAATAAAAAAAAAAAATTATGCCGACGGCCAATGGGAAAGGCTCTCGGCAAAACTCCTTTACCGAGAGCATTCATGGAGGTGCTCGGTAGAGTGACCATAATCTACCGAGCGCCTGACACTCGCTCGGTAATTTGACCATATTGTACCGAGCGCCTAACCCATCTCTCGGTAGACTTGACGGCAGAGGCGCGTTAGGCCGCTGACAGACGCGAGGGCGTCAACTCTATGGAGACAGGAGTTTTACGGAGGGCTGGCTCTCGGTAGACTCAGCCTCTACCGAGCCCCACATTACAGCGGGTAAGGCTCTCGGCAACGTGATCGCTACCGAGAGCTTGACGCCTCCGAGAGCGGCTTGAGGTTGGGCTCTCAGAACAAAATATGGCGCTCGATAGAGGTCTCCTGTGCGGTAGTGGAATCATGTGTATTTTCTCACTCATCTTAGGCTCTTAATGCAGTATGCGGCAATGAGACGTTTTCGAAAAAAAAAATGTCAGCTTGGAGGAACACGATCTCCCCCTACTGCAGAGCCAACGAGCAGCTTGCCGAGCTTGCTGACGACGTTGGGCAATGCGCCTGTCAGGACCTCCATCGATCTTCCTCTGGACGCAACAAGCAAGAGTTTGCTGGTGTGTATGTGTGAGCTGTGATCATGCATGCAGTTGTTGCGTGTCGAGTTGAATGATGGTGTGCTTAATCGACGGTCTTTGCTCTTGGGACGGGGAAAAAATTCCGGGCGCGGCTGTATCCACCTTCGGCACCTCGGATGCCGATTCCAGTTCGTAAAACAACTGTGGCCACCGGCTGTTTGCACGTTGCGCACCTCAGATGCCGCTGTCAGTAACGTGGCTCGTCTGGTGATCTATGCAAATGCAAAATATTGCATTTCAGATGCCAAGAATCGTGGAAGCACGTTGCGCACCTGAAAAGCTGCTTGCATCAACCAAGACCCCTCCAAAAAAAATGCTTTGTTTTGAATTCTTGGAATGTACCCACGATTTAGTAAAAAACAGAGGATTTATGAGATCAAAGTTCGTCATTAGCATAGCGATCATTCGACCAAAGACGGCTCCCCTACTCTGTGTCATAAAGTTTGACGTTTTTGACTTTTTTTGTACTTCATGTTTGACCATCCATCTTATTCAAAATATTTATATAAATAATAAAATAAATTAATTAATATTTAAGTATTTTTATTAATAAAATAAGTCATAATAAAATAAATAATATTTGTACAAAAAATTTGAATAAGGCGAATTATCGAATAAGATGACACTGAATCTAGTGTGACAAACTTAATGGGACCAAGGGAGTAAGTAGCCAGAGTATCTTAATGCATACTGACATTGCCGTGCAGACATAATCCTGGCATCATTGGCCACTTTATTTTGAACAGTTAATTAATTTTATGTTTAATTATATATACTCCCTCTATATTGGTAAAGAAAGTTGTTTTAGACAAGAGTTGGGTCAAAGATTGAGAATATAAATCATCAATAACGTTTAAGTTATTGAGTTTGTAGATAAATTATATAAATAGGTGTGTCTTAAAAAATGCTTAAGTATACGGCACATAACATACGTAATATTTTTTATAATAATAAGAGGTTAAAGTTGGGTTTTACGGCCAGGTGTCGCTATCTTAAACGATTTACTTTACCAATACGGAGGAGTATACTAATATGTAATCATCACTTTCGATTATACCCGAGCAAAACTAGCCCGGCCCGAGCCCGACGGGTTTTGGCCTGCCCACGAACCTTACCGGATAGGGCCCAGGCGAGAGATTTTGAAGCCCGATAAAATTTTTTTAGCCCGAACTCGGCCCGAAATACATTTTTAGCTATTTTGTAGTGTAAAATGTGTGGATAGCCCGCCCAAGCCCCGCCCGAAAAGATAGGCCCGACTTGCTCGGTGAGACGTCATGGGCTGGATTTTTTGACCGAAATAACTGGGTTTTTTTTTCGGCCCGCCCGAACCCAACCCGCCCGACAAATGCTCGGGTATACTCCCTCCGTCCCCACCGAGTTTGTCACCCCGGATTCCGTGCCATCTTATTCATATTTTTACACAAATATAATTTAATTTGTTATGCCTTATTTTATCAATAATGATACTTAAATATTGATTAATTTATTTTATGATTTACATAAATATTTTGAATAAAACGGATGGTCAAACATTAAGTTTTAAAAGTCAAAAACGACGGAGGGAGTAGTACACTCGTGCCTTCACTGACCAACCCACCTATCATTGTCCGTTGACCAAGTGCAGCGAGCAAGTCTCCTACTCTGCTCTTCCTTCAGGCCTTTTTGTCTCTATACGCTCTCCTCTTCCTCCAGGCTCCGGTCACTCTTGCAGTCTTGCTGTGTTGCGTTGCGAGCACCTACTGGTTTTCCGTCAGTTTTCTTCCAGCAGGTTAGTGCTTCTCGAAGATCCACCTGTTTTTAGAACCATTTCGGAATGCTTAATACTCATGTTTTTACACTTTGCGCATGTCCTCCTGAATCCCTAGTTAGCACTGATTTCTCAGATTATCCACTCCTAACGAATCAGATCTACAGCGTAGATGAAATTCAGATTTTGTGTCAAGCGAAAACGTAGACAAGCAGCTTGTTTCGAGATTGCAGAGTTAAATCTAAGAATAATCGTGTGCGGTTGCATACCTAGTATCCGAAAAAAGGGGGTATGAGTTTAATTTATTGGAAGTCTGGAAATAGTTCTATGTTTCCAGTGGAATCGTTGGTCGGAAAAGGAGATTAGTCAAGGTTAATTCTTATTTTTTCTTAAACCAAACTAAAATCGAATTTATTTTCTGGAATGCACTTGTTCTAGAAATTGCAGACATTCCAGTTAAGTTTTACCCTCTGAATGTCAAATACGTCAAGATCCACTTGTACAAATCTGTTCACTCTAAGCTCCTGTAATGGGGCAACCTTTTGATGAGCGCTGCCCGCTCTGTGTTTGGACCTATTATTTGATTGATGAAATTTCTTAGTTTCGCCCACTAATATGTATTTCTGGTATGATGGAATAGGCATTTGGTTAACCTGTTACAGTTCATGGTAATAGTTGCTTATGGGGAGCTTCTTTTTGATCTTTTCAGTCCCTACATTCTTCAGCAGAGTTTAATTTATGTTTGGCAGGACAAAAATTGCAGTGGGTCTTCAGCAATATTTTGAACTTATATAAATGAGTGACCAACAAGCAAGTGAAGTTGAAGACCTGGAACGCATATTTGCTGATGCAGAGAGAAATCCCATCCGGATATCATATGGAGTAATGAAGTCCATCACAAAAAATTTTGCTCAACCGATTGGTAATGGTGGATTCGGTGTTGTTTACCTGGTATGCTATTGGTCTTGATTGCCTTGCCAGTGGTAATCTGTCATATAATAGCCTGTACAAAGTAAATAGTTCAGATCAGTGCTTACAAGTTACATGATCTGTAAACAGGGAGCTCTTAAAAATGGGATGGTTGCTGTGAAGAAGCTTTCCCAGTCCACGAACGATCTTTCTGACAAACAATTTTTGGAGGAGGCTAACTGTCTAATGAGGGTAAAGCACCAAAATGTTGTAAGATTTCTGGGCTATTGTGCCGAATTGCACGGTGAATTAATGGTAATAGATGGAAAACATAGGATTTGTGATGTACAACAAAGGTTACTCTGCTTTGAGTATGTACCGAATGGAAGCCTTCACGAATATCTTCAAGGTATAAAAGTTGCTGCACTGCATTGTTCCTCATTTGCGCTAATGAACTCCATGAATTCAACTATTTCCTTCACTTGGTTGTGTTAGGCATGGCTAACGTTCAAAGTTTATAATCGTTAAAATATGTCCTGCTAGCTACTGCAATGAATTAGCTACTTTCAATGAATAGTTTCTGTATCTTTAACCATTTGTAGAAACTATCAATATACAGGGATAATATTAATGTGGAATATAACTTTCGTGATTTGATGTGCATAGCATGTGTACTGTGTGGATTCTTATTTTAGGAATGTCAACATAAAAGTAAAATTATTTATCTGGAGTATTTATCATCCAAAAATAATGAATGTGGAAGCCTCATTAAGAGATTCTATATTCAGATTTCACAATGAGCACTGAGAACATTAACCATTTTGTGCCCCTCGCTTCACTTCCACAGATCAGAAAACTTATGGATTTGAATGGAATATTCGCTATCAAATACTTAAGGGAATTTGTGTGGGTTTGCATTATCTTCATCAACAACGTATTTATCATTTGGACCTCAAACCTGGAAATGTGCTGCTGGGTACTCTCTTGGAGCCAAAAATTACGGATTTTGGTTTGTCAAGGTGCATGGATGAAAATCAGACTACGATGTATACAGTCAATGTTGTTGGAACACCGTAAGCTCATCCTCTTGGAGCTCATTTTCTTTTGTTGCAATGAAACTCTGAATTATGCCATGATGCTTCAGACCATATTATTATTTTCCTGCAGGGGATATATGCCACGAGAATTCATTGATAATAAAAAGATATCATCCAAGTCAGACATATACAGTTTGGGAATTATCATGATCAGATTATTGACAGGGAGTAATGGGAGTATTACTGAACTCGTAAGAATAAGTTATCTAACCTTTGTAGTTACTTTTTCGGAATAGAATATTCATATTGGTACTTATATTATATAAAAATACGTGCAAGTCAAGCTTTGAAGGCCTGAATATAGGGTTATTACACACGTGGAAAGTTACAGCCTGTTTTCATAGTTAGACAGAATTGGCTGGAAGTCAAGGCAAGCAGTCCTGTGCTTCCAAGGTCATGTGTAACTGTTGAATCTCGTTGCACGTCTAAGATCCCATTTCTCTGCCTTAGGTTTCTCTGTACATTGTAACCGCACTGTAACAATGAGTTTTTTTATCTCTCTTTTCAATTTTTAACTAAAAATTGGAGCCGATTAAACCACTTCTTTTGTTCATAGGAGCCTGCCCCAGGTAGCCATTGCGGTCCGCCACCAGACAATTCTGGTGTGCGGTGTGGGTAGGCATATCTAGAGTCAAGCTCCGGTGCTTCCTCTGCTGCATACATCGGAGGATTCCGGTGCACTATATTTGCCTCTTGGCCAGCAGCTAAACTCAGCTGCTCCAACTAATGTTTGCACAGGAGGTGCTTTCTGCTTCTCCCACCAAGCCTTTGGTGGTTTCTTCGGTCCACCACCAGAAATTCTGGTTGGAGGGATAAGATCATCATAACTTTTCATTTGGTTCAAAGGATTTGAGGGGTTAAAATGGATGGGAGTTTTAATGTTGTTAGATACAGTAATCTGTGGGCCCTACCTGCCATTGTATATGACATGTTTAGTGGATCCCCACCTACCATTGTCAAGACCTCGCAAAGCCCAGTAGCTTGGTATCACGCCGAAATTCTCATCTGCCATCTGAAACCCAAGACCTTGCCTCGCATTGACACCAAAGGGTACAGCGAGACGGTTGGTGCACAATGGAGGTACAGATGGATGCCCAGGGTGGGAGGATGCCACATGACATGGAAGGTGGTGAAGATGAGTGTGGTTCGTTAAGCCACTAAGCCAGAACGGGTTCGGTTCGTTAAAGCCACTTCAACTCCATTGGCCGCGGCCCTGCGACCTCGCCGTGCCCCACGACTTCGCTCGCGCCCCGCCCTCACCAGCGGTGGAGAAGGCCTCGAGAGAAGCCCGGGGTGATTGGCCAGCAGAGAAGTCCTCACCCGCGTCCTTGCCCCGCGGACGGCGGGCTTGCTTGCGTGCGGCGTCACGTGGCGCGGCGGTGCTCGGGCAAGACGCGTGGCGCGACCGAGTCGCCACGGTGGCTGGCTTCCTGTTCATGTCGGTGACGTGGGGCGCGCGGGCAGAGGGCGGTGAAATGGCCAGCGACGGGGCAAACTTGCGCATGACCGATGCATGCAGACTCGCCCACCCGGGGCCCTCATCTCGTGGCATAGGCAGCCCGCCCGGCACCCATGAAACAAAAGGAGGTTCTCGGTGGGAGTTTTGTGACGGTTTCACTGCATTGGAAACATCGCCCGGCTAGTTTGATCCCCATGAAACGAATTTCCTCTCTCCCCTGGTTGTTCCATACAAAAGTATAGATTTGCTAGTATGGATGAAATGCCCATAAAACCCCGTTGAAGCTAGCCTAACGTGGATTTTCCCTTGACTCCATCCAATGGGGGACCGTCCCATCCGATCTCACTATGTCCCATCCCTTAACTCCTAAGCACCAACCGTCACCTAAATGAATAAGTTGAGATGCCTTTGGCACCAATCACTACACGACTATTTGACATGCACATAGAGCACATGTTGTGACTATTTGACATGCCTTTCCTTGTATGGTCTGGGAGGCAAGGCTATATGAATATCCTATCTTCATTGACTTACATAATGCCTTTTCTTCTAGTCAGTGAACGATCGGAAAGGCGACTAGGGGAGGGGGTCGATAGGGGCCTCAAAAATCTTTCGCTCTTTTCAGGATTCTAGACTTCACAAACCCAAAGAAGCGAAATCTCTCAGAATACGAGTAACACACAAGCTATCTAGTAGCTAGATGTCAAACGTGAAGTATTGAGCATGCAAGATATCATTCGCATGGAGGTGGAAACAAAACAACATAAACCATACAAGAACAACACTTATAGGGCCTCGGCGGAATGTCCACCCTATAGGTCGGACTCTCCGCGGTCAAAATCAAAATTTGAACTTCGAAGAATAGCTGCTGGACACCCTGCGAGAACTGGTCGCGGACTGTCCGCCACTTGAGTGCGAACTATCTAGACTTAAAATCCAGAGCAGAGCCTGAACTTCTCGACTCGGCCCCAATGGGTGGACCGTCCGCGGGTTAAACCCGGACCGTCTAGAACCCCACGGACCAGCAAGAACGACAAAGATTTCAGAATTTCCCTCACTCAAATTCGATCAAATCTCGTGGCAAAACTCAACGAACTGTTGTCAAACCGGGACCGGATGATCATGACATAGTTGTGAGACTATCCCTTGAGAATCAAGACACTTCAAGAAGTAAATCAACCAATTTTTTAGATCATATTTCGAAAACGAAAAAAAGAACCCTATCACAAAAACTCTCAGATCTTTGAGCACGAGTGAAATCTAGTGATTCTCTTTGGTGGATAACCTTGATTCACGTCATGGTTCAATCCAAAGTCGAAGAACTAAACAAAACGGTCTCAAAAACGACGAAATCGGATCGAAAAGGGGGGGGAAGAGTAATGAAATGAAAAGGAACTCAAGAACATAGAGCAAAACAATCTCAATCCAAAACCCCATAGGACATGAGCAGACTTAGGGCATTTGTTCCTACAAACACGGATGTCTACAATGTTTTCTCGGTGACCTCTCACAAAGAAGGGAAACTACAGATGGGAATGCCTAAAGGATGAACTGAAAAATGGAGAGGCAGAGAAGAAGGGAGGGCTGCCGTGTCTATATATAGTCCTAGTCCGAATGACCGAATTACCCCTAGCTGATACATGAGCTACACCACATAACTGAGGCATAGTGGTTTGAATCGAAGTAATTCTGATCTGGCGGCCACCGTGCCTCTTATCGGTAGGTTCGCATCGACATGAACTCTCCTATGTTGCCACGTGTCATCCTTCCGGCATTGGAACCTCTGCCCAAGTTTGAGGCTCAAATTCGCGACCGCCACCGATGGTTTTGAGACCCAAACCACCAAACCGAGCCACGAGTAGTGCATCTGCGTATGCATACCCCGTGCTCGACACGTGTCACCACCATCCTCGACCGTCCGGCGCTAAATCTTCTAAGCCACCCACTCGACTTGCACGTTCACCATCTTGACTCGATCGACACGGTCACTTCACGCATCCTCGCACTTGTCGATGACCTAAGTGTTAGCGATCATGGCTGGCCACCTAGCGGTGTGGTCCCTCGGTCCAAGCCTCACGTCTACCCTTCACCGCTCCGGGTCTATCAGCACGGTACATCCTCCTTGGCCTTCACCTCACCACCAACCACCATCTCGAGCTCAGCACCTGCACAACACAAGCCGAGAGAGACCGTCGTCCGACACACCTCGTGTGCCAATTAAGGGTAACTGAAGTAGAAAAGTAGAAAGAAAATGAAAATAGAAAGTTACCGTTGAGTTGTTGACAATGACTCATCATAAAAACTAAACACAAATGGTTCAAAATAACCATGTGTTCACAATCTCCCCCCTTGATGGGTGCATTGTCAACATCAACACAAAGACGGAGGATAGATGAAGAGAACTCACCCAAATGACCAAAAGACAACGAGAAGCGAAACGGGGTCATTTGAACCGAGCAAAGACACGAGCAAAGCTTGGTCCCAAAAGACATGGGCAATGGGTCAATGCAAAGGCTCAGCACATCTCGCAACTCCCCCTGGAAAGATGCAATCTCTCAAAAATGAATGCATACACTCACTGTTTTTGTAGATCATTCTTCGCCTTGTTGGTATATGCACTTGTCAAGTTCATGAAGTTAGAGCCCATGGATTGCAAAACCACCCTTGAAACATGGTATGAATGCACAATGTTACATTGCAAAAGCTTCAAGATTATAGCAATTTGAATGAGAAGATACTCTAACTAGGATAATGGAAACAATGTACATGTGTGAACAAATGCTCAAACTGATCGAGTGGTATGAAATATGGTATTTTAAGCATTTTAATCAAGTTCAACATCAGGGGTTCATCATGAACCGATAAATTTATGCTCTATAACCCAAAGTACAAAGGATTGTCTAGGCCGATTGGCACATGTGCTGGGAACAAAACTGGTCTAGATGTGATGCTTGAACCGAGGGATTTATTTGCTATAACCCAATATAGAGAAATGTGTCCTCAACCATTGATTGGCATTGGGCATCAAAGGATGTGCACATATTTTGATTTTTGTGTGTTTGTTCCATGTCCATATGTTTTATAAAAGATTACTTATATTTTTCAAATACTCTATTATCCTAAATGCTCTAGAGTACATAGTTAGTAAAACCGGACTACAAATTCTTAGCAAAGTTTTTGTAATAAAAATGGTACTTCTATTAAGGCATTGACAGCCCGACTTAGTGTCTCAACCGCCCTGTGGTGCAACATTTTGATTGAGGTTCAAGTCCTAGATGTGGCTAAGTGTTTGCATTTAGTGGTAGGTGAAAACCATTTCAATAATGATGCACTTGTGGATTTGTCGGCTTAGTTGCTTTGAGGTTCTTATAGTGGTACAGAATACTTCACAAAAAGTTACTATAGTAAATGTGTATTTTTAATATCCGTGAGGCCTTTTAGTATCCGTATGACATGTACTTATTGTTATTTTGTGTTTAACAATTACACATTGTATTTTCAAGTAACCTTACTATATGTTTGAACTTTGCAGTTGCAAGAGGAATTAAATATTGAGTGCCAACAAATGAAGAGATGCATGGAAATAGCAAAAGAATGTGTCGAAGATATATCCGATAAAAGACCCAAAGTATTGCTGATATAGTTCTTAAGCTTACTAAGACGAAAACCACAATTCAAAAGATCCTCCAGTTGTTTATGAGCCGAGAAATGACCCAAAATCTAAACTATGTCAGGTATGACTGTTCAAGGCAAAGCTCAATGATTTGTTATCATGTCAGGTTTACATATTCATTTGTTTGATGCATATTGCACCTTTTTTTGAGGCAATATATTTGAAGTTCATAGCCTAAGTAAACTGATATGGTGTTGCCGCTGTGTGGAGTGCATAGAGGGGATTCAAGGAGAAACTGAGACTGGGAATTACTAAATCCATTTCAAATTGTAGTTTATTTGACTTTTTCAACCCCAAGTTTGACCACTTGTCTTACTAAAAAATTTGTGCACAATATCACTTCTTTCAGTGTGGCATGCTTTATTAACAAAAGGTCGAATTACTCAATTTTTCTATGTTTGCACAAATTTTTTCTACGGATGTTTATATGTGTGGTGATTCCTCCGGTCTCACTATGTTTCTACCGATACTAGTAATAGTGTTCCAAATTAATATTGCAGTCTAAAAATATTTTCACTGGCAAACATTTATACTATTCTATTGTGACTCATAAAATAGCTTTTATTTAACTAATGGTCAAGGTTGGAAATGTTTGACTAGACATTCTAGGAAGTTATGCTTTATTTGGATTTTTGTTTTGTCTACTTAAATTTAAGATGACAAAATAAACATGAATATCTTTTTTCTTTGAACTGCAGGTTGTTAAAAAAGATTCCAAGCACTGTCCGTACGACCTCTTCATGAATATTTTAGGTATACACATGGTAATTTTTTTAATATGTTCCTGTGCCAATTTGACATAGCAACTTACAGATTCACCACACATTATTACTCTTATAGTTCCTTAATTCGGACAAGCTGCTTTCCTTTTTCTTCCATTACATAAGGCCAAGTTAGTTTTTATCCAACTGATGTGATGCAATTGCTTAACAGGTATGGCACCTTATAATAATCTGGTTTTGTCTGTCACATACAAATGATGATTATTAGCTTTTTATGTTTCTTATTGCAATCTAAAACACTAGAGGGGCTTATGAGGATTGCTTTTGAATAATATATTACTTATGCGGTGCCAAGGAGGGCGTTAGTTTTCTCTATTCAGGAAAGTAGCTGATTTTGCATTGTGCCTAACTTTGACCACATCATTTATATAGATTTGCCGATATACGTGAGGATCTAAATGTGTTGGAGCGTATAGTTGAGGGAAGAGAAGAGCCAAGTAATCTGTCATATCCACTTTTACAATTCATCACTCAAAACTTTTCTGATGAGCGAAAAGATTTGTCATAATGGACTTGGAGAATGTTTCAAGGTAAAAATTAATCTTTTGTCGGACCTTTTGAGCAAGTTTCCATACAGCTTATCTGAACTTTATATTATCATAGCCATGCTAACACATATAAGGTTAAACAGGCTATCATGCAGAATGTTGTTGTGACAAGGCTTACAGGAAACCTCAATATTAACGATGCGATGTTTCATCAGGAGATTGGAAATATCAAGTTAGCTCAACATCAAAATGTACTGCGGTTTCTAGGATACTGTTCTTATACACTAGAAAAGGAGGTGGAAATAGATGGTACAGTTGTCATCGCTGAGATACGGGGAAAGATTCCTCTGTTTTGAGTATTTAAGCAAAGGAAACCTTGGCGAACATCTTTCTGGTAATATAATACGAATGTATCTGCATTTACATAAGCATATAATACATTCCATATAATCATTTTACTTGTTTTATTTCATAACCTTCATTTTTTTATTGGTTCTTTCATTTTATTTAACTAATGTTTTGTTACATGTCTAACACAGAAAAGCACAAAATGCCCATTTGGTAGATGCACACAGTATATTCATATTGTTATTTTATTTTTGCAGATGAATTAAGTGGGCTTGAATGGCATTCACGTTATCAGATAATTAAGGGGAATCTGTGAGGGTTTATGTTATCTTCACAAGGAAAAGGATATCATTCACATGGACCTCAAGCCTGCAAGTATCCTACTAGCTGAGGACATGGTTGCAAAGATTGCAGATTTTGGTATATCAAAACTCGTGTGTAGGAGTGATAAATGTATGCCACAGATGTAAGTTACACACTACAGTATGGCTAAGTTCATAAGGTTTCCATAATTGTTTTTATTTTTTGCCACTGGATCGTACTGGTGAGTGGACAACAAATGCTTTGTATTTGTATGATTCATGTCAATTGTCTCTTCTGACATCGGAAACCTGCTTCGATGTTCTATTTAATATCATGTAAGCTTACCATGCAGTTTACTGATTCCCATGTTTGGAATGGCGCATTTGTTCTTTCTCCTTATTTTCATACCTTCACTATTCTTTATGTCATAACGAACTTTCATTATAAATATGCAGGGCATACTCTGCTCCAGAGAGGATTTCTGATGGCGTGACATCACGCAAGGCAGACATTTATAGTCTGGGCATCATAATCATAGAGTTGGTCACTGGAAGTAAGACGAATCCTAGTATTACCAATGTACGTGTAATTTATCTCCTCGTTTCATTTAAACCCTTTTTCATAAAACACGCCAACCTTATTTTTTTTCTAGATAATTATGCATTTTAACTATACATCTAGACTACATTAATTTTCTGTTGCACTGGCGAAGGCTAAGAAGTCTTATTTATTATACTAAAAAGCCTTTGAAATGTTGCTAGCGCAAACAACTAGCAATTGTCTTGAGAAGGGTAGCAATTCCGGTCTTGCTCAGATAGTTTCATGAGCTCCAAATGGCGTGCGTTCTTGGTACTACCCTACTCAACTCAGATAAATGACAGGTACTTTCTAGATGGGAACAAAGGTGGAACAAATCAGGAAAGCGCATGCCATCGGTTCATCAAGTGACAAAATGCCTCGAATTGGCTCAAAGCTGCCTGCACAAAGATCCGAACAGAAGACCTTTTGTATGGGATATAATACGTGAGCTCAACAAATTGGATAGAGAAGATTTATATATTTGATCAGGTAAGTTCATATATGCTCACATAAAACTGACAACCTATGTAAAAGTCGTCTCTTGATAGGCAGCGAGTATATCACCACGTAATTTATCTCTCTGGCTCTCAGGTAAACCTTGCTTGGAGGACATATTTCGAACTGGGTCACGTGAACTTTGAGCAGAAATGTAGCAGTGAAGCATGCTTCATCGGAAACACATCGAGCTCACTCTCGCGGAGCATACTGTCAAAAAATGTCATCTGGTGATGATGCAAATCAAGGCAGATGGGGCAACAATGTCATCCACACAAAAATGTTGCAACCAATGCATATGGTGCCACTACTAATTAAGGGCCAGTATGGATCACCTTAATCTGACAACAATAATCTCTTAGATTCAAAATTCTAGCTACATTATGGGACCTAAGATAACAATCCAACAAGTGGATTATTGTAATCCAGTAAGGCACATCCAACAAAAATCCAGCACCAATAATCTTGGGTACCAAATAAAACCAATCCATAATTTAGATTACCATGCCAATTCACTATTTAGAAAACAATAATCCAAAGTGATCCAAATGAACCCTAAATTAGGTGAATGGTATTTGCTCTACTACTGTTAAATTATTCTGGACTGTACACTTAGATATTAAATGGAGGATATGGCATGTGGGGGCGCCAGTTTAACTGCAAGCCCAGAGCTCAAGATGCAGCCAGGACAGTCTCCAAGCTAGGGGGCACCATAGTTAATGACAATTAGTAGTCTGGGGAAATGATAGAATTAATGAGAGATTAAGGATGATTAATGGGGAGAGAACAAAGGAGCTTGTGGCTGGCCCCTAGGGGATGGGCAGTCCTATATATACCCTGTAATCCGTTTGTGTGAAGGCAATGAAGAAACCAGTTACTCCGCTTAGGGCACTCACAATGCAGACTCTACCATAGAGTCTAAGCTTATTTATTAGCTTCATATTTATTGCACTTTACTGATGTGGCGTTGATGTGGCAGTATATTTATGGCAGAGAGAGGGAGAAACACCTAGACTCTAAGTCTTATTTGGACTCCTAGTCCACGATACTCAAGGTAATAAATAGTTTTAGACTCTGGTAGAGTCTGCATTGTGAAAATGCCCTTATGCGGAGTACCAAACTGTTTCGATGCGTCGCTGCCCCATGTCGGCCCGCTGCTGGAGGTGCCGCGCGTCCCAGGCATTCAGCGCAGGCCTCCGGCCCCTGCTCAGCTATGAGTGACATCGAGATGCATAACCCACAGTCCCTCTTCCTCACCATGGGTATGGCGCGCAAGCTGGAGCTTCGTGAACAGTGCACTGCTGCTGTAGTGCCGCCTTCTACACCATTGCGTGACCAGCAGCAAGGCCTCCTCGCAGTGCCTCCACCACGTCTCGCTCTACCGGCTCTGCCACCTGCTGAGATGTAGTACTCTAGATCTCAAGTACTGGTCTCCTATCCTAGATCTCTATTTGCCTAGACTAATAAATATGCCCGTACGTTCGGGAGACAAAAATATTAAATATTGGTACCAAAATGCATTCTGATAGACTGGTTTGGACTTCGCTCTCTAAGTTCTCGTTTGAAATCTTGGTTGCCGGAATATAGACCTTATCAAATGACATGTTATTGATCTGTAATGAGACTCATATTTTTTAATTAAAACAAAAATATTTATAAGGTGTTTCAATGAGTTCAAATTTGAATATATTTTTGCATATGTTTTCTTACCATCGTGGATGTACTATTTCGGCCATTGTTTTTAACAGATCCTTTGCTTGAAGATGATGCTTGTGCTGATGATATGTTTTTTAATATAGCAATTTATAATGTATAGAAGAATGATTGATATATTCCCCTTTTTTGTTGTTGTACAGGCTCAACAAGCAAGTCTGTCTTAGGTTGGGAGCCTCTTCTGGCTTGATTTAATTATATGTGCCGTAGAGAGCCGGATTAGAATAGGCTTCATAATGGATAGGGAGCCAGATTAGAATAGTCTTTTTGTATTTGGAAAGTAATGTTTTTATTTGTAGGGAGAGGACGGTCCAAATGATGTCTCAAATTTTTAAGGAAAGAGGTGGAAGGAAAAGGGGTGAAAGAAACAGGGTGAAAAAAATTTGGTGAACTGAAATTTTCTCGCTTTATTAATAGGTAGCTGCAAGGAAGAGCGAAGGTGGAGGATGGGCTCAATGGTGGCAATGGGATCAACAATATGGGCTGGACGATGGATCTGGTTAATGACTATGGTGTTGTTTGGATCCGTGGGTTAAAGTAAGTTTGAGCTATTTGGGGCTCAAATATCCCTAAAGTATCTAAATATGTGGGTTAGATTGGGGTTAGTTGCATCTAACCTACCAAAATATACTATTCCCTAAGAGGTGCTAATTGGAGCTAGTTCATGTGGGCTTGGTATCGGGCTTGCCAGCTAGTCCCATGATGAGACCCTTACAAATAAATAAATAAATCTAGCCCCTTGATGAGGACTAGGCTATTTTTTTTTTGTCTGTTTTCGAGAATTAGTTATTGTAGCCCGTCTCAGCATCTTTCTTATAACAGGGATCATGTGGCACAGCCTACAGGTAGACAATGCTGCCGCCTCTATAAATGCAGATTGTTGGCCCCTAGAAATCAATATCCCACTAGTGCTAAATCTAGTTGATGAAGATATCAAAATAAGCAGCAACCATCTAAAGCAAAAAAGAAACTATCAAAGAAACTTAGCTTACCGCTACTATAGATGGTTACCACGTGAAAGGGTCTCTAGCCTAGTGGTTAGAGTGCTTGAGTAGCACCCAGCAGACCTGGGTTCGACTACCCGTGAAAGCGAATTTAAACAGGTTTGCATTATTAAAAAACTAAAAAAATAGGCCAAGGTTTCCCTTGCTAACTTCGGTCAATAATAATAAAAAATGGTTACCACTGCTGGGTACATCATTGGCAACTTATATCATTGTGTACTATTTATAACGGATAGTGATAGCAGATTATCACGGCTAGGAAATTTTACAAGTCTAGAGTGATGCTACCAGTACTACACAAATAATTGTTTAGCAATGGAGAGTTATAGTGGTAGAGAATAGAATTTCCATCCAGGAGTTTTAGTCCCAGCCATTTTTTAGTCCGGGACTAAAGAATGTATTAGTCCCGTTGGTGGCTCCAACCGACTAAAGTCCCCCGCCTAACAGCTACACCTGCAGCTTTTTGCGGGGGGTTTCCTTTGGTCTTGGTTTGTAGTTCAAACCGGAATAGAGGTGATCTTCTAGTCCCGGTTGTAGTTTCCATTGGGACCCAAGTTTCTAATCTCGGTTGGTGGGTCTAACTAAGATTAGTGATTGAGCTCTATGTGCGGGTTGGAAACACCAACTGGGACAGGTCCTAGGATATAGGACACCTTTCTTCCACCCTCAACTCGAGCCATTTCTAGAACTCTGTTCTTGCTCATCGCCTGCTCTCACGCTGCTGCCGCCGTCTCCGGCCATCTCCGATTTCTTCGAGTCCTACATCCATTGTTTGGTTCTAAAGGTTACCAACTTCATCCTCTCATGTTTCATCACTAGCATTTCTCATTTTGTTGTCTAGAATAGTTCAATTTGAGTTTTTTTAGAATGATAAATAGTGGTGGATTTTTTTTTCTTGAAATATAATGTACCGTATTTGAGAAAAAAAATCACTCGATAGTTTGCATATCCCGATGAAGCTAGCTTATAGTAGTTCATCAAAACTGGATTTCACCTTTGCTTGCTAATATATATGCATAGCTATAATAGAGAAATTTAGGGTGCTTTATATATATAGTTCATGGCTTAGAAAATGAGAAATTTAAAGTATTTGCTGAAAAATGAGTATAGTGATCAAGTATGATGAGCTCTTACGGTTCCATGAGCCCCGTGGAGTTCCTAAGTGACCGAGGCCGACCTCCCTCTCATTCCATGCTTTGCGTCGTGACAAGAAGATCGTGTTGGAGTACCGAGTGAAAAAGGAGGGTCCCAACAAGGGTCGCATCTTTTACACATGTTCGGATCACAAGGAGTTTTTTTTTGTCATGTTATTCGGCTATGGTTTGTATCCATTTTTCTTGATAATTTTGATTAACGTTTCACATTTGATGTTATAATTTCAGTGGGATGACACTAGATCATGTAGCGCTTGGTACTTTGGGAGGAAGAGTATGTTAAGCATGTCGCAACATATCATGCAAAGCAAGCGGCTAAGGTAGCAGCTAAGATGGCTGATGATACTGCAAGTAGTGTGGATGATGAGGCACCGAGCCAGCGAAGAAGCCCATCGATGATTTGTTTGTTTTAGTTGGAATTGTTCGCGAAATCTTTTTCTGTTGAAGTGCATTGTAGGTTTAATTTGTTTAGTGCTACTTGAGATTGTGGACATTGTATCTAGGCTTGAATAAGTAAAAGTTTTAGAGGGAAACAACGGTGTATCTACTTGTTGGGATCATGTGTTATATGGGTTATTAAAAGTTTTTGATGTGTTTATGTCCTATAATTAATGCATATATGAACTGGCAATGGATGTACGTCGCTGATCGCTGCTCCCCAGAGTTATTGCGGGCGTCCATGATTTCATAAATGTGGCCAAGGCAAACATGAAGAATTGTTTCATGTGCTGCCCATGTGTCCAATGCAAGAATGAGAGGGATTATTCTAACCCAAAGATGACTCATGGACACCTATTTACGTGGGTGTTGACGGTAGTTGTTGTCAACTTTTTAGCATGAAATGATAGATCACTTGAGAACAAAAACAAATAGAAAATAGGGTTTAAACTAATAATTTCCACAAGTTTTGTATACACTCAGTTTTATAGGTATAGTCTGAAAAACCCCAAAAAATTAGAGAGAAAAGAGGAGAAATAGAGAAACCGAAGAAAAGGACCAAATCGGGGCAATTAGTATAAATGAGAAGAGAAGACAAACATGAAAGCTGGGACCCACCTACCGACAGGTGGGGCCAGCGGCACCCCCTGGGCACGCCACGTGTCCTGCTTCGAAACCTTCCTAGAACCGACCTATGGAGTAAATCTACACCGTCCAATCAAGTCGGTTTGATCCAAGGGCTGAGATTCATCCTATGGGGATATATGAGCAGGAGTAGGGCTACCCCTTGAAACCCTAGTTCAAAGTTTAGAATTCAGAGCTCAAATTCAGAATTTTAGAGATCAAGTCTAAAGCCATAAACCCTAGTTCTTTAGAGTAGTTCTAGTTCTAGAGAGATTAGCTACATAGTAGTAGATTAGAAGGAGATCCAAGTCTAGGAAGGCATGAGCTTTAGATCTATGCTTTTCTTTATGGCTATAAAAAAATATACTAAAGCATATCATATTATATGTTTATTGTGTAGATCAACTCATCTAGAGTCTAACACAATTGGATTTTCCATTTTATGATTTTTCTGTGATTTGCTATGATTTTTTAAAAACTGTTTTAGGGGTAATTTGACCAGTTTTGGAAAGTTTAGGGGTGATGTAGACTATTTTATAGGTTGAGGGGTTATGTAGTCCACCTTCCATAGGTGAAGGTGTGATATAAACCTTTTTATTATATGTTCATTGTGTAGATCTACTCATCTAGAGTCTAACACAATTGGATTTTCCATTTTATGATTTTTCTATGATTTACTATGATTTTTAAAACTATTTTAGGGGTAATTTGATCGGTTTTGGGAAGATTAGGGGTGATGTAGACTGTTTCATAGGTTGAGGATTATGTAGTCCACCTCCCATAGGTGGAGGTGTGATATAAACCTTTTTATTATATGTTCATTGTGTAGATCTACTCATCTAGAGTCTAACACAATTGGATTTTCCATTTTATGATTTTTCTATGATTTATTATGATTTTTTAAAACTGCTTCAGGGGGTAATTTTACCAATTTTGGAAAGTTTAGGAAGTGACTGTTTTATAGGTTGGGGGTTATGTAGTCGACCTCCCATATGTGGAGGTGCGATATAAACCTTTTCCATTCATACACATAATTCATGTTCTCTTTTTTTTATAACGGATAAAATCTAACTTCAGGCCATTAGTGGCATCAGTACAAATCATTATACAAATATATGCTTACTGACTCCGTGAACTAAGCTTAACAGTAAAAGTTAATATAGGGAAAAAAGAGAGAAAAAAAGGCCAACAATTAATGGAGCCGAAAAGGTCCATCGACCTTGACGCTAAGCAGGACTCGTCTACTCCTCCGTCAGTTTGGATCAGTCATCCTCACATCCTGCAATAGTGATGACTGGATATGTCCTTCTCCAGTCAGTGATGGCGATTGCATATCTTCATCTTTTTCTTGGGGACATATAAAAAATGTTGACCAGTTTGCATGGATTTCAGACATTTGGTGGAGATCAGTGTTCTAGTCCAGTCCGTCATTCATCTGAAACTAAGATAGAAGTTAAGGTCAGATGAAAGGTGATCAGGATCCAAGAAAGAAATAACAAACAACCAGAGATATGGCACACCTGGAGTTTCATCCGCATATCTGATGCTTGGGATGATTGGGATGGATCTCAACTGCACGCCTCAGTGCAGCCTCCAATTCCTTTACCTCTTCCCTGGTAGCGCCTTTAGAACGCAAATAAATTTTGACATCCTGAAGTGATGACAGGTTTCCCAGGCCCAACTCAGGACCATCACCATTGCTGGTGAATTGTCTAGCCGCCCGTACATAGAACTCAAATTTAAGGAATTCGAGCCTCAGCATAGCTCCTTGCTCAAACACTATAGGGCCTCTACATCCACCGAACTGGAAGAATACAAGGCATTGGAATAATTCAGCACAAATGATGAACCCCCAAGGGTTCCATGATTTTTCGGATCCACTGACAGTTTTAGCAGACGGAGAGCTGGCAACCTCCCAAGGGTTTCAAGATTGACCTGCCCTAAATCCCTCACAGCAATTGATAGGTATGCAAGGTCCAGTAGATAAGATTGATTCATCCATACCGGCAGAGTTGAGAACCAGCATGGCCATTTTATATCCAATCTACATAGCTGTCGAGGGGCAAGCCAGGCATCCAATCCACCAAAGTCCCATTGATTATCTCCAACAATCTTGATGTGTAGATATTGGATATTTTCCAGCTTGGATAGGCACTCCACCAGCTCCCTTCTCCAGCCAATGAACAGCAAAATATGAAGGATTCTCAGTTTCATTAGCTGGCCCAACTCTTTTATAATGTCAATGGAGGCAGTAAGGTCTAAAGTTGACAACACTTCAAGGTTTGTTAGGCCCCAAATCCCTTTTGGCACTCTTGTAAACTCATCAATGTGCAGGCACATCAATTTTTTGAGCTCAATAATAGTTGATGGCATGCTAATCATATTGTTACCCCTCACATCCAAAGTTTGTAGCAATTTTAGGCTTCCTATTTGTTCAGGAAGTTCAGCAATGTGTGTGGCACATAGTCCTAGGTACCTCAAGTTAAATAATTCCCCAAGGTACTCAAGGCTGTAACCTCGTGAAAGATCACAATCTTGTAAATTGAGGACACGTAACAACGGGAATCTCGTAAGTGCTGGCATTACAGAAAATGCAGATCGAAAGACAATAGCTGACCTTATGTGTTGCAAGCTTGTATTATGTAGAGTCATAGTATCATCTTCTTTACCATATTGAAGAGACATCCTCCCAAACATCTTTGATGAAGATGTGTAGTACATGGCATTTAATATAGTAACAAAATTTTCTTGACTTGACAAGAAGCAAATAAGATCGTGCACCATATCATGTACATGACAAGCATATATCAAGCCAGTGTACCTCTCATATATAGGTTGGATCATATTTCTGTTCATGAGTTCATTGAAGTAACTCTCTCCAATTGCATATAGGCTCTTACCTTGTTTTTCACATTGAATAAAGCCTTCGGCTATCCACATCCATATCAACCAATCTTTTTCAATTTTATAATCTTCAGGAAATATGCTTAAATATAATAAGCAAGCTCTGAGATGGGAGGGCATTTCATAATAGCTAAGTGATAATATGTTTCTCATATTAACCACATCAGTACTATCATCGCTAAGACCAATGCCAATAGAGTTGCACACATCATACCAATCACTCTCATTTCTTGCTTTAGATGCTAGAAGACTAGCCATTGTAACAATAGCCAAGGGAACACCACCACATTTCTGTAGTATTCTTTCGGATACTTCAGCCAGATCTTTATTCAGACATTTTTCTATGTCTTCAATGTTGTCCTTGTTTTCGTTACCAAATATTCTTCTGTACAACAACTTTTGGGAGTTACTAAGGGAAAGGGGTTTCAACTTGTAAGCACCACCAACTTCTTCTGCAACACCAAAGTTACGCGTTGTTGTGATAATTATGTATCCAATATGATTATCAGGCAAAGCACATCTAATCTTTTGCCAGACTGAGATATCCCACATGTCATCAATAACAAGAAAATACCTACACACAGGGAAAGTTATTAGCAAAAACTAATAAAACTACAATGGTAAGTTCTACTATTGTTCATGAACCAAATTGTGCAAATTAAGCTAACTGGAACATTGCTAATGAACTCATGAGTTAGACAAGATAAGCATATCCATACAAAAGAAGTCAACCAGAATCTTAGCCCAAAAAAAAAAAAAAAACAACCAGCGAAAAAAAATCACTATCATTGCTCATATTATTTCCACTTAACAATGATGTTTACAATATAACTGGCTGTATTTTTTTGTTTAACTAGGACATGCGTGCACACTTATCATTAATCTTGTTTGGCCCAAGGATGTAGTATCATGATTGGAGGGCAAACCTTAACCGCTGCAAAAATCATATGCACACACTAATTGCAGGAGTGCTTCTGCTTCCATACCTTTTATGTTGAAGGACTTCTCTGAGTTCATTGATGAGCTGCTGCTCAACAAGAAAAGTTTCATCCATGCCGCCGTTGTATTTATTGCTATCAAGTTGATAAAGGATGGCCTTGAATAGTTTGTTCAAGTCAGGAGTTTGAGACACTGATACAAAGGCAAAGCAATCGAACTGTCTACTAATCTTCTCATACACTGCATTAGCAAGAGTCGTCTTTCCCAGCCCACCAATTCCAACAATGGAGAGTATCTTGCCTTGCTGTGAGGGTACTCTGTTGTCTCCCATCAATATCTTGATCAACTCATCTCTAGTTTCATCAATGCCAATGAGCTCTTTAATCATTGTGTACTGTGAAAACAAACGTCGGTCCACAGTAGGTTTGGTTGGTTTATCAACACCAAGGTTAACATCATACCTGGGACACCTCTCGTGCACCTCTGAGACACGGCTCTTGATGTCTCTGATCTGAGTAGCAGGGTTAATGCGGGACTTACGCCTTATCAATATATTAGGCATTCTGGTTAATGCTCTCTTGGGACGACCGGACTCTGCTGACACGTTGCGGTAGCCATGAGTGTTGAAGCTTTCAATAATGTCCTCTATGTCATTAGACAGCTCGCTCAGATCTCTGGCCCAAATATTGTCCTGAATGTCAAGCTGGTTAGCCGGTGTATCAGAGACCTTCTTCAGGGAACCCTCCATGCTCTTGAGCTTAGATTGAATAAGCATGATCTCACGCTTCACCTTCTTTTGCAGTTCGTACTCATCGGTGAGGACAACACCAAGCTTGGTGATGACACTGGACAGCAGCTCCGTTGCGGTCTCCATGGATCTGTCCTGTACGAAGGCAAGGAGTGAGGCTGCTGTGTGTACAGCTACGAGCTAGAGTATTTGGACGGGCACAAAGGACGGAAGAGCGCGAGATAGAACTCACCAAGTCACTGGCCACGGCTGTTCGTCGCGAATCCCGCTCGCCTTCTCACCGGATCTGGCAGCTTCTCGCCGGGGTCAACGGATGAATCCGAGGAGCAGCAGCCGCCCCCTGTTTTGGTTTTTGTTCCAAGCTGCTTCCAGGTTGCTGCTCGCTAGTATAGGTGCTACCTTAGGGCAGCCACACTGGGAGGTATTAAGGGGTAGTACTATTGGTAGTCGTAAGATACATTGAGCCTGGTAGGAATAGGTGGTAGTAGTGGTTACCAGGAGTAGCACTACTACCGAGGAGTCACAATAAAAAAATTATATTCTCTCTCAAATTTCATATTAGTTGTGCTGCGTGCAGCCGTGCTAAAGGAGAGGTGGTTTAATATTTTTTATTTCGTGGCCTCGCTACTACCAGGATGGATATTGTAAAGGGTGGTAGGAATCTATTACCGCTAGTACGTGTAAAGGCCCATATCAATTAACTCAGCTGGACGACAAAAATTCGACCCGTTGCGGGCGCTCCCTGGCCCCGCCCCCACGCCGCCGCGCCGCCACCAGCCCGTCCCCCGTGGCCCAAGCCTAGATCCACCAGTTCCCCGCCACCTCTCCTCGTTTTTCTCGCCTCCTCGCCTCCGCTCCCGACGCGCTGCGCGCGGCGACGCGCCGCCGCCGCCGCAGCCCGCCCAAGGTCGGACCTCGCGTGTCACGCTCCACTTTTAATGGATAGTTAATCACACGTGTTTGCGCCAGGATCACGCCACAAACACGTCTATTAGTAACAGGTAATGGTAAACAGAACAGAATAAATAACCGAGCTGTAGAAATATAGGATAGATAGGGGCTTACAGTGGCGACGAAGGGTCACCAAGTCGGGTTACAATATCAGAGTTGGCCAACCGAGAAGCGGTGGATTAATTATGACACTGCCCCGTACTCCACAGGCAGGCTTGTGCACGGATGAAATCTGGGCTTCAACGTCTTTCTCCTAAGCAAACATCTTACGAACTCCTACGATACGCTGATCTTCTACCTTATCGTCGGTCTTACCTTCACATGTGCCGATATCTGTAAAAAAAAGAGGGGTGAGTACAAACGTACTCAGCAAGTCCCAACCAGGGGGTTGTAATTATTAAGGGTTTGGGCCCTAGCAGAGTCTCTAAAACTGCTCTCGCTAGTTCCCGGGTTATCTCATGTCATCGCTGTCAAGACACCACAGGTTAGTCATCATCAAGTGTATATCTAATCATAGATGTTCGGCCTAGCACTTGCCCATTCCAAGGACGTGGCTACTCGAATAGATTTAAATAACTCGCAGAGATGTACAAATTTCCCCACACGAAGGGGCCATCTTCTTCCACATACGGTTGGTCAAAGGTGGTCCAACGAGATTCCGTACCAGCTTGGATGCCTCCTAGGTATATCGGTATAATCTTCACCACGACTTCTCGGGGGTTGGAAGGATAACACGTCACCCTAAGATGACGATCACCCTAGACAATATGGTGATACCAAATCACCAGCGGCTTTACTGTGTAATACCTTATTACCCAACCTATCTTGTCAACACCATACTCAATCATAAATCATCAATATGTGCCTCTAGCACTGCGCCCATCAAGCGCCCAAAACACTTACGTGGAAGACCACTCAAAGATCCACGCCAACCGGACCATGGGGCCACTCTCCCCATGACTTTGCCCCAATAGGTCGTTTGCCTACTCCGGCCACCTTGGCTCCAATTATACCTCAACCCAACGGGGTGTGGAATCAAGCCGTCCCATCTCGGCGTGTGGTCAGACGTAATATTATACTAGGTAGAAGGTCTATGAACCGGTCCTTAGGGAGGCGAAGTATCTCTCCTCCCAGGAACCCCTCGCGGCGATTCCCGACGTGGTATTTAGGCTCTACCGGACTACCACTACTCACCTCTTTTGTTGGTTAGGGTCCATTAGGCATTCTTAGGTTTCTCTTGAATATAACGTATGAGCGTAGATAACGTAGATAGTTACGTCATCCAGCTTGACTCCCTAGCTACGTTATCGGGTTCATACCTCTATTTACTAATCCAGTTATCATATCATTATCATTGTCATTATCACATTATTAAGGTCATGATTAGGGGGTAAGGACTTGCCTGTGAGGTTCTTACGAATCGGCACGGGCGTCGAACGTTCCTAGCTCGCTTCGGACGGAAAGCTCCTACTCGGCCGTCGAATCTACTTTACGTCCTACGATAAACCCTAGCTTGAACTATAGCACACAAAACAAACATAGAACATTATGGTGGCAATGGGTTAGATGCATAGAGCTAGATTTTAGATGAATTATGGAAGTCGTTTCACGCGAAACGGAGTTAAATTGCATGAGATATGGAATTTATAATATTAATCCCTAATTAAATCATTAGGGTAATATTATAATATAATTTTATCATGTAATAAAATTGGAACTAATTACACGATAAAATTCTATTAATCAAATAATGAATTTACAAATTTTTAAAAATTTTTAAACACTTTGTAAATGGTATTTACAATATCCTGTGTACATCAACCGGGTGGACCTAGCATTTAATTTAGTGTACCGCGTATGTCCTCAGTACACGCGCGTGTGCCACGTGGGCCCAGTGGGCGCCCACGATGGAGGCCACGTGGGCACCACGTGTATTACGATGCCTCCTTAACTGTGGGTGACGGCGTGGGACGGGGGTCGGAGGCTAACGGCGTGGCTTTGTCGTTGGTCGGAGCCATGACGGCGTTCAGAACGGGACGGCGTCGTTCGAACACGGGTCTCCGCCCCGTGCCGTGCCTCCACGGTGGCGCTCGCGGAGCCCGGCTGTCGGAGTTGCCATTCGGCCCGTACCTCGCGAGGGCTCGTTGGCCTTCCCACGATGTCCCAAGCCGGATGGCGTAGGTGGGCGACGGGGTAGCTCGTCTTCCTCGGCGACGACGGCGGCGGACTCCCGACGGCGGCGACGCTCGGACACCGGCAACTACTGCCTAACAGGGTAAAATGAGTATTGCAAAATGAAAAGGGGAGGATGAGGAGTGTACCGGCGGACATAATTTCACCCGAGGACGACTTCACGGCGGCGGTGAGCTCGTTACCCTAGCGGCTGCGGCGGCGAAAAACCCGAATTGGGGGCAGCTCGATTTCGTGAGGAGGGAAGGAGGAAAGGGTGGCCAAGGCGAGCACCGCGTGTTCCGGACTCGAGGGCGGAGCTTGTGAGGGGATTGGCGAGGTCGATCGAGCGCCGGGGAGGCTATTTATAGCCGCCGCCGGCACTCGGCGGCGTGATATTTCCGCCGACGAAGATCTTTTCCGACCGCTCGTCATGGCCATTTATTGCCTCCCCACTGCTCTTCGGTAGCTCCGGGCCGGGCGCCGCGCGTGTGCAACGTGCCGGTGAGCCGGGCGCGCCCGGCCTTATCGCCTGATAGCGGCGCGCGGTTCGTTCGCCATGGCGCAGCGTGCTCGCGGCTCGCATCGTGGCGTGGCCGCCGTGGCGTTGTCGTAGGTGTCCGTTAGAGACGCTAGGAGGGCGCTGTGCCATCGCCATCTCCAACAGCCTTGGCGCGCCCGCCGGGTCGTGCAACCGGCGGCCGGGACTCCACGCACGCTGTTCATGGTGACGCCGGCGCCGGGTCAAGGTGAGGCGGTTCGCGCTCCGCCCGACGCGTCACATCGGCGAGGGCATTGCGCCTCCTCGTAAGGCGCTGGTCTCGCTACGCAGAGGCCGGTACGGCGGAGGCGTTGCGGCCGCTGACGCCGTGACAAGGTCACAGCGTCGATAGGAGGAAGGAGGAAGACGACAGGCCTGGCGGGTCCCTACCGGCGGGAGAGAAGGGAGAGGGGAGTTGGGTCGCGCACGTTGGGCTGGGGTTGGGCCCGCCGGCCGGGTCTCGCGATGGGCCGCCCACTTCGGCGCTGGAAAGAGGAGGAAGAAGGAGGAGGCCGGTTGTTGGGCCGGAAGGAAGGAAGGGAAGGTTTGAGCCCGAGAGTTCATTTCTGCTTTTCCTTTTCCTTCTTCTATTTCTTCTCCCTATTATTTCATGTGTGTAGGTATGTGTATATTTATATATACCTTATAAATATTTATACAAGTATTTATATATTCCCATGACCTTTATTCATGGAAAAATATTTATGCAATGGCACCTATATAAATAGATATATATATATATATATATATATATATATATATATATATATATATATATATATATATGTATATACACACATGTCCTTTCTCCCATTATTTCATGTGTGACATCTATATTTTATAGATATTTTCACAAGCACATTTTTATCCCCACGACTTTATTGTCGAGGATAAATATTTGTTGTGCTCATAAAAATATTTCATATGTATTTTAGTACACATGTGGTTCGGCGTTTTATTCCCGTGAGATAATTTGTAAACCGTTACTCATGCAATATACTTCCACAATTCAAATCTAGAGCTTACCTTGCATCCTTGCGACCATAAGGTTCAACAAGCAACAAACGAGATTTCCTATTTTCTATGTGATGAGAGTTTTGAATGCAGGGTTTTCAAAAAAATGGGTTTAGGTTTAGCGGAAAATAAATCATATCTTAGTTGTAATTCAAAAGTTCAAATTTTTAGTGAATTTTAAAATGATGCAAAAACACGGGTGTTACAAATCTACCCCATTTAGATGAATCTCGTCCCCGAGATTCCCCGGTCTCAGAGTGAAGGTCCTAATTTGAGTCTTAAAGGTAGAGAGAGAAAGAGAGAGAGAGAAAAACTTTCCATTGCTTACAATCTTTTATACTTACTGAAGTCTCTATCATTATTGTGCTACTCTATTGCTAGGGCAACACGATCATGTAGAGGCTTATGCCTCCCGCTGTCTGCTGCTTTTTACCCCATCTTCTTGGTCTTGCATCTTGTCCTCGTAATCTTCAGGTCTTCTTTGACGTCTACCCCACTTAGAGGATGTATTCCCCTAGTGTCTCCCGGTCTTCTAGTGTCTTCCGAGGTCTTCTAGTGCTTGTCTCCCTCGCTTGCTTCTTTACGATGTAATTGTCTTTGTCTTGGTTCTTTCTTAGCCCATTTCTATATTTCTCTGTTCTTTCTTGTTCTCACCCATCCGTTCCTTTTTCTTCTTGCTTTCGCCCGTTTGTATTTTTCTTCAGCTCGTGTTTATAGCACTACCCCACGTAGAAAATTTTCTGCTTATTATTTTGCCTTGTGGTTCTTTGTGTTCTAGCACCCGTCAATCTTTCTTCGTTTATACTCGCATTTGGATCGTGGATCGGGCACAATGATCTTGATTATTTTAGGGGGAGTACAACAAGAGAGAGCGAAAAGGTAATGCTACTCTACGGTTACACCTCCCTCGGGAGTGGTGGTTCTACAACATCGGTCATGGTGGCTTCGCTTCGGGTCCGGTGCTTGGCTCTGCTTTGGGGGGGCTTCTTCTCTTGGTGGTGCTTGACCGGAGGTGGTTTGGGGTGGTCCTTCTCGTCGGTCTCCCGGTGATGGTGGCCTTGGTGGAGTCCGTTCTTCTCCCGAGGAAGGGGTTGACGAACATCCCCGTTGTGGTTGTAGGTTCCGCCAGGCCGTGGCATGTCTTCAGCGTCTTGATTGGAGGGCGATGTTGGTGTCCCTCGCCTAGGACATGTCGCTCTTGAATGGCCTTCGGGGTCTCGGCAAGTGTAGCCTCTCGGCGGGATGCCGTGGCGACTTGCTCTTTGGCGTGTGCGTGCTTCGCGAGGAGTCGTTGAACGTAGCATTCAGCTCGTTACCGACGGATCGGGGCTTCTTATGGCGGTGTCTTGGCGGGTCGTCGCTCGCCGTCAAGGGCGAAAGCAGTAGGATAGCTGGTGCTTGATGACGGGGCTGCCTTGCGGACCTTGCACGCTTTCCAAGCGAGCAATCCAGCTGGGTGGTTCTTGCCTTCCGGTGGTAGGTGCCTCATGGGGTGCGGGCGATGGGCTCTCTCAGAGATCCGCAAAGGCGGTGGAGTGCCTTGCGAGCTACAGCTTGGTAGGTGTCGGGGAAGCGAAAACCAATGGTGGTTACGCTCCAGTCTTCTGAGATGGCGGGGTGGTCTTGACTCTTGTTGATGTAGACGGTGACTTCGCGGCAAATGATGAGTGTCGCTCTTCGTGCTCGCTTCCTTCAGACCCGGGGTTCGCGGATGCCAAGGTTCTCGGCGGTGTGGTAGAGAAGTTGGGGAAATCCAGGGTGTTGATGCACCGGCCGCTAACCTAAGTGCCTACCATTTTGGTGTGGTTGAGGATGGCTCTCTGGGGGTGGATGGCAAGGAGAGTGATGGCAGAGGGTGGAAGATGGAGGCTAGCAAAGTGGAATGTTTGGAGTGGGATGGTGGTGGGAGCGATGGTGGTGCTCTTTTTATAGCGGGTCGATGGTGGTGGCTTCTGGGAGAAGCTTGGTCGATTGGTGTCATGGCCGTGGTGTGTGGTGGAAGGAACGGAAGTGAGTCTTCAGATCCATTGACCTTGTAATAGTGTCGTGGTCATGGGGACTGTGTGGTCTTGGCCGGTGGATTCACTATAGTGGAAACTGTGTGTCCTCTCTACTGTCGGCATACCACTTGGTGCCGTCTCTGTAGGCTCCGGGGTGTATGTCTGTTGTTCGGGCATAATTATCTTTTATGGGCTTTGATGACTGTCTTAAATCACTGTGGTCTTCTATCCATCTTCAACTTGCGGTTCCAATCTTCGGCTCTGGCTTGCATTACTGGCATTGGTTGCCACTTGATCTGTTGCACTGTGTCTTGAACGGCTTCGTCTGGCCGTGGTTCGGGGTTAGGGTAACAACAGTATGTTGGTGTTTCTTAACGCACACAGAGAAATCCGCAAGCGCACGGAAATACCGTTGTAGCACTTCACCCGGTGGTAAGCAGGGTATCGTATTTTTCACAGGGACGGTCGCGCAGCTGGCTTTTCTGGTCTATGTCAACCTAAGGCAAGGGTTTGTTTTCTAAGAGTAGCGAGGTATCTATAAGCTAAGTTTTCCAGTGCAAAGATTCCCGAGTCCGTTGTCTACTCACTTCGGGCACCGGCCCACGCCCAAAGGGACGGTGTCCGCAATTAGCTCTACGACACACCCGAACGTGGGGGGATTTCAAAGGGACGGACAAGGCTTGTCACGACCAAACCGCCTACCCCCAACCGTGGATGCACCGCAAAAGGTAGGTGAACGCTAGCCCAAACACCACGTTTGCACTAATGATCACAGTTCTTGATGTTGGCCGAGGTTCCCTGATTAAGAGTTCCTCCACCAAGAACTAACGTAGAACGATCTACCAATCCCGCAAGTCTACAACAACTAAGAAATATGCAAAGGAAATTAAATAGCTGCAAGATAATCACAAGACTTCTTACCAAAGTGTAAGTAGCTTTGCAGAGGCACAAGCTAGGCGGTACCGACAAGTCCGCACTCCGTCCCTCCTAGGAACCGCGGAACACCGAGGGGCGAACCGGCAACTCTAGGTAGAGAGAATCAAGCTTCTCTCTAGCCTTTCCCTCTCACACTCTAGAAGTAGGAGATAGAATAGAAGTAGAAGAAGAAGAAGATCTAATTCTACTCTCTTGCACAAGTGGACTGGTTTCTCCTTTGAAATTGTAGTGCTTTATGAGAGAGAGGGGGATCTATTTATACACAAGGGGAGGGGCCTAAGTGCTAAAATACACCCAAACCGTCATAGGAAACCTTCCATGTTTACCAAACCGACCTTCGCACGCCGGTTTCACCAGCTTTGAAGGTAACAAACCGCCTCGCCGGCCGGTGCCGAACCGAGCCCGGCCAGGTGCGGCCGCACGCACCGGTGCGCGCGCACCTCCCCGGCTTCGGCCAAAGCTCGAGCTTCGGTAGGCTGGGCCACCTTGTTCTCAAAAAGTTGTGTGGTGGTCCGTGCCCTACCCGGTTTTGACGCTTTGTTGCGATTCTTGTTTGGGCTTGCCATTTGCTCCTTTGGGCCTTTTTCTCTTTGTTGATTTTATTTCTTTTTTTCTTTGTATTTTTGGCCCAAAGTGATCATCCTTGAGTTTGTACCTGCAAGTCCAAATAAACACCAAAACTTTGGAATATGTTAGTTAAAATGCCTATCTCTAGGTTGTTTTGGTGTTGTGTTGACGGTATTTATATAGTCGTTGGTTACCGTCAACAAACTCCCCACACTTAGCCCTTTACTCGTCCTCGAGTGAAGGCACGGGACTAAAGTGGTTTAATCTCCAAGATGTAAGCTTGCATACATGTTATTCCAAGCCTCACCGCCTTTGTGAGCAATTTACCACCCTTTATTACCTTTCATCGTGAGCGGGGGCTTTTTTAGCTTTTCTCAAAGCCTTGGGCGGTTGCCGACAAAATGGTTATAACAGAAGTGCTTATCATTCATCCTTTCTCGATCTACTTTTTATCCGAGGTTTTATTTAATTTTTAATTTTTCGAGAAAGCATGGGCTTTATTGCTAAATATATATTTTTTTTTTTGGAGAGGTGGGCTCTGCTCACCTGACTTTTGTCTATTATTTCCTCTCTTTTTCTTTCTTTCTCTTTTTTTTTTTTAAAGATGTGGGCTCTACTAAGCCCTCGAGCACTTGCCCATTTTTCATCTCATTTTCATTTCATCATTTTTTTTTAGCATAGCCCAAGACATTTCTCTTTTTTTGAAGAATTTATTCCCGGATGTTCGTCTCTCTTAGGATGAAATCATAGCAAGTCCATTTGTACCATATCATATTGGGCAACAACTTAGACTAGATAGAGCATATGCAACCCACATGAATCGGGCTTTTTCGGGATAAGTAATTGTTTAACTTAAACTTGGTATTCTCGGGCGAGGAATAAAATGTATGCATGCCATGTATCAATTGGTAGATACAGAGATGGAGTTTTGTTAACTTGGTTCGGGGTTTTAGCACATTTTAAAGAAAATTCACAAGTCAAATTTTAATTTTAATAAATTGCGTACCTTTGACTTGCGAACCTCCCCCACACTTGTTTTTGTACCTATTTTTATTTTCTTTTTGCACAAGGACAAAAACAAGTGGAGACATAGACAATAATAATAAAACTTTATTGAATTCAAATTGGGGCGCACACTTGAAGGAATTACAAAATGATGGGAAGGGAAATACTGAAAATTAAACTAGTGCGCCCTAATTATTGATAACGAGGTAGAGCGCTTCTAAGCTGGCTCAAGCGTGGGCGCTTTGGCATTAGCCGCTCTAGCGACCCTAGCTAGCTTAGTCTTGAAGCTAAGGCGCGAAAGAGTCTAGTTCTTTTCTCGATTTCAGCGTTCTCTAACTCTGCCCCTTCTACCTCTCGCACCTAAGGTTTTTACCAGCTTATTCAGAGAGTCAACTCTAGCGTTCAAGGTTGCTAGTGAAGGGACCTTAGGAACCGTGCTGCTCTTAGCTGTGTTTAGAGACGAAGGACCCTCGAACGACTCTCAAAAAACATTAGGAGCCTTCCTTGGTGCAAAGACGGGGACCCTAAAAGGGCCTTCGCTACTCGAGCGACTCTCAACAAAGATTCGGGGCCTTTCTTGGATTCGCCCGAGGGATACGTAGTGGAGCACTTGGAGTTGTCGCTGGAGCAAGAGTTGGCTTCCTCATAAGCCCTTTCCCACGCCCTCCCGTGGGCGTGTCGACACCGACAACGATTGTGCGGGGCAATCAGAATCGAGGCGTGGAAGGAGGACGGTGTGCGTTGAAGACGTCACGGGCGCTTAGGCCGCCGGGGCTCTTTCCTCTGATGCCCGGGGTGCCCACCGTAGGGGCGAGGTGGGCGCCCAAGAATACTCTTTGCGTGTCACGGATCTGCCTGTGGACACAAGGCTACTCCCTCCACTAAATGAGTGGTGTGGGGGAGGAAGTGCGGCAAGAGGGGCAACATAGGATGGTTCCACCTCGTCACTAGCGAAGATTAAGTCGTCCTCGTTGAGGGAGCAAAGTGAACGAGAGGAGTTGTAGAGGGTAAGGGCGTGGTCGGCCATAGGAGAAAGAGAGCTTTGCTGCTGCCCTTGGCTTAGAGGAAGAGAATTTAAGAAGAGGAGAAGAGCAAGAATGAGAGGTGAAGAATGGAGAGGAGGAGGGTTGATTTTATAGGCCAAGCACTCCTCTCTATTCTAGCAGTAGATCTCGCAGAGCGCACCTCACCATAGCAAGTTTTGAGAAAGAGGAAGGAGATGGGCAAAATCTCACCTCGAACGGCGCCGGCTGGGAGCGCACCAGGTGGTGCTTGTAAGCACCACCGTGTCATCCCCCCGTCGAAATTTTGGCCACATTCGTTTCCTCTTCCTCGAAAAGTTTCGAATCGGGGTGTGTCACCCGAGAAACGTTTCCTTTCTTGCTAATCTCTAATTGATCCTCAAATTTAGATTTTGAATTTTATTTTATGCTTTGATTAATTTAGAAAGTTTATATTCTTGGTGTAGCAAATGACCAAAGATAAATTAAATAGAAAATAAAGAAGATAAATAAGTAAGAACTTTATTTAAAACAAAGTAAAATATTTAGATAACTTTTTATGTTTTATTATTTATATAGATTTATTATTAAATAATTTTTTTTATAAATGCCGATCATTATTAATTCTCAAAGCATAAATCTATTCTATCGAGCTCTTGGTTAAGATCGGGGGTGGCTCGAAGAAAAGCTTAAGACGTTGACCATTTACCTTTTGTATCTCACCTGCGTCATCTTGAATTGTGATTGCTCCGTGTGGCGATGTGTTGATGACGATTAATGGGTCCTTTCCATTTGCTTCTCGGCTTCCCTTCGCGAATAATTTCACCCGAATTGAATAGGAGTACTTTGTCTCCCGTGGCGAATTCCTTTGAATTTGATACGATCATGCCATCTTTTTGTGCGCTCTTTGTAGAGCTTTTGCACCGTGGTACGCCTTCTCTTGCCATTCCTCTAGTTCGTAGATTTGTCTCGTCGGTTCTTTCCCGGCGAGTCGACGTCCATATTCCACTTCTTGATGGCCCAATGAGCTCGGTGTTCCAAATCAACCGGTAAATGGCAAGTTTTGCCATAGACCACCGGTAAGTAAGGTGACATGCCGATGGGGGCTTTGTAGGCTTTCCGATATGCCCGAGAGCATCGGGTAGCTTATTCTTCCAGCCCTTCCCATCTCGTTGACCGTCTTACGCGGGATGTTCTTGATTTGTTTGTTGGAAGTTTCGGCTTGCCCGCTTGGTTTCTGGATGATAAGGGGTAGCGATATTGTGCAGAGTGCCGAGCTCTTTCAAGAATGCCCTGAATGACTTGTCCTTGAAATGCGATCCTCCGTCACTGATCACCATGCGTGGCGTTCCGAAACGGGGGAAGATGATTTCATGGAACATCTTGCGTGCGTGCTTGCCATCAGCAGCTCTGCACGGTATTGCCTCTACCCACTTTGACACGTAGTCTACTGCCACCAGGATATATTCGCAATCATGGGACTTCTGGAATGGTCCCATGTAATCAATGCCCCACACATCAAATATTTCTATTTGAAGGTTGTAGTGTAGGGGCATTGCATCACGAGCTGTGATGTTCCCGGTCTTACGGCGGGTTGTAGCATCTTCGATGAACTCTTTCATGTCGCCGCACATCATCGGCGTAGAATCCGCCTTTGCCAAAATTTGGCTTGTGTGCGAAATACTCCCGGATGCCCGGCAGGGAGATGCATGACATTTCTCGATGATCTCGCATTCCTTCCTCCCCGGTACGCATCTTCTCGGCAAGCCATCCGCACACACCCCGTACGGATATGGGTCATCCCATAGGTGCTGCCGCTCTCCATTTGGAGCTTCCGCTTGTTCTCCCGGTGTGGTACGTAACCCGCAACCATGTAATTCACAATGTTTGCGTACCATGGGTTGAAGTGCGACACCTTGAGCAAATGTCGTCGCTGCAGTAATCGTTGATAGGTGGTTCCTGCATGTTAGTTACCCGCATACGCGACAAATGATCCGCAACTGTATTTTCTACTCCCTTTTATCTTTTATTTCTATATCAAATTCTTGGAGTAGAAGAATCCAAATAATCAGGCGAGGTTTCGCATCCTTTTTTGGTAAGAAGGTACTTAAGGGCATGATGGTCTGTGTAAATGATTATTTTTGCGCCCACTAAGTAGGATCGAAACTTCTCGATAGCAAAGACTACTGCCAGAGCTCTTTTTCGTTGTGGCGTAATTAAGCCGGGCTCCTGTCGAGTTTTGCTAGCATATGCGATGGCGTCTTTGCTTTTTTCCTTGGTTTGACCTAAGACCGCACCAACAAATAAATCGCTAGCATCGCACATGATTTCAAATGGCAACGACCAATCCGGGGTTGGATGATCGGAGCCGAGATGAGTGCTTTCTTCAGGTTTCAAAGCATGCAAGCACTCATCCGTGAAGTCAAAGGGTACATCCTTGGCTAGCGGGGGCGTAAGAGTTCTAGCGATTTGTGAAAATCTTTGATGAACCTTCTATAAAACCTGCGTGGCCTAGGAAACTCCGGATACCTTTGACGTTCACCGGGGGGGCGGTAGCTTCTCGATTACTTCTATTTTAGCTTTGTCTACCTCTATCCCCTCTCGGACACGAGGTGCCCAAGGACAATGCCTTCTCGGACCATAAAGTGGCACTTTTCCCGCCAAGTACTGTGTCCCTTTCTTGGCATCGTTGCAAGACCCGGTCTAGGTTCTTCGAGACAGCTTTCAAAGGTCTTACCATAGACGGAGAAATCGTCCATGAAGACCTCCATGATTTCTTCAATCATGTCTCGAGAAGATAGACATCATGCACCGCGAAAAGAAGCAGCGCATTACACGGCCCAAATGACATTCTACGGTAGGCATAGGTTCCGTATGGGCATGTGAACGTGGTCTTGCTCGTCATCGTGGGTGGATCGATCTGTGGTAGTAGCGAATACCCCAAGGAAACGAAGAAAGAGTGTTTTAAGCTAACCGCCCAACATTTCATCAATAAATGGCAGCGGGAAGTGATCTTTCTTTGTTGCCTTGTTAAGTTTTCTCGTAGTCAATACACATTCTCCACCCCGTGACTTGTCTTTGTGGAATGAGTTCGTTTTTAGCGTTCTCAACGATCGTCATTCCTCCCTTTTTAGGGACCACTTGGACCGGGCTAACCCAATCACGCGTGTGGTACGGGATAGATAATCCCGACGTGAAGAAGCATGAGAACTTCCTTCTTCACGACTTCACGCGATCGCATTATTGAGCTCTTGGCCGGGTTCGCATGATGGGGTACCGTCGTGGTCAATAGGCATGCGATGTGTGCATAGTGTTGGGCTTACCCCTTTCGGGTCTTGAAGGGAATACCCAAAGACCGATCGTGTTTCTCTAACACGGCTACTAATCGGTAGTTTCGGGTCACTAAACTTATCGCTTATGATGACCGGTGCTTGTGAATCGCCGTTTAGGAAGACATAGCGTAGGCACGGGGGTAGGGGTTTAAGCTCAACCGAGGCCGAGTTAGCTCTTCCTCTTTGGGAAGTTCTATGAGTTCCCCTGAATCGTCCTCTTCTTCAATGAAGAATTGGGCGTCTTTTTCAAGGTCTGTTTTACGGGTTCTCATATAGCATAACTCCCATGACCTCCTCGGGCGTGTCATACTCAAGGAAAGGTTTAGATTACCGAAGTTTTTAGCTCGAGTAACGGGATAGAAAACTTTTTCTTCCCGAGTTTGACATCTAAATCCCCTGGATGTTGGTAGATCAAGAATCTTTTCCAAGGGATGCCCGATTAGGATGTCGAAGTCTTGGATATCAAAAAACGTGAAAGTCCAAAGACAACTTGACATCCTTATGCGGGAAGATTTGTTCATGTATAACCTCACCGGCATTCGATGGTAGTTCGTGGTGCTATGCGCAAGGTCCGTCTTTGTGGGGTCCTAATAGCTTCCTCGACACAAGCTTGTGCAAAGGTTTCTGACATTATGTTTATCCCCACGGTAGGGTTATACATGACTTCCACCAAACTTCCCTGAAATCTGCAGTGGATTGGTGTAGAGGGGCCACTTATCCGAATTTCTTCGAAGAGGGTCCTTCCTCTCTCAACCATTCCATGCTCATTATAGTCGTTAGCTCCTTAATGCACTCACGGAGAAAGAGTTTATCCGGGGGTTGTTCAGGGCTAGCCGGGACTGGTGGTTTCTTCCATTGTTCGTACTTCGAGGTGTCACCGAATTGATCAGTAAGGTCAACCTCGAAGAACGGGAGATCCGTGCATACGGTCTCCTTGTGTTCTGGTTCAGGTGAGGGTCTCTCTATGGGTTTAACAGGTTCGGCTTTCGCCGAAGAGACTTCCTCTGATTTTTGCTTGGATTCCACTCGGATGGGTTCTAGCGGAGGGGTATTCTCAAGAATACGGTTTAGGAGAGCTTCTCCTTCCGGCGTGGTTTTATGTGAAAACGACCCTCCGGCTAAATCAAGCGGCGAGGCGCGCCCGTCCAATCCTAGCCAGAAATGCCAAAAAGCACGTGGTTTGGTATGGGACAGTCCGGGCCGGATCGTGTAAGCGTGGTAAACCGGTCCTGTGCTGCACCTAAGGTTTCACCCTCTATTTGTCGGAAGTTGAGTATCTCTTGTCGCAGGGGCCGCGATTCGGATATCGGGTAGAACGCTACACAGAATGCGCCGCCAGCTTCTTCCCATTCTCCGTTTACCAACCCTACGTTATGGGCGCATACCATTGAGTCGCCCTCTCGGTGAGAGAGAACGGAAACAACTTCCACCTCAACGTGTCATGTGTCATGCCCGCAATAGTCGGGCAACCACGCAGGCTGCTCAAACTCCGTAAGTGATGATAGGGGGTTTCATATTCCAAGCCCGAAAAGGCTCGGGCCCGAACCATGGCTATAAAGCCGGGGCGGAGCTCAAACTTCGAAGTCGTGATTGGCTTCGCAGATTGGCGTGGTTCTCTGGAGCTCGCCCTTGGGAGCGCGAGCACGATTTGGATAGTGGGTTGCTCCATGGGTAACGGAACTCTTTTTGATATTTTTGTTTAAAGGATACTACCGATCCACGTAGGTTGACTCGCTCGATATATAACTACGACAACCGTCCCGACAAACGGCGCCGAAATGCTTGTTGGTGTTTCTTAACGCATTACGAGAGAAATCCGCAAGCGCCGCGGAAACACCGTTGTAGCACTTCACCCTGGTAGCGGGGGTATCATATTTTTCACGGGGACGGTCGGTCGGTGGCTTTTCTGGTCTATGTCAACCTAAGGCAAGGGTTTGTTTTCTAAGAGTAGCGAGGTATCTATAAGCTAAGTTTTCCGTGCGGTGATTCCTCGAGTCCGTTGTCTACTCACCGGGCACCAGCCACGCCCAAAGGACGGTGTCCGGCAATTAGCTCTACGAATACAGCCTTGACGTGGGGGATTTCAAAGGACGGACAAGGCTTGTCACGACCAAGCCGCCTACCCCCTCAACCGTGGGATGCACCGCAAAAGGTAGGTGAACGCTAGCCCAAACACCACGTTTGCACTAATGATCACGCAGTTCTTGATGTTGGCCGAGGTTCCCCGATTATGAGTTCCTCCACCAAGAACTAACGTAGAACGATCTACCAATCCCGCAAGTCTACAACAACTAAGAAATATGCAAAGGAAATTAAATAGCTGCAAGATAATCACAAGACTTCTTACCAAAGTGTAAGTAGCTTGCAGAGGTACAAGCTAGGCGGGTACCGACAAGTCCGGCACTCCGTCCTCCTAGGAACCGCGGAACACCGAGGGGCGAACCGGCAACTCCAGGTAGAGAGAATCAAGCTTCTCTCTAGCCTTTCCCTCTCTCACTCTCTAGAAGTAGGAGATAGAATAGAAGTAGAAGAAGAAGAAGATCTAATTCTACTCTCTTGCACAAGTGGACTGGTTTCTCCTTTGAAATTGTAGTGCTTTATGAGAGGGAGAGAGGGGATCTATTTATACACAAGGGGGAGGGGCCTAAGTGCTAAAATACACCCAAACCGTCATAGGAAACCTTCCATGTTTACCAAACCGACCTTCGCACGCCTCGGTTTCACCGGTTTTGAAGGTAACAAACCGCCTCGCCCGGCCGGTGCCGAACCGACCTGGCGAGTGGTGCGGCCGCACCACTGGTGCGCTAGCGCACCTCGCCCTCGGCTCGGCTGGCTCGAGCTTCGGCGGCCGGGCCACCTTGTTCCGAAAAGTTGTGTGGTGGTCTGTGCCCGGCCCGGTTTTGACGTTTTTGTTGCGATTCTTGTTTGGGCTTGCTATTTGCTCCTTTGGGCCTTTTTCTCTTTGTTGATTTTATTTCTTTTTCTTTGTATTTTTGGCCCAAAGTGATCATCCTTGAGTTTGTACCTGCAAGTCCAAATAAACACCAAAACTTTGGAATATGTTAGTTAAAATGCCTATCTCTAGGTTGTTTTGGTGTTGTGTTGACGGTATTTATATAGTCGTTGATTACCGTCAACACGAAGATCGCTAGCCTTTCGGCATTGAGGTGATAGCCCTGCCGGCAATGTTGCACGGTCGTCGAACGAAGAAAACCGAGGCGACGGCTTGTGACGGCTGTAGGGAAGAACACCGGTGTGGTTCAACGGCTACGGTGTGAAGTCCGCTTGTTGTCGTCTCCCTCCTCTCGGGTTAGTTCCTACTCTATCTAGACTAGCAAGGGAGTGGGAGGGATAAGCACAAGGTACGGTAGGGGTCTACCTAACTAAGGATTAGAGAAAAGCAAGCATTTAGGTAGGGATAGACTTTGGGGTATCCTAGTAACACGGGTGTTTGGAAACAACACAAACTTACCCGGTGTGAATCGTATGAAAAGTTAGTCACGGTGAACTAAGTTTGAAGGGAAACTTGTCTTATTACTCGTGACTTGAGGGGATTTTCGGTATGCGTTCACGGATCCTATCGAATCTTCCTTCCATTAATCACTATGAGTAGTAATAATGGAGAAATTTCCTTTAGGATTGAAAGGAATTAAGACATTATACTAAACAAACAAGCGCGACAATAGTTCTCATCACAGGACAGTTTCATTGATGGTACATGGTCGCACCACACATAGCGACTTCCATGATGATTATTGCGCGACTTTGCACCTACTAAAGGCCTTGAAGCCTAGTCATCTATGACTGCGAGCGAACGCTTAGCAACTAATGCTAAGACATTGCTTGCTCAACAAGCTTGCAAAAGGATTTTGCTACTTATTTGCTGCCTGGACTCATATGCCTGGTGGAGTTTCCATCAATTGTTAGACTTGCACATTACATTAGCGCCCATTTAGGTACTCGAACGTTCTTGGCATTCCTAGTTGATCTAATTTGGATAGCACTTTGACAATCCTTCCTGTTGGGAGCTTTGGGAAGCGTATAAGTTCATTAAGTACTTTGATACTTGGTCCTCATGAAATTATCAATTTTAATATCGAAGAAGGCCAATGTATCCTAAGCACTTTAGCATCTCTAAGAGAAGTTGTGGAAACTTTCCTTTTGTTCAGCAAATCGATTGAGATCATCCTTACTAGTCCATTGTTACAAGAGTTTCGATGTTGCCATCGATTCCGCAACATACAAACTAGTATAGTAAGGCGCACTCGTAGCAACAAGTTTAAAAGTAGTTATCCTTATGTGGAGTTAAGATTCTGTTAACCCAAATATCATCCTATGGACAAGCTCGGCTCGATACCACTCGTCACGCTCCACTTTTAATGGGTCGTTAATCACACGTGTTTGCGCCGGGATCACGCCACAAACACGCCTATTAGTAATGGTAATGGTAAAATGAGCGAGAATAAATAACCGAGCTGTAGAAATATAGGATAGACGAGGGGCTTCACAAATGGCGACGAAGGGTCACCAAGTCGGGTTACAATATCGAGTTGGCCAACCGAGAAGCGGTGGATTAATTATGACACCGCCTCCCCGTACTCCACAAAAAGGCACTTGTGCACGGATGAAATCTGGGCTTCAACGTCTTTCTCCTAAGCAAACATCTTACGAACTCCTACGATACGGCTGATCTTCTACCTTGTCGTCGGTCTTACCTTCACATGTGCCGATATCTGTAAAAAAGAGGGTGAGTACAAACGTGTTTCGGCAAGTCCCAACCGGGGGTTGTAATTATTAAGGGTTTGGGCCCTAGCGAGTCTCTAAAACTGCTCTCGCTAGTTCCCGGGTTATCTCATGTCATCGCTGTCAAGACACCACAGGTTAGTCATCATCAAGTGTATATCTAATCATAGATGTTCGGCCTAGCACTTGCCCATTCCAAGGACGTGGCTACTCGAATAGATTTAAATAACTCTGCAGAGGTGTACAAATTTCCCCACACGAAGGGCCATCTTCTTCCACATACGGTTGGTCAAAGGTGGTCCAACGAGATTCCGTACCCGCTTGGATGCCTCCTAGGTATATCGGTATAATCTTCACCATGACTTCTCAGGGGTTGGAAGGATAACACGTCACCCTAAGATGACGCATCACCCTAGACAATATGGTGATACCAAATCACCCGCGGCTTTACAGGTAATACCTTATTACCCAACCTATACTGTCAACACCATACTCAATCATAAATCATCAATATGTGCCTCTAGCACTGCGCCACTGCGCCCAAAACACTTACGTGGAAGACCACTCAAAGATCCACGCCAACCGACCATGGGGCCACTCTCCCCATGTCCGCTCCCAATAGGTCGTTTGCCTACTCCGCCACCTTGGCTCCAATTATACCTCAACCCAACGGGTGTGGAATCAAGCCGCCCCATCTCGGCGTGTGGGTCATATCGTAATATTATACTAGGTAGAAGGTCTATGAAGCGGTCCTTAGGGAGGCGAGTATCTCTCCGCTAGAACCCCTCGCGGCGATTCCCGACGTGGTATTTAGGCTCTACCGCACTACCACTACTCACCTCTTTTGTTGGTTAGGGTCCATTAGGCATTCTTAGGTTTCTCTTGAATATAACGTATGAGCGTAGATAACATAGATAGTTACGTCATCCAGCTTGCTCCCTAGCTACGTTATCGGGCTCATACCTCTATTTACTAATCCGGTTATCATATCATTATCATTGTCATTATCACATTATTAAGGTCATGATTAGGGGGGTAAGGACTTGCCTCGTGAGGTTCTTACTAAATCGGCACGGCGTCGAACGTTCCTAGCTCGCTTCGGACGAAAAGCTCCTACTCGGTCGTCGAATCTACTTTACGTCCGGCGATAAACCCTAGCTTGAACTATAGCACACAAAACAAACATAGAACATTATGGTGGCAATGGGTTAGATGCATAGAGCTAGATTTTAGATGAATTATGGAAGTCGTTTCACGCGAAACGGAGTTAATTTGCATGAGATATGGAATTTATAATATTAATCCCTAATTAAATCATTAGGGTAATATTATAATATAATTTTATCATGTAATAAAATTGGAACTAATTACACGATAAAATTCTATTAATCAAATAATGAATTTATAAATTTTAAAGGAATTTTTCTGACAATCGTAAATGGTATTTACAATATCCTGTGTACATCAACCGGTGGACCTAGCATTTAATTTAGTGTACACGTAGTGTCCCTCAGACACTGCGTGTGCCACGTGGGCCCAGTGGGACGCCACGGTGGAGGCGACACTCGGACACCGGCAACTACCGCCTAACAGGGTAAAATGAGTATTGCAAAATGAAAAGGGGAGGATGAGGGAGTGTACCCGGCCCGGACAATTTCACCCCGAGGGCGACTACGGCGGCGGTGAGCTCGTTACCTAGCGGCCGCGGCGGAAACCCGAATTGGGGGCAGCTGCGATTTCGTGAGGAGGGAAGGAGGAAAGGGGTGGCCAAGGCGAGCACCGCGTGTTCGGACTCGGGGCGGAGCTTGTGAGGGGATTGGCGAGGTCGATCGGCGCGGGGAGGCTATTTATAGCCTCGCCGCCGGCACTCGGCCGGCGTGATATTTCCGCCCTCGACGAAGATCTTTTCTGACCGCTCGTCGCTGCCATTTATTGCCTCGGACTGGCTCTTCGGTAGCTCGGGCCGCGCCCGCGTGTGCAACGTCTTTGTGGGGCGCCGTCGATCTTATCGTTCTCTAGCGCTGGTCATCGCCCGCCATGGCAGATGCCGATGCTCGGCATCGTCGCGTGCCACTTGCCGGTGGCGCGTTGTCTAGGTGTCTCGTTAGAGATGCTAGGGGAGGGTCTTCGTGCCATCGTCGTCTCCAACACCTTTGGCGCCGCCGCCGGTCGTGCAACCGCGGCGGACTCCGCGCCGACGGCGTTCATGGCGACGGCAGTCGCGGGGTCAAGGTGAGGCGGTCTGCGCTGCGCCCGGCCCGCGTCACATCGGCGAGGGCATCGCGCCCTCCTCCCGTGCGCTGGTCTCCGCTGCGCGAGGCCGCGATGGGTGGCAGCTGCGGCGCACGCTATAGCGAGGTCGTCGTCGATAGGAGAAGGAGGAAGAGGACGGGCCCGGGCGGGTCCCTACCGGGCGGTGAGAGGAGGGAGAGGGAGTTGGGCTGCGCGCGTTGGGCTGGCTGGGCCTGCTTGCCCTCGGTCTCGCGATGGGCCGCCCACTTCGGCGCTGAAAGGAAAGAGGAGAAGGAGGTGGCCGGTTGTTGGGCCGGGAAGGAAGGAAGGGAAGGTTTGAGCTCGAGAGTTCATTTCTGTTTTCCTTTTCCTTCTTCTATTTCTTCTCCCTATTATTTCATGTGTGTAGGTATGTGTATATTTATATATACCTTATAAATATTTATACAAGTATTTATATATTCCCATGACCTTTATTCATGGAAAAATATTTATGCAATGGCACCTGCATAAATAGATATATATATATGTATATACACACATGTCCTTTCTCCCATTATTTCATGTGTGACATCTATATTTTATAGATATTTTCACAAGCACATTTTTATCCCCACGACTTTATTGTCGAGGATAAATATTTGTTGTGCTCATAAAAATATTCATATGTATTTTAGTACACATGTGGTTCGGCGTTTTATTCCCAGAGATAATTTGTAAACCGTTACTCATGCAATATACTTCCACAATTCAAATCTAGAGCTTACCTTGCATCCTTGCGACCATAAGGTTCAACAAGCAACAAAACGAGATTTCCTATTTTCTATGTGATGAGAGTTTTGAATGCGGGGGTTTTCAAAAACAGGGGTTTAGGTTTAGCGGAAAATAAATCATATCTTAGTTGTAATTCGAACAGTTCAAATTTTTAGTGAATTTTAAAATGATGCAAAAAACACGGGTGTTACATCGCGGGCGCGCCGCTACCCCCGTGCAGCTCGCTCCTCGTGGGAGTGGAGGACCGCAGCCCCAGGCCGGTTCCCGGCTTGTGCCGCGGGCCGGCCTCCTGTTCGCCGCCCGCGGCGCCACGCCACCGGCCGAGCCGCAGGGGAGGTTGCCGGCCGCCGCCTCCGACTGCTGGTGGCCCGGCCCTTCGCGGGTCGGGCGCCCGGACGCGGACTCCCCTCCTCCTCAGCGGCCGTGCCTCTCCTCCAGCACTCGCCCGTCGTCCCGGGCTCGGGCTCCTTCTTGCCTTCCATGGATGCGACTCGTCGGGGAGCTGTTGTCGGCCGTCGGCGTCGTGGTGGCCTCGGGACGCGGCGGCGTCACGTGCCCCCCGGGCTCTCCGCCTTCTTCGACCTCGACGGGGCCCGGCGCTACCTTCGGGCGGCCATCCATCCCGACAGCGTCGCCACCGCACTCGCCCGTTGCCCGCTGGCTTTGTGGGGGCGCTTGGTGGAGCCTCCGCGCGTGCGTCGCCCGGCCCGGCCCCCCCGACCTCGTGTGGTCCCCATGGGCGGCTGACCACGCCACCCCGCTCGCCGGGTCGGTCGGGGCAGCCGCCATCCTCATGCGGCCATCCGCCCGAGCCCGTCGCCGCCTCCGACCTCTGCCTCCACGCCATCTTCTCCCGCCCTGGCGGTGGATTCGCCGGCGCCGGCCGCGCAGCGGCGCTCAGACGCGCGCCTTACTTCCCATCGGCCAGAGATCCAGGAGAGATGCGGACAGGACAATTTCTCCGACCGCTCGATGATGAGGATGGGGTCGCCGGCGGAGGCCCCCACCGCTAAGCGCGCGCCTGCCGTGCACTCCCACTCGCGGAGGCAACGTGTCGTTCCCGACGGCGCATGATGACCTCGAGGCCTTTGGGCGCCGCCGGTGTGGACGCCGCCAGGGCAGGGGGTCGGCCACGCCTAACTCGGGCGGCACGAAAACAGCGGCCACTGCTGCCGGATCCAGTCCGACACAGCGCAGACGGGCGTTGTCATCGCCGTCAGCCATCCATAGTCTCACGCGCGCCCATGCGGTGCGCCCTCTTCCTTCCGCTAGGGTGCCGGCACTGAGGCTTGGCCGACAGCCCGTCGTGCGCGCATCTCTGCCACAGCGGCTTGGCCGCCGCTGCGTTCCTCCGCCGTCGGCGCGCCTAGTCGACGACACGGCGGCTTTCACTCGCCCGGCGCCGGCGTGGCACTGGGCGTGCCTCGCCCAACCTCCGTCTGCCGACGCCCTGTGCCGCCATCCTCGTCGGGCTATGCTTCAATTGTCAGCGGGGGATCACGCCGCCGCCCGTTGTTCCGCCCGCCCCCCCGCCGCATCTCATTCGCCAAAGACGAGACACGGGGCGAGGAACTGCAGGTTAAATGTCGCATACCACCGCAGTTCTCCCACGTGTGTAGTGCGCATGAGCCTCCGTGAGCCTCCGCGCTGCGACTGCGTGCCCACGATGTCGTCGTTGACCATGCCCGACCTGACTCCATGGGGGCGGTCACCGTACCTCCCCAAATCGGGCAGATCCACCGTCCGATCCCTCGACCTCCGGACCGCCCTACCGAGATTGGCACCAGGCCATTGTTGGGGGTGGGCACCGGTCGGCACAACCATGGACCCGCTCACGCCGACCTGCCAGGGCGTGGTGCCCCGACCAGTCGCGGACCCGATGATCGACGAGCTCGTGGCCTCCACCTCGGTGCCACCCCTGCCACCACAGTCGAGCCACCTTCGCCCCTCGCGCATGGTCACGCTTCGGCCGCGAAGGTGGAGGATTCGGAAGATTCCTACGGTGTTTGAGGTTCCGCCGTCGCCCCTCGCCCGCCCTAGCCCAGCCCCGGCGTCCATGACGGAGGTGCCGGATGGGCCGGTGGCCCGGAGGTGCGGACGTCCACCGCGTCCGAACGACTTCGCCGACGCCATGGCCACGCCCCACACCCGATTGGCCCGGGTGGAGTGACCTCGTCGGTGTGGAGTTCATGACCACAGCGCGGGCGTTGCGCCACCCGTGGCAACCGACACCTCTACCGCGGTTCGTGCCGACATCCCCGGCGGATCCGCCATCGCCGGACAGCTTCGGCAATCGGGCAGCTTCCACCCACCGAGGCCGCCATGAAGGCCTACGTCGACTCCTTCAGGCTGCCTTTGGAGCAGCCGCTCATCTCGCCGCCGCCTCTGCGCACCACCCCGGCGATGAGTGGATCCCCGGGGTAGCTCCGCCCGGCGGCTAAGTCGATCTTCAGGGACCCGCAAACCGAAAGGAGGGCCCAGCGGGTGCTCCTCAACAAGTGGGAAGGTCTGTCCCGACAATGCCTCCTCGTCCACCCCCCGACGGCGGGTGGCGGAACGACTCCTCGGCCACTTCCCGGGACACGTCCCCGCATTACAAGCTCCGGGCTGTGAGTGTGCTCTTCCGTTGCGCCGCCCGTCGCGGCAGGCCTCACAGCGCCGACCGCTGGCCCTGTGGTTTAGGCTTTTACCTTCGGTCGCACAGTTAGTTTATAATTTAGAAACACCTATCAACGCTCCACCATTTGAGCCGGTGCCTTGTATTAGTGTGCCCGTCTTGTGTGCGCGCGTGCATCTCGCTAGGGGTTCTCACAAGGCTGTAAAAACTTTCTAACTTCTCTTAATGCGAACGGGCAAGTGCCCGGTTTCAAAAAAAAAAAAAGTCTATTACCGCTGCTCCTTGGGCCGACCTTACTGCTGCCTAGTTGGATGCACATTGGGGATGCTCCTAGCATTCGGAACAGGTATAAGGCCAATCTCAATAGGGGTTTCATAGGCGTTTCATGCACATTAAATAGGGCGCCACATCAGCAAAAGTTCACTTTTTGCATGAAACTCTGAGGAGAAGGAGAAAGTTTCATCTTGGTGAAACTCTCTTGGCACGAATACCAACTATCTCTGAGTCATGAAATTAAATGCCTATGAAACCACAAGATGAAACTCTCCATTGAAAGTTGGGGTTTCATCCAAGTTTCATTTCATTTTATATGACATGACAGTCTTGGAAACAACGAAAAAATGAAACTCACCATTGAGACTGGCCTAAGGGGACAGATAGATTATTGTGGACTGCATCAATTTATTGCTTCAGTCTTGCACCCATGTGCCACATGCTGCAGCATCTTCTCCTTGTCCCCTACTTGTGGCAGCGTTTTGTACGCCCCTCCTACAGTGATATCATTTTCTTTCTCTATTTCCATTTTTTCAGAAAAGAGGCCCTCCCACAATGGCCATATCATTTTCTTGCTCTATTTCTACTTTCTTAGAAAAGAGATTATATTGATATCCGAGCCTCTGCATCGATCAATACATACATCTATGTCCTATTATAAAACTTGCATTGCTAGCCAAGCAATCTCAAACACGAAGTTCTGATTGAAAACAACAACAATCCTATTACTAAATCTCCAACCGTGTCCGGCAAACACTTTCAAAATTCAATATTTTTCTTTCTCTATTTCCATGTTGTCACAATTACTTAGAACATCATCTAGTATTGGTATTTTTTTTATAAATACTATGAAATACTTATTTTGCTAGCTAGAACACACTTTTCAACCATAGCAATTAATTGTCTCTTAGACACTATGCTTATTAAATTTTGGAGAAATTGCTAAGGCTAGTCTCGGTGGGAAGATTTCAATTTGTACTTTCCAAGACACCCATGTCATATTAAATGAAATTAAACTTGGATGAATCACCCTCTCACAATGCGAAGTTTCAATCCAGAGTTTCATAGACATTTAATAATTTAATGAAAGAGGAATCATGCCAAAAGAGTGTCTATGGCTAAAGATCACGTCCGTCACTATTTACATTTAACTAGGGCTTCATTATCTTCTACAGCGTCTGTCGCTATAACGTAGCTCGTTTGGTGACCTATGGAAATGCAATATATTTAGATACCAAGAAGAATCATCGAAGCACATTGCGCACCCGAAGAGCCGCTTGCATCAAGCAAGACAAAAAAATGGTTGGCTTTGTTTTGCCTTCTTGGAATCTACCCACAATTCAGTAAAAACAGAGGATTTAAGAGCTCAAAGTTCCACCGGAAAAGCCGCTTGCATCAAGACGAAAAAAAAGAATGCTTTGTTTTGACTTTTTTGAATGTACCCACGATTTAGTGAAAAACAGAGGATTTAGGAGATCAAAGTTCCACCGGAAGAGCCGCTTGCATCAACCAAGACCAAAAAAAAAGGTTGCTTTGTTTTGACTTCTTGAAATCTACCCACGATTCACTAAAACACAAAGGATTTAGGAGATCAAAGTTCGTCATTAGCATAGCGATCAAGCTCGTCCAACTGAAAACCTTCTCTCTAGAGCACCCTTCATGCTCTGAAGCTCAGCTTGGAGGAACCTGATCTTCCCTTTACCCCATTGTGCCGAGTCAACGAGCAGCTTGGCGATGACGCTGGATAATGCGCCTGTCAGGACCTCCATCGTTCTTCCTCTGGACGCAAGGAGCAAGAGCTGTGAGCAGGGATGCAGTTGTTGTGTGTCAAGTTGAATGATGGTGCTTAAACGACGGACTTTGCTGTGGCACCTCGGATGCCGATTCCAGCTCGTAAAACAATGTATGCACGATGCGCACCTCAGATGCCGCTGTCGGGCTCGTCTGGTGACCTATGGAAATGCAAAATATTCAGATGCAAGTAGAATCGTAGAAGCACGTTGCGCACCCGAAGAGCCGCTTGCATCAATCAAGACCAAACAAAAAAAGATTTCTTTGTTTTGACTTCTTGGAATCTACCCAAGATTCAGTAAAAACAGAGGATTTAGGAGATCAAAGTTCCACCGCTTGCATCAACCAAGACCCCCCCCCAAAAAAAAAAAAAAGATGGCTTTGTTTTGACTTCTCGGAATCTACCCACGATTCATTAAAAACAGAGGATTTATTAGATCAAAGTTCGTCATTAACATAGCGATCCTGCGACCAAAGACCGCTTGCCCGGTAGTAGCCAGAGTATCTTAATGCATACTGACGCAGCTGTGAACGGCAACCAGGCAGGATCCTGGCATGATTGGCCACTTTATTTTGTATATATTATACTACATCCATTCCAAACTAAATCAACCTATAGTGTTGTCTTAAGTCATGTTTATTTTAAATTCATTTTTTTATAAAAGTGGTCTTCAACTAGATATATCATTAAGTCCCATTTTACAATGTAGGATTTTTTTTAGCAGAAACCGTGGGGCAAAAGCCCCCAGCATAAAAAAAACATATATTAAAATACAAAGAGGTTTAAAGGAGGACTTACAGCAAGTCTAACCAGTGGTTAGACAAAAGTGGAAAAGGAGGGAGGAGGGAGAGACAAATCGAAACAAGAACAGAACACAAACTGAAAACATTACAAGTCGTCCAGCCAACAATTGATAGAGTGATGGAGATTCTGCTTGATTCTGAAAAAGTGGTCTTCGACTTCTTTCTTGAAGGCAGCCTTGCATGAGCTTATACTAGGTCTCTTTCCACTGAAGATGAGATCATTTCTTTCATTCCACAAGCACCAAGCGCCTATTAAAAAGATTTCCATAAAGAAAGGAAGGTGGAAATCATCTCTCGCAATGTAAAGCTTTTCATGATTATTGGCATTGTCCTCCCAGGTTAATCCCAGAGCAAACCATCTGACAGTGGCCGAAGGAAATTCAAAGAACAGGTGCTCAATAGTTTCTTCAACATTTTTGAGACAAAATGCACATTTATATCCTTCCTCCAGAAACTTGTTTCTTCTTCTCAATATATTTCTAGTATTCAGCCTATCACGTAGAAGAAGCTAGGCAAAAGTTTTATCTTAGGGACACACTTAGACTTCCATAGCCAAATGATGGACCGAGGTGGGTGTAGATGCAAGAATCGGTACTGATAATATTTGCTCGAGGTGAAATTATCTTAGGAACACTACTACCTAAAATCACTGATTAATAGAAATACAATTTTAAAAACACTATATAATTATAAAATCTGATAAACCAGAGAGTATATGCATATAAAATGATAAAATCAAAGAATATTTACACAAATCATAAACATCAATCACATTGGTACATTCATATGACATTTTCACAAACTCACAACATTTAGTTCATATTACAAAAACACCACTGCTTATAAAGTTTAGGTTACAAATATGGGGAGGGCTGACATCTAGATGTCCGGCACACGTAGTCATGCATGTTACACATGCTCCTCCTGTTGCGTATAAGTTCTAACTTTTTTTGTCCAACGCAAGTTCGCTGGTGTTGTCAAACAACTTTCCATCATAATGCACAACGTCACGTGCGATGGCCCTACAAATATTGGTGACTGTTTTCTTGAAGATAAAGTCAACTGGTCCTTCTTCCCTATGTCTTTTTTAGCTCTCTTCTTGAGTGCCCGCCAACTGCTCCGGTACACGTCACAAGCCCTGAGGTTCTCACAAGCAAAGTATCCACAAATGAGTGTGTGTCACAGCCGCCTTGAGGAGAGGCGGCGGCGACCGGTGCCATGGCGGGCAGCGTGGCGGCTGCTACTAGCGGCGGCGTACCCTAGGGCAGGGCGTGCGGGCGCGAGCATAGGCAGAGAGAGAGAGAGAGCCTGAGCTGTTGGGTGTTACCCTTTAATTTTTTTGATTGAACCAACCGATTACGAGTCTCTTTGTATTTATAGTCCGAGGGAGACTTGCATCTAAAGAAATCCTTGATTCTATTTCATATTTTATTCTTATTCTATGAGATCAAAGTTCGTCATTACCATAGCTCCTTCGACCAAAGACGGTTATTGCCTGGTAGTAACCAGAGTATCTTAGACTGTCTGCACCCACGATCTCTATCGTTTCCTGGAAGGCCTTCCAGGGTCATTGTACCGAGAAAAATGCCTGCACCGGCTTCCTGTGAAGCATACGACACAAGCCTGGTTCCGGGATTTCTAGCGCCTGACAAGAGCCTTCCAGGAGCTACGGTAAGTGGCGTGTGAGAGAGAGGTTATGGCGGGCTCCACTGTTTTAACTATCTCAAAAATGTTATAACTCACAAACTAATAAACCAAATTAAATTTCAATTACAACACCATTGAATTCGTTTGAATAAATGCTTCGAAACTAGATCTCACATGGATATATTTAGATAAAATTATAAGTGGGTCTCACCGATGGTAATTGGTATAGATATAAAGAAGAGATGAGTGCGGAACAAAGTACTGTAAAGGTGGGAATCTTGGTGACTATGATGTATAGAGTAAGTGTTGACATCGAAAAATGTCCCAAGGAAGTTCCAGTGTCATAATGATATCACGATGGCTTAGCAACCTCTCAGATAACCTGCTGATCTCTCGGATAATTCGCCGACCTCTCCGGCAGCTCATCGACCATTCCAAATAGTCAGTGTGGCAAAGATGAAGTCAAGAGTGCATGTTGGACTATTAACGATGCTTATGCATGGCTATTTCGATATATATGATGAGTTAAGCCATGCATGAGATGGACCAGCCTTAGGAAGATCAGCTCCGCATGCACTTGAATATCAGGTGTATCACGTATACTACTTGGAGTTGGAGAACATATGGAAAGGCACAGGGAAACTTGATTCATGCTTAAAAGTGCTCGTACGCTATCACCCATGACGAGAAGCAAGCAAGCCACTAACAGAATCTAGCGGCATGAATATATCCAGGAAGATGGCAGTGCGTGCGTGGATTATTAGAGTCCGTCAGGCATACGCAATACACGTTCAGCAAAGAAGTTAAAGCAGATTTGTGCTCGACTCCTGATTGGACGACCTGACTTAGCATGTACGACTCTTGGAGGTTCAGGTCTAATCGGTAACCATCTGGCTCGCCGATTACGATACTGTTTTAGGGAAGACCAGCCGCCCTATATAAATATAAGGGTGACGGCCGATTGAGTTACCCATCATCCAATCGACACAAACCAATCTACAAACCCTACTTTCTCTCTTCAACCTTCTACATGTTGTTCATCGCTTGATCCGACGACCAAGGATGACGCTCTAGGCTTGCCGGCCAACCTAGGGCAATCCGACAACGTCCTTGCCCTGACGGGGTCCCTCCCGGGCGAGAGCTTCGGCGGCTCCTTTGCTAGTTTGCTCGGAAACTAGCCGTTCTTCGTCACGTAAGCGCGATTGTTATCCTTTGCTGGTTTGCTTGTAAACTCGCCGCTCTTCACTGCGAAAGTGTGTTGATTATCCTATTGTATTCTCTGGTCCATCGTGACCTTCGAGTGTGTTGGTGCGAACCCTAATTTGTGTCAACATACTTTTTGGCGACTCCGCTGGGGACGAACGATCGCTTCGGCTCTACTTTGCAGCCGAATCTATCTGCCCTAGCCATATTTATAATTTATCTATTATTTGTTTCACTTGATCGTTGTGTCAAAACGAAGCAGCAAATCGGACCTGAAGGACCGATTTTAACTGCACTTGAAAAGCACCGATCCTGATTGAAGTCTTGTCCACTGGAATTGACGTGAACCAAGATACCGATTTTTCTTGAGGCAGATATATCACAGTGGAGAAAAGTAGAGAAAGTAACACACGTAAGTGTGTGACATATATATACATATATACGTGCGGCTTGCTGCTACTGCAGGTGCTTGTTTGCGTGGCGTCAAGTTTGGTTATCGTAAAGATCAAACAAGCAAAAATCCACGTATGGAGGCATACCAGAGTTCAAGTTCAGCGTACTACAATTACCCCGAGGTACAACTTGCAAATGCATCTCATGATTATAATAATTATTTTGCAAGTGATATAAATTCTCATGTTGATACTGCTAGTTATGATAATGCTAGATATGTTGCATCGGCTAATAATTTTAGTGACTATTATAATCAAGAGCCAATGATTGCTACAAATTCATTTGATTTTAATGGTACTAGCAGTATGCAACATGTAAATCTATATTCATCGGCTGTAAGCTCACAATACGTGGTTCCATCACAAGTTAAGCCGATGGATGAGAGAATTGGCTATGATGATGCTAATTATTTTGCCAATTACTCTCAAAATTCAGCAAGACATGTTAATGATAATACTACGCACTTCGGCCAGATGTTACTCCTAGCCATAGCCGAATTAGTGAAATTTCAGCAAGGCATTCAAGTGCTAAAACTTATGATTCGGCTTCATCTATTGCTAGCCGAATTCAAGAAGATTTAGCACATGCTACAAATCCACCTGGTTCTTTTGATTGGAAGGTACCCACCTATCATAGACCGTATCCATGGTATTTTGATGAAGTACAAGCTCCCGATGGATGGAGGGTACCTGATTTTCATAAATTTGGTGGTGAAGGTAGTACATCTGCTGTACAACACATTAATGTATATCTTTCACAGTTGGGCTATTATGATAATATGGACTATGTGAAGGTACGATATTTTCCTTTATCCTTAATTGGTATTGCTTTTGCATGGTATACATCGTTGCCCAAAGATACTATTGAATTATGGTCTGATTTAGAGAAGCAATTCTGTAAATATTTTGAAAAGATCAACAAAAAGGCCGATCACAATTGGGTCATCGGCCAAAAAGTGGATTGCTAGTAAATCCTCAAAAATCAAGTTTTGCTATAGAAAAACATGAAAAGCGTCGAAACATGCTATACTTGACTTTTCAGAGCTAAAGGGGTTGTGCGCTTATCTAGTGATTATTATATTATTGATGGAGATGAAACCCCAACAAGCGAGAAAGGAAGGGCTGCTCACCTACCCACAGCCAACTAAGCCGATTTCCAAATCGGCTAGGTCGACCGTCACTATAGCTTTGCCCACGACGGCTAAACCGACTCTTGTCGGCCAAGCCGACTATTCCTACCACGCACCTTGAATCGGCTAGGCCGGTTGTCCAATCGGCCAGGGCGATTCCCGTTGTTGCTACTGGTGTTCAGGACGATGGAACTGGCATCCAGTCACCGAGCCGGGCCGCCGGTTCTGCAGCAATGCCGATGTGTCTTTGGATGATTCGCACCTGATGTTGATCGTTCCTTGGAGGTGAAAAACCACATTATTCGAGTCAAGGATGTTCATCTCTCGACATGATCAACAAGGTAGAAAACACAAATATTTTGCTTAAATTCCAATCCGGTCATACTATCTCAATTTCTCGCAGCTATTAGAGATATCATTGGAAGTAGTAGACTCATTGGTACTAGCAATTTATTTGTTAATGATAAAATAAAATCAGATTCTATCGCCAACGTATTTTTCATATGGCAAGGCCGATAATTCTAATTTGTCAAAGCTACAGCCCTCAAAGAGCAATCAGAAAGCTGTGGCCGAATGGATTGATGATAAATCTGATCCTTTCGTTTGCCTAGCTTTGAAGCCGACCGCAAAAGAATCGGCTTGATAAATTAAAATATAGCTTTGACTTTACTTTTTGTGATCATGTCTTTGATATCTTGCTCAAGAATAATTTTATTAGAATTATTGATCACAATGTTTTGCCATCAAATAAAAATTAGAAGAGCTTACATATTGCAAGTGGCACAATTCTTATGATCATAATACTTGTAATTGCAATGTGTTTCGTCGTGTGATCCAATCGGCTATTGATAAAGGCCGATTGAAATTTTCTGAAGCTCAACAAATGGACCGATTGGATTCAATCGGTCTTGATGGCAAACAGGTTTTGAATCGTCTTGCATTAGCCGATTCACTCAAAGCTCAAAGCTCTAATGCCCAAGAGAGAGATGTGGAGGCCTCAAATGGAGATGAGGTTGTTGTCCAAAAGTACAAATGGAGGAAATTTCAGAGGACAACAATGCCACTCCAATTTCAGAAGACACTTGGGGGGCAGGTGAAATCTCTCCAGCCAAAACAAATGCCGATTGATTCTATTGAGCAAAGAGAATCGGCTGAGGATCCTTCTTTGGAGCATATCAATCAAGATGGAGAAAAGGAGGGTACTCGCAAATCTAATGGAGACAAAGGTCCTTACAAGCAAAAGCATAGAAGGCGAAGCTTAGCTTCAAGAACTTCAAGCTAAATATAAGAAGATGGGTGAAGCAAACATTGTCAATCAATCAAAGAAGGTCCAGCCATCAAGATTGTCTCCAAAGCGTAAATCTCAAGAGTGGAATTGGCAAGGAAATAGATCTCAGTCAGCAGCAACATATTCTCCTTTTGAGCAGCCAATTCCAATGTTTTATGAACCACAACCCGCATATTTTAATCCTTATTCATTGTGGGGCTGGTTTGGTGAAGAGGCACATGTTCCATCATATTTCAGGCCACATTATATAGAGTATGCAGCTCCAAGACATTCGGAGAGATCGTCATCTTATAACGACCGTTTTACTATAAATCGGTCTGGGGCTGAACCAAAGAAAAAAGCGGTAAGGCAAGTTTACCGTGTCAAGTATGATGGCCGAAAGAAGAAAAGTTCAGATCTGAATGCCGCTATTGAAAAGCCGATTACATTGCTGAAAAATCCGGCTATCAATGGAAAAGAAGTGGGGAAAAAAATCTATTGATTTTGTAGGTGCCAAATCTGAACAAAAGAAGGTGAAAGTGCCTAAAAACAAGAAAGAGTTGCCGTTGTCCAAAACAAAAACAAAACCGAGATGCTCAATCGGTTTACCAAAGTGGCGAGAAAAGAAGCTCCAAAAGCTTAGTGCGGAGAAGCTGAAAGAAAGAGGCTTGGCATGGGTTCCTAAAAATAGTATTCAAGCTCAAAAGGATGATGTTCAAGCTAGTGGTGCAACAAAGGCAAAGGAGAGAAGGAGAATCAAGAAACATTTTCCAAGTGGGAAGTTTGCACCGGATCATCAAAATTATTGGTCATGGCATCATCCATATTCCCAGCCTATGCCTGTGTGGAGTTCATCCCATGGTATGTATGGTTATCTCTCGTCTTCTTATATTGGTCCATGGTATGGGTCTTTATATTATGGAGGGTCGCTAAATTATTATGCTCATCAATGATCAAGAGCTGAAATATTTTATTTCGGCTAAGCATACTCATGAGGATGAATTCATATGGCCGATACTTGGTTATCGCCCTTAGCATGCAACATAGCCGATGAATGCTTGCAGACATCGTGCTATTGGAAAAAGCCCCTATGGAATTTTGCTTTGATGACTTTAAGTACTGGGGGCATGATATATATAAAGAATTAAACTAGCTGATTATGTATATGCGTGCTTTAATCGTGCCTCTACTTTGTTAATCAAAATGGCCGATTAAGTGTGTTAATCGTGCTTTTAGCTGCATTTGGTCAGTAAAGGTTTTGCAGATTTGACAAGGCTCATTAGCTTCCAAGGAGCTATTATTATGCAACATGGTGTTCCGAATACATGCATGAAGGTCAAGGCTTGCCGAACCTGATGACAGTCTTTAGAGCCTTGAGAAAAGAAAGGAATAAAATTGGCACTGAGTCTTGCTAAGCCGGCCATCTGCGCGCTACTGCTGCATGCACTCCTCGCTGCTCTGCTATTGTTGGCCGCACGCATGCACTGCCTGCAGAATCGCTTTGACCGATTTGCTAATCGGTTTAGCTGATCAGCCTGCTGTGGTGTGGTTAAACTAAATTAGGTTGCATGCATTTTCTGCAGGATCGGGTTGGCCGATTTGACAATCGGTTTAGCCGATCATCTTGCTACACTACGCGCCTGGTCCAGTACAACCTGCCTGGCTGGTTGATCATCTAGCCAGGCTTGTTTAGCTGTTGTGTGCACTGTACAATCGGCTTTGCTGGTTTGAGACCAGCCATGCCGATTTCCAGCGTCCAGCCAATTTGGCTGTTGAGGCACGATGAAATAAGTCTAGCCGATTAAGAAATCGGCTGAACCTGTTTGATTGTTCCAAGCCTCCTTTTGATCAGGCGTAAATTTCATATGGGGAGAAAACCAATGCATCAAGAAATATTTTTTTTTTTCTTTGGATGCAAGTCCGAACGAATTGGCTCAGCCGACTGATACAGTCGGTCAAACCGGTGTGCAACACCGAGTTAGCCAGGTCAAGGCAGTGCCGACTAGGCCAGATACTTAGGCCGACTTCAGGTGCCCAGCCAGTCCAGGTCGGCTAGGCCGGTTTCACGGATCGGCCATGCCGGTTATGACATCGAGTCGGCTAAGCGACTACAGCACCCAGTCTGGCCGAATCTCTCGAATCGGCCCGATCTGATCCCTTGTAAGTTTGAGGCTAGTTGAATGATAAGGGAACTACTATAATGCAGTATGAACACAATCCAAACACTAAATGGTGTATTTGGAATTTATTGGAGCAAGGACATTATGGAAGAAGTATAAGGGCTTTGATCAAGCTCATCAAAGGGTGATCGAAGTGGTGTTTGAAAAATCATGTACGCGGGAGACAATGCAAATGCAAGGTGATAGTCTCCCAAGAGCAATTAACGGGAGTTCCTTGAAAAGGTATTTCCTAAGTGTTTGATAAGAGGCTTCAGTACTCTGCAAACAACGGCCGATACAAGTATCGCCCTTAGAATAAAATGGCCGATGTATACATCGCCCTTAGTCGCTGAACAACCGATGTGTTGGGTATCGTTGTTGTTCAGTATGTCTTGAAGGTGTTTTCAGGTTCATGCATCATTCACCTGAAAACAGGGGGGCATATGTTGACATCGAAAAATGTCCCAAGGAAGTTCCAGTGTCATAATGATATCACGATGGCTTAGCAACCTCTCAGATAACCTGCTGATCTCTCGGATAATTCGCCGACCTCTCCGGCAGCTCATCGACCATTCCAAATAGTCAGTGTGGCAAAGATGAAGTCAAGAGTGCATGTTGGACTATTAACGATGCTTATGCATGGCTATTTCGATATATATGATGAGTTAAGCCATGCATGAGATGGAGCAGCCTTAGGAAGATCAGCTCCGCATGCACTTGAATATCAGGTGTATCACGCATACTACTTGGAGTTGGAGAACATATGGAAAGGCACAGGGAAACTTGATTCATGCTTAAAAGTGCTCGTACGCTATCACCCATGACGAGAAGCAAGCAAGCCACTAACAGAATCTAGCGGCATGAATATATCCAGGAAGATGGCAGTGCGTGCGTGGATTATTAGAGTCCGTCAGGCATACGCAATACACGTTCAGCAAAGAAGTTAAAGCAGATTTGTGCTCGACTCCTGATTGGACGACCTGACTTAGCATGTACGACTCTTGGAGGTTCAGGTCTAATCGGTAACCATCTGGCTCGCCGATTACGATACTGTTTTAGGGAAGACCAGCCGCCCTATATAAATATAAGGGTGACGGCCGATTGAGTTACCCATCATCCAATCGACACAAACCAATCTACAAACCCTACTTTCTCTCTTCAACCTTCTACATGCTGTTCATCGCTTGATCCGACGACCAAGGATGACGCTCTAGGCTTGCCGGCCAACCTAGGGCAATCCGACAACGTCCTTGCCCTGACGAGGGTCCCTCCCGGCGAGAGCTTCGGCTCCTTTGCTAGTTTGCTCGAAACTAGCCGTTCTTCAAATCACGTAAGCGCGATTGTTATCCTTTGCTGGTTTGCTTGTAAACTCGCCGCTCTTCACTTTGAAAAGTGTGTTGATTATCCTATTGTATTCTCTGGTCCATCGTGACCTTCGAGTGTGTTGGTGCGAACCCTAATTTGTGTCAACAGTAAGTAAATAGAGAAACATGAGTGCGGATAATCTTAATGCTGCCGTGAATGGCAACAGACAGGATCCTGGCATCATTGGCCACTTTATTTTGAAGAGTTAATTAATTTTATGTTTAATAATATATACTCCCTTCGTATTGGTAAAGGAAGACATTTTGAACAAGAGTTAGGTCAAAGATTGAGAATATAAATCATCAATAACATTTAAGTTGTTGAGTTTGTTAACGTGAAAATTATATAAATAGATCCGTCTTAAAAAATGCTTAAGTATACTGTACATCATATTTCCATAAATATTTTATAATAATAAGAGGTCATAGTTGTGTTTTAAAGAACATATCGCTATCCTAAACGACTTCTGTTATCAATACACAAGTAGTATACTAATATGTAATCATCACTCAGATGCCTTCATTGACCAACCCACCTATCATTGTCCGTAGACCAAGTGCAGCGAGCAAGTCTCCTACTCTGCTCTTCCTTCAGGCCTTTTTGTCTTTACGCTCTCCTCTTCCTCCAGGCTCCGGTCACTCTTGCAGTCTTGCTGTGTTGCGTTGCAAGCACCTACTGGTTTTCCGTCAGTTTTCTTCCAGCAGGTTAGTGCTTCTCGAAAATCCACCTGTTTTTAGAACCATTTCGGAATGCGTAATACTCATGTTTTTACACTTTGCGCATGTCCTCCTGAATCCCTAGTTACCACTGATTTCTCGGATTATCCACTCCTAACGAATCAGATCTACAGCATAGATGAAATGCAGATTTTGTGTCAAGCGAAAAAACGTAGACAAGCAGCTTGTTTCGAGATTGCAGAGTTAAATCTAAGAATAATCGTGTGCGGTTGCATACCTAGTATCCGAAAAAGGGGGTATGAGTTTAATTTATTGGAAGTCTGGAAATAGTTCTAGTGTGCAACTAAGCTTCGCGTGCAACATATGCAAGGAGGCGCTTAAGTGAAAAAAAACACCGCAGACGTTGGATCTAGATCTTATTGCCTTAATTGATGGTTGCATAGGTTGCACACGAAGCTTGGTTGCACATGATACGTTGCCATAGTTCTATGTTTCCAGTGGTATCGTTGGTCAGAAAAGGAGATTAGTCAAGGTTAATTCTTATTTTTTTCTTAAACCAGACTAAAAATCAAATTTATTCTCTGGAATGCACTTGTTCTAGAAATTGCAGACATTCCAGTTAAGTTTTACCCTCTGAATGTCAAATACGTCAAGACCCACTTATACAAATCTGTTCACTCCAAGCTCCTGTAATGGGGCAACCTTTTTGACAAGCGCTGCCCGCTCTGTGTTTGGACCTATTATTTGATTGATGAAATTTCTTAGTTTCGCCCACTAATATGTATTTCTGGTATGATGGAAGAGGCATTTGGTTAACCTGTTACAGTTCATGGTAAAAGTTGCTTATGGGGAGCTTCTTTTTGATTTTTTCAGTCCCTACATTATTCAGCAGAGTTTAATTTATGTTTGGCAGGAAAAAAAAATTGCAGTGGGTCTTCAGCAATATTTTGAACTTATATAAATGAGTGACCAACAAGCAAGTGAAGTTGAAGACCTGGAACGCATATTTGCTGATGCAGAGAAAAATCCCATCCGGATATCATATGGAGTAATGAAGTCCGTCACAAAAAAATTTTGCTCAACCGATTGGTAATGGTGGATTCGGTGTTGTTTACCTGGTATGCTGTTGGTCTTGATTGCCTTGCCAGTGGTAATCTGTCATATAATAGCCTGGACAAAGTAAAAAGTTCAGATCAGTGCTTACAAGTTACATGATCTGTTAAACAGGGAGCTCTTAAAATGGGATGGTTGCTGTGAAGAAGCTTTCCCAGTCCACGAACAATCTTTCTGACAAACAATTTTTGGAGGAGGTTAACTGTCTAATGAGGGTAAAGCACCAAAATGTTGTAAGATTTCTGGGGTATTGTGCCGAGTTGCACGGTGAACTAATGTTAATAGATGGAAAACATAGGATTTGTGATGTACAACAAAGGTTACTCTGCTTTGAGTATGTACCGAATGGAAGCCTTCATGATTATCTTCAAGGTATAAAGTTTGCTGCACTGCATTGTTCCTCATTTGCGCTAATGAACTCCATGAATTCAACTATTTCCTTCACTTGGCTGTGTTAGACATGGCTAACTTTCAAAGTTTGTAATCATTAAAATATGTCCTGCTAGCTACTGCAATGAATTAGCTACTTTCAATGAATAGTTTCTGTATCTTTAACCATTTCTAGAAACTATAAATATACAGGGGCAATATTATTGCGGAATATAACTTTCATGATTTGATGTGCATAGCATGTGTACAGTGTGGATTATCTTAGGAATGTCACGAATACTACATAAAGTAGAAACTAGCTTGAATTATTTATCTGGAGTATATATCATCCAAAAATAATGAATGTGGAAGCTTCATTAACAGTGAGATTCTATATTCATATTTCACAATGAACACTGAGAACATTAACTATTTTGTGCCCCTGGCTTCACTTCCACAGATCAGAAAACTTATGGATTTGAATGGGATATTCGCTATCAAATACTTAAGGGAATTTGTGTGGGTTTGCATTATCTTCATCAAAAACGTATTTATCATTTGGACCTCAAACCTGGAAATGTGCTGCTGGGTACTCTCATGGAGCCAAAAATTACGGATTTTGGTTTGTCAAGGTGCATTGATGAAAATCAGTCTACGATTTATACAGTCAATGTTGTTGGAACACCGTAAGCTCATCCTCTTGGAGCTCATTTCTTTTGTTGAAATGGAACTGTGAATTATGCAACGATCGCTTCAGACCATATTATTATTTCCTGCAGGGGATATATGCCACGAGAATTAATTGCTAATAATAAGATATCATCCAAGTCAGACATATTCAGTTTGGGAATTATCATGATCAGATTATTGACAGGGAGTAATGGGAGTGTTACTGAACTCGTAAGAATAACTTATCTAACCTTTGCAGTTACTTTTTCGGAATAGAATATTCATATTGGTACTTTCGTTATATAAAAAATATGAGCAAGTCAAGCTTTGAAGGCCTGAATATAGGGTTATTTACACAAGTGGAAAGTTACAGCCTGTTTTCATAGTTAGATATAATAGAATTGGCTGGAAGTGAAGGCAAAGTAGTTCTGTGCTTCCAAGGTCATGTGCAATTGTTGAATCTCGTTGCACGTCTAAGATCCCATTTCTCGATCTGCCTTAGCTTTCTCTGTGCATTGTAACCGCACTGTAACAATGAGCCATTTCCATCTCTATTTTCGAAGTAAAATTTGAAGCCGATTAAACCAATTTTTTTTTTTTTTGGTTCTTAGGAGCCTGCCCCAAGTAGCCATTGTGGACCATTGGATCTTATATTTGGTGGTTTCTTCGGTCCGCCACCAGACAATTCTGGTGTGCGGTGTGTGTAGGCATATCTAGAGTCAAGCTCTGGTGGTTCCTCTGCTGCATCCACCGGAGGATTCCGGTGCACTATATTTGCCTCTTGGCCAGCAGCTAAACTCCAACTAGTGTATGCACCGGAGGTGCTTTCTGCTGCTCCCACCAAACCTTTGGTGGTTTCTTCTGTTCACCACCAGAAATTCTGGTTGGAGGGATAAGATCGTCACAACTTTTTGTTTGGTTGAAAGGATTTGAGGGGTTAAAATGGATTGCAGTTTTAATGTTGGTAGATACAGTAATCCGTGGGCCCTACCTACCATTGTATATGACCTGTTTAGCCCCACCTGCCATTGTCCAGACCTTGCAAAGCCCAATAGCTTGGTGTCACTGCCAGAGTTCTCGTCTGCCATCTGAAACACAAGACCTTGGCTCGCACTGCCACCAAAGGCTATGGCGAGATGGCTGGTGCACAATGGAGGTACAGGTGGATGCCCAGGGTGGGAGGATGCCACATGACGCGGAAGGTGGCGAAGATGAGCGCGGTTCGTTACGCCACTAAGCCAGAACTGGGATCGGTTCGTTAAACCACTTCAACTCCATTGGCCGCGACCTGCGACCTCGCCGTGCCCCACGAATTCGCTCGCACCCGGCGCCGTCACCTATGGTGGACAACGCCTCAGTAGACAAGCCGGGGCGGTTGGCCGCAGCAGAGAAGTCCTCACCCGCGTCCTGCCCCGCTGACGGGATGGCTTGCTCCTGCGCGTCACGTGGCGCGACGGTGCTCACAAGACGTGGCAGCGACCGAGTCGCGACAGTGGCTGGCTCCCTCACGTATGCGGCGCGACGCAGCGCGGCAGAGGGCGGTGAAATGGCGGCGGCGGGGGCAAGCTTGTGCGTGACCGATGCATGCAGACTTCGCCCACCCGGGGCCCTCATCTCGTGGCATAGGCAGCCCACCCGCACCCATGAAAAACGAATCAGTGGGAGTTTCGTGACGGTTTCACTGCATTGGAAGTGTCGCACCGATCCGTTGCTAAATCTTTGAGCCACCCACTTTCGACTTGCACGCCCACCATCTTGACTCGATCGACATGGTCAGTTCATGCATCCTCGCACTTGTCGATGTCCCAAATATTAGCGATCATGGCTAGCCAACCGGTGATCACCTCACCATCAACCACCATCTCGAGCTCAGCAGCTGCACAACACAAGCCGAGAGACACCGTCGTCCGACACACCTCATGTGCCAATTAGGGTAACCGAAGTAAAAAAGAAAATGAAAATAGAAAGAAACTGTTGAGTTGTTGACAATGACTCATCATAAAAACTAAACACAAATGGTTCAAAATAACCATATGTTCACAATCCCCCCTCCCCCCTTGATGACACCAACACAAAGACAGAGGAGAGAAGAAGAGAACTCACCCAAATGACCAAAAGACAATGAGAAGTAGAGCAGGGTTATTTGAACTGAGCAAAAAAAAAGAGCAAAGCTTCGTCCCAAAATACATGAGCAATGGGTCAATGCAAAGGCTCAACACATCTAGCAACTCCCCCTGGAAAGATGCAATCTGTCAAAAATGAATGCATACACTCACTATTTTTGTAGATCATTCTTCCCCTTGTTCGCATATGCACTTGTCAAGTTCATTAAGTTAGAGCCCATGGACTGCAAAAACACCCTTGAAACGTGGTATGAATGCACAATGTTACAATGCAAAAGCTTCAAGATTATAGCAATTTGAATGAGAAGATGCTCTTACAAGGATAATGGAAACAATGTAAAAGTGCCAACAAATGCTCAAGCTGATCAAGTGGTATGAAATATGGTATTTTAAGCATTTTGATCTGTTCATCATGAACCGAAGAATTTATGCTCTATAACCCAGTACAAAGGATTGTCTAGGCCGATTGGCACATGAACTAGGAACAAAACTGGTCTAGATGTGATGCTTGAACCAAGGGATTTATTTTCTATAACCCAATATAGAGAAATGTGGTCCTCAACCATTGATTGGCAATGGGCATCAAAGGATGTGCACATATTTTGATTTTTGTGTGTTCGTTCCATGTCTGTATGTTTTATAAAAGATTACTTATATTTTTCAAATACTCTATTACCCTAAATGCTCTAGAGTACATAGTTAGTAAACCAGTTTGACAACAAATTCTTAGGAAACTTTTTTGTAATAAAAATGGTACTTCTATTAAGGCATTGATGGCCCAACTTAGTGTCTGAACGTGGTGGAACATTTTGATTGTGGTTCAAATCCTAGATGTGGCTTAAGTGTTTGCATTTAGTGGTAGGTGAAAAACATTTCAATAGTGATGCACTTGTGGATTTGTCAGCTTAGTAGCTTTGAGGTGCTTACAGTGGTACAGAATAAATGTGTATTTTTATATCCGTGAGGCCTGTTATCAAAAAAAAAAAAAAAAAATATCCAGAGGCCTTTTAGTATCTGTATGACATGTATTTATTGTTACTTTGTGTTTAACAATTACACATTAATTGTATTTTCGTTAACCTTACTATATGTTTGAACTTTGTAGTTGCAAGAGGAATTAAATATTGAGTGCCAACAAATGAAGAGATGCATGGAAATAGCAAAAGAATGTGTCGAAGATATATCCGATAAAAGACCCAGTATTGTTGAAATAGTTCTTAAGCTTACTAAGACAGAAACTACAATTCAAAAAAGATCCTCCAGTTGTTTATGAGCCGAGAAATGACCCAAAATCTAAACTATGTCAGGTATGACTGTTCAAGGCAAAGCTCAATGATTTGTTATCATGTCAGGTTTACATATTAATTTGTTTAATGCATATTGCACCTTTTTGTTTTGAGGCAATATATTTGAGGTTCATAGCCTAAGTAAACTGATATGGCGTTGCTGCTATGGAGTGTGCAGAGGGGATTGAAGGAGAAACTGAGACTTGGAATTACTAAATCCGTTCCAAATTGTAGTTCATTTGACTTTTTGAACCCCAAGTTTGACCACTTGTCTTACTTCAAAAATTTGTGCCAATATCACTTCTTTTAGTGTGACATGCTTTATTAACAAAAGGTCGAATGACTTAAATTTGACTATTTTTGCACAAAATTTTCTACGGATGTTACTATGTGTGGTGATTCCTCCGGTCTCACTATGTTTCTACGGATACTAGTAATAGTGTTCCAGATTAATACTGTAGTCTAAAAAATATTTTCACTGGCAAACATTTATATTATTCTATTGTGACTAATAAAATACCTTTTTATGTAACTAATGGTCAAGGTTGGAAATGTTTGACTAGACATTCTAGAAAGTTATGCTTTATTTGGATTTTGTTTTGTCTACTTAAATTTAAGATCAGAAAATAAACCTTATTATCTTTTTTTTTTGAACTTCAGGTTGTTAAAAGATTCCAAGCACTGTCCGTACGACCTCTTCATGAATATTTTAGGTATACACATGGTAAAATTTTTAATATGTTCCTGTGCCAATTTGACATAGCAACTTACAGATTCACCACACATTATTACTCTTATAGTTCCTTAATTGGGATAAGCTGCCTTCCTTTTTCTTCCATTACTTAAGGCCAAGTTAGTTATTATCCAACTGATGTGATGCAATTGCTTAACAGGTATGGCACCTTATAATAATCTGGTTTTGTCTGTCACATACAAATGATGATTATTAGCTCTTTATGTTTCTTATTGCAATCTAAAACACTAGAGGGGCTTATGAGGATTGTTTTTGAATAATATATTACTTATGCGGTGCCAAGGAGTGCGTTAGTTTGCTCTATTCAGGAAAGTAGCTGATTTTTCATTGTGCCTAACTTTGCCCACATCATTTATATAGATTTGCTGATATACATGAGGATCTAAATGTGTTGGAGCGTATAGTTGAGGGAAGAGAAGAGCCAAGTAATTTGTCATATCCACTTTTACAATTCATCACTCAAAACTTTTCTCGATGAGCGAAAAAGATTGGTCATAATGGACTTGGAGAATGTTTCAAGGTAAAAATAATCTTTTGTTGGACCTTTTGAGAAAGTTTCCATACAGCTTATCTGAAATTTATATTATCATAGGCATACTAACACATATAAGGTTAAACAGGCTATCATGCCGAATGTTGTTGTGACAAGGATTACAGAAAACCTCAATATTAACGATGCGATGTTTCACCAGGAGATTGGAACTATCAAGATGGCTCAACATCGAAATGTACTGCGGTTTCTAGGATACTGTTCTTATACAGTAGAAAAGGAGGTAGAAATAGATGGTAAAGTTGTCATTGCTGAGAAACGGGAAAGATTCCTCTGTTTCGAGTATTTAAGAAAAGGAAACCTTGGCGAACATCTTTTCGGTAATATAATATGAATGTATCTGCATTTACATAAGCATATAATACATTTCATATAATCATTTTACTTGTTTTATTTCATAACCTTCATTTTTATTGGTTCTTTCATTTTATTTAACTAATGTTTTGTTTTTTACCAAAAAGACTGTGGGGAGATCCCCACAGTAAAAAAGGTTGTATTAAATTTTAAAGGGGTTTACAAAAATACTTACAGAGAATTTAACTGAAGGCATCTAGCCAAACACAAAAAGATCTTAAATCTACTTTGAATCTAACCGATTGGAGAAGGCACTGGGATTTGAAATTTAACTGCCAAAGTTGAATACTTGGCTCACGTCTCTGGAACACTTTGTTGTTTTTGAGCTTCCATAATTCCCAGGCAGCTATGAGGGTCACCTCTACAAAACAAGGTATAGAATGTGCCACTCGAGCTTCCATGAATCTGTCCATCAGGTTTCTTGACACATCCCAGTTGATCCCTAACTTTTGCCAGCAGACTTGGGCAAAGGGACATTCAAAGAAGAGATGCTGAATTAAACTAGTGTTTTGTTACATTTCAAACACAGAAAAACACAAAATGCCCATTTGGTAGATGCACACAGTATATTCATATTGTTATTTTATTTTTGCAGATGAATTAAGTGGGCTTGAATGGCATTCACGTTATCAGATAATTAAAGGAATCTGTGAGGGTTTATGTTATCTTCACAAGGAAAAGGATATCATTCACATGGACCTCAAGCCTGCAAGTATCCTACTAGCTGAGGACATGGTTGCAAAGATTGCAGATTTTGGTATATCAAAACTCGTGTGTAGGAGTGATAAATGTATGCCACAGATGTAAGTTACACACTACAGTATGGCTAAGTTCATAAGGTTTCCATAATTGTTTTTATTTTTTTTTGCCACTGGATCGTACTGGTGAGTGGACAACAAATGCTTTGTATGATTCATGTCAATTGTCTCTTCTGACATCGGAAACCTGCTTCGATGTTCTATTTAATATCATGTAAGCTTACCATGCAGTTTACTGATTCCCATGTTTGGAATGGCGCATTTGTTCTTTCTCCTTATTTTCATACCTTCACTATTCTTTATGTCATAACGAACTTTCATTTTAAATAATTATGCAGGGGATACTCTGCTCCAGAGAGGATTTCTGATGGCGTGACATCACGCAAGGCAGATGTTTATAGTCTGGGCATCATAATCATAGAGTTGGTCACTGGAAGTAAGACGAATCCTAGTATTACCAATGTACGTTTAATTTATCTCCTCGTTTCATTTAAACCCTTTTTCATAAACCACACCAACCTTATTTTTCTAGATATTTATGCATTTTAACTATACATCTAGAGTACATTAATTGTCTGTTGCACTGGCGAAGGCTAAGGCTAAGGAAGTCTTATTTATTATACTAAAAAGCCTTTGAAATGTTGCTAGCGGGAGCAACTAGCAATTGTCTTCAGAAGGGTAGCAATTCCGGTCTTACTCGGATAGTTTCATGTGTTCCAAATGGCGTGCATTCTTGGTACTATCTTACTCAACTCAGATAAATGACAGGTACTTTCTAGATGGGAACAAAGGTGGAACAAATCAGGAAAACGTGTGCCATCGGTTCATCAAGTGACAAAATGCCTCGAAATGGCTCAAAGCTGCTTGCACAAAGATCCGAACAGAAGACCTTTTGTATGGGATATAATACGTGAGCTCAACAAATTGGATAGAGAAGATTTATATTTTTGACCAGGTAAGTTCATATATGCTCACATAAAACTGACAACCTATGTAAAAGTCGTCTCTTGATAGGCAGCGAGTATATCACCTCGTAATTTATGTCTCTGGCTCTCAGGTAAACCTTGCTTGGAGGACATATTTCGAACTGGGTCACGTGAACTTTGAGCAGAAATGTAGCACTGAAGCACGCTTCATCAATCTTCAGAAACACATCGAGCTCACTCTCGTGAAGCATACTGCAATGAGGCAACAATGTCACCCACGCAACAATGTTGCAACAAAAGCATATGGTGCCACTACTAATTAAGGGCATGTACAGATCACCTTAATTTGACAACAATAATCTCTTAAAATTCTAGCTACATTATGGGACATAATATAATAATCCAACAAGTGGATTATTGTAATACAGTAAGCCACATACAACAAAACCCCAACACCTATAATCTTGGGTACCTAATAAAATCAAGCCATAATTTAGATTACCATGCGAATTCACAATTTAGAAAGAAATAATCGAAAGTGGTCCAAATGGACCCTAAGTTCGGTGAAAGGTATTTGTTCTTCACAATTTAGAAAGCAATAATCGAAAGTGGTCCATATGGACCCTGAGTTCGGTGAAAGGTATTTGTTCTTCTAACTGTACACTTAGATATTAAATGGAGGATATGTCATGTGGGGGCGCCAGTTAAACTGCAAGCCCAGAGCTCAAGATAGGACAGTCTCCAAGGGGGCACTAGCTATAGCTAATGACAATTAATGAGATTAAGGATGATTAATGGGGAGAGAAACAAGGAGCTTGCGTCTGGCCCCTAGGGGTTGGGAAGTCCTATACTCCTATATATACCCTGTAAACCGCATATGTGAAGGCAATGAAGAAACCAGTTATCCCCTAATCTACCTCTGCTACTCTTAATTTCATCCCCTTCATCTTAATCTCATTCTCCCTGGTAGACAAGGTAACAGCCCTGACACCATTACCGACTCCTGGCTACGAAGTAAGGAGCCAAGCACCTCCTATCATGGGCACCACCAAAGCACTTTGTCATCACCTACCTCCCCATCGGCCACAACACCCATGGCTGAGCCAACCAACGCTGATCTAGTCAACCTCACCAACCTCCAGGTGTCACCGCTTTCAGCCGGGATCGGCCACAAAGACTCGCCCGGCAGCGGTTCACGAGGGGTCCGGTTTTTGGTGAACACCACGACAACTGCCCCCGCTATTCCGAAGATGGATTTTCCCAAGTTACGACGGCAAGTCTGATCCACCGGCTTTCCTCACTCGGTGAAATCATATTTCTACCAACAACGGATCACAGCCGAGGAGCAAGTCCGGATGGCCTCCTACAATTTGGATGGTGACATCAAGATGTGGTACATTCAGGTCCAAAATGAAGAAGGGGACTCCAACATGGCGCCGGTTCTCAGATCTCCTCAGTCTTTGCTTCGGCCTGCCCATCCGCTCCAACCCACAGGGCGAGCTCATGGCTTGCAAGAGGACTAGTACTTGCCGCGAGTACCAAGACCGCTTTCGAATGCATTGCTGCCCCACGCCGGCCCACCGCTGGAGTGTCACACCCCGGCCGCCGGCGTGGATCACCGACGACGTGAACACAAACACGAGATAAATCGAATCACGGAGGCGACACCAGAGCAAGCTCTCTGGATTAGCCTGTTCAGATTAAACTGAATTCGAAAACCAAGTCACCAGGACACGCTACAGACTCGAGTACTTGTACCCCTCTAACATGCCGACATAAGGGGTCCACCCGTCATACATATGTAAACTCAACTCAAATAGAAATACGTAAACGATATTGAGAAGACGTCTTCTTCCTTCTTAGTCTTGATCATCCTCCAGCTGTGTCCGCCGTGACATTTCCCCCCGCTTGAGTAGTCGCTTGTCCCCATGCAGGTGCGTCTGGAAAGCGCGCCTTGAGCACATGGTAGTCCTCCCAAGTGGTGACCGATGATGGTAATGTCGTCCACTCGATCTTGACTTGTGGTATAGCAGCATTCCCCTTCTTGACGAGGCGGCGATCAATCACCTCTTCTGGCATGGCCGCGGCAGCCTCCAGATCAGTCGTCACTGGCAAGGAATCAAACACCGGAGTATAATCTGCAACAAATGGTTTAAGCTGCGAGACATGAAAGACATCATGGATTAGAGATCCTTCTGGTAATGCCAAACGATATGCCACTTTCCCAATGCACTCCAGGACTGAGTATGGTCCATAATATTTGAATGCTAGCTTGGGATATGGACGATTAGCCACGGAGGACTGTGTGTATGGTTGTAGCTTCAGTAAAACTTGATCCCCCACTGCAAACTGGTAATCAGTCCCGAGACGATCAGCCATCACTTTCATACGGTTTTGAGCTCTACTGAGATTCTCGCTTTCAAAGCTTCCATATGCAAAGCTCTATCCTCAACCATGGTTGCCACATTGGCGGGTTGTAGGCACAAAAATCCTACTCCTTACGCCGCGCACACCGATAAGCCGGAATAGCCGGCTTTACTCGGCCGCCCGAGCGTCTTGAGGCGTGCGAGTCAATTTGACCTGTTAATTGACAAGGAAGTAAACGTGAGATCTGGAACATGCCTGGTGAGAACAAGACAGTTCCGCATGTATGGCTCTAAGGCCAGATGTAAAGACATATAGCTATGAGAGCTATCTATCAACAGATAATGAATGCATTCGGTAAGCATGTATAAAGATGTAACATAACAACAGTTACCGAATGATCATAGAAGACATGTTTGAACAAGTAAAGTCGATCATCATGATATGTCATCATAAAGCTCTTTTGCATGGATCGAATTAATTGACAACATGAAACAAAAAAGCGTGTAACTCATAAATATAAACCTAATCTAAAAGACACATGCATAGGTTTCATCCAACTAGTTCCGCCGCACGCCTAGCCTTCCTAAACCCGTCAAGCTTAAACCCTTGCAAGCTAATCCACCGCATGATACCACTTGCTACGATATAAACCACTTACCACAACTAGATCAATCCACCGCATGATACAATCTAATCATGATAAGCTAAAAGCACGCATACATCTAAATAGATCTATAAATACTCATTACTCGTTGAAGCGTATGCATAGACAAGTAAAGTACATATGCAAACCTAATCTAAAGCAAAGCCGTAGATTCGTCCCGATCGGTCCCAACAAAGAATCCACCGCGATGATACACCGCAACAAGCTAATCCACCGCATGATACGGCTTGCCGACTTAACCGTTCTAAACCCTCTTCGTCCCTAACAAAGAATCCACCGCATGATACACCGCAACAAGCTAATCCACCGCATGATACGGCTTGCCGACTAGACTCTAACGATAGGTAGACTTACACATGCAAGATACAAGTAAACACATAATCGTATTCGGCAAGCTTGCCGAATCCGTGGTCCATGAAGAAGAAACTTACACGTAAAACCTTAGCCCCGCGCACGACTCATGACTAAACGCGTAAGAACCCGCAACACGTGACAAGCTAGGTTGATCTAGGCTCGGCCGTGAAAGAACAGATAGATCTAATGGCAAGCTAATGATAAATATTGAAAGTATTGATGACAAATAGACCTAACAAAAGATAAAGCCGAGCTACATCAATCTAGATTGGGCAAAAAGCGTGTGCAAATTATCATAATAATAAATAAACAAATAAGAAGTATGCACCACTGGTAACTTAATGAATTCATTAGGTTGCCAAGCCTAATGAAGCCGATAACTAGCTCTTAGCCGATCTTAGCCCACCTGGATGGCTCATGATCGACAAAAAGAACCCTCTTGCCCCGATAGCTTAAATCCGCCGACGATACTAAGCGTGAACAAGACTTCTTGCAATAATCTAAATCCGCCCGACGATACTAGACATGGTGCAAGGTTGCCGGCGACGCACGGAGGTCGACGGTCGATGAATCCTCTCGCAAAGAGATCGACGACACGATCGACTCGAAGGGTGGCCTGAGCCAAGGCACGGAGCTGGGTTGGTTGTATTTGATTTGGTAGATAGATTTACAATTGCCATATCCCCTTATATTTATAGGGACGCCTGGTCTTCTAAGAATACATGCGCAGCCCGCCTTGCCGTGTACCTAAACTAGAATCAATCTCTAAACCGACTAAAAGAAATATCTAAAAGCAAACAATCACTACAGGAATCCGCTTCTTTGCCGAGCGCGAAACGCTTGCCGAGAGGAAAAAATCGGGCACTCGGCAAAGAGCACCTTTGCCGAGTGCCAACCGAGCACTCGGCAAAAGACTTCTTTGCCGAGAGCCGCGTCAGTCGGCGGTGTTCCCCACTCGGAAAATTATATCTTTGCCGAGCGCCGCAAACGCCGGCAAAAATAATACACTCTCGGCAAAGAATAACAGGACCAAACGGCCACGTTTTCCGTCACCTTTGCCGAGTGTCCGACGTTAGGCACTCGGCAAACTAGGTATCCTTTTGCCGAGTGCGCACGTAAATGCACTTTCGGCAAATAGGGTCTTTTGCCGAGTGCCCCACCCGCACTTTCGGCAAATTATGCATTTTTTTTTTTTTTTCGTCCCATATTTTTGTGTGGACTTGGTACGATAATTACATCTCATCTTCGTAATTTGGGACAATTTCAAGTTGTTTTGCTATATTTCATGAATTATTTCTTTTTCTTGCATTTTACGGACCACTCCAAATTTGAGCTCGCAGTACATGAAATAATGGAATTTGGTCATTCAAAAAATATTATTCATGATGTTTTGCGTATGTTTAGGCTCAATCCGGGGAACTTCGTCTCGAAATTACGAACATTTTTGTGTCGAACATGACGAGTTACATGCGAGAAAAAAGTGTTTTTAAATTCTATAAAAATCCAAACGAAGTTTAAAAATCATGAAACTTGGCGAGGTGTCTTGTCATCTCATAAGGAGGCTGTGGTAAAATTTGAAAAAGTTTCGAGCAAGTTGTGACATCCGATGGCAAAAACTTCGAAGAACCCCACACTTGATCACATGTGGAGAGTGTGTAGATGTCCGAGTTTTAGCCATCCGACGTCACAACTTGCTCGAAACTTTTTCAAATTTTTACCACAGCCTCCTCATGAGATGACAGACACCTCGCCAAGTTTCGTGATTTTTAAACTTCGCTTGATTTTATAGAATTTAAAAAAACACTTTTCCCGCATGTAACTCGTCATGTTCCGACACAAAAATGTTCGTACTTTCGCAAGAAGTTCCCGGATTGAGCCTAAACATACGCCAAACATCATGAATAATATTTTTGAATGACCAAATTCCATTATTTCATGTACCTGCAGCTTAAATTTGGAGTGGTCCGTAAAATGCAGAAAAAAAGAAATAATTCATGAAATATAGCAAAACAACTTGAAATTGTCCCAAATTCTGAAGATGAGATGTAATTACTGTACCAAGTCCACACAAAAAATATGGGACTAAAAAACAAAAAATCATTTTTGGCCGAAAGTGCCATATATGGCACTCGACAAAGATGTTCTTTTGCCGAGTGCCTAGACGCCGCGGGCACTCCCGGCAAAGAGTATTTTTTTAAAAATAAAATAACACCTTTGCCGAAAGTGCCTCATTTTCCGGCACACCCGGCAAAGGCGGCGATAAACATCCGACCAGCTCCATCTTCACCATTTCACGCCCGCGCCCGAGCCCGCCCGAGCCCGCCCCTCGCCGCCACCCCGCCCCGCCACCGCCGGTCTCGCTGATCCGCCGCCCGGGCACGCTGCCGGCCCGGCCCCCACCCACCGCCGGCCCGCCCGCTCGTGCCGATCCGGGCGCCGCCGGCCCCCGCAAGAGCCCCGGCTGGCCCCGGCGAGGCCGCCGGCCGGCCGGCCATGCGCCCCGCCCGCCGCCCCCGCCCCCAGTCCCGGGCGCCCCGCGCCCGGGCCTGCCCCGCCCTGCTCCCCGGCCGGCAAGAGGGAGAAAGGGGAAGGTGAGGAGGAAGAGGGAGGGAGGGAAGAAGAGGAAGAGGAGGAAGGAGAGGAGGAAGAAGAGGAAGGGGAGGAGGAAGAGAGAGGAAGGGAAGAAGAGGAAGGAGAGGAGGAAGAAGAGGAAGGGGAGGAGGAAGAAGAGGAAGGGAGGAGGAAGAAGAAGAAAGTGCCGATCCGACCGGCCGTCGTTCTTCGTGCTTCGTGGTGTTCGTGTCGCTTTGTGGTGATCCACACCGCTGCCGTTGACCATTACCAAGGTAAGCCCAATCCTTCTAGTAGTGGTTAGTAGTAGTATTTAGGGATAACTAGTGGTTAGTACTAGTAGTAGTGGTTAAGTAGTAGTGTTAGTTGTAGGGTTAGTAGTAGTAGTTAGTAAATAGTTAAGTAGCTCTTAGTATTAGTAGTGTTAGTAGTTAAGTAGTTGTTAGTAGTAGTTGTAGGGTTACTAGTAATTGTTCTTGTAATACTTGAATACTTTCATCCGCATGGTTTCTCGAGAAGTAAAGTAAATGGCTCTTGTTGATATATTGGTGGTTGGTGGCCTTCGTGCCCATATTCGGTATATGTATGTGGTTGTTGGCCTTCGTGCCATGTTTTTTGCAGGTTTTGGAACCTCCCCATGCGGGGAGGTGCTGCCAAAATTTTGAGTCGACACTAACTATTTTTTTTGCCCTTGTTTTGTAGGAGGATCTCGTGGGAGGGACTCGCAAACCCCGATCGTCCCGTGGCGCCAAGTGTCTTGCCGCACCGCGTCTCCACCGACACCGTAGGTATTAATCACCTCCGTCCCTTATAGTTGTCTTACATAGCGTGACCCGTTAGGCGTCTCCCCGTCCGAAAGAGATACAGCGTTGGTATGCACATCTCGTGCATATCTGCGCGACCGTGACTGCTTCGGATTGTCCACGTTTTTGGACAGCCCGTGGATGCGTAGATGGGTTAGCATCCATGCTCAGCCCCCCGTCCAGCCGGGATTTTTTAGCACCTCCCCGTTGTTCTCCGGATACACACTCCCCCCGCCAGACGTGTGTATCGGGAGAACAGCGGTGAGGTGTCGACGAAATTCCATGTCGGATAGGAGCGGAGCATGGAAGCTAACCTTGTCTACGCATCCTCGGTGGGATTAGGACCTATCCCTCACCTATTAGATGGTGCGAAGGCCGTGTAGATGCAATTGCTGGTTATATGGCTCACGACATGGGTGTATGGCGTAGGATGAATAACCGTGAGTGGATGTACACGGGCCATAAGTAAGAGCCTTGAATGGAATAGGGGGACCGATGCTTTCCTAGAGCATGCATTTGGCCCACCGCTAAAGGGTCTATTCGGATGCCGTGTCCCTCAGAGCAAATGTAAGAACAAGAAAAAAAAGAAACGAAAGGTTGAAATGGGCAAAAGATATTTACAAGCATGGATTCGTCCCAAACTATAGCCGCTAGATCTTCCACGGTGAAGTCGATCGTATTAGAGAGGACGGGTGAGGCCCCTCCTCGAGGACTATGATGCGATGCCGGGATGGCGATGATGGCGGACTTTCACGATGCACGGTTCAATGAAGGATTGGAGGAGGAACCCGAGGAAACCGCTAAGGCATTCTACGAGATGATGGAGGCGGCACAAAGAGCCCCTTCATGAGAAGACAATGGTTACGGCCGGATGCCATTTCACGCCTTATAGCGTTGAAGTCGCAATTGAGCATTAGTCGAGACGGCCGACACCCCTCGTTGTCGCTATTGGCAACCGCTTCCGCAGGGTCACGCCCCGCCCGAAGAACACGTCACGAGTCACGACTCTCTCTCTTCGTGGACTCAAGATGTCGTATGAGTCGTACCATGGTTGTCCAAAGGGGTGCGGCCCTATTTAGGGAGACCTCCTGAAGGAAGCAATGCACCGCCCAAAGTGCAAAGCCTCTAGGTTTGTGGAGGTAGAATGTAGTGATGGTAGGAAGAAACAGTCCAAGATCCCCGAGATGGTCCTACGACACCTTCCTTTCGTACCGAGGCTCCAACGGCTATACATGACAGAGGAGTCCACGAAACAAATGACATAGCACAAGAAGGGCAAAAGATACGTCCCCCGAGAAGTTGGTACACCCATCGGATGGTGATGCATGGAAGCACTTCGATAATATGCATCCCGAAAAAGCTATGGAGGCTCGAAATGTACGCCTAGCGTTCGCAATGTATGGGTTCAACCCGCATTTAATGTTGGCGGCCCGGTACACTTGTTGGCCCGTGTTCGTGATCCCTCTCAATCTTCCCCCCCGTGTCATGTTTGAGCCGGCACCTGTTCTTGACACCGATAATACCTAGGCACCCGAAACAATATGGGTGTGTTCATGCAACAGTGTGGGATGAATTGCAAGATGCTTGGCAAAATGGGGTCACCGACGTATGACCGAGCTACAAAGACGAACTTTACAATGCATGTGTGGTACCTATATTCAATGCATGACTTCCCAGGTTATGGCATATTCGGTGCATGGTGTGTTCATGGGAGGTTCCCTTGCCCAACATGCAAAGGTACCGTGATGTTCACCTGGCCGAACAAGGGTGGCAAGTATTCTTCGCTTGACAAACATCGTCAATTCCTGCTCGAGAACCATGAACTCGAGACTAGACAAAAAGCACTTCACGAAAGGTGTTGAAGTCACCGACCCCATCCCAAAGTTTATGACCGGTGAAGAGGTCCTTGCCGAAGCTAGCCGGTCTCAAAATCGATGAAAAGAAAGGTTCTTTTGTTGGATATGGTACCACACACATGTGGACTTATATATCGGGCTTGACTAATCTCCTCTACTTCAAGGATCTTCTTCTTCCATACAACATCGATGTAATGCACACGAGAAAAGAATATCTCCGAGGCACTCTCTTCGCAACAACCATGGACCTTAAGAAGTCGAAGGACAACATTAAGGCTAGACTTGACATAGAGATGATGTGCGATAGACCAAAGCTAGTGATAGAGACCCCTAGCCCCGGGAAGAGATGGAAAAAGGGCCCGGCCGACTACATTATCAAAAGGGCCGATAGGAAGGAAGTACTACAAAGGATGAAGACGTTATCGCTCCCTCGATGGGTATGCGGTGAATCCGAGTAGGGGAGTGAACTTGCGCACTATGAAAGTCTTAGGGATGAAGAGTCATGACTTCCACATATGGATTGAGCGTATCCTTCCCGCGATGACTTCGGGGATACCTCTCCGAGCCGTGTGGCGCGTCCCGGCAGAGTTGAGCTTTTTCTTCCTCCAGCCTTTGTGCTAAGGAGTTATCTCGGGATGCGATTGCTGATCCGAGCGTCCGCACCCGTGTTGAACCGCAAGTTGGAGATGATATTTCCACCGGCTTCTTCCCGCCGATGCAAAGACCTGATTTTGCACCTTCCCAAATGAGGCACGGTTGGGGGCCGCCTCCGTTGGTGCTATCCAATCGAGAGGGGCTTTCAAGGTACTTCGAGAAAATGCAGAATAAAGGCAAAATTGAGCCTTCCGTGGGCAGGCATACATTCTAGAGGAGGTGTCGACCTTCACATAGGCGTATTACTATCTGAGAAACTTCCCAAACCCACAATCCTACCCCTCGTTACAACGCCGACGAGAGTTCATCGAACCTCAGCCTTTTCGTAGGGCAAGTCGGAAGAGGAAGCGCAGCTACCCACAAGCACTTGTCCTTTGATGAGTGGCGCACTATCATGCTCTATGTGTTGTTGAACCTTGACGAAGTGGCTCCTTATCGCCAGAAAGTTCTCAATGAGCTTGTTCCATACGCCGCACTATCCTCCACCTATCGATCCAACCCACTTGCCTTGTTTTTTCAGTGGAATTTATTGGTCAACACCGAGAGGGAATGGGTCTCCTACCTTGCAACAACAAGACAATCTTCTAAAAAATGGGCAGCCCAATTTTATTTCCTAGTTCTACTCAAAGGTACCATCCAACTAACCTCGTTCGACTTTGATATTCCACTTAGGTCCTAGTAACATATAATGTAACGATGTACGTGGCCTCACCTTGCGTGCCCGCACGATGTCGAAATGTGCGAAGATTTAAAAACAGTGGGCAATGGCTTCCCCCGTAGGGTCAACTCGCTCACCATTTATGATGTGAATGGCTATCGCCATACGAGAAGCTACGAGGAGAGTCGGCCCAACCGCAAAACAACGTGCACCGGAGTTCGTACGCCCGCTTGGATAAGAAGGACTATTACGGCATAGTCGAAGAAATATATGAGCTCAACTGGGGTCCTAAAGAGCTCAAGCTAGTGGTATTCAAATGCCATTGGTTCGATCCTATGACACGAAAGTAGACCCTACGATTGGGCAAGTCAAAATTCGACGTGATTCCGTATATGGAGGAGAGGGATGTCTATATTGTGGCTAGTATACATGCCACACAAGTTTATTACCTCCCATGGGCATGCCAAAAACACGAGGACCTTGCATGTTGGTACCTTGTGCGGCCAGTATCACAAGCACGATAAAAGCGCCTCGCATCCGAACGATGATGATTACAACCTTGACCCAAACACCGAAGAGTTCTATCAACCCGAGGGGCTAGAAGGACGTTTGGAGATAGACATTCTTTCACCGATGGACATGGAAGTAGACAACGCCATCGATGAGGACGAGGGTGATGAGGTGCAGGATGCTAAGGACTTACAAATTCTTGAACGATGGAGGATGGTGCGCCAAGGAGTTGTGGAGGGCGATGCACATGCCGAGGGCGTCTACGATGATGAGGATGGTGACATTGATGATTACACTAGTGATAGTGATAGTGATGACTACACGCCCGACCTTTGCCATTCGGGAGATAATTTCTAAATCATGTAATACTATTTTGTTATTATTGTTACCTTTCAATTATGTTTCGTTCATTTTGCAATACTAATTGGTTTACTCTTTGTCTTCACAGGACTGCGCAAAATGTCGGGCGGAAGGCGGCAACGTCGACGGGGGTCTAGTCCGTCTACGCGAGGCCCTCCCACCCTCTCCCACGCCGACGAGGAGGAGGCCGACGAAAGCAGCACCTCGACGGTGGAGACGTGCGTCGGCGCGGCCGATGTCACCCGTCGACGAGGAGGCTTGAGTTTGTTTCTTCATCGGGCCAGCCGGGGTCGCCTGAGGGCGGAGGGGTCCGCCGTCGAGGGCGTCACCCCACCTCTTCGTGACTTCGGACACCGGTGCCGAAGAGACACCCCTCTAGACGCCTTCCTCGAGTTTGAGCGGGGTCTACCAGCCGGGTCTCGACCCTCCCGTAGGGGACGATCCCTTTGCCCGCGCCCGGTGATTCGACCCCACGGTGACAAGTAAGTAGCCATTGATATTTTCACTACTTGTTCATATGACATGTTGAAAATCGAACTCGCACTAACAATTCGCCTTAATGGCTTGTGCAAGAATCGGAAGATTGTAAGCGGAGGGGGCAGCTCACGCCATATCAATGGCATCCGAGCCTCGATTAAAGCGAACTACCCCGGCCCGGTGACCGTCGGGCGGTGAGGGAGCCGCCCTATACGTGGGAGCACTTCCCCAAGGTGGAGGACGGCGCCCTTGCGGCGAAGATCAAGACAGTTCTGGTGAGTCTCAGATGCATGATTACTTCACATTTTTTAAATACTATGTTTTTTAAATAATAGAATGATACATGTTGTCCTGTATGCGGGATTACTTCACGTGGCGAGGCGGGGCAAGAGGCGGTGTCCGCTAGAGTGCAGGACAAGGTCCGCCGAGATCGCTCAAGGACCATGCACCATGAGGCACGTGTCCAATGCATCATCTCCTTCAACGCCGACGTGCTTGGCAAGGTGGTGAGGAAGCATGAAGCAAGGGAGATGATGCTCCGTAGGGAGACCGACCTCACCGGGGGACCAAGACATCCGTGTTCGTAGAACACATTTATTCCGATTCCTTCAATGAAAAATAAGCGGGCTTCCATTCATCCTCTGCTATGTCATGCGGATGTGTCCGGGTGGTGCGGCAAGTATAAGGATCTTTGGGGGGAGGCCATTGTGGACAAGTGGCTCTTGAGGAGACGACGAGACTAAGAGACTTCATCGGAGATGTCGCTTGGAGATGGAAGGGAAGCCACACCACCAAGGGAGCGTGCCCCCTCCCAAGGTATATGGATAGATGGGTACGATTACGTTGATTTTTTATTCAAGCGCTCAAATCTCTTCACTTCTAACCATCTCGTGTTCTCTTCCTCGCGCAGTCCGCCGCATGAAGGCCAAGACATCAGCCGACACGCGGGGTTTGCCTTGAGTCACAAATGGCGGATCGGGACGACAAGGACAACGTCTACGACCCGAAGGGGCCCAAGGCGTACACCACGCCAGCGTCTACCCCAAGCTTACCCAAGACACGAGGCTGCAAAGCGGCGCTATGGGGACGACTTGATCCGACCACCGCCCCCTAGACACGAACCTCGTGATGAGGTTGGGAGGAGGGAAGCGAAAGACGGCGGTCGGATGGCCAACAAGTGATCGACCCGTCCTCTGTTCCTAGGCCGAGCGAGATTCGCTCAAGGAGCACGACCTCCTCCGACATCCCCATAGCACCTCGGCAGCCAGAGCTCCACGCAGATGATGCAGAGTTTCAGGTAATCACGCTTCATTCGTCATTCACTGGTTTTACACATGTCCGCTGCCTATGCATTATTTCAATGTTACGGGTGTAATATTGCAGGCCGGATGGCGAGTTGGAGGCCAAGCGGCGGCCGAGGCGGCAGACTTTGAGGCCAGCAAAGGGCCAGGCGCAGGCCCATCGGCGGGAGTTGGAGGCATACCAAAGAATACTCGATCGTCCGATGCGGGGCGTGGCGGCCTTCTTCTAGGCCTCCAAATCCCGGGTGTGACCCCTCCTCCGTTGCCTAGCTCCTTGTTCGCTCCACCCCATTTCCCGTTCCCTCCTCCTGTAGGGACTCCGGTGAGTATATGTTGTTATTTATTTCTTTGGCTTGTGCGGCTCACCGCAGTACTAATGAGATCGCCTCTCCTTTATGCGACCCACCGTCGGCGGGTTCGAACCCGACTCCTCCGTGGGCCCTTCTCTACCCCATCCGGTTGGCCCGACTCCACAAAGACACGTGGCCGTGGCGTTCCTCCTCCGGCACACAGCGCCCACACTACGGGCTTCCACACGTCCCTCCTACACACCACGGGTGGACGTACCAATCGGCGCCGCAGCATGGGTGGTATCCGGCAAGGTGAGGGCCCCTCACACTCTTCGCACCGGGGAGGCCACGGGTCGGGGCAAGGAAGTTGAGTTGGTGGTGATTAGGTTCGACCACGTGGGCACCGTGATGGATTTCTTTTGATGTTGGACATGTTGCACCGTGATGGATCTCGTTTGATGTTGGACATGTTAGATTTCGTTTGGATGTTGGACATGTTGGATTTCGTCCGGATGTTGGACTATATGTGTGAATTTGTGATATATGTGGATTATATATGTGAATTTGTGATATATGTGGATTATATATGTGAATTGGTGATATATGTGGTTTATGTGTATATATGAATGCTTATGGTATATGTATATGTGTATTGGCAGCATCAATCAACAGAAACAGAAAAAAAAAAAAAAAAAAAAATTCCCAGCTTTGCCGAGTGCAAGCACTCGCATGGGCGGCACTCGCAAACTGACCATTAATTTGCCGAGTGCCCCAATGTTGCACTCGGCAAAGTTTATTTATTTTTTTTTGATAAAATAAGTAATTTGCCGAGTACCGATATAACACTCGGCGAAGTTTTTTAAAAATTCAAATCTTTGCCGAGTGCACGACGCTTTGGCACTCGGCAAAGAGGCGCCCAGCTTATAACGGACGACGTTTCCATTGCCGAAAGCACCGACATGGCACTCGGCGAAACCTTTGCCAAGTGCTCGACATTTGGCACTCGGCAAAGAATGTTTTGCCGAGTCATTCTTTGCCGAAAGTGGGCTTTGCCGAGTACAGCACTCGGCAATGCCTTTGCCGAAAGTGCATAAGTGCCTTTGCCTAGTGCACCCTGCACTCGGCAAAGCAGCCGATTCCTGTTGTGAATATTATAATATACGGACTCCAGCTTTCCCTTTGCAAAATTACGCTGACAAGGCTTCCTTGGTCGACGCGTCTCTGATCCATTCGGCAAAGATGTCGTATGCAAACAAGCCTCTGCCACGGCACCTGGTTGATCTTGTACATGTACGTGTAAGATACGTGTCCTTGTTTCTTCTTAGCCTGTACGTGACTCCCATCCTTAAGCCTGAAGTTTCACGTACCCACATAGAGTCCAACATGCAAGCTTGATTGCGTTGTGCGCAGGCATGTACGTCTTCTCATATTTTCCTTGATTTATTGTCCTTGCCGATATATTTCCTTTTTTTTTTTTTTTTTTTTGAGAATTACACAGTACAACGCAGACGCTCACAACACGCACGCACACTCACCCCTATGAACACACGTACGCAAACCCTACCCCTATGAGCACCTCCGAAGGACTGGGCAGCCGGCAGATCTGGAGATTCTCGAAGTCACCATAGGCGCCTCATTGTCGACGGAACGCCGCTACCACTTAATGCATAACGCCGTAAATCCTTGGGAAAATCCCAGGAAAGGTGCGAGCACCAGGATTTGAACCCCGGTGGGTAGCGTCCCCACTGAACCGCCCTACCATTGACTACAAGCCAATTAAACTTGCCGATATATTTCCTGCCTTGTGTTCTTCACGTCGTATATGGGCCAGAGTCTGTTGCTTGCCTTCCGTGGACGAGATCACCAAGGCCTGTACATGAGTACGTCAACCAGCCAGCTGTCGAGACATGATTTATGTTGCATCGGTTCAGTCCTCCTCTCATTCAGCAATAGAGTGCACTGGACCTCATCGTCGTCGATTGCCGATTCTCTTCTGGTCAATCTTGTCAATTCAGTCATCTTATTTGCACGCGATTTTGGGCCGAATCTCCACTGACCAAATTCTGGTGTTAACACAGGTGTTGTTTCAGGGATATCTGGCAGCAGGCCTAAGTTGGCATCATACCCAAAAAGTGCATGGAAAGGAGAACAACCCAGAGAAGAGTGTAGTGCAGTGTTATACCAGAGTTCAGCTAGAGACAACCAGGACTTCCAGGACTTGGGAGCATCTTGAACTGAGCATCTGAGGTACATCTCAAGACACTGATTTACTCTCTCGGTTTGGCCATCCGATTGAGGATGATATGCAGTGCTGAAATGCAGATCCACCTTGTACAGCTTCCAGAACTGTTTCCAAAATTTGCTCTGGAACACAGTGTCTCTGTCTGAAATGACTTTCTTGGGTAACCCATGCAATTTGACAATGTTGTCCAGAAATGCTTGTGCTACTGTTTCAGCTGTATAAGGATGTTTCAAAGGAATAAAATGAGCATATTTTGTTAATCTGTCCACCACTACCATGATAACACTGAATCCCTATGATTTAGGCAGACCATCAATGAAGTCCATGGTAAGCTCCTGCCAGATCCCTTCTGGAGTAGGCAATGGTTGTAGCAATCCTGGGGATGTTTGTTGGAATGTTTGGCCCGTTGACGGATGGCACACTGCTTGATGAAATTATCCACATCCTGTTTCATTCCTTTCCCCGCAAAACGTGCTTCAATCTGGATAGGTGGCTGCCACTCCTGAGTGACCCCCAATTGCACTGGCATGACAAGCAGTAATGAGTTTTGTTTGGAGAGCAGAGTTGTTGCCTATCCACACTCTGTTATTGTACCAGATTAGTCCTTTATCTAGCTTATAACCATGCTCATCGGCGACCGCAGAGGGCCAATTTCTGTAACATGTGTTGTGCCTGTGTATCAAAGAGTGTAGGAATTTAACACCTCCCGAAGCCACATTGGTTGAACTGAAGTAACACCGAATGCATCATGTGAGCCACCCTAGACAGGCATCTGCAGCCTGCATTTTCCTTACCTTGGCGATAAATTATTTTGTAGTCCAACCCCATGAGTCTGGCCATTGCCTTCTTAAGGAGTTCCGAGTGTAGGTTTTGGTCTTTCAAGTACGCTAGAGATTTGTGGTTAGTGACAATGATGAAAGGAGTCCTCTCAAGATAATGTCTCCACTTCTCCACCGCCATAATCAAAGCCATAAACTCTTTTTCATATATGGACATGGCCATTTGCTTTTCTCCTAAAGCTTTGCTTTGAGGTAGGCAATGGGTTTCCCTTGTTGCATAAGAACAGCTCCAATGCCAGTGTGACATGCATCTGTCTCAATGATAAACTGCTCCTGAAAATTTGGCAAAGCCAAGACTAGTGTTTGAGTCATAGCTTGCTTCACAGTGTCAAATGCTAATTGTGCCCGATCAAATTCAATTGAACTGTTTGATTCTCGGCAGTTGGTGAGAGGTTTTGTCATGATGCCATAGGACTTGACAAATCTCCTGTAGTAGCTGTCAAACCCGAAAACCCTCTTAACTCAGGATGTTGTTGGTACCGGCCAATTAACCATAGCTTGGATCTTGCTTGTTTCAAAAGAGAGACCCTCTGGAAGATATTGTATGGCCTAGGTACTCAATGCTATCTTGGGCAAAAGAACATTTACTCTCCTTGAGGTAGAATTGATGTTTCCTCAATTGCTCCAACACCTGCCGCAAATGCTCACTATGTTCTTCTATGGTTGGACTGTAAATCAATATGTCATCTAGAAATACCATAACAAACTGCCTTAATAAGGGTTGTAAGATGTGATTCATGATACATTGAAACGTTGCTAAGGCATTAGTTAACCCAAAAGGCATCACTCTAAACCGATAGTGACCATGATGTGTCTTAAAAAAGCGCTTTTGAACTCATCTTCGGAACCATTCTCATTTGATGATACCCAAATCTAAGGTCTAACTTAGTGAAACATTTGGAGCCAGCTAGCTCATCCAAGATTTCTTCAATAATTGGCATAGGAAATCTGTTTTTAATGGTGAGATCATTGAGCTTTCTATAATCTACACAAAATCTCCATGACCCATCTTTTTTTTTTAACTAGTAAGACAGGAGAAGCAAAAGGACTCATACTATGATCAATCAGTCCCGCTTTGAGCAACTCTTGCACCTATCTTTCTATCTCAGACTTGTGTAGTGGTGAATAATGATATGGTCTTGCATTGACAGAACAACATTTGGAAGCAAAGGGATAGCATGATCATATGTTCTCTTGAGGTGGTAATACACGAGGGTCGGTGAAGACATCTCGTACATGGTAATTACATCTTTGAATGGAGTCTCGCAACTCTTGTGGTGTCACGGGTGGGACCACATCGGTGGTCGTCATCTTGTCTACCATGGCAAATGCCCAAACATCATTGCCTTTGGTAGATTTGTATATCTTGTTTGCCGATATTGCGAGATTTGGAGGGGTGGATCAATCAGTCCCTGGGCTTAATTCTTTGGCCCCGCTCCTCAAATTCCATGGTTCTTAAGACCCAATCAAATTGCATTGGATTATGAAGTTTGAGCCAATCAAAACCCGAATAGCATCATAAGGCTGCATATCTAAGACAATCATATCAGATGATAAAGTATGACCTTGACAATACCAGGGTGAGTTGTGGAATCATTCTTGTGGTCGATTATTTGCTCTCCATTAGCAAGTTGGACCTTCCTAGATGGGGCAACCATTGTAGGCGTGTTCTGTAGGTTTGTACTAGCCGAGAGCTAATAAAACTATGGGAGCTTCCACTATCAATTAAGATAAGCATCACCTTGTCTTGGATTCTGGCTTTGATCTTCATACAAATCATTAGTGTCACAAACCGGACAAAGCATTGATGGATAAATGTCCAAATTCCTCTTGTAATACATCTTCGTTTCAAGTGATTCAAACATCATCTAACAGTTCTCTGTCTAATTCATTCACCGCCCGAGCATTAACCCGAGGCTTAACACGTTTAGAGCAAATATCTTGATGGCCTGGAACAAACTTCTCACCATAGCTGAAACACAGTCCATTTGCTCTTCTATAGTCCCTGAGCTGTCTATCCTTCCACAATAGATTAGAGGGTGCTGCAGGTTTGCTGTCAACTTTAGGTGTATAAGATGCCTGTTGTTTAGCCATTGTCTTGTTAAACCTGTACTTGTTCCTCTCATTGACCCCTTGCTGAATCTTAGCAATGTGAGATGCTTTCAGGACTGTTTGAGGCATCTGTGGCTCTAGTACAGCTCTAATTTCTTCCCTCAGACCCCTAATGTACTGCTGTGTAAAGAAGAGATCATCATACTGAGAGTTGTGCATTTGTACCTGGTACTGTAAAGACCGGTATTGTTGTGTGTACTCCTCCACTAATCCAATTTGTTTGCATTCCAAAGAACTCATTCGAGCCTTTGTATGAAAGAATTTGATCCAAACTCCTCCCGAATCACAGAGCAGAAGTGGGACCAATTCCCGAATGTGTGGTTCTTTTGTATGCCCGGTACCACCTTGCAAAGATTTCCTTCAAAATGGATATGAGCAGCTTGTCACCCACATTCCTTGAGGAATTTGATATAGTTTGAAATAGCCTTCACAATTATCCTCGCCGTATTTTGGGGTGCATTGCCATCAAACTTTGGAAACAACATTTTAGGCAGGGGTGTGATATGGCGCTTCGATTCCCCCGAAGAACTCTGGGCCTCCTCTCTCGATGATGAAACCTCCTGAAATGAGATGGGCTAGGTTTTGGCATCTCTTGTTTGCCTGCAAAGACATTTTTCATTTCTTCATCATGAGCATCGGAGATAGCCGACTCGTAATAATCACTCTGAACCGTGGTTCAAGATGGAACTGCCTCTCACCGTCGGTGAGCAATCAAGGTGCCCCATTGGCTTTAACTTGTTGTGCAATGAGATTCTCGAGCCTTAGTATACTCATCCATTGTGGCATCCCCGGAGGTCCATCTCGTCTTTTCATCGATGCCGAGTGGAACCAATGCCATTCAAATTATCCAATAAGAAATCAACATTCTCCATAAGTTTCTCCATGAACTGTTGTCTTCCTCGATGTCTTGGACATGTTGTCCAGGAGAATCTGAGTCTCATGAGATGGTTTCAGTTTTGGCGCCAGATTGAGCAGTCTCAGGAACACAGAACACAAATGAATGTAGGCAAAACTCGTTCCCCTTGATCAAATGCTTGGGATCACGCTACGGCTCCGGTATTTGACGTGAGTACGAGGCCCACAACCCTCACCGCGAGATCACCACTGAATCAAAATAGGAGAAACACGAAGGATGGTAGGATCACACGGAGACTCCGAATTTTACGTGAGAACTTGTCCCACAACCCTTGCCCGAGATCAACTAGTGAATCAACAAGATACAACTGGTGACGAGAGACGGCTTGCTAGGAGATCGGGTTCCGTTGGTCGGATTTACGGTATCCTCACACTAGATGAGCGCGGATTACTCGGGATCGCTCATCATCCCGCACAGTGAACCCCACCGAGCCGCTTGGAAACACCGATTGAAACCGGTTATGTGGATCGCAGTTTCACTCGAACGAGCAGGCAAAACGTCGAACAACTAACGAGCACTTCGCACTGCTAACCGGGCTTGAGCAGGACAAACAGGAACTGGATGAGCGAACGAAGAAATCGCCCCCAACTCAATTCGCGGTGGATGGATTTAGAGCGATGGGGACTCAATCGTGACCGAATCCCCTCGACTTAGTACCCGAGCCGCTTTGGGATTGAGGAACGGAACAAAAGCGTGACGAACAATGAACTCCAAAGCGGACGATGCGAGTGGAGGTGACAATGGAGGCGAGGTGAGGAGCGATTGGGTAGGTCACCCGAGGTTGTCGGAGTTGTTGCGGGAGAGGATACGGGCGCCGCCGCCGGCGTGATGACTCAACGAGCGCCGCCGAGGAACGCCGAATCCGATACCAAGTGTCACACCCTTGGCCCGCGGCGTGGATCACCGACGACATGAGCACAAACACGAGATAAATCGAATCACGGAGGCGACACCAGAGCAAGCTCTGGATTAGCCGTGTTCGGTTAAACCCGAATTCAAAACCAAGTCACCAGGGACACGCTACGAGACTCGAGTACTTGTACCCCTCTAACATGCTGACATAAGGGTCCACCCGTCATACATATGTAAACTCAACTCAAATAGAAATACGTAAACGATATTAAGAAGACGCCTTCTTCCTTCTTAGTCTTGATCATCCTCCAGTCGTGTGTCCGCCGTGACATGGAGCACGGAGGTGCAGCGCATCTAGGCATTCAGCGATGACTCCAGCCCCCTCGACTATGATGTCGAGATGCATAACCCACCCTCTCCGCCGCCATGACTATGGCACGCAAGTCGGGAGCCGCACGATTGCCTTAATGCCGCCGGCGTAGTGCCGCCTTCCGCACCATTGCATGACCAGCAAAGGCCTCCTCGTGGTGCCTCCACCACGCCTCGCTCTACCGGCTCCGCCACTGGGCCGATGTACTCGGGATCTGTTCAAACGATCTCCGCCTAGCCATGCCGGATCCACAGCCACCATCGTTTGCACGAGACCGACATCAACGTCGACTCGCACAAGGCGACCCGGTTGGCGCTGGGCCACCGCCGTGGGTTAGCCGATCCCAGCCGCCACCGCCGCTATTGCACGCGACCGACGCCAACGCCATCACACATGAGACGGCCAAGGCCGTGGGCCACCGGTGCGGGCTGGCCGGTCCGGCCACCGCCGCCGCAAGCGCCAGAAGGGGGCCGCCCCCATCTTCGCCAGGATCTAGCCGCAGCCCGAGGTCACGCCTCCTCGACCACATCTTGTGTGTGTGTGGGGGGGTCATCGGATCAACACCGAGCCGCCGGATCCGCCACCGAGCATTGATTTTTGATAGCCAAGGCCGGATTAGGCACCACCACCGCTGCGTGAAGAAAGCACCATAGGGAGAGGAGAGAAGGATGGAGGAAGGGAAAGAGAGGCAAAGTGGCCGGTGTAGGCACCACCACCACGGGAAGAAACCACAATAGGGAGAGGAGAGAAGGATTGAGGAAGGGAAAGTGAGCCCCGATGCCACCATCCTCGTGGCCGCACGCCTCAAAGACACACTCCGGCTGTGGCTAGGGGTCATGGGAGGGAGGGAGGTGATGCTGCATAGCACCGAGGCGATGCTGCTTCGGCCACCCGGACGGCGATGGGAGGTCTCGCCGGAGGTGGAGACAACAACGACGGCGAGCAAGAGCTCCTTCAACAGCTTCCCCGTGAGGGTACGGATGGCTGGCCGGGGGAGGTAGGTAGGCTCGGCGGTGGGATTGGGCGCCATGGCGGCAAAGTTAGGTGCGATTGGCCACGGTAGGGGGCGGTCGGGCGAGTCGGGCGGGGCGCCATGGCCGGATTTGGAGCTTCGGAGCGCCATGGATGCTAGGGTTAGGGTTTGGTCGAAGGATAAGAAGAGAGGGGGAGGGAGGAGGCGGACGCCAGAACACCCGTGTTTTTGCATCATTTTAAAATTCACTAAAAATTTGAATTTTTTTAAATTACAACTAAAACTTGATTTATTTTTCCGCTAAACCGAAACCCTGCTTTCGAAACCGCATTTCAAACTCCACCATCTAGAAATAGGAAACCTTGTTTGTTGCTTGCCGAACTTTATGGTGACCAGAAGATGCAAGGTAAGCCCTAGATTAAATTATGGATATATATTGCATGAGTGATGATTTACAAATTACCTCTCGGGAATCAAATACCGAAACTTCGTGTGTACTAAAATATATGAATATTTTTATGAGCACGATAAATAATCCTCGACAATGAAGTCGTAGAGATATACATGCTTGTGAAAATATTTATAAAATACGGGCCATGCATGAAATAATATGAAATGGGGAAACAGGTGTGCAAGTACATATATGTTTATACCAGTCCCATTACATAATTATTTTAAATGAATGAAAAGCATGGGGACATATGGGGAAACTTGTATAAATATTTATGACATAAATTTAGTTACACCCATGAGATAGAGAGAAGAAATAAGGGAAATAAATGAGAAGGATAAAGGAAGGAGAAATAGAAAAGGAGAAGGAAAAACAACTTCAGTCATGGGCTCATTTCCTCCCCTTTCCCCTTGGCCCCGGCCCGACAACCGGCCTCCCTCCTCTCCCCTCTCTTTCGCACTCGGGCCGGCCCAAACGAAACCGGGCCGCTTGGCCCAACTAGCCGGCAGCCGCACGGCCCAGCTCTCTCTCTTCACCGCCGGCCGGGACCCACCAGGTTCCGTCGTCTCCTTCCTTCGCCCCTGTCGGGGGCGACCACGCCACAACAAGGCCCGGGGCGCTACCGCCGCTGATACCGGACCGCCCTCGCGGTGAAGACCGGCGCCGAGGAGGAGGCATCGAAGCCCCTCGCCGAGACACGCCTGGACGAAGCCCGCCCACTAACTTTGACCGGTGCGGCAACCGCACGCGCGCTGAGTCGGTCATCCGCCTGGCGGCCGAGCCACGCGCCCGGTGCTATTGGCGGCGGCGGCGACACGGTGACCTCACTAGCTATCCACCTGACGACGGCGCACACGGGGACAAGGGTCAACGTAGACAAATGCCACGACACCGAGCAGGGCACCGCCGCCATGGCAGCAAGCCTCGCCGATCGTTGGCGACGAGACCATTCAACCGCCGCCCCGCCGAGGCATGTAGCACACGCAAGAGCCAGCGTGCACCGCGGGCGGTGGAGGTCATCAATGTCCATGAAAGTGGTCGGAAAAGATCTTGGGGCGAGGATCTCGTGCCAGCGGTGAGCACCAGCGGCGCGCCGTATCGACCCCGTCGGTCCTCAATCCCTTTCGAAGGCCACCCCTCCGGGGATATGCCACGGTGAAGCAGCGTGAGTGCTCACCGTGGTTTCCTCTCCCCTCCCCGGCGGCGAGAAATCGGGGGTTCTCCCCAATGGGATTTCGCCGCCGCTAGCTGGAATCTGCTACTCCGGCCGACTTCGTCGTCCCTCGATCCTATGTTCAAGCTAGGGGTATCGCCGATCTGCAAGGTAGCTTTCGACGACCGGATTAGGAGTTTCATCCGGATCAAGCGAGAGGCGTTCAACGCCGGTCTTGGAGTTGTAGAACCTCCCGTGCAAGTCCTTACCCCCCCTAATTATGACCTTAACATAATGATAAATGATGATATAAGATGATTAAGTAAGATCGATGTAACCCGAGTAATAATGTGAACCCTCAACAAAAAAGGTGAGTGGTGATTGTCTACATGGAGGTGGACTAATCACAATCGGGGATGAATCCCGGAGAGATGCTCGCCTCCCTAAGGACCGTTCATAGACCTTCTACCTAGTCGCGATATTTCGCGTGACCCACACGTCGTTTATGGGACGGCTTGACTCACACCCCGTTGGGTTGAGGTATAATTGGGATCCAAGGTGGCGGAGCGTGCAAACGATCGATTAGGGAGCGCACATGGGGAGAGTGGCCCCATGGTCCGGGTTGGGTGGATGTTGAGTGGTCTTCCACGAAGTGTTTGGGCGCCTTGGCGCAATACTAGAGGCACATATTGATGAATTGAGATTGAGAGTGGTGTTGATGAAGATAGGTTGGGTAATTAGGCATTACGTAAAGCCGCGGGTGATTTGGTATCACCATATTGTCTAGGTGATCGTCATCCTTGTGGTGGCGTGTTATCCTTCCAACCCCTCGAAGTCGTGGTGAAGATTATACCAACATACCTAGAGTAGCACTCCAAGCGGTACGGATCTCGTTAGGTCTGTCGAAAGCCATGACGGTGGTCGAGGCAACACCTATCGTGTGGGGAAACTTGTACAACCTCTGCAGAGTTATTTAAATCTATTCGAATAGCCACGTCCTTGGAATGGGCGAATGCTAGGCGAGAACATCTATGATTAGATATAACTAACCTTTTGAGATATGTGAAGGTGATGGTAAGATGAGATAACCCCGGGAACTAGTAAGAGCAGTTTTAGAGACTCTACTAGGGCCCAAACCCTTAAATTACCAAACCACCCTTGGTTTGGACTTGCTGAGTACCTTTGTACTCACCCCTCTGTTTTTGCAGACATCGGCACAGAAGAAGGTAAAGTCGCCAAGGTAAAGGATACGCGTGCGTAGGGAGCCGTAAGACGATCGAGTAGGAGTAAGGCTGAACCCAATTCCTATCCACTATCAAGATGCCTGTGGAATAAGGAGAAGTGCCCAGACGATATACCAACGCTTCACAGTTGGCTACTCGATATTCATAACCCGCTAGGTGTCACCGTCCTGCCATGTAGATCTTCTATCCTATACATTTCTTGCTCCGGTACTATTCATATAACTGATTCTCACTCATGGATCGCTAAACGTATTGGTAGCGTGATCCCGGCGCCAATACGCGTGATTAAAAGTCCCATTAAAAGTGGGGCGTGACAGTGGTATCGAGCCGAGCTTGATATAGGATAAGAAAAATGGGTTGGCACTTATTTCGGAACATACTTGAGAAATTCTACTTATGGACTTGTTACCCTAAGTGTTCCATTTCAATACCCATATGTTGCTTACATGTCGCCGACATAAAAACTGTTTTAATGCAACTGGAAGGATGAACACTGCCGCATGGTTTGATCATTGCGGAGTTTCCACAACCCCATTGGGAAGTTTTACGAAGCCTAGGGTTTACTCGGAAGCCGATGTACTACTACCGTGAGTCCGCAATAGGTAGAGTACCATTGTGCGATGTGCGGTTACACATCTCGAAGCCTCGTACCACAATGGGCGCGGGAATCTTTCGAAACGAGGGGAAGTGAACCGAGGGACGCTTGCGAAGGTTGCCCGTAAGGCACTCCAAGTGTACCGCAAAGGAATTGAAGCGGTACTTGATCAAACCCATGCCAAGTACTACCCAGTCAAGGACACGACGCGTAATATGGCGTGAAACTTCGGAATTGAGCGCCACCCTCACCCGAAGCCGACTACACCTTGATCTCCACCGCGATACCTCATAGCACCGGCCAAACTCTCCAAAGCACAAGAGGAGGCCACCATAATCTACAGGTCTATGTGGATAAAGGCAGAGACGAGAGGAGCTCATAAGGCAAAAGAAGACTGGACAACAAGGATGCCCGGATGGAGACCCTCAAGAAGGAGCTAGAAGAGAAGACTGCCATCATTGAAGCCCGGGCGGAAGGAGAATGAAGAGAGTCAACGAAGCTACACGAAGCCCTGGAGAAGCTGAAGAAGAGGAAGAAGCGCGAAAGCACTACTACTGAAGACCGCAAGAACCCAAGCAAGTCCCTCAGTATGCCCCTAGTGATATGCAAGAGTACCCGGCGGATCCCACCGATCCTTTATTATGTGCACGACGAGTCCCAAATAAGTAGTGTTGCCTTAAGTTAGTAAACTGCAGTAGCATGTTGACCTAGCTATGGACCATGTTGCCGATTTCTAGTGACATTGTAGTTGTTCTTAGCTCTAGTGGTAACCCATGAGTCCAGCCTTAGTAGTTCTTGGTCGTACAATAATCATCATGAGCATGATCACCATGGGTGATGTAACTCTATATCATCTCCGTGAACTTTGATCCGTGATGTAATATATTGTGCGCTTGTTTGTTTAAATTCTGATGTGTTCCAATCTTTTCAAACCTATGGGAAATTTTCTCTATTATTTTCATATCATGGAAAATAATGAAAGAAAAGAGCCGATAGGATCTGTGGAGCGTTATGGAAAAATTCTTAGGTCACGAGTAATAAAGACGAGTTCCACATAAACTTAGTTCGCCGTGACACACCTTTTCATCACGTTTCACACCGGTAAGTTTGTATTGTGTTCGGACACCCGTGTTACTAGGATACCCCCAAAAAGTCTATCCCTATCCAAAATGCTTGTTTCCCCTCTAATCTAGTTAGATAGATCCATGTCGTACCTTGTGCTTATCCCTCCCAGTCTATTTTAGTTCCAAAGAGATTAGGAGTTAACCTACGTGGGGAACATGGCGACAACCAAGGACTCCACGATCAGAGCCGTTGAACCACACCAAGTGTTCTCTCTGACCCGTCGCCTTGCCGTCGCTTCGGTGATCTTTGTGCCGACGACCGTGTAACAATGCAGAACAAGGCGTAGCCTCGCGCCTAAAGTTCGGATCTTTCGGTACCATTGACCCCGAACCAAGACCCGAGGAGCTGCACAAGACACTACTCGAGGCAACCAAAGCCATTATGTACAAGATGAAGTCTGAAGACATAGAGATTCTGTGGCTCATGAAGATCGGTTGAGTCGAATAAGGGCGTAATGACCTTGGAAACACAAACTAATGCTAAAAGGTTAGCAGGTGACACTTGAGGACAACGACAATGCCATAGGCCCCACATCATGGGAAATCCCACCGGTCAAGGCCACCGGCCACACACTCTCAATGCCGGACCAGCTGTCCGAGAGGTCAATGCGAACGAGACCCACTCCCGTTCCTTCTCCCACACACCAACCACCGCACGGCCATCCATACTTAGCCGTTAAGCTTCCACCCTCCAACCACTATAAAAGCAGACACCTCCCCTCACGTTACCCTCAACCCCACTCCAACCATTTCATTGCTATCCTCCGGACACCCCCCTCGCCACCAAAGCCCTTACCCTTCACTTAATAGACCTTCCACCAAAGCCCCACCAAGATGGCGGCAAGCCCGGGTTCTACAACCGATTGCATCAACACCCCGATTTCCCCAACTCCTCTACACCACCATGCAACACCTTGGCATCTCCGAAGGCGTCAGTATGAAGGCCGCGAGTACCGCGAGTTTCGGCACCTTGCGGCGAGGTCACCGTCTACATCGCCCGGCAGCGAGACTACCCGACATCGCCGGCGCATGGAACATGACCGAGATCGGTTTCCGTTTCCCGACACCTATCAAGCCGTGGCCCGCCAAGCCCTTCCCGGCGCCTCGCCACACCTACTGAGAAGCCATCATCCGCACCCCCATGAAGTACTTCCCTACCGAGAAGAAGAACGACCCGCTTTGGATGTCGCTTCGCGAGGGCCTTAGAAGCCCGAGAGGTTGGTCCGTCATCGGGGAACGGGCGGCCTACCTACTACTCCTCGGCGAGCACTACGACAAAGCGGGCGTGCTCGCGGAGCGAGATCCGCCGCGCCCGGCGAGCGAGAGGCTCATCCGGTCTCTCACGATGGGGCTCGCCCAAGCTCGGAGCAAATCGCCATGGCCGCTGCCGAGAGACCGCTGGCGAGACAATCAAGGCCACCCGGGGCGTCACGCCCAAGAGAGTGACAACCGCCTACCCGTCACGGATCGGATCCGGGCGTTCGCCATGATGGGGACCGAGCCCACCATCAAGAAGGGATCCCCATCTACCTCCCAGAGGCAAGGATGTACGCCACCGTACGCCCGACACCGCCCCGGTAACCCCCCCACCCTAAGCCTCAGCGGATCCTTCTCTCCTCGGCCTCCCGGCACCGGCGAAGGCGACCCCCCTCCGTGGCCGCCGGCGGCCCTACGGCACTTTAAAGTCATCAACCTCGACGAAGTCGACTAGCTGCTTCCCTAGGGGAGATGTATCGTAACCTTTCCCCAAAAATGAAAAGAAAAAGAGTTGCTCGGAGGAAAGGCACCAACGGAGGAACCTACGGGCACCTGAAGGAAGAAGCCATGAAGCAAATAGATAGAAGTAAAACTCTTCTAAGTGGGGTAGATCCCGATCCAAAGGAAGAAGAGAAACATAAAAAGCGGGCTGACGTAGCGGATAAAGATGCAACGCAAAACTTGGGGATTACCCGGCCAGAAGTGGTCACCCAAGTTCACGTTAGTTGTTGCCCGGAAAGAACCAAAGCAACGATCTCGACCAAAAGTGGCACAACCAAATAAGACAAACTCAAAGATCTGCAGAAGATGGGAACTTCCCCTAACCCTAGAGGAATAAATTCTCTAAGTGGGGTAGTCGGAAAAGGAGACTTGAAGACCAAAACCACGAAGACGAAGACGCAAGACCAAGGAAAACGGGGTAACGGCAGCGTAATCATTGGCTAAGAGCACACCCTCCACCATATCGTGTACCCTAGGAATAGAGTAGCGCGATAATAGTAGAGGCTCTGTAAAAAGACAACACTTTGTAAGCAATGGAAAGTTTCCCTCTCTCTAACTTCTTTCCGTTAGACCTTAATTAGGACCTTCACTCCATAGACTAGGAATCTCGGGGGACGAGATTCATCTAAGTGGGGTAGATTTGTAACACCCGTGTTTTTGCATCATTTTAAAATTCACTAAAATTTGAATTTTTTTAAATTACAACTAAAACTTGATTTATTTTCCGCTAAACCGAAACCACCTTTCGAAAACTGCATTTCAAACTCCCACCATCTAGAAATAGGAAACCTTGTTTGTTGCTTGCCGAACTTTATGGTGACCCGAAGATGCAAGGTAAGCCCTAGATTAAATTATGGATATATATTGCATGAGTGATGATTTACAAATTACCTCACGGGAATCAAATACCGAAACTTCGTGTGTACTAAAATATATGAATATTTTTATGAGCACGATAAATAATCCTCGACAATGAAGTCGTAGAGATATACCTGTGCTTGTGAAAATATTTATAAAATCGGGCCACGCATGAAATAATATGAAATGGGGAAATAGGTGTGCAAGTACATATATGTTTATACCAGTCCCATTACATAATTATTTTTTAGTGAATGAAAAGCATGGGGACATATGGGGAAACTTGTATAAATATTTATGACATAAATTTAGTTACACCCATGAGATAGAGAGAGAAATAAAGGGAAATAAATGAGAAGGATAAAGGAAGGAGAAATAGAAAAGGAGAAGGAAAACAGAACTTCGATCATGGGCTCATTTCCTCCCCTTTCCCCTCTTTCCGGCCCGACAACCGGCCTCCCTCCTCTCCCTCTCTTTCTACTTTTCGGGCGGCCCAAAACGAAACCAGGCGATTGGCCCAACTAGCCCGCGCCAAGACGGCCCGACTCTCTCTCTTTTCTCACCGCCCGGCCGGGACCCACGAGTTCCGTCATCTCCTTCCTTAAGCCTGTCGAGGGCGACCACGCCACAGCCTTGAATGGCGGCGCTGCCGCCGCCCGTACCGGCCGCCCTCGCCAGTGAACCCGGCGCCTGCGGGAGGAGGCACGAAGCCCCTCGTCGCCCGAGACCGCGCCGGACGAAGCCCGGCCACCTAACTTTGACACGTGCCGCGGCAACACGTCGCGCTGAGTCGGTCATAGCCGCCGGCGGCCCGAGGCCACGCCGGTGCTATTGGCGATAGCGGCGACCACGGTGACCTCACTAGCTATCCACGGACGGCAGCGCTACGGGGACAAAGGGGTCAACGCAGCACGGCGCTGCCACGACACGAGCGGGCACCTGCCGTGGCGACTAGCCTCCGCCAGCTGTTGATGGCGAGACCATTCAGCTGCCGCCCCGCCCGGAGCATGTAGCACACGCAAGAGCCGGCGTGCACCCGCGAGTAGTGAGGTCATCAATGTCCATGAAAGTGGTCGGAAAAGATCTTGGGCGAAGATCTCGTGCCGCGGTGAGCACCAGCGGCGCCTATAAATAGGCCCGTCGGTCCTCAATCCCCCGCCGAGCCACCTCCTCGAGCTCCGCCCACGGCGTGAACGCGCGGTGCTCACCGTGGTTTTCTCTCCCCTCCCGGGCGGCGAAATCGAAGTTCTCCCCAGCGGGAGATTTCGCCCCGCTAGCTAGGTCTAGCTACTCCGGCCCCGACTCATTAGTCCCTCGGTCCCTATTTGTTCAAGCTAGGGTATCGCCCGATCGCAAGGTAGCTTTCCGGCGACCGGATTAGGAGTTTCATCGGATCAAGCGAGAGGCGTTCAACGCCCGATGCCCGAGTTGTAGAACCTCGGGCAAGTCCTTACCCCTAATTATGACCTTAACATAATGATAAATGATGATATAAGATGATTAAGTAAGATCGATGTAACCTGAGTAATAATGTGAACCCTCAACAAAAGGTGAGTGGTGATTGTCTACATGGAGGTGGACTAATCACAATCGGGGATGAATCCAGCGGAGAGATGCTCGCCTCCCTAAGGACCGGTTCATAGACCTTCTACCTAGTCGCGATATTTCGTGCGACCACACGTCGTTTATGGGGCGGCTTGACTCACACCCCGTTGGGTTGAGGTATAATTAGGGATCCAAAGATTGGCCGGAGCGGGCAAGCGATCGATTAGGAGCGTACATGGGAGAGTGGCCCCATGGTCGGTTAAGCGTGGATCTTTGAGTGGTCTTCCACGGAAGTGTTTGGGCGCGGTGGCGCGATACTAGAGGCACATATTGATGAATTGAGATTGAGAGTGGTGTTGACAAAGTATAGGTTGGGTAATTAGGCATTACACCGTAAAGCGCGGGTGATTTGGTATCACCATATTGTCTAGGGTGATGCGTCATCCTTGTGGTGGCGTGTTATCCTTCCAACCCCGAAAGTCGTGGTGAAGATTATACCAACATACCTAGAGTAGCACTCAAGCGGGTGCGGATCTCGTTAGGTGCTGTCGAAGCCATGACGGTGGTCGAGGCAACACCTATCGTGTGGGAAACTTGTACAACCTCTGCAGAGTTATTTAAATCTATTCGAATAGCCACGTCCTTGGAATGGGCGAATGCTGGCGAGAACATCTATGATTAGATATAACTAACCTTTTGAGATATGTGAAGGTGATGGTAAGATGAGATAACCCGGGGAACTAGTAAGAGCAGTTTTAGAGACTCTACTAGGGCCCAAACCCTTAAATTACCAAACCACCCTTGGTTTTGGACTTCTTTGAAATACCTTTGTACTCACCCCTCTGTTTTTGGGAACATGGCGACGCGAGAAGAAGGTAAAAGTCGCCAAGGTAAAGGATACGCGCACGTAGGGCCGTAAAGGCGATCGAGTAGGAGTAAGGCTGAACCCAATTCCTATCCACTATCAAGATGCCCGTGGAATAAGGAGAAGTGCCCGAGGCGATATACCAACGCTTCACGCGGTTGGCTACTCGATATTCATAACCCGGCTAGGTGTCGCCGTCACCCGTAAGATCTTCTATCCTATACATTTCTTGCTCGGTACTATTCATATAACTGATTCTCCTACGTGGATCGCTAAACGTATTGGTAGCGTGATCCCGGCGCATATCTGGCGTGATTAAAAGTCCCATTAAAAGTGGGGCGTGACCAGGGCGCCTTGCGCCCTAGGGCTCATCAGACTCGGCGAGCCTAGAGCGCCGGGGCGAGGAAGATGGAGGAGGTGCTGGGCCCTGGGTGTTTGTAAATCTAGCATCACTATAACATAAGGTGGAGTTAATCTCACCTCGGGCTATATGCCATCAAAAGATACTTCTCAGTGTGGTTCATCTCTTAACACTACTATGTGCTAGGTTGTCATCCCCAACAAGTAATGCTAGGAAATGCATATGTTATACTTGTGATATGTGTTATGCGCAATCTAATAAAATAAATATAAAAAAAAGTATATCCATAGCGCACGAGATATAAATACCATTTGTAGCATTTCACCGGGAGTAATCAGGTTTTGTCATTTTATATTCTACCACGAGGGAGGAATAATCTAAGGAGGGTGCAAACATAATTAATAAGTGACATACTTATGAGAGGTTACTAGTGCTAACTTTAGCGAGGGGTTAAACCAATAATGATAATAATATGATAATGATAATTAAAAGAGAGGCATCACACACGAGAGGCAGAGAATAACTACTAAGTTAGACTTAACATAGGACTACTTTAAGAGACAGGGAATTCATCTATAGCATTTAATCTACTAAGTCATGACATCTACTCTAAGACATATGTTACCATCTATAGCATAGTAGACTCTAGATCATGTATCAGGGCGACTATCAAGGAAAATCAAAGAGTGAAACAAGATATTCCCCATAATCAATGTCCGTGTCTTATAAGCGGAGGGTGGATTCCAAAGGACTCAATAGATTACATCACGCCCGCGATCTACCACCACGGCCGGAATATAAGGTGCATTTGCAGGTAAATCATATATAAGCACCACGCTTACATAAATATCTTTACCACCTAACTCACTTTCAGTATTGAATTAGGCGCTCTACAAATAGATACAAATATCTATCATAAACTACATCTATATCAATCATACTATTAGAATAAAGTAAGAACATAGCAAACAAACACATATTATTAATAAAGGGGCAAAGTTATAGATACAAGATTATTCATACCGTAATACTTGAAAATCGAGAACTCTGGGTAGGCACACCCAGCTCTAATTGTATCACAATACGCTAATCAACTTGGATGAACTAGAACTAGATGAACTAGAACTAGAACTAGTAGCTAACTCTAATCTACGGTGGACAAACTCTCTTCTACTTACGCGACTTTGGTTTTACAATGGATTGATAATGAACTAGTATGAGTTAGGGTTTAACCACGAGGGCGAGATGGTCTTCTTATATAGGCCTTGGCGATGAACGATGACCATCGGATCAAACCGACCTTCAACAACGGCGTAGATACAACCACAAGGTTAGGTAGTAAACCCGGCGTAGGAAGATGAGGCGGCCGACAGGTGGGACCCACACGGCGGTCGGCCCCACCTGAGCTGGCGGCCGCCAAGGCTAGGTGGGCCCCGCTGTCAGGTCTTTCCTGGTGTCTTCTAGAATGCTTTAGTTCACTTTTCGGATCGAAATTCTTCTCGGTAAATCTTCTTATTGTTTGGGGGTTTTCTCTCAGTTTTTTAGGCATTTACTGTTAAGTCCCTCGAAAAGATATAAATCACCAAAACTCGTGGAATTCATTAGTATAAACCTCTAAACTTAGCATATAATCAATTTATGTCCTTATTTCATCTCTTGTTGACATATAAAAGTATAGGATAACAGATGTCAACAGCGGGCCGTTAGGTCGGCCAAATTCGAGGGTCAGCGCACGGAACTTTGGCTGCGGGGTCGGCGCACAAGACGCCCATTGCTGCCCGTGTGTCGCTGAAACGGGGGCGGCGTAGGACGGGATGCCACTCATGGTGGGCGTCGAATAGGATCAGCGGCTCAGCTCTTGGACACTATGCTTGCTCGGGGGCTGCTCTACAAACTCTACTCCCCATTAAGTGCTCTCACAACTTCACGTTTTTTTCTTGAACCCAATCTGTGGAGCTAAAACCTTTGGTTTTTAAAACGTGGAGCGGAGCTAAAAACATGGACGGAGCTGTCCCAAACACCCCTTAAATTTTAGAAATTACTAAAACACGATTGTGTGAACAAATGTTTGGAGTCAAGGGGTCAGATAGTTTTGTTCACAAAAAAAAAAGGTATCAATTTAAGCTAAATGTTTTTTGCCTTGAAGAACATGAGGTTTTTCTTTTAATGTGGGGCCCACATATGACCGTCAAGTGCATGACCCATCATAAGCTGAAGGAATTTTAAAGACATCTAGTATCCTAACCATTCTTTTGTGAGTAAAAATTGATAGAAATTTGCGCCGAATACATGTGCTCTGCGCAAAAAAAAAGTATAGGACATGAGCTTGACACAAATTCAACCAGTAATAATGGTACGTGTGCCATAGTGCAAATTCGACTTTTGTAATGTCCCAGGAACATTTGGATCGCTAAACAAAACAACAGAAGAATTGATTTAAAAAAAACAACAGAAGAATTGTGGCTGGGCACGTTGTACTGATGCACAGAACAGAGCACACCGAAAACAGAGGATGCGGTCACCACAGTCCCGGATTTCCCCGCACTGCATCGTTGAGATCAACAAGCGAAATTTGTGCTTGGATAGAAGAGTGACATCTTGGTTATCGTATTAAAGCATAGGCTGACTCATATGAGACTGCAGCCACCGGAGTACATGCTAATGCCTGCGTCGCGGAGGCGGTGCGGCTTGTCGATGAAACGTTGGGAATGATTTGAGTTGCTGGCGAGCTAGAACCTCGCGTCAGCGTCGTCGCTCCCCGCGGGCGACTTCGGGCGACCCCCAGCCCACCGCACTCTCCCTCACCTTCCTCGCGTCCTGCCCGTGCCGCCGCCAGAGCTGGCCGGCGGCAAGGCCCGTCTAACTAACGGGGATGGTGACAGCAGGGGGCTCTTCCTTGCGAACACATGGTTGATTTAGATCAAATGTGTTTAGTTGTGTGATTAGTGATTGTCAGCGGTCAACATTTTACTTCTATTTTCTTTATTCTTTATGCTTCGGCTATGTTCATCTCTTGGTTCATGTTTATGCAGGGTGTGGGCTTCGGAGATGGCGGTGGCGGCGGAGTGAAGAGTCAAGGAGGGGCGTGCGGGCGGCCGGACCCGGAGGTGAAGAAGGGGCGTGAGGCTTGGACCGAGGGACCAGGTCATTTGGGTGGCTAGCCATGGTGGCTGACTTCTAGGACATCGGCGAATGCAAGAGGATGTGGCGGGACGTGTCGATCTGGGTCAAGGCGGCGGCGTGCAAGCGGAGCGGGGAGCTTCGGATGACTTGGCGACTTCGAGGCGGTCAAGGCGGCGATGACCGTGTCGGCGAGGTTTGGTGGTTTGCCCTCAAAACTATCGCTCAGTAGGTTTGGTGGTTTGGGCCTCAAAACCAGGGCGGCGGTTTCGGGTTTGGGCCTCAAAACCGGGGCGGATGTTCCGATTGGGCCGGAAGGGCGGCGCGTGGCGGCATCGAGAGATTGTGTGGAGCAAGGCTACGGATGAGGAGGCGCGGTGGCCGTCGGATCGAAAATTACCCGAGTGACCAAAATAGCCCTAGGGTTAGAAGATCGACTCATGTATCTTAGGGGTAGTTTAGGAAGAGGAATATCGGACTATTTAGTGGAGGCTTATCCCTCCATCCCCTCCTGCCTCTCTTATTTTCGTTTTTATTTTCCCCAAATTTTAGGGTTCTTGTTTAGAGGTCCAAAAACATCAATTTGGTGACTTTTTAAACTGGTGATTTTTCGTTGGGAAAGGGGCCCCAAATCTCCTGTAAGCCTCCGGGCTTTTTTGATCAAACTCTTCTTCGTTCTTTGTGATTTTTTCTTGGAAGTTTTGGATCTCGTGTATTTTTCTTGTGTTGATTTGTGCGAGGAACGGGGATCACGCTCTTCGACAACAAAAGCAAGCGGCAAGTGGCCAGGGGCGTGACCCTTCCTTGGAACCGGCGGAGGCTACGGCCACCGCAAGGGCGCGGCGCAGCGCTCCCCATCTGGCGCTGCGTGCGGCCGGTTTGGCAGGCCACCGAGCTGGCGGGTGGTGGCATCAGGGCAGCCGGCCTTCCCGGACCCGTCCAGCTCGTCGGGCCGGGGGCGGCGGTAAGCGCGGCGGCTCCCATCGAGCACGGCGCGGGCGGCGCTGGTCGGCCAGCCCACGCATGCCAGCGGGCGCGGCGGCCAAAGGCGGTGTTCCTGCTCCCTCGGCGAGCAGCTCCCGCCACGGCACCAAGGCGGCGGGCGGTGGCGTGGCGTCCGGGCCTGGCGGCGGCGAAGCATCTCGGCTGCTCCACTTTCGACGCAAAGCGGCGGCCTTCATCTGGCATGCGGTAAAAACTGCGCCGCAGCGAGCACCGGAGTGAACTCCTCCTCCAAGCTCGGTTCTACTTCAACAAAAGGTTGAATTTTTCTTGTCTTTGTGGACTTGGCCATGAGCCAATCGTTTTCTTCTTGTGCATGACTTGCTAGATCAAATGCATGTGTGAAATTCCTAGGCTGTTGGGGAGGGCGACCCACGCCCGGCCAGTGCAGCCCCAGCAGCCTCTCACGAGGGGCCAAGAGCTAACCTCCTCTAACAAATCATGAAGTCTTGCAGGACCAACAAGCGGAGGTGCCCCCGCGATGACAGGCATCAGCGGCGTCACCCCTTCGCCGAGGTGGTCCCCCGGGTTGGCAATCGAAGCGAGAGCATGTCAACCCCTTATGCGATGGGGAGAGCGCCAGCGAAAGGTCTCTCCCAACTGCTTAGAGCCCAAGCCGCGAGGGAAGCCCGGGCGAAGAGGCCCCTCTCCCAACCGCCCCCGCGCAGATGCGCGGGACCGGCGGCCGGCAAGGGAAACCCTCACGAATCCCGTGCGGGAGAATTCACATGTATTTCCGTCATGACCTTGTGCGAATAGTTACTAGCTTGCCCCCCCGGGGCCAGGTTATAAGTGTGTGTTCCCCCACCTACCGTGTACCAAGTTGTAAATCAGCCCCTCATTTTGGTATTCCTATAAATACCGGGTATGGGCTCAAGGCACGGATCGGTTATTGGCGGTTTAAGCACCATTTACTCATTTTTATCACATCTACGTCTTGCCTCACGCATCGTCTTGTCCCTACACCGGAGGCCGGGCGCCTTCCGATCGCTCCGACCTCCGGCAACCCCAGCGAAGGTCGGGCTGACCGGAGGCCGCTCCGCACCAACGTAAGACGCGATGCCACCCCCGTAAAACAAAAGCTCCGTAAGATGTTAGATGAAAGGAGAATAGCGGCCTTGAGCGAGGTGAATGGCCCCCTGACGGGGAGGTTATCCGCCCGATCAAGTACCCCACTTGGTTATCCAACGTCGTCATGGTGAAGAAGGCAAGCCTTAGCAAGGGCCTTGGCCCGAGCCCGTCCGGATGGAGAATGTGTGTAGATTTCACCGGCCTCAACAAGGCATGCCCGATGGATGACTTCCCGCTCCCTCGAATCAGCTCCCTAGTCGATGCGGCGGCTGGATGCGAAAGATTATCACTTCTGGATTGTTTCTCCGGATACCATCAAATCTGGATGAACCAAGCAGATGAGGAAAAGACCAGCTTTATTACACCCTTCGGAACCTACTGCTTCCGGAGAATGGCCGAGGGGCCTCCCGCAACGCCGGCTCGTCCCTTCGCCGCGCATGGCGGTATTTCGTATGACAGCTGCCATCTCGGCATAAGTTGATGACCTTGTGGTCGAGCAAGCTGAAAAAGACCACATAAAGGACCTCCAAAGAACCTTCCAAGCTCCACGAGGCCCGGGGCTAAGACTTAACCCCGCCAAGTGCGTATTCGGGGTAAAAAGCAAGGGCAAGTTGCTTGGCTGCCTCGTGTCGATCAAAGGAATCGAAGCCAACCCCTCCAAAATCGCAGCAATCACCGCCAATGGAACCTCCGAAGAACGAAAAGTCAAGTACAAAGGCTCGCAGGACGCCTCGCTGCCACTGGCGGGTTTATCTCCAGATACGCCGAACGCGGGCTACCATTCTTCTAGGCGCCGAAAGGAATGGAATTATTCGACCGGGGACCTCCGCAAAGAAGAAGCCTTCGAAGACCTCAAGCACTACCTTGAGAACCTAACCACTCTCGCCACCCCTAAACCCGGCGAAGGCTCCTTCTCTATGTCGCCGCATCACCTCACGCCGTCGGCGCGGTACTCGTCAAGGAAAGCGAGCGAAGGGCACCAAAATTCAAGCGGTACCAATCTATTATGTCTCCGAAACCCTCGAAGGGCGAAGCTGAACTACACCGAACTAGAAAAAAAGTAGCCTACGCGGTGGTTATGGCAACAAGAAAACTCAAGCACTACTTCCAAGCGCACGAGATCACAATACCTTCGAGCTTCCCCCTCGACAACATATTCAAAAAACCGAGAATCCGTGGGGGGGATAGCGAAGTGGGCACGAAGTGGGCGAGAGATCGGAGACCACACCATTAGGTTTGTTGGCGAGCGACCATCAAGTCCTGTGCCCTCGCGGACTGGACCCCGACACTTTCAACCGGGGCGCTAACTTAGACCCAATATGGACGGCACAAACAGACGAGCTGGGGAGCCCGCGGAGTCGGTATCGCAGCCATCATCACCTCACCCCTCCGAGTCAAGGCGAGATACGCGGCCCGATTAGAGTTCGATTGCACAAACAACACAAAAAGGAATACGAAGGCGGTACTTCTCGCGCTCAACAAGCTCCGCGCAATGTCAGCACGGAGGGCCATCATCAAGACTGACTCGGAGGTAGTCTCGAAGCAAGCGGAGAAGGACATCAGGGCGAGGCACCCCGAGCCGCAGAAGTATGCGCGCGGCTAAGAAAGACGGAGGCATTCTTCCTCGGGGTCACAACAAAAACCATATCGGGAAGGGACAATGGAGAGGCCGACGAGCTTGCGAAGGCCGCGGCCCAAGCGAGCCGCTCCCGAGGGCGTGTTCTTCGAAGTATTACACGGCCCGCGGTTCAAGAAAATGACCCACCTCCGGCGGTCAATGCTATCCACGGTGAAGATTGGAGAGCCCCGATCATAGCTTTCATAAGAGGCCTCTTCGAACCACAGTCCAAGGAAGAACAGAAGAGGGTCGAGCAGAAGGTCCGGGATCGCCTGGTGGACAACAAGCTGTACAAAGCCTCCGTAACCGCCCCATGGCTCAAGTGCATATCTACCGGCGGGAAGGCCGCGCCATCCTAGCGGAGGTCCACGAAGGCATCTGCGGCTCGCCGAACGCTCCCGAGCACTAGTGGGAAACGTGTTCGCAAAGGGTTCTCTTGGCCAAATCGCACTCAACGGCGCAATGCAGACCTGGTCAAGCGCTGCGAAGGATGCCAATCGGCGGCTCACCACTCCAACAGGGCCGGGGCTCCGACAACCCTCATCGCCCCACTTGGCCTCTTCAGCGGTTGGGCGTCGACCTCATCGGACCGATGCCGCCGGCTCGGGGAACCTCCGCTATGCAGCAGTGGCGGTCGAATACTTCACCAAATGGATCGAAGCCCGCCCCCTCGCAAGCATAACCTCTCACTTTCAAGTACAAAAAGTTCTTACGGCAGCCGGATATGCGTAAGCCGGGACCCCGCTGAAGCATAACGATTGATAATGGAACCCAATTCGACAAAAGGCTTCAAGCGTTCTGCCACCAAATAGGCACTAAAATACACTTTGCCTCGTAAAGGCACCCCCAATCTAACGGGCTTGTCGAAAGAGCCAATGGCATAATCTTGTAGGGCATCAGCGCGAAGGTCCACGCGAAGCCAAGAGGAAAATGGGCGGAGGAGCTCACTCCGTGGTGTGGTCACATAACACCTCCGAGAGCCGGGCGAGCAAGTTCACGCCCTTCAAGCTCTTGTTCGGAGAAGAAGCCGTCCTCCCGGAAGAAGAAATCAAGCACGCATCGCCAAGGGTCACTAGCGAAGCCCCCCCGAAGAAGAAGCGGTCACGAAGGACCTTCTCGAAGAAACAAGAAACATGGCCGTCCTCAACCTCCACGCCTACCAGGGGAGACCACAAGATGGAGGAACAAGAAGCTCGACCTCCGCCGCGATCTCCGTCCGGAGACTTCGTCCCCTGATCGGGGAAAGCGAAATCGAAGATGGGTGGCAAGTTTGTTGCCAAGTGGACGGGCCCATACCTCGTCACAAAAGTCTACAAGACCCGGCTCCTTTTCACTTGCAAGACCTCGAAGGCCATGACCTTCCCCACACATGGAACGTTGACGACCTCCACAAGTACTACCCCTAGCGGTGCAATGTACTAGGCACTCGCGAGTTGTAGGGGCTCCGATCGTTTTTACATTTCATTTTTTCCTTTCCAAAGTCAAAACTAAGAACAATCCGGGCTGCACTCTTTTTCCTTGCGAAGGGGCGCAAGGTTTTTTAATGAGGCAGTACCAATATCTAATATATGCAGGTTAGTTACCCCCACATCGAAGAAAGGTGCAAATCAAGCATGGCATTGAAAGGGGCCAGCTGGTGTCACCCAGCCCTCATCGGTATGCAAAGGTAGCGGGATAACGCTCGGGGCAGCGCAGGCTGCACCCCTGCTCGGTCAAACCAATAAAACCTTATCATCACTCATACAAAAGACGGGCACCCTGGCATACCCGCCAGGGCTCTGAACCCGCCCCGCGCCTCGCGCCCGCGCCCTCCAGAGTGTGAGCCGCGCGGAGGGAGCAAAAAGACGGGCACCCTGGCATACCCGCCGGGGGCTCGCAATGAAGTCGCCCGCACCCTCCGGTGTGAGCCGCGCGGAAGCGCAAAAAAGACACGCACGACATACCCGCCAAGGGCTTGCAATGGTCGCCGTCGCCCCCACGCCCTCGAGTGTGGCCGCGCGGAGGCGCACAAAAGACGGGCACCACTGGCACCTCCGCCAGGGGCTCGCACTCAAGTCGCCCCCGGGGCTCGCCCTCCGGTGCGAGCCGCGCTCCGAGGCGCACAAAAGCCAGGACACCAAGACCTCCGCCTGGGGCTCGCAGCAGGTACCTTCAGCACCTCTCGAAGTCCGGGCCCCACGGGGCGTGACAGCCCCCCAGAACAGGGGCACCCCCCGGCGCCGAGGCTCAATATCGAAAACACCGCCACCCACCAAGGACAAGACCTCCGCCCGTCAGCCTTAACACCGCCACCTACCAGGGACAAGACCTCCACCGTACAGCCTTAACACCGCCACCCACCAGGGGACAAGACCTCCACCGTACAGCCTTAACTCCGCCACCTACCCAGGACAAGACCTCCACCGTACATGCCTTAACACCGCCACCTACCAAGCACAAGACCTCCGCCAGACAAAGCCTTAACACAACACGCCACCTACCAAGGACAAGACCTCTCTGTAGTGCGGCCCGTACCAACCACAAGTACACCAAGCATTTATGACACCCACCCAACACCAAGAGCACCACCCCGGAGCACTATAAAACCAAACCCCCGGTCCCCCCGAAGTCGGGAAAAGAGCGACCACCACCACATACGCCAACATGCTACCACCCCTAGCTGCCCCACGATCCTATAGAGCGGATGCGGGGATACCTCCGAAACCCACAACCTTCCAACCCAGTGAAGGCACCACAATGGAAAATGTAAACGGACCCCAACCCCCCGAGGCACACCGCGAAGCGCAATGAAGAGCAACAACGCTACAGGTGCCCCCGAGGCAGTGAAACATCCAAATCTCCGCAAACCAGGCAAAGACCAAATCTGCGAGACAAACTAGAGCATTTCGGTCCTCCGTAACTCACCTACACCAGCTGCCCAGAGCACCTCGCAAAAGCTCAAGGGACCCTGCGTGCGAGCGTGGCCAACCCGAGCGGAGACTCTGCGAAGGAGACACCACAATGGAGAATGTAACATCCTCCTGTGGGCAACTCCACCAAAGGAATCAAAGTTCCGAAGGGGGGCAGGGCGCAGCCCTAAACACGAACGCGAAAAGGTGGCGCAACTGCGACAACCCGCACGACCGCCATTCAACGAGGATCGGCATACACAGGGCACAGGGACCCACCATCCAAAGCCACCTCCGCAAGAGTTCCAATTCGCGCCAGGGACCGTCCCCCATCCAAGTCTCCTGATGAGTCGTAGGCTCACGGAGACCCAAGGGCGCAACCTCGCACCAACTCCGAGCTTCAACGAGGGAACCCTGCGGCCCAGGGAGGGACCCTCCGCGCCCCAAAAAGAACTTTTGTAACAATATCCTGCAATAAAAAAGCAACGAGTTCTATTGGCCAGACAAACCTTCGCAAAACGTGCGAGTCTCGCACTAAGTGAAATAGGGGACGCCGCTGTTCTATGCGGCTACCTTCAAAAACGCGCGAGTCTCGCAAAGTGAAATAGGGGGACGCCGCTGTTCTCTGGCGGCTACCTTTGCAAAACGGTGAGTCTCCGCACTAAGTGAAAAATAGGGGACGCCGCTATTCTATCGCGGCTACGCCATAAAGCAGCCGGAGTCTACACTAAGTGAAATAAGCGCCGCTGTTCTCTGTGACTACCTTCGCAAAAACGTCTGCGAGCCTTGCACTATAAGGAAAATAGGGGGCGCCGGCATTCCCGCAGCGGCTACCCTTACAAAAACGTCTTGAGTCTCGCACTAAGTGAAATAGGGGACGCCGCTGTTCTCTGTGACTACCTTTACAAAAAGCGATAAGTCGCACTAAGTGAAATAGGGGACGCCGCTTTTCTATGCGGCTACCTTACCATAAAAGCAGCCCGTCTAGCACTAAGTGAAATATGGGACGCCGCTGTTCCACGCGGCTACCTTCGCAACGCGCGAGCCTCTCACTAAGGAAAATAGGGGACGCCGCTGTTCAACGCGGCTGCCTCTGAAAATCGAGAGCCCAAGGGATAAGGGGCGCCGCTGCCCACATCCGCGCCGCGGGCGACAAACATAAATATAACTCTTCACAAAACACATCACATTCAACACATTACAAAAATTCCTTACACGGCCCTCCTCCGCGTGGGGATAGCCCCGAGCCTCCGCGCACACATCCTCGGCCTCTGAGGGTCACAACCCCATACAAGATGGCCTTCACCAACATTTTCGCTACACGCTCCACGAACTCCTCTACATCCACCACCTCCACCAGTGGCTCTTCAACAGAATCCCGTGGCTCCGGTATCACAGGCTCCGACACCAAGAGTGGAAGCTCACCCCTTAACACTCGGTGCCGGTATACCCTCCGCATGTCGCCCCACTTTCGAGCCCACATCCTCTTGTTTTGGAACAACAACTCGGCCTCCTTGCTCCGACCCAACAAGCTGCTTGGCCAAGTGCGATGGCAACGGCTTCATCGTCCTCAATATCATCCTCCGCCATAGCCACGGCACCGCCCCGAAGAGCACCCGCCCACTTGATGATCTGTCCAAGTCATGAGACCGCTAGAAGGCCTCCGGCCCGATTGGCTATATCATACTTCGAACCCTGCCCACCAAAACCGCTCGAAGGGTAGCCCGGGAACTGCCGCATGGCATGCACCCGTGTCTCCCGGAGATAAACATCCCTCTGGCGATTCATCATCAGTAGGAACCACGTTAAGTACCCTCCTCGTAGGAAACCGGGCACTTTTCTTGCGGCCAACACAATCAGCGAAGCCTTTGTTAGCCCCAACCCCAATATGATCAAGCCGCGAAGGCACATAAAACAACGGAAGCAGAATAAATTAACGAGATGTAACGAAGCCCTCAAACCACCAATTCATCATATAACTTAAAAAGCCCGAAGGCCGGAAGTTTGACACTACGCACATCATACGCCTAGGACATCCAAGAATATAGCCGGCCTAAGGAGCTGTTTGACATTTCTTAACGCGATCAAAGGAAAGCGGTATAAACCCATCCCCAATAAAAGCGTCGAAAATCGCGTGACATTCCCAAGTAAAACCACCATGTCGGTGATCCGAATGGGAACGTCAGCGGGATAGATCTTGCCATCGTAGATATTTCATCCGCAAGCGCACGGATCTATCATTGTAGCATTTCACCCGAAGTATTGAGGTATCGTTATTTATATTTTCCCAAAGGAAGGCATGTGATTTAATAAGCTAGCATGGCATGCGAATAGAGGAACATGTGTTACGCTTAGACCAAATTGTTCATAATAGGGGTAAGCAATAACGGTTTTGGATAGTGTGACACACACTTTAGAATCCACCGGCAAAAGAATAAAAAGAAAATAGATAAAGAATAAATGAATAACCTAATGGAGTAATTCTAATGTATCTAGTCATGGCCATACAATTGAATAGTTAGGATCATATGCAAAGCTGATTTAGTCATGGTTAGTTCTAGGATATCGGGGAGACTCCGGGTGCCATCTGGCCCAATAGAAGCATTCTGAACTCCTCGGCCGCAGGCGAACGTGGGGGGATTTCAAAGGGGCGGTCAAGGCTTGTCACGCGACCAAGCCGCCCTACCCCCTCAACCGTGGCATGCACTCATATTCGCGGGTGTCGTAATACCCGGGCACCATGCCGCATATTAAACACTACTCTTGTCCCCGGGATCCCCACTTTCGTTGAATGGGCGGACTAGAACAAGAGCAAACCGAAGGAACAACGAACCGATATCCCACCTCTAATCAAGTTAGGCATATGATGATCGATGAAGAAATGTGATGAACATGTCAAGATTATGATATGTAAACTATATGCTAGTTCATATACCAACACAAGAACATGAACAAGACTATACTCTAGTTCATAAGTTAGGCCAAGAACATAGATATAAGACTTGCAAATAGAAGAATGCTCCATAGAGAAGATAGATTACCAAAGCACTTTCTTCTAGGAGACAAGCCCTCCTTGTAGCTCTTCTACTCCAAGTACTAACCAAGAAAGAAGAAAGAAGAAAGAAAGAAGAAAAGAAAAGAAGAAGAAAAGAAGAAGTAGAAGAAGAGAGAGAGGTAGAGGTAGAGAGAGAGAGATTGCTGGTTTCTTTGGACTCCAAGTGGTGCACGTGTTGAGAGAGGGAGAGAGGGGCCTACTTATACACTTGGAGGAGGGGCCTAAATGCTAAATTATACCAAAACCGACACAGTAAACCTTCCTAATCTGCGAAAACCGACCAACCAAGGGCGGGAATCCCCATTTGGTAGGTGCACGAACCGCCTCCCAGGCTGGGCGAAACCACCTCGGGGGAGGGTGCGGCCGCACCAGGTGGTCTTGTAGCGCCCCCCAGGCTCGGCCTTGGCCCGGTCTCGGTGGGGTGTCGTCTTCCGATCTGAAAAGTTGTGGGCGGGCTTGGCTCGGTTTTTGATGTTTTGGGTCGATTTGCTCTGGGCTTGAGTTTTACAATAATCGCGCTTTCCCGGATGGCGTGCTTGGTCGATTTTTCCACTTGCTTTTATTATAAATCTGCAAAATAAAATTCTAGACACTACAAGTGGAATTTATTAGTGATAAATGCATATGAGTATAAAAGGTATAGTTTTACTCCTTTATGGTAGTAAGTTGGCCGGGAAAAAAATATGTCGTTAGTGACCGTCAACAAACTCCCCAAACTTACCCTTTTTCTTGGCGTCCTCGAGCAAAAAAAGAGATAAAATACTTGGTTGTTGATCGAGGAGTTGCTACTATGCGATTACATTTCACAAGTGCGGGGTTATAATAAGATTTTCTACTAGAGTTTGAATAAAATGGCACATCTTTTTTCTCCCTTTTTACCCTTTCATCGTAGCGGGGCTTTCTAGCTTTTCTCTCAAAGCCTTGGGCGGTTGCCGAGATAGAACGGTTATAACAGAGGTGCTTATCATTCATCCTTTTGATCAACCTTTTATCCGGGATTTTATTTATTTAGATAGTATTTATTTTTTATTTTTTTTTTTTTTTAGAAAGCATGGGCTTTATTGCTTTTTTTTTTTGAGAGGTGGGCTCTACTAAGCCCTAGACTTTTGTCTTTTTATTTCCTCTCTTTTTTTTTTTTTTTTTTTTTTAGAGATGTGGGCTCTACTAAGCCCTCGGACACTTGTCCATTTTTCATCTCATTTTTTTTTTTTAGCATAGCCCATACCTTTTCTCTTTTTTCTTCAAAGTAGATTCCCGGATGTCAAGTCTCTCTTTTGGGCGAAGTCATAGCAAATCTATTTGTACCATATCATACTTGGCAACAACTTAGACTAGATAGAGCCTATGCAACCCACATGAATCAGGTTTTTCGGGATGAGTTTTTAGAATTAGCCACTAAACCCAAACTTTAGAGAACTACGAATTATAAACTAGGCCTGAGACAAAACATAAGACCAGAGCAACTATTCATCATTGCAATAAGGGACTAAGACTAAACATTTTTATAGCTCATATATATAAGCATTAAGGCACAAAGAAGAGCTACTTATTCTATTTTTTGGATTTTTTGAAGTTTTAAGTTTTAGTTTTTTTCAATGCAAGGTTGCTGAAATTTAAACATGCTAAAATGAAATAAAATTTGATGAAAGTAAATATGCAATGCAATGATACACATAGGGGGTCCTCCCCAAGCTATCTGGAGGCCTACTTGATCGGGATTGAAGCCTTGGTACCTCGGAATGCTTCCTCGCGTCTTGATCGCGAGTAGCCATGTTGGACTCTAATTGAGCCCACCTCTGCTCCGATTCTGTTCACCTGCCTGCACGGTAGTTTGCACATGGGTATTGGCGTGTGCTCAATGTTCCTAGTCTTGGACGTCGAGGTCTTCTTGTTGGATACCGATAGCCTCCACTCCTTGTGGTGGTTGCACAATCTTTGGACTTGTGGGGGCATATCGTCGGGCTGTCGTCAAAGTCAAATCTATTGGCCCTCCATGCTTTCTTTGTATCTCCTTGAGGCCACTCGATGGTGCCGCCGGCGTTTGAGGCGGGCTCCCACCTAGGATCATACGGGGTATTACCCACAGGGGTCCCCATAGGGTGAGGCCATGCTTGCACGGAACACGGTGTAGGCTGTGGGCGTGGGCGTAGGCGTGGCACTGAAGTAGGGCCCGTGGGAGGAGGATCCACCTACGGTCTCTCCCTAACACCTAGCGTGAAGAACGATGGGGTATCTTTCTGCGCAAAGCTATCAAAGATCTCGAGCTCAAATGTTAGTGCTTGGCTTTTATACACACCGTAAGTTCGGGTTAGGTAACCGAACTATAGTTGCATAACCCGAGGAAAAGATGACCAAACTCACCGGATGGTAAAATCTTGACTAAGTGCCCCCGCACTAGCTTTGCACTTAACCCGCCCGATAATCCACGGGTGTGGAAATGTACTATATCTGCCCATTTTTCCAAAAGCTCCAATCGCGAAGCGAGGCGTGTGATAAGAGATGTGCGGTGGCAGGAACAACAACTTTTGTGATAATATGTAAAAAGTTCACGCACATCTCTACCAATGGAGCTACTTTCTCCTTGTGGACAACGGCATAAAGTAATTTTAATTCAACCCTCATTCACCCATCTAACCCCGTGTGTCTAGGAAACAAAGTCAACGATCCAGCGATGGATAAATCTAAGTGATGGGTGTCTTTGGATCGTGTGAGTGGCGAGGTTTGAAAGTACCGGCCTCATGTGCACCGGATATCTCCTCCCAAAAGTGGTTTCGACAAAGCCGGGGAGAGCGGCATCTATGTTTATTGCACATCTATAAGCTGAAACCCCAAAGTGACGAGCTAGGTGCGCCCACGTAACATGATAAAGTGTACCAAAGAGGCGGAAAGAAATTCCTAGCTGGTCCTCTACTAGTGTGCATAAAAAACGAATGGTCGAGGCGAGAACCTTCCTCCTCGAGGGGGGGATATCACGCCACCCGACCTCTCCAAAGGATAGGGAATTCATCGTCCATACCGCCTGATCAAGGAGGTCGGGTCGATTCGGGCGTGTTGTTGGAACACACGATCCTTGAGTAGGAGATATGCTTGTATCTCCCGATCTCCACGAAGGTCGAGTGCAGTAGCGTCGGCCGTCGATTGTCGGGGAGCTTGAGCTTCTTCCTCCCCGACGGGTGCGGCGTCTTCTTGCATGGGAGAGCCTTCGAGGTCGTCAAAGTTGAGGGCGGAGCTTGTGCTTGTATGCGTGAGCTATGTCTTGACGACCGCTGAACCCAGCGAAGATCTTCCCAGCTTTCTTCATGGCTCTTGCAAAAACGATTGGCGAGACCTGGTGTGCATGGGTTAGATGAAAGTATAAACTTTCACACCCGTGATCTTGCTCGGCACAATGTTTTTGGTGGAGAAAATGGAGTGTAGAACAAGTGGGAGAGTGTGAGAGTGGGAGAAATGAAAATGAGAGGTGTGTGCTCTCACACGGTGCTTTCGGGCTATTTATAGCCTAGCCAGCGGCCGAGGGTCGCTCCACACAACGACTTAGGAGCCGTTGGCTTAAGGCCGGGGCCGAACCCCGCCCGGACGGGTGCTCGCGCACCTCGCGCGCGTACCACCACGCCCAGGCTGCTTCTTTCGCTTTTTGTTTGGCGGGCGTGCTCAACGGTCCGCGAAAAGTTCGTGGCCGTTGTTTGCTTCATGGCCCAGTTCGACCGTTTTCTCCCCTTTTTGAATTTCTCCAAAAATTTTCAAATATAAATTTATTTTTAAAGAGAAAAATTATTTTAAAATTTTTTGTTTATACTTTTTATGTAGAAAATATTTTTTCTTTATTTTTTATGAAAGAATTTATTTTATTTATAAAGATTTTTTTATTTTAGTTTTCAAAAAAATATTTTCTTAAAGAAATAACTATTTTATAAAACAACTCTTTTTCTTTTTCTTTTTCTTTTTTTTTAGATATACCCCATTTTTTTTTTTTCTTTTTGGATATACCCCATTTTTTTTTTTTTTGAGCGGGTTATTTATAGTCGGCTGTCGACTCTCCCCTATTCAGCGGCGGAAGTACACCTTTCAGGGGGTCTCGGAGTCGAGATCCTTCAACATTCCACACGGTTTTGATGGCGATGATTGCCGGGTGTGTTGTTGCTTGTACCCAATGAATGGGCACTTTATCGCCTTGTCTTTGATATGGAAGACAATGAAGCCCTTCCCCGGCCCGATGTCGGCTTTGGCGTATAAATGGTCTCCCGGGAGGAGACACATCCTCTTTTGGGCCTATGTCTAGGATCACAAAGTCTGCGAGGATGTACTCATCTTGGATTTTAATTAGCATGTCTTCCAAAATTCCCTCGGGCGCCGTGTTGTTTGATCTGCCATTTGGAGGACAAATCTTTGCGGGGAGCAAGTGTCCCTCCATGGATTAAGTCGAAGGTGGCCTTGGATATCACGTTGATCTTTGGCCCCGGGTCACAAAATGCATTGGCGAGTTGTGGGGGGCCAATAAGCGCGTACTAATGATGGGGCGCCGGGATCTCCCTTCTTGGCGATAAATGGCGAGTCCACGAGGGATCTTCTTTAGCTCAGCGGGTTGGCCGAGCCTCGAGATATCATGTTAACGGACTCATGTGGGACCTCGGGGTTGCCACAGGATCCTTCTGAGTGGATTAATCGGCACTTGAGCGACAATCTGGGCGGTTTGTGTCTCTATCATTTTATTGAAGCTCGGTGATTCTTCACGGTGAGGTCAACCCTTCAAGCTTGTTATTCACACCTTCAAGGATTTTTGTCTTGATGGCTCATCTTTTTTAATGTGAGGTTTAGTTGATCTTGGCACGGCCCGATGCCGGGTCCTTCAATGATGGTGACGAGTTGTAGTTGGAGTTGTACCTGGTTTGCCTTGGAATGGTGGCACGATTTGGTTATTCGACCCTGCTGAGGTTGGCGATACCCGTTCTTTGTTGTTGATGAAGGCAGCTTCTTCCGCGGGTCTCGTGGCGATTATCCCCCCTCGAGTCGCCAACTTCACCACCGTCTCCGCAGGTCATGTGAGCATCGTGAAATGTAAACTGGCGCTTCTTTGTGCGGTAGAGAGTCTGGCTGCGCTCCTCCGGTTTCTTGTGAAGATCCATTTTTGCGGCAAGCATATCCGCCTCCTTCACGGTGTGCATGCCTTTTTGTGGTTTGGCTAGGGCTCACATCTTCACCCGGCTCTGTCTGCGCCACCATCTTGCCAATCGAGGGCTGTCGCCTGATCGATGGTGAGCGATAGAAATGCGCCACCAAAGCGGCGGCGTCGAGGTGCCCCTTCGATATGGCCGTAAGACCATTGTAGAAGTTCTGGAGCACCGGCCAATTCTCCATCCCGTGGTGCGGGCATGCTAGAATGTACTCTTGCGGCCTCTCCCACGCCTCGGAATGGGTTCCCGTTGATGTCCTGGCCGAAATTGGCGATCCTTCCCCTCGGGGCATTGGTTTTGCCCATGGGGAAGAACTTAGCGAGGAATGCCGCGAGCACTTTGGCCCACGTCTTGGCGACTTCCTTGTCCTTGTAGAACCATCTGTTTTTCGCCTTCCCAATGAGGGAAAAGGGGAAAGCGGTGAAGCTGATGACGTCTGGCTGCGGCGTCCTTGATGACGATAGTGTCGCGCACGGCTCAAGGAAGTCTTTGGAGATGAGCGTTTGCGTCCTCGCTAGGCAGTCCACGAATGGTGGCCTGCACCATGGTGATCAGCCCAATCTGGCTTCGAAGTTTTTTGTCCGCCACATTCACCTCCGGCCCGGTGGGCACGTTGGTGACAATGGGAGTAGAGAAATCGCACGACTTCGGGCCATGGCTTGAGTTGCGGTTGGTGCAGGGATGTCGGTCTTGTTTGTCGGGGTTCCGGTTGAAGAAGAAGCGGCGAGACGGTTCTTCCTTAGGAGTGCCTGGATCGAGATGAAGTTTTTTTCCGGCAGAAGGAAACCTGACATACACTATCCTATTTTCATCCACAACGGGGAGAAAACATAAAGATTAGCTTTGTATGAGCAAATGGTAGCCACACACACGCAGTTCATATTCATAGCCAGGCTATTTATTATTTTTTTCACAATGCCTTCCCCAACGGCGCTAGAAATGCTTGTTGACATTTCTTAACACAATCAAAGGAAACGGTATAAACCCATCCCCAATAAAAGCGTCGAAAATGCGCGTGACATTCCCAAGTAAAACCACCATGTCGGTGATCCGAATGGGAACATCAACGGGATAGATCTTGCCATAAGTAGATATTTCATCCACAAGCGCCGCGGATCTATCATTGTAGCATTTCACCCGGAAGTATTCGAGGTATCGTTGTTTATATTTTCCCAAAGGAAGGCATGTGATTTAATAAGCTAGCATGGCATCCGAATAGAGGAACATGTGTTCGCTTAGACAAATTGTTCATAACGAGGGGTAAGCAATAACGGTTTTGGATAGTGTGACACACACTTTAGAATCGACCAACAAAAGAATAAAGAAAATAGATAAAGAATAAATGAATAACCTAATGGAGTAATTCTAATGTATCTAGTCATGGCCATACAAATGAATAGTTAGGATCATATGCAAACAGATTTAGTCATGGTTAGGTCTAGGATATCGGGGAGACTCGAGGGTGCCATCTGACCCAATAGAAGCATTCTACGAACTCCTACAAAGACCTGGCGAGCGTGGGGGATTTCAAGGTGTTGAGCTAGGGGTTCTCCACCACGATGTCGCCTCAGCCCGAGCGGTGCCCCAGGGGAGTTGGTAGTGGGTGGAGAGAGTTGTTGGACTAAACTGAATAACAATAACTGCTCATTATGGAATTCACCAACCGCCCTACCAGGGGAGGACTCCTCCCTATTTATAGTTTCACATTTGCCGAGACACGAGATTACAGATTTGCCCTCTAATATTCTTAGCATATTCCCTTATATCTACACGCCGCTTGGGCTCTTTGTGTACTCTCATGTTCCAAAGCCCGCCTCTTTCTGTTGGGCCCGGGCCTTGTCGGTTTGATCCCTCGATTGGGAGACCCCTCGAGCTTCACCTGTGGTTGTTGGGAGACCGGCTGCTGGGTTTATTGGTCGGCCGCGCCCGTGCCCGGGGAGAAGCGGGCGAAGACGAGGACCTCGGTGATCTCCGTGAGGTGGGAAGCCCGATCCTGGGGGAGGCCCGTCTGGCGGAGATGGGGGCCTCCGCCTGCTCTGGTAGCGGAGGTCCGGGTGTCGTCTGCTTCACCTGAAAGGGAACATCATCGGAAACTCGGTTATCAATACAGGCCTCCGCGTGTGCTTCTGCTAATCACGAACACCTCCGCTCGGTGCCTCCGGGTCCGTGCCCCAACAGTTCCCCCTTGAGGGGCCGCGGCCGGCGAAAGCGTGCCTTTGCTCTCAACGATTTCTTGGTACCGGGCCGGAGGTGTTGAGGGTTCCTCCCCCCCTAGGACGATTTTGCGAAGGTCTTTTTGCTGCTTGAGGCGAACTCGAAGAAGCGTCGGGCACAACGGTCCGATTAGCGTCCTTCGAGGCTGAGGTGACCGTTTGTCGACCCCTCGGACGTGACCGCCTCGCTTTGGGATGCGAAGGGGGGGGCTATAAAAGGGGGCTCCCCACCGGGTGGAGTCTTACCCCAGCCATCGCTTTCACTTTTCCCTTCCTCTGCCTTCCTGCGCACCTTTGCTTTCGCTTGCCTCCGCTAGCCCTTGCGAGTTGCTTAGGTGCATGCGTGCTAGTCCTTGGCCGTTTAGCGTGAGGGGCCGCTTCCCCCGATGAGAGCTCTACGGGCCATACGCGGAGCTCTTGCCGTATCACTCTAGCCGCATCTGCGCCTTTCTCAGAGTGCATGTTGGGCGCGGCCTCGCACTCAAGACACGAAGAAACCCTCTCCGACGTTGAAGCCTCCGTTGGGGATCTCATGGCCTCGCGAAGACGTCGATGTGACCTACGAGTTGGGTCCGTCAAGATGACCCAGCGATGCTCGACGAGTTCGTCCAGAGAAGGTTTCATCGGAGCCAACCTGCGGTGAAGCTCCCCGAGGCGGCCGTGCCCGAGTTACGAGCGCGCAGGAGCGGTGGGGGGATTGTGTTCAGGATTTCTCGAGATGCGGCCTCCCGGCGCCCCGCTCGCTCGGCCCCCGCGCATGGTGGTGGAGTCCTTTGACGCTCGGATTCACTCGCCACTCCCCACGCCGCCGCTTTGCGCCGACGGTTCGTGTGGGTCGTTGAATCCCCACGGTGGAGAGGCGGACACGAACACCTTCGGGTCCTTCTACGACTACACAAGCAGCCCAAGGGGCGAAAGATGGCCGATGGGAGTGAGAAGAAGCTGCAGTTTGGGTGCTGCACTTTCAGCCCTCGACGCGCTACCAGGGCGAGGAGAAGGCGGAGATCTCTTACGCCTAAGAACAAGTGGAGCCCTACTGGATGGACTAACGGCTCTACGCCAAGTCTCGCGCGGACGGGAAACCCGTTAACGGATGTAGATATCCCTGCTACCCTTCACGTCCAAGCTGGTTCCTCGGGGACATCGGCGGTCCCGACCCGATCCGAATGAGGATCGACGGAGAGGCGGGAGAAGTGCCGCGGGGTCTTCTTCTTCCTCGCTGCCGCTCACCCGGCGGCCGCAACTTGGTGGAGGAGATTTGTGCGGCGGCATATTAGCCACTCCAGCACCACAAGGATCCATTTGTGGTGGAGAAAATTAATTTTGCCCGCCTTTGGAGATGCGGAGGTGTTAGTTCCGCACCCGCGCTTGGTGCTCGGCTCCCTGAGGGTGTCAGTCTTGGACGCCTTCGTCATGCGGGTGGAGATGGAGGCTCGAGGAGGTGCTGGGCCCCATCTCGACGAAGGAGTTTTTTGGCACGGAAGTCTTAGGCGGGGACTATGCCTCGTCCGAACCGTGTCTTTGAGGAGATGGGGGTTGAGTACGGGAATCACAAAGGTTCGGAAAAGTTCTTGTCGATATTGAGCGGCGTGAAGCCGATGAAGCCGCCAAGCGAAAAGGCGGCCAAGGAGAAGGCCTCCTTGGCGCCCTCGCTGGTGAGAAGAGGGAGGCCTCCCTTAACCCGGAAAGTCAAAGAAGAGCAAGGCGGAGGGTAACACCTCCGCCGTCCTCCCTTCCGTCACGCCGCCACGCCAAAGAGGAGGCCAAAGAAGAAGAAGCAGCTCGCCGTAAACCAAATTAGAAGCGAGTTGCCGCGGAAGCGCCCTCGCCCGGCCGCCATTGCCGGTGACGAGGTCCGTGGGGAGGAGAAGTCCGCCGCCGGGTCTTCCGACGCAAGGGTCCCGATCGGCGGGGGTGGTGCTGTTTCGGCGCAGGCGGGTCCGGCCTCCCCACCGCCGAAGAGTACCGCCCGGGCTTTTGAAGAAGCGTGGACGACATCGAGAGGTGTCGAAGGGCCATGGTCGACCCCATGGCCGATTTGCCACCCGGGTCTAGCGACTTAGCTCCGCCGAATCATGGAGCCGAGCACTTTGGGGGCATGTCAGAGCTGGGATCTCCCCGTGAAGATGGCGGAGCAGGAGGTAGAAATTGATTCTGCCGCTCGATGACTCTTCGCCCGCCCTATCGAATGAGCCTTACCTATGCCCGGATGCAGAGCTCGAGCCGCTTCATGACGTGTCTAAAGGGTAAGGGCGTCGAGACGGAGAGCTCCGTCGTGAAGGCCGCGAAGGCCGCAGAGGTGTTGGAGGTTCTACGCACCACGGTGCCGTCTCCTCGAGCTTCCGTTGAGGGTATGCTTATTTGGTCCTTTTTTGTATTTGGTCTTAATGTGTGTTTGCTTGGGTAGCTTACCTTTTTCTTGTTTTGGATGGCGGCGAGGCTGCCTCTTGGCGTCTAAGTTCTCCTCGACTTGCTACTCGAGGGTGATTTGAGTGAGTATTCTACCTTGCTTCGCCGCTTATTTACTGTTATGGTGTTATTGTGAGCTTGTCTAATATTCCGATTAGACACCATACTTAAATATTTTTCAGAGGGTGATGTCTACGAGGTCTTCAATAAGGCTATAGATCAAAGCCTTTCGGTGCGGAGATGTTTTCTTCCGATTTTGGTTTCCTTTTCGCTTGGGTGGCGAAGCTCTAATATTTTTTTTTCCTATAGATGACCACTAGCCTGGAGTGCGTTCGTGCTAAGGTTCACCGGGGAGCTTGTTGCGCGACAAGATTCTCGTGGATCCGAAAGAGAAGGTTTCAGCTACCGCTGAGAAGGTCACGAGGAGTTGGTGGCCCGGTAGGGCTTCGCGGAGCGAGGGGGCGGGCAACGGCAGCGGCTCAGATGGGATGTTGGGCGCCAGTGCGGAGCGGGCTAGACTCTTCGCGAGGTTGAGTTGAAACTGGAGGAAGCCAACGCCAGCCTGCTCTCATCTCGCGCCCATCTCCTGAACGGCAGAGGCAGTTGGACAAGACGGCGCGGCCCCGCACCTCTGTTGCATGCGCGCACGCGAGGTCGTGACCTCTCGTCGGCGCGAGCTTGTGACGCCTCTCCACTGCGAGGCGGAGTACCGGCGGTGTCCTGGATGGCGAGGAACGTGCCAAGTCGGACGTCACTGCGGGCGTGTCCGACTCGGAGCCCGCGCCGCGGCCTACAATGTTGCTCGCATCCTTTCCATGTGGAAGGGTGCGGCGATATTGCCAGCGTTCCGGCGTGAAGAGACGCATCATCCGTCGGGCTTGGCGGAGCTCGGCGGTGATGCTCTAAAATTCGTGGGCTCGTTTATGAAGAAGTTCTGGCGGTCCACGGTCGGGCGAGGCGGCGTCCCTTGCTCGTTCCTCTTCCTGGTGAGTTTGGTGCTCACAATGTGTGTTTGTAACTTAGTTGTTTTCATTTATTGCTAAAATCGTAACGATGTTTTGGCAGGGCGGCACGGACGGAAGCCCACGCTCCTCGAGTCGAAGTTGTGAGGATGCTCGAGGGAAGCTACTCCGTCGCAGCTCAGAACACGGATGAGGAGTCGCGTGCACCGATGAAGACGCTGAGGTCTAGGAGATTTAGATTTTTAATTTTTGTGTCTTTTGAGCGCTTTTGCGCAGATGTGTGCTTCCGCTTGTAAAGACTGTTGACAACTTGTTTAAATGGAAATCTGATGTTTCGTTTGAATCGATAATTTCTGCTTGAGGTTCCCGATGGGGTGCTGCATACGGGGATATCAACCCGCTGTGCTTTTACCGTGATGGTATTTATGTTGACGGAGGTCTCTGGTTATTTTGGAGGGAGACCTTCGCCAACCCTAGTGTAGATGAAATGTATGATGGCGTTTTGTTTGACTTAGGAGACGCCTTGAATGGGCGTTTACAAACTTCGGTGGCCCTGAAGGGCCTCCTTTGGGTCTGAATAGTTTTTGTTTCAGTTTCATTCTATTTTTTGTAAAGCGAAAGTCTTTATTAATAAAACGAGACTTCTTTAGGTTATACTTGATTTATTGTCCCGGTTACATTACTGGATTCCTTTTACAATACTGTCTTAATATTTGATTTAGGCCTTCGCTTGTGGATTTGACGGAGGGTAGTCATTTGTTTGAGGCGCCAATTGGTCCCCTTCCGCTGCGAAGTACTTTCGCGTGGAGTAGCGTCTGAGGTCGTGTTATGGGCCTCCGCTACACATGTGGGAAGTGCAATTAGTCGCTTAAACTTGCGGGTCTTCGGCGAGAATCTTGCATTTTGATGCTTTGCATGTGTTTTTATCTCGGGGGGGATGTTACAAATTCTTACGTGGTCTCCCCCCTGAGTTTCTCCAAATGCTGAGATCTTTACGATTTCTTACACGGTCTCTTTATATGCGCCTGCTTTGGGCAGGCAGAGGTTGACGTCCGCACTCATGCTATTCCTCTTGCCTTTCTTGATTGCTTGGTGTCTTGGGATAATGGAATCTTTGTTTGATTGGGGGTGGGGGGACGGGGTTTGTTTTATAGGGTAGATGTCATTATGAGGACTTATTAATGTTGTCCTTTGGTAGGTAGGTTAGGTTTCTTTGGGTTAGTATATAACCCGTCGTTTTCCTCCCACCCCCCCTTGACAACTCATGGTACTATGGGCCAATCTAGTGGAGGCTTAGTTAGCTTCGTTTTGAGGCCGTGTGAGGGTTAAATGCTTGATGGTGTAGGATGTCTATTCATTTGTCCTCCTATTCATTGGCTGGAAGCTCAGACTAAAACAGGCACGGGGCTATTAATTCTTGCCGATGAGCTTTGGCTATTTTGGTGGTTTGACCTTCGGGCCAGGCCTCCGCTAGAGCGTCTTCATGTCTACTTTGCTTCTAGCTGGCGGAGGTTTGTTGAGATGGAAGACTCCTATGGCGGTCTGCGGTCTGCGCGAGAGGACGCGTTGACGGGCGGAGGCTCGATGTGTCGCGGCGTGAAGGCGTTGTCCTACACCTGGTGTTGATCACGTCCTGCGTCTTCCGTATGTCTGCGCCACCACGTGCCATCTTTCTCGCTAGATGGTGTGATGCTTTGCCAAACAGGGCGTGTGAGCAAAGTGGAGTTCTCTATCTCCTCACGGCATGTGTCTGTTGCCTAGCGTAGTGGTGTGGGGCGTCTTGATCTTCTTTTTGCTTTTCCGCTACCACTGTACCATCTTATGCGGAGATGTTTATAATTTGGACAGCACAATGTCAAGAACCTGTATATTTTGACAATGTAATAGCAAAGGGAATGATATCTTAAGTATGCTAAATTTTGTACTTGTCCTCCACTGTTGCCTTTGTTGGCGGAGGTGTTCGATGCACGAGATGGGCCAGGTCTTTTTCAGACCTTTCAATTTTAGACACATGCCATTGTGTCACCTCGGTGCCTACGCTTTTGGGTAGGACTTTTTCGAGGATTTTTGAGACCCTTTCGTTGGTCTTTGGAGGTCATTTTTAGGTCGAGCCTCAGTGTTTTGCCCTAAAAATGTCCTTTCGAGCTTTGGCGTGCTTGTCGAGATGCGTTGACCGTTGCTAGTCACTTTTCGACTTGTTTTTTCTTTCATGTTCGGGGAAATGTCCTCTTTATATTTGAGGGGGTTTACATTGGTCTTGCCTCATTAAAAACCTCACCTCGCTAGGAGTTCCCACAATGAGGAAAAAGAGTGCAAGGCCTTCGTTGAAAATGCTTGTAAGAATCTAATGCTACTTTGCGAGAAAGTAAAATAGTGGCGGTCTCCGCTTATATTTTGCGGGAGGTGGCCTTACACGTGGTATTTGACTCGCGGGTTGTCCGGATTCCATGTGTGGTCGGAGGTGTTGCCATGCTCGTCCATCGGGGCCGGAAGGCTCCTGCCTTCTTTGTTGCTTTTCGCGATGAATGGACCATCCCATTTAAGCGCAATTTACCTATCGTTGAAGCGTTCAGCTTTCTCTTGATACGAGGTCTCAGTCACGGATGTCCTTCTTGCGGACCTTCTTTGTCCCTCCATTTTTTGGTCTCGGCTTGGTATTTTTGTATGTTTTCCATGGCTTCTATTCTCAAATGCGCTCTAGTGTTTCTTTTTGCGTATTCCTCGTCTTACGCTATCTTATGTTTCATGGCCAGGGAGGCTTTAGATTGCTTTAGCTCTTACGGGAGGATTGCTTCTTCTCCGTTACATGAGCTTGAATGGTGTGAAGCCCGTAGCTTTCATGAAGCTATTGTGTTGTGAGACCAAATTACTTTTGGTAGTTCTTACGCCCACTTTCCTTTTTCGGAGGTTGAGCAGTGTTTTCGAGATTGCGGAGAATATTATTCCGTTTGCTCTTTCCTTTGCTCCATTTGACTCGGGTGGTAGGCGGCCTTGAAGGCTATCTTTGCTCCCATTTGGAGCAAAAGTCCCTGAATCTGTCTGAGTCGAATTGTTTGCCGTTGTCCACCGTTACCACTCTTGGTACCCCAAACTTGCAGATTATGTTCTGCCAGTAGAACTTTGTGATGGATTAGGAGGTTATTTTTGCCAAGGGCTTCGCTTCTATCCATCCGGTGAAGTATTCTCTTTGCTACGGCGCAAATTTGTTTCCTCCTTGTGTTGTTGGTAGTGGACCAACAATATGAATTCCCCATCTCTGTAGTGGCCAGGTCGGAGGTATTAGTTGTGTTGCTGCTGAAGGGTTTTTTCTGGTGAGGGGCGAAGTTTTGGCAGGCTTCGCAAGTTTTGACGATCTGCTGTGCGTCTTTTATGTGTGTGGGCCAATAGAAACCTTGGCGGATGGCTTTTCTTTTGATAGAGCTCTAGGTCCAATGTGGGATCCTTGGATCTTTGGCGTGTATTTCCTTTAACAACTCACATTGCCTTCATCTTGTGAAATGCATTTGAGCAAAGGTTGGACTAATCCTTTTTGAATAGGTGGCCTTCGATTAATGTGTAGCTTCTTGCTCGTGCCTCTGTTCTAGAGGCCTCAGCGTCATTTTCTGGGTAGCTAATGTTGTTGAGATTATCGATTATTGCTTGTCTCCAATCTTCTCCTTCTACTAGCATGACCGTCCTGAATGCTTTTTTGGTGTTTACATTGCGGTTTTGTTGGCCACATTGTAGACGGTGTTACGGGGCATCTGCGGAGGTTATTTGCCGCCGCCTTGGCTGGGGTGTCGCCTCGTTGTTCTGCTCTCGCGGAATGAACTTCACCGTGAATCCTTGGAATCTCCGCTCCATTGCTCACGACCACCACCGAGGTAGTTTCACGAGGATTACGGTTCTCTGGTCATGCATTCTTTTCCACTTGCCCCCTTTCGCTAGCATTGAGTGCGATTACGATTTAGACCGGTCGGCCCGTGGCTTTTTGCTTTGGTTAGCCCTAGTATGAGTCCTTAGGTACTCTAGCGGTGTTGTTTGTTTGGGTGCACTCTAGCCTTGTTGCGAAATAGGATTTTATGCCCTGTGGCGACATTATCACCGCGGAGGCTCTGCTCTGTTTACGCCCCATGCTCCGTCGGTGTAGGCTGTCCATAGCTCGGTTTGGTCATTTTGCTCTTTACGCTTGCGGGCGTCCGTTCTGCGCCCGCGAAGTCGGCTAATACTTGGGATCGTGTGCGGATCATTGCACAAATGTTATTTGAACCGAGATAGCTTCGGCTGCCCACTTGCTGATTCTTCTGAGGTTTCCTTATTTTTCAGAACCTCCGCTAATGGCTGTGTAGTGGGCACTGTCACCTTGTATGCGTGGAAGTAGTGCTTGAGCTTTCTGGATGCTATCACCAAGGCGTATGCCATCTTCTCTATCTCTGTATAGTTGATCTTGGCTCCTGCGAGAGCCTCCGAGACGTAGTAGATTGGAAGCTGCAGGAGTTGGTCGTTTTCGACTTTCTCTTGGGCCTGCCAACTGGCGCTAATGGCGTGTCGATCTTTGCTATGTAGGGAGTATGGGTTTTCCTTATCGTCTGCATTCTTGTTAGTTAGCTGTTCTTGCAGATACTCTTTGAGTTTTGCGAATGCCTCTGCTTGCTCTTGTCCCCATTTGATGTTTCCTCTTCCCCTTAATGCTTGGAAGAAGGGGAGGCTTTCTAGCGACTTGGAGATGAATCTGTTTTGAGAGCTGCTATTACACTTTGTTAGCTTTTGTATTTCTTTCTTTGTTTTGGGGCTCCGCCATGTCTCTTATTGCCTTTGTTTTTTTGGGTTGGCTCGACCCCCCTCGGAGCTAACGATGTATCCGAGCACCTTCGCTTTGGTGACTCCAAAGACACACTTCTCGGGGTTTAGCTTGAGGCCCGACTTCTTCAAGTTCCGCGAAGATTTCTTGTAGGTCGAGAGATGTGGTCCTGCTCTTTTGCTCATAACTATGAGATCATCAGCGTGGCGATCATGTTTTACTGCGTAGTTGCCCCTTCAGGACCTTGCCCGTCATTCTGGCGAAGGTTGCTCCAGCGTTTTTCAGGCCTTCTGGCATTCTGACAAAGCAATAAGTCCCGAATGGAGTTGTGAAGCTGGTCTTTTCTTCGTCTTCTTTTCTCAGCCATATTTGGTGATATCACGAATAGCAATCCGGCGAGAACCTCCGACACCTATTTGCCTTGTCGATAGAGGTGTCTATTCTTGGCGGTGGGTAGTTGTCTTTTTTTCGGTCGCTTTGTTGAGATCTGTGAAGTCTATGCACATCCTCATTTCTTGGGAGGTCTTTTTTGGCACCAGAACCACATTTCCAAGCCAATCTGTATATTTGACCTCTCGAATTACCTTGGCGTCGAGTAGCCTTTGGACCTCCGCCTTTGTCCCCGGTACTCGTCTTCCGACATTTTCCTTTGCCATTGCTTTTTTTGGTCTCATGTTGGGGTTGATGTCCAAGACGTGCTCGATGTTGTCCCTATCGACCCAGCTGGGAGGAGGTCTTGCGACCAGGCGAAAATTTCTTTGCTTTTTGATGAGGAGCTCCGTTAATTCTTTCTCTTCTTGCGATTGGTAGACCTGCATTGATTGTGGCGTGTGGTGCGGGTGGTCATCTACTCTTATCTTTTGGATTTTTTCTTGGCCCTTGGCGCTTGTTTGCTCTTTTTTCATGTCAGGTGGTTACGGACCTTAAACTTCTTTGTTTGAACCGAATTGATGTTTTACGTGTCTTGTGATATATTGCCTTTTCTATGTTTCTTGCTTCTTTTTGGCTCCATTATCTTTGTTATGATTCCATGGAGCGCTTTGGCATCTTCATACACAAGTAACCCATGTGAATTGCTGCGTTGAACTTGTTTGTAAATCCTCTACCAAAGATTGCGTTGTATGGCGAATAGACATCGACGATGTCGAAGGTGATGTACTCCGTTAAAACTTTTTCATCCGCGAAGGACAGCAAGACTATTTTTCCCAACGCTTGTACTTGTCTTCCGCGAAGCCTATGAGAGGTGAGTCGAGGGGCTGTAGCTGGTTTTACGTTGAAGTTCATCTTGTCGAAGGCGTTGGCGAATATTATGTCAGCGGAGCTCCCGTATCGACAAATACTCTTTTCATTTCCCATGTTGCTACATTCGTTTCTATCACCATGGCATCGAGATGCGGGTAGCTTTCTAATTTGAGATCTGCTTACGAGAAGGTTATGGGGGTGCTCGACCACTCCCCGAACCTGATTGAAGGCTGAACTGCTACATTGTTGACCAGGCGGAGATGGTCTTTCTTCTGCTTTTTGGTTTCGTATTCTATTGATGAACCTCCGGTAATAGGCATTATGGTTCCAATGGAGGGTAAGGGGGCGTGGGGGTTGTATTGGTTTTCCGTGTTTGGCTCGTTTTTCATGGGAGCGCTGGGTGGGGGTCCTTGCGGAGGTGGTGGTAAACTCGGTTTGAGATTTGGTTGGTTGGTTGCTGTTTGTGTGTTGAGGCTGTCCTGTCTCGACATAGGTCAGTGTTGCCTCGGATTCGAGTATGACATCTTTGGATTCGAGGAGTAGTTTTGTATTGGTGGCGGGGACGGTGAAGGTCTCCATGCTGGGAGGAAGCTGGGATAGTAAGCATTTGCTAGAGTTGATGGGTGTACTTGGTTTGATGTTAGGGAGGGGTAGACCGGGCAGTATTGTTGGTGTTGGCTCTGTGTTTGCGGAGGCTCTGTACGATAATATGTATAGGCATTGTTGATTTCCCTCATTTGGGCGCGGAGGTTGGTTTACTGAGGGGGTAGGTTTGCTAGGCCTTTGAGTGCCTTGTCTCTCTCTTTGGGATGATTGGGCGTCTTTTTTGTATAATGCCCTTTTCTTACGCCATGAATTGCGCAAAAATGTTTTCTTGGCCCTCTGCTCCGGTTTTTTGGGGTCCTTTTCCTTGATACGGCTTTTGGTCAAGTCGGGTGGCCTCGCTCCCTGTTGGTATTTCTAACGTCACTAACTAGTAATGGCGTCGGGAATGAATATCGGATGTTGCTTCGATAAAACTAAAAGAAAATAATTCATTGCGGAGTTCATAGCATATCTGAAAAGGTTGTCATCCCTATAGTTAAACTACAAATATGCAAGGAATAAAATATTCGTACTATGCCTTGATAACTTCTTAATAAGTAAATAAACAATTATAATGGGTATCATAAGCGCCACCGGATATGAATATACCATTGTAGCATTTTAACCGGGAGTAAGAACCAGGTGTTGAATTTATATTCTACCACAGGGAAAGAAGTCTACTATCGTGAATTAACTATGCATAGGTGTATCTAAACATCTTTAATCATCTAATCATCTCTCGTGTGCAAAGCTTAAGTGTTAAACTTATCAATTACTTAAACAGGGATCAAAGTTCACAATAAAGATAATGATAAAGTTCTGATAAATAGATTCAACCAAAGTCATATCTAAGTGGGCGAAAATAGAAAGTGTCAAACAGTGGACGATAGCAATTCATAGGCTAGCTAGCATTAGAAACTCCAATATGTAACTCTAAACTATAAGTTAGGATCTACTCAATTAGTGCAATACATCTAACAATCATCGAAGAAAGACTAATTAAATCCACACATGAGGACAGAATCCGTGAAGACTAAGGCCGAAACTTAGAACAACCCGAATAATATCATCCGCTAGGCCTACATACGAGGGGATGGATTGCAAAGGACTCAATGGTGTTTGCATCACCACCACGATCTACCACACGACCCGGCACATAGGGTGCAAACGCAGGTAAATAAGATCTAATCACCACGATTACATCATCTCTACCACTCACCTTCCGATCTAGATGATGAGCGCTATACGAATCCATGCATGAACATAACAGTAATTCAACTATGCTAAACGTGTAATCAAAGTAAATACTAGAACAAATAATCTCGAATATAAACATGATCAAGATATTCATATTAAGAACGTTAATGCGGAACTTGAAGACTACTTACAATGAAGAACTTACAAGAACGAGGCCCGATCTTGAGCCGGCCTCCGACGATCCGAGCGGATTTCTCCTTCCTACTAGTTCTAATCTTGATTGCTACTCTTCCTAAAGCGATGTTTCTACAGCGTGGGATATGACTTGGATCTTGAAGCGTTGTTTCTGAATTGAGAACTTGATGATCTAAAAAAGGGGGTCTAGGGGTCTATATATATCGGTCTTCTTATGTCCCTTCAACCTTCAAAGGCGTGTGGTACTAATCTTTGATTCATCTCGTGCTTCTACCGACACCCTCGGATCAAACCGACGTTAAACAACCGGTTTAGATTGCGTCTTAGAGGCGGTGGAGGAAGGTTCCGGAGAGGGGGCTTGCTTGGCGGCCAAGTAGGGCCGATCGGCCCCATTATTGGGCCGACGCCCGTGGGGAGTCCCCCTTGGGTCCCGTCGTGCGTCGTGGCTTCCGGAGTCTTCTAGATGATGTTTTCTTCGATGTCAAGTTTGGTCCACGTCGGGATTAATCCGAGCCTTCTAGAGTCTTTCTCGAGTTGGATTGCGTTACGTCGCGTGAGTATGCTTGCTCTCGAACTTTGGCATTTTTTGTTTAGTCCCCGCAATTCACAACATTACCAAAACCGATGGAAATATGTTAGTGACCCCTATTCTAGGTTGTTATTATTATTTATACCCCTTTCTCATGTTTATTTGATTAATAATTTTATATGATAACAAGTGTCAACAAACTCCCCAAGCTTACCCTTTGCTAGTCCCTAGCAAAGCTATATGCTATAGTAGGATCAGGAGTTGCTACTACGCTTTCATACCTCAAAAATACTATGTTACTCAGAAATAAACTCTCCTCTCAACCAGATTGCTCTCTCATACCTGTTTACCATGGGGCGTAGCCTTTTCACGAATCATAAGCAAGATAAAACAATCAAGTTAAGTACCATGTCTCAAGTTCTTTGATCAACTATCATCCCGGGGTTTTGCAATATTTTTCAAAAGAAAACTTCGAGAGATCCTATGTATGACCCTCTTAAGTAGATGGTGGTAGTGGGAGTTACACATGTGGCGGAACATACATAGTGGGATGATAGTGGATGAGGATGAAAGGTAGTAAATAGCCTTTAGCCTTTTCTAGTACTTTTCTTCTCAAGCATCTTGGACTATATCTCTCTTTCTAAAATTGCTAGGACTTGGGCATCCATTCTTGGAGAGGTGGGCTTTTTGCCCGGACTTGTGTCCATTTTTCTCTCTCCTTAGAGATGTGGGCCCTACTCACCCTCGGACACGTGTCCATTATTCATCTCTAAATATATTTTTTTTTATTAGGGAGGTAGGCCCTTCTCGCCTAGTATGACTTTTGTCCGTTACTCTCCCCTCTCTCGTCTTACTTTTCTCTCTAAATATATTTATTTTCTTTTTCTCTCTCTTTTTTTTTTTTTTTTTTTGAATGTAGCCCGGCCTCTATAAAAACACCGAGAGAGACATATCCAAAGATTGCAAGAGTTTATTTTTATAATTATGGCTAGCGGCTTGATGGAGTATGGGGATGCGTGCTTAGAGTTAGAAGCAGCGTATTTAATGGAGTGGGATGATCGATGAGAATGATAAACTCTTAAGGGTCATAGCTAAGGAACTCATCATGTAATATTTTATAATTTTCAAAGATAAAAACCAGGAGTCAAGTATCTCTAGGAATATGATAAACAGTAGCTCAACTTTTCATGTACTTTTATCTTTTAATGCTAAGACTTCGAGATTAAGCATGTGCTTCCACAGTGTTTGGGTTTAGAGCAAATTAAGCATTTAAAGCTTTGGGAGAATCTAAGTCCAAAGTGTAAGTACTTCTAAGAGGAATTTAGGCGGAGCAACTATTCATCATTTCCTTAGCATATATCATCAAGATCATAATTAAAAGGGAAGTAAGCAATCTAGCAAGATCTAGTATTTATTTGACTCTTTAACACTAAGACTTTTAACTAAGACTCATTAACTCTAAGCAAATATATATCTAGCTAATAATTAAGATATAGGGTAGTGATACTTATAGTGGTAAACGGGGTGCTCTCCCCCCCAAGCTTGATCTTGAAGTAGTCCTTTGTTCATCCTTGGAGCTTGCTCCTCTTTTCGGGTCTCCTTTAATGTTCTCCCTGTTAAGATTAATTTCGCACATACCCGAAGGAACAAATTCTAGGATATTAATGTGAGCCTTCATGTGCTCACGTCTTTTTGGATTATTATTTTTTAGAGAAACGTGTGGACCTTCATGTGCCCATATATTTTTGAGAATTTTCTATGCAATAGAGATGCTAATGCAAAAACATATGAATGCAATATTTTTGTATTTTTTAGTTTTATGCCGCCACAAAGAAGATGTGCTTGCATGGGGCTTTTAGGAAGACGATGCAAATGCAAGAAACATATTTTTGAGATTTTCTAAGTGCAGGTTTAGAAAAAGTAAAAATGCCAAAGGAAATATGCTAATTGAAATATGCTTTGCGAGAAAATTAAATATGCGAGATAAATACCGAGTTACCTCTCGGCGAGTTTAGAGCACTTACTCCCATGGCGTGGTGTCGCCTATGGGCCCATGTATAAATGTTGTACCCGGTAAGGTTCCTTCAATGATCACACAGGGGGCGGCGTAGGCAAGTAGCCGAGGAAGTTGATTGTTCGGTTGTCGATGCCGGCCCCGTTGGGTCTCTCCGAAGGTGTACTTTTGTTGCTCTTCTTAGCGGTAGCAGCTTTCTTTTCTTCTTCGGGATTGCTTCTTTGGTGGAGACCTCTCGTGTGGCTGGTGCGGCGTTCAAGATGGGTAGGAGCCGAGTGTACTTTTCCTTGATGTCTTTCTCCATCCTCTCGATGTGCTCCATCTTCGAGTCCAGCTTTTTGTTGTAGTCTCTGGAGACGCTTACGGTTCTTGGTCTTTCTTCGGGTCGTTCATTGTTAGTGTAAGTATTGAAGAAAACAAATAGATCTTTTTACCTTGAAATCTGAAGTGGATCTCGCCCGTCCCGATGTAGATGATGGCTCTTGTAGTGTTCGGAACGGTCTTCCAAGTACTATGGGAGGATCTTGTTCTTCTTCTCCCATGTCCATGACTAGAAAGTCGGTGAGGACATAAAAAGTCTTTAATCTTGACGGGGACATTTCGTGCAATACCTTCCGAATCGGTGTGATTGATCCGCCATCTGCAAAGATTACATAGGTGGAACACAAAGGCGATTACCATATATCAATTGATACGTTACCTTTGACATTAAGTTGATGCCCGATCCGTGTCGCAGACAACTTGCGGAAGTTCCATTGATTAATGGAACAAGGGATTGATGGAACTCGTATCGCCCAAATTCTCTAGTGGTGGTGGAATGCGCCGAAGTCTTGCGTTACGAATTGACTTGATTGATCATCAAGACTCGTTCCACGGTGGTCGAGGTTGACGGTTCTTCTTGTTCTTGCTTCTTCTTTTTGTCCTCTCCTCGACAACCGGTGCGTGTACTTGAGTGGTACGGTAGTGAATGCAGATGGAACAGGGGGGACCTAGTGTCTTGTGTTTGCGTTGAATCTCTCCCTCCGTTTGTTGACGGTGAAGACGATCTTCGCGGTGTCGGCGTAGATGATGGCCTTGGTGGTGGCAAGGGAAAGGGCGTCCTGCATAATCGGGGCGTTCTTACCTTTGCCCGTATCCAGGACCACGAAGTCGGTGGCCACATAGAGCTTACCGATGTAAAGACACACGTCTTCCAAGATGCCTTCGGGGTAGCATAGCGACTGATCTGCAAGTTGTAGGCACATGGTTGTGTATAATAAATCACGAACCCGGCTCAAGGTTTACCTTAGGCATAATGTTGACACTTGAGCCAAAGTCGCGAGCACGCGTCGTAAGTACGGCGCCGATGTTAATGGTGACGACTGGTCTCCCCGGATCTCCTTTCTTGGCGGGCATACCCGGTCGATTGCACCTCGAGTCCTTTTCGTGCATCCTTGGTCCGAATACGCATAGTAGACATCGACAAAATTTGCGATTCTAATTCTTCCTAGGTTGGCCGGAATCTTACCTCGGTTAGGAATAGGAGCGAGATAAAGCCACCGAGATAACTAAGATTCTATCATTTTATTGAAGCTATCTTTGGTTCTTTATTGCGTAAGAAAAAGCTTTCCATTTTAGTACTAATAGTTTCTAACATTTTATCATTGGAAGCTAACTTCTTAGACAGATTATCCATGAGTCTACCTTGGTTTTGTACTAACTCTCTTAAAGGTGGAAAATTATTGAAAGAGTTATTACCTTGATAGTTACCCCGAGTAGTTACCTTGGTAGTTGGGTCTCCTCGTTGATTCCATCCTTGATTCGGGGGCGATATGGGTTGTTGTTGTTGATGTAGTTCACGTCCTCTTCCAGGCTTGGGACATTGGTCTGCCCGAGTGTCCAGTGTTGCCACATTCTTCACATGTCATGCGGGAATCGAAGAGTTGCATGACTTCCTTCTTCGGGGAGCTTTGTCTTCAAGCTTTTCATAATTAAGTCCATTTTGGCGACAAAGATGTCTACCTCTTTTTAGCCGGTGCATTCCCTCTTTTTGCGGGGTTGACGGTCCTCATTCCAAGCTTGGTTTGACGCCATCTTCTCCACGAGGTCGGTAGCTTGATTCAAAAGGGGACAGAAAGCACCTCCAAGCCAGGCGTCCATGGTCTCACGGGTGTTGTTGTTAAGCCCGTGGTAGAAGGTCTGCATGAGTAGCCAATTCTCCATTCCATGGTGTGGGCATTCAGTGATGTAGTCTTGGAAGCGTTCCCACGCTTAGGAACAGACTTCGTCGTGTTGCTGCTGCTGAAACTTGAGATTTTCCCGTAAAGGCGTTGGTTTTGCCTATAGGGAAGAACTTTGCCCGAAGGCGGTGAGAGCAAAGTGTCCAAGTAGTGAGTTTGTCTTTGTTGGCGTAGAACCATCGCTTGCGGCTCGTCCCAAGAGTGAGAATGGGAATGCAGACGAAGTAGGATTGCATCACTTGAGACATCTTTGATGGTGAAGGTGCCACTGCATCTCTAGGAAGTGTTGTAGGTGAGCATTGGCATCTTCATGGGCTTTTCCACGTAATTTGCTGGCTTGTACCATGTTGATGAGTGCAAAGCTTGAGCTCAAAAGTTTTGTCTCCTACATCGACCGGCCGGCCCAAGGCGGATGTTGGCCGTGAGCCGGTGCAGAGTACTCGCGAGGGTCTTGTTTGCCATGACTTCGAACACGGGTGCTAAGCTTCGCCCTGGAGGAGTCTTCCCGAGGCGAAGATCTTGAGTTGAGACTTCAACTTGGATCTTGCCTCCTTCAAAAGTTTTTCGGATCGGAAAGGAAGTTTTCGGGAAGATCCCTTTTCATACATTACCCCGCATTTCAAATAGACAAAAGTGGAAAGAACAAGGGTAAAACCTTTGTTTACGCAATTAGTGATAAATTTAATACTTTACAATGCGTGAGAGAGATGCATGCAAGTTAATCCTAGATTTATATTTTATTGGGCTATAGACTTTCTTTCTGAGAACGGCGCCAAAAATGCTTGTTGGTATTTCTAACGTCACTAACTAGTAATGGCGTCGAATGAATATCGATGTTGCTTCAGATATAAAACTAAAAGAAAATAATTCATTGCGCTTCATAGCATATCTCGAAAAGGTTGTCATCCCTATAGTTAAACTACAAATATGCAAGGAATAAAATATTCGTACTATGCCTTGATAACTTCTTAATAAGTAAATAAACAATTATAACGGGTATCCGCAAGCTTACGCATATGAATATACCATTGTAGCATTTTAACCGAGTAAGAACCGGGTGTTGAATTTATATTCTACCACGGGAAAGAAGTCTACTATCGTGAATTAACTATGCATAGGTGTATCTAAACATCTTTAATCATCTAATCATCTCTCGTGTGCAAAGCTTAAGTGTTAAACTTATCAATTACTTAAACAGGATCAAAGTTCACAATAAAGATAATGATAAAGTTCTCGATAAATAGATTCAACCAAAGTCATATCTAAGTGGGCTTAAAATAGAAAGTGTCAAACAAAGGGCGATAGCAATTCATAGGCTAGCTAGCATTAGAAACTCCAATATGTAACTCTAAACTATAAGTTAGGATCTACTCAATTAGTGCAATACATCTAACAATCATCGAAGAAAGACTAATTAAATCCACACATGAGGACGTAATCCGTGAAGACTAAGGCCGAAACTTAGAACAACCCGAATAATATCATCCGCTAGGCCTACATACGAGGGGATGGATTGCAAGGACTCAATGGTGCCGTCACCACCACGATCTACCACACGACCCGGCACATAGGGTGCAAACGCAGTAAATAAGATCTAATCACCACGATTACATCATCTCTACCACTCACCTTCCGATCTAGATGATGAGCGCTATACCGAATCCATGCATGAACATAACAAATGAATTCAACTATGCTAAACGTGTAATCAAAGTAAATACTAGAACAAATAATCTCGAATATAAACATGATCAAGATATTCATATTAAGAACGTGTCTGAACTTGAAGACTACTTACAATGAAGAACTTACAAGAACGAGGCCCTGATCTTGGCCGGCCTCCGACGATCCGAGCGGATTTCTCCCTTCCTACTAGTTCTAATCTTGATTGCTACTCTTCCTAAAGCGATGTTTCTACAGCGTGGGATATGACTTGGATCTTGAAGTTGTTGTTTCTGAATTGAGAACTTGATGATCTAAAAAGGGGGTCTAGGGGTCTATATATATCGGTCTTCTTATGTCCCTTCACCAAGAAGCGATGTGGTACTAATCTTTGATTCATCTCGTGCTTCTACCGACACCCTCGGATCAAACCGACGTTAAACAACCGGTTTAGATTGCGTCTTAGAGGCGGTGGAGGAAGGTTCCGAGAGAGGGCTTGCTTGGCGGCCAAGTAGGGCCGATCGCCCCATTATTGGGCCGATCGCCCGTGGGAGTCCCCCTTGGGTCCCGTCGTGCGTGCGTGGCTTCGGAGTCTTCTAGATGATGTTTTCTTCGGTGTCAAGTTTGGTCCACGCCGGGATTAATCCGGAGCCTTCTAGAGTCTTTCTCGAGTTGGATTAGTTATGTCGCGTAGTCGCATCGGGCTCGCGAACTCTCCGTGTTTTTGCTTAGTCCCCGCAATTCACAACATTACCAAAACCGATGGAAATATGTTAGTGACCCCTATTCTAGGTTGTTATTATTATTTATACCCCTTTCTCATGTTTATTTGATTAATAATTTTATATGATAACAAGTGTCAACACTCACCGGTGTTCTTATTGTTGCCAACTCCGCCCGCTTGAGTCATTGTCGACTTGCCGCCCCGATCACGCTTTTGGTTGTTCTTCTTTGGCGGCTCCGCTTGTTGGTTCTTTTTATTGCCCTTGGTTTGTTTGTCTTTTCCATGTTACGCCCGTTTCTTCAAGTCTCTTCCGATAGTCTTCGCCTCGATCGGATCCGGATCTCGAATCGCTCGCATAGCTCTTGCATTGTTTTTGGTTTCTTTCGTGCCAATTCTCCAAATAATGGTCCTGGCGGAGCCCTCCGATGGTCGCGTCTATTGCCACTTGATCGGGGGCGTCGGGGCCTTCGCCTTCAGTCAGAAGAATCTCCGAAAGTAATCTTTCGGTGGTTCATTGTAGCCTTGCTTGCACTGAACAGGTCCATGGAGGTGAGTGACCGTGCGACCAGTGCCTTTAAAGTTCTCCAAGATTTTGTCGCGGGAGGTTTTCCCATGAGTATATTGTGTTGGGTTTTAACATGGAGTACCAAAGCTAGAGCATCTCCCTCCGCGGCAATTATAATGGCCTTCGCCCGATCGTGTCATTGCCTCCCGCCGAGGCCACCGCCGCCTCATAGCTCATTATGAACCGGTGTGGGTCTGTTTTCCCATTGAATTTCGGGAGTTGGGTGGGCTTGTATCCGTTGGCCATGGTGTCCGCCGAATGCCCTCTCGATAGCGGAGACTTGGGATCAGCTCTTCGGTCCCGTGGGACATCATGGACGGCGAGGGGTTGGGTGAGACTTCTGGCCTGAGGTTCATTGCCACGTGGCTTGGTACAGGGACTGAGGGGATGATGATCGGCGACTGAGTTGGCGGAGGCTGATTGGCAAATTTCATGCTTTGAATCTCTCGCCGCAAGAGCGCCATCTGCCGCTTTGATCTCGGCCGCCTCGCGCCAGGCTGGGCTGCGCCTTGAGGATTTCCTGCGTGGCGGTCGCCGCCCTATCCCTTTCCCCGCTGCGGTCTCTCGGAGTGAGGCCTGGAGGCGACGTAACTCCCGCGATTGGGTGGGGCTCCCCCTCCCCTGTCTGCTTTCGCACCTCCGCTCTGTTCTTCCTCACCCCTGTTGTTCCTCTTCCAACGGAGGGTCTTCCTCCGCCGTGGCGTAGATGCTTCTCGTGCTTAAGCTTGGGCCGGGCGCTTCGGGGGCCTTCGCTCTCGTGGTAGTTCTTTTCCTTTTTGTGGAGCCATGGTTTCTTCTGCCCCCACCCCACGGTGGGCGCCAATGTTGAGCTAGGGGTTCTCCACACGGTGTGCGCCTCCGCCCGTGTGGTGCCCCAGGGGAGTTGGTAGTGGGTGGAGAGAGTTGTTGGACTAAACTGAATAACAATAACACTCATTATGGAATTCACCAACCGCCCTACCGGGGGGAGGACTCCTCCCTATTTATAGTTTCACATTTGCCGAGACACGAGATTCTGATTTGCCCTCTAATATTCTTAGCATATTCCCTTATATCTACACGCCGCTTGGGCTCTTTGTGTACTCTCATGTTCCAGCACCGCCTCTTTCCTGTTGGGCCCGCCTTCTCGGTTTCGATCCCTCGATTGGGAGACCCCCGCGAGCTTCACCTGGTGGTTGTCGGAGACCCGCGCAGCCTGGGTTTATTGGTCGGCTTCGCCCGGTGCCTGGGGAGAAGCGGGCGAAGACGGGGACCTCAGCGATCTCCGTGAGGTCGGGAAGCCCAGTCCCTGCGGAGGCGCCGTCTGGCGGAGATGGGGGCCTCCGCCTGCTCTGGTAGCGGAGGTCCGGGTGTCGTCTGCTTCACCTGAAAGGGAACATCATCGGAAACTCGGTTATCAATACAGGCCTCCGCGTGTGCTTCCTGCTAATGCGAACACCTCCGCTCGGTGCCTCCAGGGTCCGTGCCCCAACACAAGGGACGGTCAAGGCTTGTCACGACCAAGCCGCCTACCCCCTCAACCGTGGCATGCACTCATATTCGCAGGTGTCGTAATACCCGGGCACCATGCCCGCATATTAGAGCACTACTCTTGTCCCCCCTGGATCCCCACTCGTTGAATGGACGGACTAGAACAAGAGCAAACCCGAAGGAACAACGAACCGATATCTCACCTCTAATCAAGTTAGGCATATGATGATCGATGAAGAAATGTGATGAACATGTCAAGATTATGATATGTAAACTATATGCTAGTTCATATACCAACACAAGAACATGAACAAGACTATACTCTAGTTCATAAGTTAGGCCAAGAACATAGATATAAGACTTGCAAATAGAAGAATGGTCCATAGAGAAGATATATTACCAAAGCACTTTCTTCTAGGAGACAAGCCCTCCTTGTAGCTCTTCTACTCCAAGTACTAACCAAGAAAGAAGAAAGAAGAAGAAAGAAGAAGAAGAAAGAAGAAGTAGAAGAAGAGAGAGAGGTAGAGGTGGTAGAGAGAGAGAGATTCTTGGTTTCTTTGGACTCCAAGTGGTGTGTGTTGAGAGAGGGAGAGAGGGGGCCTACTTATACACTTGGAGGAGAGGGGCCTAAATGCTAAATTACACCAAAACCGACCTGGTAAACCTTCCTAATCTGCGCAAACCGACCAACCAAGGGCGGGAATCCCCATTTGGCGAGTGTGCAACCGCCTCCCCGAGGCCGGGCGAACCCGCCTCGGGAGAGGTGCGGCCGCACCAGGTGGTGCGCACGCACCCCCCCCCTCGGCCCGGCCCGGTCTCGGTGGGGTGTCGTCTTCCGTCCTGAAAGTTGTGGGGCCGGGCTTGGCTCGCCCAATTTTGATGTTTTGGGTCGATTTGCTCACGGGCTTGAGTTTTGCAATAATGCGCTTTCCCGGATGGCGTACTTTGGTCGATTTTCCACTTGCTTTTATTATAAATCAGAAAATAAAATTCTAGACACTACAAGTGGAATTTGTTAGTGATAAATGCATATGAGTATAAAAGGTATAGTTTTACTCCCTTTATGGTAGTAAGTTGACGGGAAAAAAATATGTCGTTAGTGACCGTCAACAAAGCCCTACACCACCTGCCGGAGGCCGCAGTAGCGTCGGTGGCCGGAGAGCCGTCCGAGGGGGCTCGGAGGCGGGGCGTCAAATGTAAGCACGAGGAGTCGAGGCAAGAATGTCGGGGCGGACACCGCGGAGGCGGGCGGCGTCAGGAGCCTTCGAATACGCGGCGGAGGTACCGGAGTCGCCCATAAGCGCCCGGGCACCTCCAACCCGACCGGCATCCCGGACACCCCCTCCGAAGGAGCAACACGAGGGGCCCCTCCGCCCCCGTGCGACAAGAAGAAATACCTACAATACCGAGATACCACGCAAAACACTAAGACAAAACAAAAGGGAGAAGAAGAAGAAGAAAAAGCGGGCAACAAGGCAACCAACCTTCCTGGCCGGATCGAGCTCCCGCCTCCGGGCTCCCGCCCTCAAAGCTTCCTGGCCGGGAGCGAGCTCCCGCCCTCCGTCGTACGAAGCGCTTGATGAAGGCCGCCGCAAAGCGCCCACGCCCCGCTCCTCGCATAGCTCCCGACTTCGTCCGTGCTAGGAAAGGGGCGGTGCGGATCCTCGACAACGGCTCGATGCTCGCACTCCAAATGGCGGAGTGCCCCCTCAAAGGCGACGGCGGCGGTGCTGGCTCGAAAGTCGGCGGCGCGGCCACCACCACCCGGGGCTCCCCACCTCCCGGCGCATCCGGGCGCCAACGAGCGGGTCCGGGTTCGGAAGGCGGCCGAAGGAGCACACCCGATTCCGCCTAGGAACGCGTCGGCGCTGCCTTGAAGGCCTCCGCCTCCGTATACCAAGACAGCTCAAGATCATTGAGCCTCTTCGCGAACCGCCACCTCCGCCGCCCGTGTAGCGGGCCTCCAAGCACCTCCGACCCGGCCGTCGTTCCGCCCGAGGATTCGTCGCCCCCCTTGAGATCTGCGATCTCCTTAGAAGCGCTCCCGCCTCCTCGGTGGCCGCCCCGAGCTTACGAGCCTCCCGCCGGCTCTCTTTGAGCTCATCGGAGGCCTTCCTCGCGGCGTCGAGTGGTCGGCGGAGTCCCACCCTCCCGGGACAACCGCCCCGCGCGCCCGGCACCAGCGCTCCGCCGTCTTCACCTTGATATCCTCATGGATATCATGAAGAGGATGGTTCGCCACTTGCATCTCGGCCTCGAGAAGGCGCACCGGTCGAAGACCGGACCGATGAGCCTCCGCTCAACCTCGGGGCGGGCGAATCGGTGTCGCGAGGTCCACACCCGTGTGCGGCTCCACATCAACATCATCGATGCCGATGGTGTCCGCAACATAAGGCAACCTCAAAGCCCCTCCGCTCCCCGGGCGCCTTTCCACTCCCCGGCGGGGCCTTCGGAGGGTCGTCCAAAATTTCACCCTCCGCCCACACATGGCATCGCCGATAGGGGCGAGGCACCAGCGCACTCATGCGGCGGGCCACAAAGAGCCCCGGCTGCGCCGCGCACCACCACCACCTCCGTCGTTGTTGTCGCCCCCTCCTCTTCTTCGGAGGGGCCCGCCACCATGGCCCTCTCCTCCTCAAGCTCCTCGCGATCGGAGCCGTCTTCGGAGGCCTCCCCCTCCGCGGCCTCGTCCTCGGCCACATCCGTGTCGGCCTCCTCGTCGTCATACGGGCGGCCTGCGCATCCTCCGCCTCGTCTTCCTCATCATCGAGATGAGAAAGTAGCCGAGGTCCGCCGTCCGGGACGCACCCAGCCTCCGCACGACCGAACCGCCTCCGGCGGCATGCCGGAGCGGGGCGACGCGCGACCCCACTTGGCGAGGCTCCGGAATGGCCGGGCGCACGCGTGCTGGCCTTGCGAACCCCGCTTCTTCTTGCCGCATCCATGGCGTTGGGTGTCCGCCTCATCGGCCGATCTTTGTACTCAACCCCAAGAAGGTCGAATACCCGGTTCACTCGACGGCGGTCGTCAAGGCGAGCACGGATCCGCCGGATCTCCACCGACTCCAACTTGCCGATAAGAAAGTCGGAGCAGGCGGTGGCCTCCGCCATCACTAGCGCCCAAACTCCACCTTTGTCGCCCTTCGCCGCCTCCATCGGCTCCGGCCATATTTGCTCCAGTCAAGCCTCAACGCCTTTAGCCCCTTGAAAGGCGTCTCCGCCGACTCCACGACATCAAGGGCGGGCACCTCCGCCCATAGCACCGCAGACTGCTACGGCAAATCCTCCACCAAGTCCCGCGCTGGCGTGGCGGGACATGGCGCGGGGCATCCAGCTCCTCGTTGCCGCCATCGTCTTCACAGGCTTCACCTTCGAAGGTTGAGGGACTCCGGCTTTGCCGTGCAGAGCCCCACCGCGTCGTCTAGCTGGTAGTAGAACCAGCGGTCCAGCCATCCGCCCCACTTGTTGCATTGTGCCGCGGGCGGAGCCTCCACCCCGGGCCGCGGGGATGAAGCTACACACGCCAAACAGCGCGGAAGACCTCCCTGCTCTCTGCCGACCGACCGCGGCGCTGGTAATGCACGGTGTGGGCTCCGACAAAACCCTCCACCGTCGGCTCCAAGCCGACGGAGCGGGCACGCCCACCGTGCGTCATGAGGCGTGGGAAGCATGCCGCGATGAGTCGGTGGAAGCGGAGGTTAAACCTCCGCAACACACCCAAAGACGAACTCAAGACACGTGGAAGCGGAGCCCCGCGTGAAAAAACTCTTCGAAGACGATGACCTCCCCTGGCTTCGGGAGGGCACCGTCTCGCCCTCCCCGGCGCCTAAGCGCCTCTTGTGGAAAAACTGGTGCTCCTTCTGGAACTCCTTCAGGGACTTGTCCGTGCACTTGCTCTGGCGGAGCTCGAAGCACTCCACAACAGTCTTGGGCCTCGCAGTCTCCTTAATCCGCGCCATCGAGGGACACTCCGCAACAAGCAGAAAAAGCGACCTCCGCTAAATAGGCAGGCGGATCTAGGACAGCGCAGCGGAAAGAGCAAGAGCGCGGAAGCAGCGGGCGAAAGCGAAAGCGTGAAGAGAGCACAAACCCTAGCTCCCACCAACCGTACATATTTATAGGCCGAGGCGCGGGGAGGGGTGCGCGCGCGGGACTCAGCCGCGAACCCCAAAGACCGCGGCCTGATCCCAAAACAGCGGCAAACCCTCCGACGCACCCACGCGGGCAAAACGAACGGCATCCGTACCCTAAACAAACACGCCGCCCGATCCACGCCACCGCCAAACCGACCAACCAACGACCGTCCAAGCAAAACCAAACCCTAGCGCACGAAGGAACAAAAAGGGCCAAGGCCCACCTCCGAGGCCCACGAGCAGCCGGGGACGCCGCCGGCAGGGCCCATGGGGTGGCCAGCGCCACCCACACGGACCCTCCGGAAATACATTGTCGCCGCTCCGGCCCCCTCGGAGGGAACCAGGACCTTCGAGGGGCTGCTGTTGGGGAGGGCGACCCTCGCCAGCCCCGCCAGCCCCCGCAGCCTCTCTATGGGGGCCAAGAGCTAACCTCCTCTAACAAATCATGAAGTCTTGCAGGGAGCAACAAACGGAGGTGCCCCCCGCGATGACACGGACAGCGAAGCGTCACCCCTTCGTCGAGGTGGTCCCCGGTTGGCAATCGGCCAGAGCATGTCAACCCCTTATGCGACGGGAGCGCTAGCTAGCGGGTCTCCCCAACCAACGCGAGCCCAAGCCGCGAGGGAAGCCAAATAAGAGGCCCCTCCGAACCGCCCCTCCCGCCAGATGCGGGGACCGGGCGGCCGGCAAGGGAAACCCTACGAATCCCATGCGGGAGAATTCACATGTGTATTTCCCTGTCTCGACCTTGTACGAATAGTTACTAGCTTGCCCCTATGGGGGCCCAGTTGTAAGTGTGTGTTCCCCCACCTACCGTGTACCAAGTTGTAAATCAGCCCCTCTGGCCCCTGGTATTCCTATAAATACCCGGGTATGGGCTCAAGGAACAGGATCGGTTATTGGCCAGTTTAAGCGCCATTTACTCATTTTTATCACATCTACGTCTTGCCTCACGCATCGTCTTGTCCCTACACCTTCGGAGGCCCGGCGCCTTCCGATCGCTCCGACCTTCGGCAACCCCAGTGAAGGTCGGGCTGGCCGGAGGCCGCTCCGCACCTCGCCCGCGTTCACGACTCACCCTGTGGGAAGCCCTCGCCCCTTTCCCGCCTCCTCAGGGAGCGAAGGCTAAGGGGGCAGGAGTGATCCCCACACTAGCTTTTGATAATCTCAGCTTAGTGCTTTCTTTTCTGCGCCCCCAAGGTGTTCGATGAAATGTCTAAGTAGCTGTTTATCCTAGTTTCTCACGGTATTTTTGCTAGAATTGTTCTAGGCTCTAGTTTTGTTTCTAATTGTGTTCCTTCAGCTTGTTTTTAGTTATAGTCTCTTAGTTTTTGTAGTAAAGTTAATTTCTTGTCTTGGTTTTTATTTTATTTCCCCTCGCTAATAGAAAATCCCAAAAATCATCTAAAGTTTAATTTAGCCTTTTATCTTGTCTACTTGCTCCCTAGGGTTAGAGTCGTTTTACATTGTGCTTAATAGATATTCCTCATATGTGTAAGTTTTCCCTCTCTTTTTTAGTGTGTGCTTCGTTTCTCTCTTTTTTAGGTGCGTTTTTCTCCAGCGTTCCTGCGTGTGAGAGTTTTTGCTTCTAGTGTGGTTTTTCTCCAGCTTGCCAGTGTGTGTGAGTTTTGCTTCCGAGTGTGCCTTGTGGAGTTCGTTCTTGTGTGAGTTTGCTCTAGAGAGGTTGGGGTTGAGCCGATGACCCAAAATTGAAAAGGAAAATCGAGGCTCCCATTCAACCCTCCTCTCGGTCGCCGCCGGTCCTTCATTCCTCCGTGATGGCGGCGTCTTTGCAGGAGGTGGGCTGCTTTCCCTCACGTGGCCGGCATGGAAGCCGATGGGGGCAGCAGTCGCGGCTATAGTCATGCCAGCCGGTGCTTGTAGCCGTAGGCGATGGCGGTGAGGTCGTCTTCTTCGCGTGCTGCCCTCCTCTCGCTCGATTTCGGCGCGCCGTGGGCATGGTATCACCCGTGGCAGCAGCTGTTGGTGGTGCCCGGTGGCCGATCCGGTGGTACGAAGCCGCATCCATACCCTAGCGATGACATCTGCCTGGAAGCCGGCTGTTGCGGTTGGCTAGAGCGACGAGTTGCCCTAGGGTGGTGGCTGCGGTTATAGTCAGGACAGAGGCGATAGCGTTTTGGGGTGCTAGGTTCGGGCATGTCGTCCGGATCCGTGGCCAATGGGTATGGGGCGGTGCCCAAGATGGTAGGGCGCACGCCTTGCGGTTGCCGGCGACGATAGCGACATCGACGGGTGCTCGGTCGATGGCGGCAGCTTGGCGAAGGCTTCGCATGCGCCCAGGGGTGAGGCTGGTTTTTCAGCATGTTGTCTCGGCGACACAGCCTTTGCGGCTGCAAAGGCACGGCCGGCGCGACGATGCCCCTCCGGCGAGGCTTTTGCCGGACGACCGGCAGCAACGACGGTGGTTGGGATCCATATTCTAGGTCGACGTATGTGTTGGGGGTTATCCTAGGCGAAAGCCTAGCAACGGCGACGCCCGTGGCGTCGCTTTCCCTGTGGGGGATGTCGATCTCTAGCACTTTTCACGGGTGATAACCCGGTCCATTCTTTGGATGAGCAATGGCGGGGCATTGGACGTCATAACCTTCGAAGACGTCGTTGTGGAATTCGACTTGGTCGGGATGTCTCATGGCTGTGAGAGGACATGGTCAGAAGTTGGAGCAGCACTTGTGACATGCTTGTGTTGGGCAATGATGACCTACTATGGTCTCCTGCTTTGGGATTCCGGTCCTGCATCTTAGTTGGGGTTGTCGTTCCTCCGGTGTTGCATGAGTGAGCTTCGCTTTCGTGGTGGTTCTCACCACGTTGGCTGCCTTGTACATAAATTTGCTCTCTACTTATCATGGAAAGCCGGTAACACGGATCTTTTAAGAAAAAAAAAACAATCACGCAGCTGATTCTGTCATGTCCTTGCTGTCAGCATTTTAGCTAATGATACAGACCTTGATTTTTTTTATCATGATACAGACCTTAATTAATGTACAATTTGAGGATCCTTCTGTTGCAAGGATATAACACATTTAACAAATTCAGGTTAGAGGTTGCAATTCTAACTAACAATCTTGGTTGCATAGACATTGCAAAGAAAAGACATCAATCCAAATCATTATACAAATCCTTATTACCGACTCCATGCATCTAGCAAACAGTAAAAGTTATCAGGAAAAACAGAAGGAAAAGGTCCATCGACCTTGACGCTAAGCAGGATTCATGTACTCATAGGGTCATCAGTTTGGAGTAATCATGCAGTCGTGATCCAATGGTCATGATCGCAGAAACGTAGGAGACTGTTGAACGTTAGAAGAGAAGCAAGATGCGAAAGTTGACCAGGTTGCATGGATTTCAGACATATTTGGTTATCGAAACTATAGACATCTGTATTCTGGTCCAGTCCTTAATTCATCTGAAACTAAGATAGAAGTTAAGGTCAGATGAAAGGTGAACAGGATCGAAGAAAGAAATAACAAAAAGCCAGAGATATGGCACACCTGAACTTTCATCCGCATATCTGATGCTTGGGATGATTGGGATGGATTTCAACTGCATGCCTCAGAGCAGCCTCCAATTTCTTTACCTCTGCCCTGGTAGCGCCTCTAGAACGCAAATAAATTTTGACATCCTGGAGTGATGACAGGTTCCCCAGGCCCAACTCAGGGCCATCGCCATTGCCGGTGATTTGTCTAGCCGCCCGTACACAGTACTCAAAGTAAAGGAACTCCAGCCTCGGCATAGCTCCTTGCTGAAACACTATAGGCCCTATAGATCCACCGAACTGGAAGGATACAAGGCATGGGAATAATCCAGCACCAATGATGAATCCCCCAAGGGTTCCTAGACTTTTTGGATCCACCGACAGTTTTAGCAGACGGAGAGCGGGCAACCTCCCAAGGATTTCAAGATTGACCTGCCCTAAATCCCTCACAGTAATGGATAGGTATTCAAGATCCAGTAGATAAGACTGATTCATCCATGCTGGCAGTGTTGAGAACCAGCATGGCCATTCTATATCCAATCTACAGAGATGTCGAGGGGCAAGGCATCCAATCCACCAATGTCCCATTGATTATCTCCAAAACTCTTGATTTGTAGATACTGGATTTTTAGCAGTTCGGATAGGCACTCCACCAGCTTTCCACTCCAGCCAATGAAAAGCAAAATATGAAGCACCCTCAGATTCATCAGTTGGCCCAACTCTTCTATAATGTCAATGGAGGCGGTAATATCTAAAGTTGACAACACTTCAAGATTTGTTAGCCTTCCAATCCCACATGGCACTCTAGTAAACTCATCAATGTACAGGCAAATCAAACTTGTGAGCTGAACAACAGTTGATGGCAAGCTAAACATATTGTTGCCCCTCACATCCAACGTCTGTAGAAATTTTAGGACTCCTATTTTTTCAGGAAGCTGAGCAATGTGCGTGGCAAATAGTCCTAGGTATCTCAGGTGAAATAAATTCATAAGGTACTCAAGGCTGTAACCACGTGAAAGATCAGAATCTTGTAAATTCAGGACACGTAGAACTCGGAATCTCCAAAGGACTGGCATTACACAAAATGCTGATGGAAAGACAATAGCTGACCTTACATGTTCCAATCTTGCAATATGTAGAGGCATATCATTATCCTCTTTACCATATTGAAGAGACAACCTCCGATACAACTGTGATCGCGATATGTACTGCACACCATTTAATATAGTAACTAAATTTTCTTCACTTGACAAGAAGGAAATAAGATCGTGCACCATATCATGTACATGACAAGCATATATCAAGCCAGTGTACCTCTCATGTATTGGTTGGATCATACTTCTGTTCATGAGTTCATTGAAGTACCTGTCTCCAATTGCAAATAGGCTCTTACCTTGTTTTCACATTCAATAAAGCCTTCGGCTATCCACATCCATATCAACCAATCTTTTTCAATTTTATAATCTTCAGGAAACATGCTTAAATATAATAAGCAAGTTCTGAGATGGGAGGGCATTTCATAATAGCTAAGTGACAGTATCTTTCTCATATAAACCACATCAGTACTATCGCTAAAACCAGTGCCAATTGAATTGCACACATCATACCAATCACTCTCATTTCTTGCTTTAGATGCTAGAAGACTAGCCATTGTAACAATAGCCAAGGGAACACCACCACATTTCTTTAGTATTCTCTCGGATACTTTAGCCAGCTTGTTATTTGGACATTTCTCTCTGTCTTCAATGTTGTCTTTGTTTTTCGTTACCAAATATTCTTCTGTACAATAACTTTTGGGAGTTACTAAGGGAAAGGGGTTTCAAATTGTAAGCGCCACCAACTTCTTCCGCCAACACCAAAATTACGCGTTGTTGTGATAATTATATATCCAATATCATTATCAGGCAAAGCACATTTAATCATTTGCCAGACTGAGATATCCCATATGTCATCAACTACAAGAAAATACCTACAGGAAAGTTATTAGCAAAAACTAATAAAATTATAATGGGAAGTTCTACTATTGTTCATGAACCAAACTGTGCAAATTAAACTAACTAGAATATTGCAAATGAACTCATGAATTAGACTAGATTAGCATTTCCATAAACAAAAGAAGTCGACTCAGAATCTTAGCGCACCACCTCCCCCCACCCCCCAAAAAAAAAAAAAAAAAACACCATGAGAAAAGTCACTGTTGCTCATATTATTTCCACTTAACAATGATTTTAAAACATAACCGCTGTATTTTTTTATAGAAAAGGGTCTCCCCTGCTTTTATTTTACCAAAAGCAAAATAAGTCTTTTACAATTCTAGTTCTTGGCCAAAGACCCGCCCCTGGAGGCAAACGCAAAACCAATCAACACATTATTACATCACACAGTTAATAGATGTTTGAAAAAGCTCAGGCTGATTCGAAATGGCTGAAGCCAAGTGCCGAGCAACCAATGGATCCGATGATGATGAATATGTTGTCGCCAGCATCCACAACAGTTGCGGCGTCAAGCTTGCATGCACATTTCTCATGAAGCTTTTGTTTGGCCCTAGGATGCCGTATTATGATTGAGGGAAAAAAAAACTTAACTGCGGCAAAAAAAAAAAAATTCATATGCACACACTAATTGCAGGAATGCTTGTGCTTCCATACCTTTTTATATTGAAGGACTTCTCTGACTTCATTGATAAGCTGCTGCTCGTCAAGAAAAGTTTCGTCGATGTTGTCATTGTATTTTCTTTTTTTTTTTACAAGGGTTGTCATTGTATTTATTCCTATCAACTTGATAAAGGATGTCCATGAATAGTTTATTCAAGTCAGGGGTTTGAGACACTGATACAAAAGCATAGCAATCGAACTGTGCACTAATCTTCTCATACACTGCATTAGCAAGAGTTGTCTTTCCCAGCCCACCAATTCCAACAATGGAAAGTATCTTGCCTTGCTGTGAGGGTACTCTGTTGTCTCCTATCAAAATCTTGATTAACTCATCTCTTGTTTCATCGATGCCAACGAGCTCTTTAATCATTGTGTACTGAGAAAATAATCGTGGGTCCACGGTAGTTGTGGTTGGTTTATCAACACCAAGGTTAACATCGTACCTGGGACACCTCTCGTGCACCTCTGAGACACGCCTCTTGATGTCTCTGATTGCAATAGCAACAAAATGGCGGGTAACATTCTTTTTGATTACATTAGAAACTTCGGCTGATAATCTCTGCAATGGAGTATTCAACTCTGCTGACTCATTGTGCTTGCGAGAAATCGTCATGAATGAGTCAATAATGTCCTCTATGTCATCAGACAGCTCGCTCAGATCTCTGGCCCAAATATTGTCCTCAATGTCAAGCTGGGTCGACGATTGTATCGAGACCTTCTTCTTCAGGGCACCCTCCATGCTCTCGAGCTCAGATTGAATAAACATGATCTCACTCTGCGCCCCCTTTGGCGCTTTGCACTCATCGGTGAGAACACCAAGCTTCGTGATGACATCGGACAGCGGCCCCGTTGCGGTCTCCATGGATCTGTCCTGTGTTAGCTTTAGCTTTATGTGTTTCATTTCCATTTATGTAATCCCGTCGATGAACATTGTTTAGGTTGGTTAGGCACGTAGAATCACGTGGTGGTTCGAGATGTGCGTGAACCACGCTTGTGACCGCGGCGCATTGTGGCCCCGCCGCGACGTCGTCTTGCATGTCCCAGCGGGCGTTCCGGAAAATCGGATGATCGTTGGAGGCGCCGTGGGCGGGGGGGGTGTAAGGCCTTGAGCCATATATAAACCAACAAAGATCGCATTGGTGAGGTGCCCGCATTTGGCACGAAATTCTCGGAGTGTCTGTTGCATCTACTGTTCCTGCTCGCGCACACGCCACGCCGTAGTTCCAGGTCGACGCGGCTACCACCTGCCGGGGCTGCGCCACCGCCAGGCTTGCTCATCGCCGGCCTGGTTCCAACATCTGGTATCGGAGCGAGGATCGACGTCGTGATCGTGGTGAAGCTGTGCTAGGCGAAGAGGAGAAGTGATGACGAAAGGCAAGGAAGGCGAGAGCTCGGGGTCCGGTGGTGTCAAGGAGAGTTCGTTGATTTGGCCGATGCTGTCACGCTCCAACTATGTGGAGTGGGCTATGCTGATGCAAATCAACCTGGAGGCTTTGGAGATTTGGGAGACCATAGATCCCGGTACAAATCCCAAGCGAGCTGAAGATCGGCAGGCGATGGGCGCCAAATGATGAGATCAGTCCCAAAGGAGATGTGGGGAGCGCTCGGCGTCAAGAAGACCGTGAAGGAAGCATGGGAGGCGGTGAAAACCATGAAGGTTGGTGCGGATCGTGTGAAGGAGATCACAGTCCAGAGGCTCGTCAAAGAGTTCGAGAACGTGGAGTTCAAGGACGGCGAGACGGTGGAAGACTTCGGCATGCGGATCGTGAACCTCGTCGCCACCCTTAAAACCCTCGGTGAGACAATAGATGAAACTCGTGTCGTCAAGAAATTTCTACGTGTGTTGCCGTCCAGATTCAATCAGGTTGCAGTATCTATTGAGATGTTCTCTGATATGAAAAAACTAACAGTGGAGGATTTGGTTGGGCGACTGCAGATGGCCGAGGATCGTTTTGTCAGCACTGATGATCAGATCACCGACAAGATGGGTCGGTTGATGCTGACCGAGGAGGATTGGTTTGAGAAACACAAGCACCGTTTCCAATCTAATCACCCTCGAAGTGAAGGAGGCAACAACAGTGCAGTGCAAGGCAAAGGGAAACAACCTCAGAAACATGGTGATGGAGGTGCACCCAAGAATGCCGGTGGTGTCAACTTGACCTCTGAAGGTACACCTCGCCGAAAGGGAAGGTGTAGAAATTGTGGCATTTATGGTCACTGGGCTGAAGATTGTAAGAGGCCCAAGAAACAGAAGAAGGAGGAGAAGCAGCAAGAGGCAAACGTCGTGGTGGGTGGAGCTGATCACAATGCAGATCGTTTCCTTGCTGTAGCCAGCAACATCACCATGGAGCCAGTTGAAGTGGTGCATCTGTCAGAAAAGAAGGTGATGCCTGTGGAATGCCCTGAAGGTGTGTGGGTGCTAGATACAGGTGCTAGCAATCATATGACAGGATGTCGTGCTGCTCTCACTCATCTGAATGAAAGAGTTCGAGGGACTGTCAGATTGGGTGATGGTTCCACAATGGAGATACAGGGTCTTGGATCCATGGTGGTTCAGGGTCGACAGCAAGAGCATAAGGTACTAACTGACATTTACTATATTCCCAAGTTGAAGAGCAATATAGTCAGTTTAGGCCAGCTAGAAGAAAGGGGTTTTGAAGTTTCCTTGAAAAATGGAAGGTGTAATGTGTTTGATCTTGATGGACACACACTGCTTATTTCTGCCCCTAGAGCTGCAAATCGCCTGTATACTCATAGTTTCAGTCTGGGTACACCTATTTGTTTGTTGAGTAAGCTAGATGATGATGCTTGGAAGTGGCATGCAAGGTTTGGTCATTTGAACTTTAGAGCCTTGAGAGATCTTGGCCGAAAGGGCATGGTGTCTGGGATTCATGTGGTTGATAGAGTTGAACAGGTCTGTGATGGTTGTGTCATAGGCAAACAACATCGAATTCCATTTCCAAGTGTTAGTCAATATCGTGCTGAGAAGGGTCTTGAGTTGCTCCATGCTGATTTGTGTGGTCAGATCAGTCCACCAACTCTAGGTGGCAAGGCATATTTTTTGCTTGTTGTAGATGACTATAGCAGATACATGTGGGTGGAGATGTTGAAGACCAAGAGTGAAGCACTGGCTTATTTCAAGAAGGTGAAAAATAGAGCTGAAACTGAATCAGAAAACAAGCTCAAAGCATTGAGGACTGACAGAGGTGGGGAATTCAATTCTACTCAGTTCAGTGTCTTCTGCAATGAGTTTGGTATTAAGCACTATACCACCACTCCCTATACTCCCCAGCAAAATGGGGTGGTGGAACGTCGAAACCAAACAGTGGTGGAGATGGCTCGGTGCATGATGAAAAGCAAAAACATTCCAGCATGTATGTGGGGTGAAGCAGTAGCAACTGCTGTTTATGTGCTGAACAGGTCACCAACCAAGAGCTTAAATGGTGTCACACCATATGAAGCATGGCATGGGAGGAAGCCTAGTGTGAAGCACATGAAGATTTTTGGATGCATTGGTCATGTAAAGAAGGTTGGACCTGGCATTCAGAAACTGTCTGACAGATCTCAGAAAATGGTGTTCATTGGCTATGAGGAAGGGACTAAAGGCTACAGGATGTTAGAACCTGAGTCAAGGAGACTGCATATCAGTAGGGATGTGATTTTTGAAGAAGATCAGGCTTGGGACTGGACCAGCTTTGCTGCAGAAAACAGTCAGTTTGATCAGTTTATTGTTGAGTTCCCGGTTACTGTGGCAGATCCGACAATAGGTGAAAATGCTGCAGATTCAGCACCTAGCAGTCCTGGTGACAGTTCAGCTGCATCTACCTTGCCTCAAATGTCACCTGGGAGTTCCCAGGGATCTGCTAACATGAGTACACCACCAGCAACACAGTCAGATCATCAGTGGGTCACACCTCCACATGGGCAGGAGGCTGATTCAGAGGGAGTGCCACTCAGGTACAGAACTTTGTCAGAATTGTTTGACCACACTGATGAGGTGGAGGATTATGAATATAGTGGCATGTGTTTGCTAGCTGCTGATGAGCCTGTCAGTGTGGATGAGGCCCTTGAACAAACCTGCTGGAAGGAGGCAATGCAAGCTGAGATGACAGCAATCAGAGATAATCAAACCTGGTCTCTGACAGCTCTTCCCAAGGGTGCTAGAGCAATTGGGTTGAAATGGGTATTCAAGGTGAAGAGAGATGCTGCAGGAAAGGTTGTGAAGCACAAGGCAAGGAGTGAGGCTGCTGTGTGTACAGCTACGAGCTAGAGTATTTGGATGGGCACAGAGGACGGAAGAGCGCGAGATAGAACTCACAGAGCCGCCGGCCACCGCTGTTCCTCTTGAATCCCGCTCGCCTTCTAAACGGATCTGGCGGCTTCTCGCCGGAGTCAGTTAACGGAGGAGTTGCTGCTGCTCGCTAGCTGCAGCCTTGCAGTTGCTAGGAACAGATGGGAGGGGACAAGTTATCGTGGTGCTACAGCAAAAGGTAGAAAATTAGTATATCGATGCCCTCTTCCACATGCCGGGTCCCCTACTCGTGAGAACAGCGTTTTCTGGGCCGCTCCCATAGTTGCCATGTATTATCTTCGTTCTCCTATTTCCATGCGGCTAAATTTAATGAAGACCATCATTTAATAGTGATGTTTTTCTGATGAACACTACTATGTGCAATATTGATTCTGCTAGAACATACTATGCAACTATATATAGCAATTAGTTAGCTGTTAGACACTACTATGGGGCTATATATTTTTTTTTAGATAAAGGATGAGAACACCCGCCTCTACGCCCGTGGACGTACACAACCAATTACATAGATTACATAAATCATAAAAAGATAAAAAGCGAACCAGTCTGTAAGACGGACAAAAGAACTAAAGCAAAAATATATGCTTCCACTCTCCATTTGACTGTTGTATTGCTCATTAAGGAGAGTGAGCTCTTAGTTTGCTCAACATACTGCAGCTGCGCCCAGAAACGTAATCGACGCGTTCCCGTAAGATAGCCGGCGAGGCACAGCAACGAGTTGACTCCATACACGCAGGTGAAAAGGAAATGCTCCAAATGATGCCTTCAGGAAGGAGATTGACATCCGCAGACGCCGCCACCACCGCTGGAAAGCACAAAAGGTCTTTGATCAAGACCGGCCCGGCGAATAAGAACTTCGACGATGCGCCAATCTGCGCCAATACCGTCGGCCCGCAGAACCGTGCTAGGTTTTCACCCGCTTGTTGAACATCAAGCGCCCGCATCCGTGCTCCGGGAGAACTCACGCCAGATTCTTGCAGGCCGTCGACCCAGGAGGAGACGCGCTGAGGATCGGCGTCCATGGACTCCCAGGCTGCGGCAGCACCAGATCCATGCCCACCTGGCGCCCAGTCCGCAGGATCAGAGGGGGGCACGGGGGTTGCATTGCGATTGCCTTAGATATCAATCGCACGATCCGACACGGCAGATCGGCCACGGTCATTGTGAAGCCCAGCCGGAGGGGAGTGGCCGTCGGCGTAGATCATACGCCCCGGAATCGGCCGGCGGCCAGCCGCCCGGTAACTCGCCGGAGGAGCACGGACATGCGGTGGACGAGGGGTGGGACGGAGAGGATGGCGCGCAGCACCACGCCAAGCTGCGGTGCCTTGGATCCGCCGGGACTCGGCGGCGTCCGTCCGCCAGCGCGGAAAGGACGCGGCGTGGTGGGGCGCCGCCCGTTGCCACCTCGCCCGCCGTCCACCCCATCCATGGAACCGGACCGGCTACGGACGCCGCAGGCGACGCGGGAGGGCACGGATCCACCATCCCCCCTGCCGCATCCGCTTGGGGGAGAGGTAGATCCGCCTGTGACGTGCGCCGTCGGAGGTGAGGCCTCCGCCCGTGAGCGAGCGCCTCCTCACTAGACAGCAGACGAGCACGGTGGAGAAGGCCCCCCGCCGCCTTCCTCACGCCGGCCGAGTGGAAAGGACCGCAACGCCGCGGACAGCCGGTGCGTCACGAGACTCGCGCGTGTGGGGCGGATGGCCGCTGCGTGAGATCCCGCGACGTGACCAACGCAAGCGACAACGCGGCGATGGGCTGCAAACGCCACCATGGACGAATGGCGGCGGCGAGCCGAGAATCAAACCCGCGACGGGGCGACCCACAATAGGCTGCACGGGCGGCGGATGACCGAGCTCCCTATGCGGCTATATATATGTTTGAATTTAGGGCCTGTTTGGGACTACTCCGCTCCCGTTTTTTGCGGCTCGCTCCCACCTAACTCCACCATGGAGTGGCTCCATGGTGAAGTTCATGGAGTAGGTGGTACCGTTTGGCATACAGCTCTGCTCTAGCTCTAGGAATGACTTGTTTACATGGAAATGGTCCATTATACCCTTAATTGAAATTACACTTGATATTTTTTAAGAGAATAGAAAAGAACATTAAAGGAGGCCATAATTTAAATTTAAATATAAATACAAATAATTGTCCCCTAAATTGTAAATGGTAGAGGAAAGAAAATTATAAAATTGACGGCCATGGAAGGCTGTGTACTGCCTATGTACTGCTTGATAGAATTGACGAGAAAGAAAATTACAAAATTAGTTAATTGGAGAAAAAAACAAATAGGCTTGATATAAAATTGACGACCATGGAAGGCTGTGTACTGCTGCTGCTATACTACTCCACCGCCCGACAAGCACTGGACTCACGGCCAGGCCTCTGCCGCCACTGCGGTGCTGGCTTTCGGCCTCCCGGCTCGGTGGCCCGCTTCGGTCTCGGGGACCCGCTGGCGACATCGCATAGCCGAGCGGCCGGAGAAGATGAGCATCGAACTTCCATGGAGTAAACTCGTAGGAAATTTATGAGCTTCAAAAAAAATTTGGGGATGGAAGACGGAGGAGATTTGGGGGCAAGAAAAGAGAGAATCGAGTAGAGGATCATCGGATCTATCATCTCCGGCAATCACCTCGTCGGATTGCTCGCCGTGGTGGCCGAAAAAGCGGGCGGCGGCGCTATGGTTCGTGGTCGAGAGGGAGCGCCGGGGAGATGACGGGAGGGAGGCAGGGAGCGACGGGTGAAGGGGTACGGGCGCGAAGGAGGAAAAGAAAGAACGAAACGTTTTCTTTTCTTTGTGTAACCGGTGGCAATACGGGTAATAACCTCTCAACTCCGTGAGTACATATGAAATGTGGGTTTCTCGAGCACCCTTGAGGAGCTGGAAAAAATATGGAGTTGGGCTTCAACTCCACCTTTTTCCGGCGTAGTTTGTGGAGTTGGACCTGTTTGGCAAGAAAATTTAGGAGTGAGTGAAAAAGGTGGAGTAGAGCCCTAAACAGGCCCTTAGGATCAGGTTTTTACATGGGATCCACATGTAGATCTATCCACACTAGTCTCCACGAAATATAGGAAAAACTGATGTGGCACGTCATTTCAAAAAAAAAAAAAAAAATTCTATCAATTTTATTCTAGCCAAACTTTTGCATACAACATGAGGTTTTAATTTTGTAAGGTGGGGCCCACATGACGCCATATTAATTCTAGTATTATTACTGACAAATACATGGCCCATTAGCCGAACCACCCCCACCCCCACCCCCACCCCCACCCCACCCATTTTGCGTAAAAATGATAGAAATTTGCTCCGACCCATAGTACATGTGCTCCGCATAAATAGTTAGCGTGTGTGTGATTTGATAAATTAGTTAGTCCATGATCTACTTGTTCCTCAATTTTTTCGTTTGTTTATGGAACGAAGTAGTATGATGATTAGCATCCCATTCCTCACAAAGCTACTAATCAATACTGCTACGAGATTTAAAGAATGGATTATTGATGGACCACCTCATCTAGGATGCACTAATTCAAACCAAACACACTCTATAATGCCCGTGGTTGACACAAATTCGACCAGTGGTACAGTATGGTACGTGCTACTGTGCAAACACAACATTTTTAGTGTCCCATGGACATTTGAAGCGATAAACAAACCAACATGACTTCTTCAGAAAAAGATAAACAAACCAACAAAAGAATTGTGACTGGCTCGTTGTACTGATCCACAGAACAGAGCATACCGAAAACAGAGGATGCTGTCACCACTGTCCGTACCCCCAAAGCAGAGCATGTCCTTAAAAATACTCCCCATAGGAAGATCCCAGATTTCCCCGGCACAGCATCATCGAGATGAACAGCCCATATTTGTGTTGTGCTTGGATAAAAGAGTGACATTTGCCTCCAACGACCTCCAAGTTGCTGTAAGCGTGTGCTAGACACATATCATGGTTCCATGTTCAAGCAGAGCCAGAGCCAGGCTCTTTTTGAGATGGTCATTGGTAGGCTGCACGTGACTAGAATGTGGGGATTGTCACCACCCACGTTTTCCCTTACTGACATTCCATCGAGCACCTCATTGGCGTCAAGTACCACCAGCTCGCCCGTGGGCCATGTCCACAGGGCAGATGCGGTGGGCGATGAATCGGCACATGTTTGGAATCCTCCCCGATGTCGCTCTCGCTCCTCTGCGCGTCACGTCCTTTCCGTCTTGCGGATGGCAGAACGAGCTTAGTCAACGCAAAGAGCAGACGTTTCAGCCCAACAGCCTGGCGCAGACCAGGATTCCAAACAGGCCTGTTTGGGGACTGGTAGTGCAATATATAATGCACGATCTGGCGAGTCACTTGATATCTGGAAAAAAACGGAAGCACACACATGGATCTGTCGCAAGACTAGGAAGCATGCTCTGTTTTGGTAGGCCGACAATAGTGGCCGCATGCTCTGTTTTGGTGTGCTCTGTTCTGTTGGTATGCAGTAGTTTGTGCCCTCCTGGCTGGCTTGCTGCACATCCCTCTTACCCGGGCTACTGCTTCTAATAGAGCTCATACTCTCTATAAAAAAAGTCACCCGTAGGTAGAACCCAGGTTGCAACCAAGGTCCAGCCTAAGGCCACGTAAATACAACCCGTGAAACCGGTCGTCGATGGTTTTGAAACCTAAACCACCAAACTATCCGTGAGTAGTGTACTCCTTATGCATCCGATCGACACAGTCACTCCATGCACACAGGCAATTGTCAATGACCCCAGACGTCAGCCACCACGGGTTGTCAGCCGCCGCTATGGTCCTCGGTCCAAACCTTACGTCCGCCCTTCACCGCACCCGATCCTTCGGCATGACACGTCCCTACTTGACCTTCTCCTCACCATCGACCATCGCCTCCGAGCTCCACACATGCGCACCACAAGTCAAGTCACATGCACACATAGCTTTTGGAATGCTAGGATTAGTTAGATGAACTCAATCTATTCACAGATCACATTGGCAATCACTCATCACAAAACGAATCAAGGTTACTTTTGAACCTTGTATTTGCATACAAGTTTTATGAGATGCAATGAATTTCATAGGGATGAAACTTGTCTACCACTATTTCCAACACATGGCAATCGAAATAGTAAGATGGAACACCAAATGAGACTTAGCCACTTAATTTATTTTACAACTCGTATAAACACTCGTGATTTTTGACTTCAAAAGAGTATGATCAAATAAACCATTGTTTACGAAGTGACTAGAGGGTAGCTTTCAAAGAAACAGACAGGCACGACCGGTGAAAAGATGATTTGCAGCCGCCATGTACGACAGTCAAGGCTACTAGGAGGAAAATTGAAGCGTATATAATATTTAAAATAAAAAAAAGAAGCTTGGGAGTGAGAGGTTAGACGATAAGAACTTCACTTCCATCCGGGCTTTTCAGGTCAATGTCCAATTTAAGAGGCAACAACGGCGGGCGCGCGAGGCGTGGGTTCATAGCAAGTAACAACCTACCACTAATCTCTTCCATTTCTTGCCAGTGTTGCCTTCTAACGTCCAACCTAACAACTGCACGCCCTATGACCACATCAGCTTCTTCCTCTTCCTGTTCCAGAGCACCATTAAAGGCCACTTATTTGTAAAGCTGGGTGTTGCAGGGCAAGCTTGATCCAGCGATTCAGCCAGGAGCAACCGGTGAGTCTTAGCTTTGAGTTTTTGTTTTTCTCATGATTTCTCGGCTAAATACAAGCATGCACCGTGCAGATCCATGGAGCTCGTGACAGGGGCACTGCCAAATGTCATCTCCAAGCTCGGTGATCTGCTCGCCAACGAGTACAATCTGCAAAAGGAGGTGAAGGGGGAGATCAGGTTTCTTCAATCCGAGCTCGAGAGCATGAAGGGTGCCCTTGAGAAGCTCTCCAGGTCACCAGCAGTCCAGGTTGACATTCAGGACAAGATCTGGGCCAGGGATTTGAGGGAGCTCTCCTATGATATAGAGGATAGTATTGATACTTTCATGGTCCAAGGCGAGAGCAATGAGTCTTCCAAGCTACATGGCATCAACCAGTTCATCAATAGAAGTGTCGATTTGTTCAGAAAGGGCAAGGTTCGCCACAGGATTGCTACTGAAATAAAAGAAATCAAGAGCCGTGTCATAGAGGTGAATGACCGGCATCGCAGGTATGAGGTCAAGCTTGATGTTGTTAAGCCTACTGCTTCTACCATGGATCCCCGTCTATTCACTCAGTACACGGTCCAGAAAGAGCTTGTTGGCATCAATGAGACAAGGGATGAGCTAATCGAGTTCTTGATGGAAGAGAACGGAGTGCCCATACAAGGCAAGATAGTTTCGATTGTTGGATTTGGGGGGCTTGGAAAGACAACTCTTGCTAATGCAGTGTATCAGAAGATTAGAGCACAGTTTGACTGTTGTGCTTTTATTTCTGTATCTCAAGCTCCTACTTTGAGAAAAATATTCAAGGGCTTGCTGTATGAGCTTGACAACAAAAAATATGATAGGATCGATGAAAAACCATGGGATGAGGTGCATCTCCTCAATGAACTCAGAGAATTCCTGCAATATAGAAGGTATGGAATCATTGCAGCAGTAAATTTGAACATATGTAATTCACTTTTCACTAATAGTTCGTGGCATCCGTTTTACAGTACTAAGACACAAAAGAACCACTTAAGATTTCTTCTCATCACTATATATTTATTGGAAATTAAATAGCACTAATGACAACAAACTTTTTCCCTCATTGTAGTTTTCTTTTGTTTTGCTAAAGAATCGTAGTGTGAATACTTAGTCCACTGACATGCTCATCCGATAATTACTGAAAATTCGCAATTAGAAAAAAATTGAACGTCCCAATCTATCCGCTAAATCTGAACATTAGAACCTAACTACTGAATAATTTAATTACTTATGACTTACCCTTTGTGCAGCTACTTCATTGTTATTGATGACATATGGGAGATATCAGTTTGGAGAATGATTAGATGTGGTTTACCTGATAATGATGTTGGATACAAAATTATTACAACAACACGGATTTCTGATGTTGCGGAAGAAGCTGGTGATGCTTACAAGTTGAAACCCCTTTCTTTGAGCAACTCCCGAAAATTACTATATAGAAGAGTATTTGGTCATGAAAAACAAAGACAACAACAAAGATATAGAAAAAGCCCTGACGAAGAGCTAACGGAAGTATCTGACAGAATACTAAAGAAATGTGCTGGTGTGCCCTTGGCTATTATTACAATGGCTAGTATGCTCTCTAGTAAAGCAAGAAATAAAATGGAGTGGTATGAGGTGTGCAACTCCATTGGTACTGGTCTTGAAAACAGTCTAGATGTGGAGAATATGAGAAAGATCTTGTCCTTTAGCTATTATGAAATTGAGAAAGATCTTTTGATATGGATATGGATAGCTGAAGGCTTTATCCAATGTGACAAACAGGGAAGGAGCTTATTTGAACTTGGAGAGAGTTACTTCGATGAGCTTATACAAAGAAGTATGATTCAACCCATATATGATGTATATGATGATATGGTATATAAATGTCGGGTACATGATATGGTGCTCGATCTTATTTGTCACTTGTCCAGTGAGGAAAACTTTGCAACTATATCAAATCAGTCAGATCATGGACCTCCATCGTATTTGATTCGGAGGTTGTCCATTCAAGATGGAAATGAAGAACATGCTGTGACTTCTGCTACTAGGACCTTGCAACAGGTCAGGTCAGTTGTTGTCTTTCCATCTGTGACTTGTCAACTGGTCTTTAGTAGCTTCCATGTTTTACGTGTACTGGATTTACAAGATTACGATCTTTCACAAGGTTACGACCTCAAGCAACTAGGGAATTTGCTTCACTTGAGGTATCTAGGACTAAGAGGAACAAACATTCACCATGTTCCTGAAGAAATTGAAAAGATACGATTTCTACAAACATTGGATGTGAGGAACAATGCAATCAGTGACCTGCCGTCGACAGTTGTTCAACTCAGACATTTGATGCGCCTGTGCTTCCACGGGTTTGCGAGAGTTTCGAAGGGGATTGAAACCTAACAAGCCTTCAACATCTGTTTTATTTAATGATTGAAGAAGACACTGTTTACATTTTAGAAGAGTTGGACCAGCTAACTGAACTGAGGCTGCTCCATGTTATTTTCTTCAGTGAATGGAGCGACAAGCTAGTGAGGTGCCTAAACAAGATGCAAAAGATACAACATCTGTGCATCGATGTCTGCATGGCTAAACGGAGCATGGGTGGATTGGATGCCTGGGTTGCCCCTCGACATCTCCATAGTATGGATACCATAAAGAGCTGCTGGTTCTCAGCACTACCGGCTTGGATGAATCCGTGTCATATGGCAGACCTGTCCTCTGTATCCATCGCTGTGACACAGTTACACAATGCCGATTTTGAAATTCTTGGTAGGCTTCCAGCTCTCCGCCATCTAGATGTGCTAGTGGACCATGAGGACCTTGGAATACTTATGTGTTTTGTCATTGGTTCTGTCTCATTCCGACGCTTGGTATACTTCGGGTTGGAAGGATTTGTGAGGCCTGTGGTGTTTCAGCAAGGAGCTATGCCAAGGCTCAGAACCTTTCGCACCCCGTTCTCTGTGCTGGAGGCAAGAAAAATCATGAGCAGCGATGGTGATATCGACTTGGGCCTAGGAAATTTGCCATCACTCCAGGAGATCACACTTTGGTTGGATTCTCAAGGCGCTATAGAAGAGGAGGTGAACGAGTTGAAGATTATGCTATGGCATGCCACTAAAATCCATCCCAATCATCCGAGCCTTCAAATAAATGGCCACTCTGAAGATGAAGGTTCTACCTGCTCAAATTGTCCCTTATTACTACTTCGACTCTTCCCCATTCTTCTGACACTAATTTCTTCTGCTTGTCTGAATTTCAGATAACCAATAATGGACTAGAGAATAGATACGCTATGCAGGTGAAATTTGTGCTGGCTACATCTGATTCTCTCTCTCTCTCTCTCTCCTTTTCAAAACCTTGTTTTTCTCTCTTTCCTTAAACAAGGAATCCTCTGTTTCAAAATGAGCTGGGTTTGATCGAGTCCCTCACATACCTATAAAGGGCGACCTGGAGGTCAGGAATGAAGACAAACACCAAGATTTTCCTGTGACAGAGCTGAGCCTATATTTTACGGGTTTTTTATTAGTTTGCCACTTTTACGTATGACAACCAGCTGTGTGTCAATGACATGTGAGGTCATGGTGGCAAATATGAGTCAATGACATGTGGGTTCGTGGTGGCAAATAAATAATAGTGGCCGTAAGAGTGGCATTGTATTGTAACCTCATATTGTAAATTGCAGATGCTGTGCACATGATATGTAAACGTTTGTAGGGTGCATTAACGTTCCTGTAATGTTGTATATAAGTGATTGGCTACTTGGGGCTCAAAGACCAAATTCGTTTGCTGAGTTATTTCGTACACTTTTACGGATTCCACTGCAGGGTCACATGGATCTTGAGTCTATCCTTTTGGACCGCATACATTTATAATGTTGTGTACTAATACTGTAATGTTTTTAGTACACTAAGTTTTCTATTCGTCGTGGGCGACTCGGGTGGCCCCTCAAACAGCGCCGCACTCTCCTCCCTCTCCCGCCCGCTGCCGCGGGAAGCAGGCCGTGCGGCTCACAAGGATGGCGGCGGCGGGGCTCTCTCGCTCACGAATCGGTGGATCGGCGGCGTGAGCTATAGCTGGCTGGTGGGGGCACGGTCACGCCCGAAAGACGCGGGAGGCGGGACTACTCGGCCGCGATGGCGGCGGCGTCGACCGGAGCCCGGCAGTACTGCGGTGGCGGCGGGATCCTCTTCTTCTCCGCCTCGGTCGTCTCCTTCCTCCTCCATGGCAGCACCGGCGGCCGCGGCCTAGGCCGCTCCCGGGTCCGGGAGCCCGGATCCGGTGCCCTCGTGGCGGATCCGGTTGCCCCTAGGTGGGGATGGTGCCGGTGGTGGTGGCCATGGTGGAGGCGCCGGCGCCCGGCTTGGGCATCGGTTAGTAGCGGATCCGGTGCATCTTGGGCTAGGGGCGGTGCCCAAGATGGTGGGGCGGTTCTCGGTAGTGTCGGCTATGGCTGCCGGTCGCGGCCGTGTGACACATGCGACGAGGGTAGGCCCGGTTCGTTGTATTGCCCGGTCGGAGGGGGTGGCCATCGATGCAGCTATGCAGCAGCTGCGTGTAGCCGACACGTTGATGCCCCTCTAGAAGGGTCTACGGGGATGGCATGACAACCATGACGCCAATGATAGCATGCTCTTGTCAAGTATCTTGGTTCGGACATTGTGTTGTGGGATTACGTGGGTGAAAGCCTTGGCGGCGGTGATGCTGTGGGCGCCACTTCCCCGTTGATGCCGTCGTGTTGGCCGACATTATCTTCCATGGGTGAAAACACAGTCCATCTTGGACTAGTGACGGTGGCGTCGTCAATGTCATGACCTTCTTGAAGGCGCTGCTATTCGAATTTGTGTTGGCCATGATGTTGCCTCTGGTCGATGCTCTTCGCTTCTCGGCGACCGGTCCACGGGTGGAGGTGGTGGTTGCGGCCAGAAGTCGGCGCCGCTGCCTCGGGGGATGTGTGGCTAGGGGACGTCACCACAAAGGGCATCCAGGCATTCCGTGGCAAGTTCGTGTTCTTTGTTTCGCTCGCCTCCCAGCGACAATGCTAGGTTGAACTATAGATCACGGGTTGGGAAACTAGGTGAAAGCCAAGCACAGCTCTTCTGTCGATGGCGGCGCTTTAGCGCCGTTTACCTCCTTGGAGGCGTCGATGTTTCTGGCTCCCAACCTTATGACTATAGTTTTGCCCCTCTCCTCCTAGTGAAAACCTAGCTCGAGTTTCTAGAGCCGGTGGTGGCGACGCCCTTGATGTCATAACCCTCTTGGGGGCACCACCGTGGAGGATGGCCTTAGCTTCTATCGCACCCTATGTTCTTTCCCCTCCTTCCTCCACCCATGTGTTGTGTTGTTGTTGTTCTCTCTTGGGAAGTCTGGTCTCTGGACGTTGGGTGCTGTCGGAGTTTCGACAAGTGGCCCCCTTTGGTGTCTCTGCTTCGTCAGCGCTCTCCTAGATGGTGTCAAAAGATCTAATGTCGGGTGATGTTTCCACCGCTACTACCATTCCCTTCCAAGGATTCCTCTTCTTGGATGGCGTTAGATGGTCACACGTGGGCCCGTATGCACCGGAAGATGTCGCCATCGGGTTCATGGGAGGTCGTCGTGTCCGCTGATCCAGGGCTACCATGTTCGTCACCACTACTCAATGCTGCCAGAATATCAAATGTCGGGTGTTGTTGCCTGCGTTGCCACCATTCCCCTCCAAGGTTTCCTCCTGGTGGACGGCGTTGGATGGGGGTAATTGGGCTCAGATGTGTTGGAGGATGTCACCATCAATGAGGAATGGTGGAGGGCACATTGGTCATGGTGAAATTGGCGAGTATGCTGTTCGGGGAGGGGTGCAAATCGACGTTCGATTGGCGCTCATAGGTTTCGGTCTAGGTTTACCCTTGAGCTCGTTTATGTGTTGTTGACGTTGGTGGTGGTGTTTGCTGATGTAATCTCTTCCACCTCTTTTTCATGTCATTTTCTGACCTCCATGGGTTGTCTCCCTTCTGCGGAGACTTTGTTGTAATCTTTTCCTGTAAACTCTGCCGTTTGGCAAATTCCGTGCATCGGCTTTGCGAATCAATTCAGGTGGGGCACTCACGCCCGGTGTTCTCTTCAAAAAAAAATAATAATAATAATTAGATATGTATATTTTATGCCACATTTTTACAATTAAAGTTGTAAACAGTTTATGGTTGTTTTGGTTAAACAATATCGTTCTATGGCGACCACACAAGAGATTAGTACAATTCGTATTGGTACATATATCTTACCTATACTTTCTGTTAAGTGTTTCCCTAAAAAAAACTATTTGTTAAGTGAGATTAACTTAAATATGTGTGTTTCATTTAAACTATATCCTCCTCTTGTCGCAGTGGCGTGCAAAGAAAGTCGCAGCTCATGACACTTGGTCGACCCTACAGAGGATTTCAATTTGTACTGCACAAACATAATGCTACACAACGCTGATGAAATATGCAGGGGACCAACAGAACAGAGCACACCTAAACAGAGTATGCGGTCAATACTGACGGCCTACCAAAACAGAGCAGGCTTCCAAATCTTGCGACAGGTTCATGTACAGCAACTAAGTAAATATTGTCACTGATAAATGTTCAGGTATAATCAATCTGTCTGCTTAGGACTCGTCTACAACATGTCCAGCGTGATCCCGGAATAAGCTTCTGTTTCGTTTTTTGCAGACGTCCAAGTGACTCCCCATGTTATGCATTATATATTGCACTACCACTGTCCCCAAAGCACTACCAGGCCTGAAACCAAACCGATCAAAATAATGGGGAGCGAAACTGATGTCAGCGAGCGATCAATATTTGGAAGCCAAACTGAGCTGCTTATGAAGACTTCCAAGTTTGCAGCTCGTGTACACAAAACATACTACAAAATAGCAGTGCTAGGTTCATTATAAATGTTGCAAATTCTCTAACACGTTGCAGTTTGCAGGGCGTTGAATCTAAATGTGAGATGGAAACAGAGTATTTTTTTTTTTGTTTAGGGCAACAGAGAGTATAATTCAAAGCACTAACAAGTGCTTGAGAACAAGTTGTTAGGATGCGTGCACAAAACATAGATTTGGGGTTAACCCTCTTCCCAATCCCCATCTATCTATCTATACTATAAACGAGTGAAGGAATTAAAAATCTATCGTCACCATAAATCTTGTTACCCATCTGAGAATGACATGTGGGCTCACAACAGGAACATGACAGGAACATACGGAACATCCACGTTCCAGCGTTGCCGACAACTCTCGTTGGCGTTTTTTTCTCACTCGCAAGAAGTTTACCCACCCGCGCGTACCCACGCCCACACCGCCAACCGCTCTCCGCCCCTCCCCGCATGGCCGCATGTCGACCTCTCCGCGCTTTTCTGCCGTATCTTTCCCTCTCGACGCCGCCATCCACTCCTTCCCTAGAATATCCATCCTTCCGCTAGCGTCTCCGATCAAATCCACGATCCTCTCTGTCCGCTCGCATCCACCCCACCACAGTGCGCTGCCGTCTTCCGCATAACGCAACTACGCAAGCCCGATGTGCCGCCGTCACTTTGCGAACGCGGGCAGATGAAGGCGGATGAGGCGTGTGGTGTGGTGGCACGCCGGTGGAGATCTGTGTTCATAAGATGCTGCCAGGGACTATCCTCGCCGTCATCTCGATCCCTGCCGCCGATGCGCGAAAGCAGAACCCCGCCGAGGCCGGTCCGGACGAAGCAGAAGCCGGCAGGGCGCAAGCGGCCCTCCCCGATCCGGCTTCCGAGCTCCACTGCCAGGGTGTCCAGTCATGGAGGAGAGGCGTGGGGCGGCGGCGGCAGTGGTGTAACAGCAGCGTCGTGAGGGAGCGGTTCGCCGGGGTGCATGCTTGCAGGGGTGGCGTGCGGTTACTGCCTGGAAGGGGTGGAGCGGTTTGGCTGCCCTTCCCAATCCAGGTGCGTTCCATCTTTGTGTTCCCATTTCCCATCCCAAATGTTAGGTACTGTGAATTGTTTTTTCCGGTGCAAAATATCTGATCATTAGCCTTTTTCTATACCAATTGATTTTCGAGACGGAACTTCCTCTGTTGAGCAGATTCATTCACTAATCATTTGAGTGTCTGATCTAATCCTTCTCGGTGTAGACTGAACTGAACGCCCTACGCAAGCACATTTGGTAGATAATGTAGGGTGTGCTCTCCTCTTCTCTTGTGCAAAGAGTTTCACTATGATTCTTCAAAAAAGAGTTTCACTATGAATTAAAAAATATGAATTCTTGTTAGCTCGGTCCAGGCTGTGGTTAGTGGTTACAGACAGCTCGGTCCAGGCTGCAGGCTATTGACTTTGGTGGCAAAATGCAATCAGTAAGTAATCACAAACATTCGTATACAGTAGTTAGGATCTTGCTTGGCTTGCGCTGAGGGTGCCTCGCCTCCGGCTCTTGACTGGTTGTTATTTGTTTGGATTTTGATCCTCTTAATGCGAAAAAAATCTTGTTAGTTGTATTTGAAGAGCAGATGCAGGAGGTTTCTATTCTCACTGTGTGTGAATCATGAATTCATGACCAAGTCATAGCATTCTAATTTTGTTTTCCTTTTGTTAGCAACAGATCAAAGGATCCTGTATTATCATGTAATGCTTAGAAGCACATAGGTTGTGCAGGTATATTTTGCAGCTCTCTCTGAATATCCTTACTGTTTGGAACGCAGGCTAACAATTTGTTTTCTAAGCTTCGGTGGGTGTAGTATTTGCTTGAATTCTTGATGGCTTTGAAAATCAGTTTGGGAGACTCTGTAAAAATCAAGTACATTTCATATAACGTGGTAACAGTGTGCAAATACTTGCATAAAGAATGTCAGACTATTGCCTGGTGCTTCTCTCCATTTATAGTTCATAATTAAAAGGAATTAGTGTTGCAAGAAACACTGCCATGCAAAGTCTATTGGCATCTCTTTCACCTTTTCTCTCCTCGACGTCAGTATTTGCATGGCTATAAGCCAATTATTGCACTTGATTAACACATCTTATTTCCTTCTCCACTCACGAGCAATCTCCTACAGCGCCCTTGGCTTCTATTAGGTGTGACTCCATCCGGCATCAGGCGCCTCACCGCTAGCTCACTGCAGTTGGTTCTGGCTCTCATAGGTGGGCATGCATGCAATGCTCTGTGTAACTGTGTTTGTGCAGCTTGTTTGTGCAGCTTGTGACCGCGAGATTAAGCAGCCCATGAAGTTAAGCCTTTAGACAAGTAATCTTCTTCTGGATATATTGTTTCACACGGTGACATATAGAAGGCCATGTGAGATAGGTTTCACGTGTAATTTATTTGTCATATTTAAAGTAGTGTGCTTACCACTTGTCCATAAATCCATTAATAACAAATAGGTAATCTTGAGGCCACTTTTCATCATATTGGAACAAGATAACTGAAGCTGTACATTACAACTGCTCTATATCAGTTTCAGTTCTGGGATATGCTTGTATTGATGAAATAGTCAACTCATCAGGTTTGGGAAAGTGCAGAAAAGGTTTACTTACTAGACTTGCAGGTTTTGGAAAGTGCAGGGCAACACCCAAAAGAAAATGCCTGCAATATTTTGTTATTGCACCTACCATCTAAAATATGTTCTTCCAATGTAGGATCATATTGGTTTACTATTCTTTTGAAAATTAGTGTTGTACACACATGAATAATTATGGATGCTGCGCAATCTCATTCTTTTGCTATGTTCTCCCTTAAACTTGATAGTTCGCATAGAACTGAATTTTTTTTTTCTATCAGTGGAATTAAATATCTATAACTGAACTTTTAAGGACTCCTGTGGACATGTGAAAGTTATTGTCTTCTATGTTAGACCTTGTACAGATAGATGCTTGGATTCTTTACCTTTTTATTGGTTTGCAGGTTTTATGGACTTTAGGATGGTAGGTGATGACTCCTGAAATTGTGTTCCGATCCGGTACGGTGCTTAGCCATGGCGGGCTACATATTCCTTCTTGCTGCAGCTTAATAAGCATGCTAAGGTCTTAGTGCTTAGGAATGTCGCATAAACTTCTTCAACTTGTGCTATGTTTTTCTTTCAATTTTCTTTTTGATGCATAGCTGGTTTCGAAATGAATGAACTCAAACGTCAATAGGAGTACATTTAAAGCACAAACTTTATGATTGGAGCTTGTTTCAATTGACTTTCAGCATAATTTTGTAACCAAATATTTGTCGTATATATATCCATTGAACTTATTAGCCATGATATAGTGATTTTTCTCTCACAACAAAAAAATAGCATCCCTGAATTATTAGCCATATATAGAAACCATCAATCCAACAGCCCGATTGTTCTTATATATTATTGAAAAATATTATGATTTCAACCTTGTGAACTTTTTTTAAATGTCCACACCATGACAAGCACGTGCGTGCCGCACGTGCCTATCCACTAGTCTATATAAAGGAGGGTCTCCTCAAAAGAAACCTATATAAACGAGGGAGAACTATCAACGAGGATGTGATGAGTTGAATAATTATAATTGATTGATTAACTGGCTTCAGCCAGTGATGGCACTGACACTGGAAAGAACGTGGGCATTATTGCAGTATCATAGCTGTTTTGTGCATAACCATTCCAACGGATAACAAATAGGGGCATTGGCGTTTTTACCCTGGTTTTGAACCCAAAGGTGATTTTACCCTCGTTTTTTGAACTGGGCATTTTTACCTCACTTTTTCAAACGAAGGGAGTGTTTACCCTTTGTTAAGTCCAGATAACGGTGTTAAAAGGGACAACTTTGCCCATTCGTTTTTACCCCTATTTTTTTTTTTTAGATGTGTTTTTTTACCCCTATTTTGTATCAACTCTTTAACATTTTGTGTACAGTTTTTGATTGATTTTGACAGCATTTCAGCTTATAATCCATATAATTACAATTCAATCACACAACAAAATGATCCAAACATATAGATCCATATATTTTGCCATCAAAGTACCATGTAATATAGAGGTCCAAATGCATGCGACATAGAGGTTTCACCAATGTGATTGCTACTCACATAATCTACATCAGCGTAAAAGGAACTAGCAAATGCAGGACTCCTTATTGCAGAAGGCAACAACTGTAGAAACAACGGGTGAACAGGATGCTCTCTGACAATTATCACAAGCTACACCACTGACAAAAATGTTGTGAGCAATTGAGAGTGCTCAAGTTCAGCTGCTCAATGCAGAAAAAGCTTCACCTCCGCCAATGCTTTTCCGATGCAACAGGAGAAGGAAATTGACGTCCACAAGTTGATATGGCTTCAACACAGGCTCGAACCCTGACTTCTCACTTGTGCATGCAGCATTTACGTCTTCCTGCTCCATTGTTCACAAATCCCATTGGTTCAAATTTTCTGCAAACATGTCAAATTTACCATGAATCAATACTTTTTCATCAGCAATATTAAAAAGGGATTTAGTTTTATGACAACTTCAGTTTTTGTTTTTTTCTGGATTAAAAATCCAGAATGTTTCAATCTGATTGACAGAGAGACAAGCCTAGGTGCCTAGCAATTGACCACTCTGCTCTTTTTCTTGGGTGAGACCACTCTGTTCTTGGATTCAGCAGTGAAGACAACACTGAATTAGTGAATTGTTACACTTATCACTTATGTTTAGTAGAGTATTATAGTGACTTAAGTATTTGTAAGCGTATTGTTCCATACTTCAAATAGACAACAAAAGACTGCTTCTGCTGACAGTAAGTAATGATTGTGTGCAGACTGCAGGGTAGGAATATGAGCACTTTATGTAGCGGTTTAAGATGAGCACTCTAACAACAAGTTCCAATTTTTTGTGACTTATCCTACAAATCACAGCAGGAGATAAACAAGTCAAGAGATCTACATCTGGGATCTACATCTAGGAGATGGAAATAAAAGTCAACATGCTCAGGAATTGGGGAATACCTTGGCTCCTCCATGGTGGGGGTGAGGAAGAAGGGAGAAGGACAAGGAGACTGGATCCTCCCCCGGCCGCGCTGGGGAGCTCCCCCCGGCCGCCGAGGGCGCCGGGCGATGCTGCCTTGGGGAATCAGCCTCAAACCCTAGCACACTAAAACCCTAACCTTCCATGGTGCCGGCCCGGAGAAAGGCGGGCAGGCCGGGAGAGAGCGGTGGGGAGGGATGGCGCCGGCGGCCTCTCCAAGCCCGCGACGAGCGGCGCCGCCCCCCACGCCCGCCCCGCGAGTCCCCGCAAGACGAGAAGCCCCCGCCCCAGCGACGAACAGTCGCGACTCGCGACCCGACGGGAGAAGAGTCCCAAAGTGCGTGCGTGAACGGGTATGGAGGGGTAGGTTGGTCTTTTGGGTGGGCTTCTCTTTTCTTTTACTGTTTGTTTTGGCCCATTTATTCGGACCTCAGCGCGGACGGCGTCTAAATTGAGGGTAGACGGAGCTTCCGGTAAAAAAAACGACGGTAAAAAAAAACCAAGTTGGAAAACAGGAGGGTAAAAACACCTTTGAGCTATAAAATAAGGGTAGAATTGCCAAATTCCCTAACAAATAAACAGAGCACACACATGCATTGCGTCCTGTCGGCTGACTACTGAGAAGTCAATCAGGATTTGGGGATAACCCTCTATCCCTCTCCCCATCTATCTATATAAACGAGGGTCCCCTCAAAAGAAACCTATATAAACGAGGTAATTAAAACAGCGCATGTGAGATGTTGGAGCAAATAACCAATTACCTCATCCGCAGTATATGTGACCGGACTTGGTGCCACATGGTTTGACTTGGAGAGAAGTAGAAACAGAGCACAGAACATATATTGAAACAGAGCATGTTGAAACAGAGCACCCCAGGCCAACAGGGTGTTCAGATTTTAATGTATCATGTGCAAAGAACTGAACATATAGAAACAGAGCATGCATGGTGTGCCGTCTCGCCACCTCACAACACAATCAATTCCACAGGCCGAAAATCAACAATTTTCTCCGGAAGGTAGACTCCTACTCCGTCCATCCCAAAATGTTTGCGCTTCCCTAGAAATATCTTTAATAAATTATATATTAAAAATATTAATATTTATTATACATAATTAGTATCATTGAAAAGATCTTGGAACCTAATTTTTTAACAAATTTATTCGAAGATAGAAATGTTGCACGTATTTTGTATAAATCGAGTAAAAGTTGTGGCACGAAAAACCAAAAGTGACTAACATTTTGGGACAGAGTGAGTAACAAACTGTACCATAAATGCACTGCTGCCCAAACTATGCAATGTATCACAGCTCCAAAATGAGATGTCACAAATATTTTGCTGATATAATCTGAAATCTGAAGAAAATACGATTTACAATAAAAGAGTTGCAGTAAAAAGATGCAACGCCATGCCCATAGACCATTTTTTGGTGCCCCATGCGGCATGCCCATAGAAAACTGAGTAAGCAACATATATTTTTTCAAGACAATCTAGCAGGAGAACTGCTGATTTCATTACAAATGGAAATCTAGAGCGGGCAATTCAGCTGAGGCACATTGAGTCCGTAAGAGTCGAGCGGCCAAAAAATGCACAGGTAGAATCTGAGCACTGATATGAGGTGTTCTATGCATGTACCTGTATAATACCTCTGTGTTGGACTTATCTACTACACAGAAGTATATTCACGGAACAACCTTCTTTCTGGTGCCCAGCTGACTTAATGCAAGACATGACTTCGAATTGTTGGTAACCAAGTCAGTGATTGCAGCCGTACATTATTGCACTATCAGGCAGCATCTCCTAGTCTGCCACTGTCCCTGCACCACATTACTGATGTCAGCGAGTGATCTAAGTAACAACGAGCAAATTTGAGCTGCTTAGGAAAACGTTCAAGATTGCTGAAAGCGTGCACAAAACAAACCACATAACAGTGCTCAGGTTCAGGTTCAGGTTCAGGTTCAGAAAAATAATTCACAGCACTAACAATTGTTGAGAATACGTAACTGGAGGGATACTAAATTAATAATACCACCAAGAGAGCAGCATGACATTAGCAGAGCCTAATCACTGAACTATGATTGGTAAAAGCTAGTTCTTTTGAAAGACTGGTACTCATATCATTACTCAGACTGCAACGGATCATGTGCATATCAGTTATGATAAAGTAGTATCCATAACAATTATCATTAAAAACACAGCACGCACCTCCTTGATGCCATCCCGACCTCACAAAGGCCCTCCGAAGACCGTCGAGAGGACGTGCGCCCTAGCCGGCCAGGCCCAGTAGCTTGGCCACCAGGAGCTCCGCTTGATGCAGCTTTTTTCACATGTAGCTGACATAAAGTCGTGGATGATTTGGATGGATTTTAATGCCATGCTCCAGCGCAGCCTTTACTTCATCCTTCTCCTCTTTACTGGCGTCTTCAGAATTCAAATAAACAGAAACCACCTGGAGCGAAGCAAGGTTCGCTAGGCCTAAGTCGAGTACACACCACTGCAGCTGCTGGCGAATTCTCTCGCCCCTTGTACGGACAGCACAAAGCGAAGTTCTATAAGACTGGGCATAGCTCCATGCTGAAACACCACAGGCCTTCCACATCCCCATAACCAGAATTCTCTCAGGCATGTGAACGAACCGGCACCAACGAGGAATTCCCCAAGACGATCCTCATGGTCCTGCTTCGCAAGCAGCTTTAGAAGGCGGAGAGCAGGCAACTTCCCGAGCATGTCGAGATCGGCCTGCTGTACCTCCCTTAGGGAGATGGATAGCGTGGAGAGGTAGGGCATATCCGACGGATTCATCCACGCTGGCAGTGTTTGGAACGAGCCGCCATCTTTTGTGTCCAAACGCCGGAGACATCGAGGGGCATCCCAGGCGTCCAATCCACCCATTTTACTATGATCACTGACCTCTATAGTAAGATCTTGGATCTTTTCCAGCTTGCGTAGGCACTCAACCAGCTTGCCGTTCCAAACATTCGAAAAATAAATATGGAGCACCCTCAGTTCCGTTAGCTGAACCAGCTCTTCTATAATGTCTCTATTGGATTTATGAACGCGTAATCTTGACAGCTCTTCAAGGCTTGTTAGGCTCCCAATGCCTTTTGCCACTCCCATAGAAAGGTCCATGTTCAGGCACATTAAATGTTTCAGCAGAAAAACATTTGACGGCAAGCAAAAAATTGTATTATACTGAATGTCCAGTACTTGTAGAAATTGCAAGTTTGATATTTCTTCAGGGAGCTCTACAATGTATGTGCTACTTAGACCTAGGAACCTCAAGTGAAATAGATTCCCTATGCACTTATTAAGGTTGTAACCATGTGAAAGATCACAACCATTCAAATCCAACACACGTAAAACTTGAAAACTGCTAATGGTTGGAATTTGACTAGTGGTCGACCGCCGGACAATAACTGACCTTACTTGTTGCAAGCTCCTTTGTGCTAGAGTCATAGATTTGTCTTCCCTGCCATTTTGAATGGATAGCCTCCGAATCTTACTTGATGAAGACATATGGTTCTTAGCATTTAATATAGTAACAAAGTTTGCTTCACTTGATATGGAGCAGATAAGATCAAGCACCATGTCATGTACAATACATCCATCTACCATGTCATACTTGCCATATATAGGCTGGATCATACTTACGTTTATGAGCTCATTAAAGTAGCTCTCTCCGAGTTCAAATAGGCTCTTGACTTGTTTCTCACACGGGATAAAGCCTTCACCAATCCACATCCATATCAGATGATCTTTATCAAATTCATAATCTTCCGGAAACATACTCAAGTATAATAAGCAAGTTCTCAGATGGGATGGCATATTATAATAGCTAAATATGACGAATCTTTCTCATATTCTCGACATCCATGTTGTGCTCAAGACCAGTACCAATAGAATGGTACACATCATACCAATCCATCTTATTTTTAGGTTTACAAGCAAGCGGACTAGCCATCGTAATAATAGCCAATGGTACACCAGCACATTTCTTGAGTATTCTATCAAATACTTCACTAAGCTCCTCATGAGGGCATTTTTACGTGTCTTCAATATTGCCATTATTTTCATTACCAAATACTCTTCTATACAGTAGTTTCCTCGAGTTATTCTCGAAAAAGTGGTTTCAACTTGTAAGCACCACCAGCTGTTTTTCAAGCAACATCCGCATTACGTGTGGTTGTAATAACTATGTATCCAACATCATTATCGGGCAAAGCACAACAAATCATTTTCCAGACTGACAGATCCCATATGTCGCCGATAACTATGAGGTACCTATACATATAGGAAATTATCATTCAAAATTATAACCTGGTGGGAAATACAATTAGAACCAATTGGATTAAGATACAGACATCTTAAACTGAGATAGTTATGTCCACTTGGATTAGCATGTGTGTAAACAAATTTGTCCATTAAGGATATATCTTTGCTAAAGGGAAAAAAATTTGGGAAAGGAGCATTGGTGTCACTGCTATTTCGTTTACACTCAATATTGATGCGAAAAAAATTAAGCTAAGTGGGGGTATCTTTTTATTTTATAAGGAGATGCATGAACATTTCTCACTAACCATGGGCATGCTTACTTTTATGAAATGGAGGGTATAAAAGAAAACTGCATATGTACATATTGATGGCAGGAGCGCTTCCGTACCTTTTTGTTTTAAGGAAATCCCTAGCTACATCGATGAGCCGCCCCTCATCATCCAATGTTTCTTCATTGATGTTCTTGCCGAGATCATACAACAATCCCTTCAATAACTTCTTCAAGTTAGGGGTCTGAGACACCAAACAAAAGCACAACAATCAAATAGTCCTCTAATCTTCTCATACACTGCTTTGGCAAGAGTTGTCTTTCCGAGGCCTCCAAATCCAACAATAGAAACTATCTTGCCTTGCTGCAATGGCACTCCATTCCCATCAATCAGCCCCTTGATTAGCTCGTCCCTTATCTCATCAATTCCAACAAGCTCTTTCGCCTCTGTGTACTGAGCAAATAAACGAGGATCCAACATAATAGTTGTGGTGGGCTTATCAACACCATTGTTAACACCGTATCTGAGACGCCTCTCGTGCACCTCAGTGACGCGACTCTTGATGTCTTTTATCTCTGTAGCAATCCCATGCCGAATCTTAGCCTTTCTGAACAAACCAACACTTCTGTCAATGAGCTTCTTGATGCCATGCAACTTAGTTGGCTCATCACCCTTGCCACGCACCATGAATATATCGATACTATCCTCTATATCATAAGAGAGCTCCCTCAAATCCCTAGCCCAGATCTTGTCATTAACGTCAAGCTGGTCAGGAGGTGTGCTTGACAGCTTTTCAAGGGCACCTTTCATGCTCTCAAGCTCAGATTGGAGGAACCTGATCTCCCCCTTGACGCCCTTTTGCAACTTGTACTCCCCGATGAGGAGATCACCGAGCTTGGTGATGACGCTCGGCAGAGCCCCTGTTACGATCTCCATGGATCTTATCCCAGGACAAACAGAAGGAGGGTGAGGAAAGTGTGGATACAAATGTGCCACAGATCGGCTCGATAAAACTCGGCCTAGGAATAGAATTGAACTGCAGGAGCTATGGGCAGAGAGGGCTGAGGAACGCGTGGTAGCGAGCTTGGACTCACCGAGTAACCGGCCACTGGTTGTCACGAATCACGCTGCCCCTTGTTGCTGGATTCGAAGTTGCTTCTCCCGGCAGCGCCCAGTTTGCTGGACCGGAGAGCAAGAGCAAGAACGAGCGTTAGCACAGCTGTGGAGAAGTCGAGATCTGGTGGAATGGAGACGATGGTGAACGGGGACAGTGGGACTGAGTCACTGAGAGGAGTGAGTGATTAAAGCCAATAAATGGTGGTGGTTCGCAGGCCCCCAGTCGGCCAGTCGACTTTAATCAATCATGCTCATCGCTGGGCAGACAGGGCGGCCCCGTTGGCACGTGAACCTCGTCAGATCTACCAGTCACACGTGAACCTTGTGGCCTTGGCGGAAGAGTAGCATCACAGTCGCGGGGCAGGGGGCAGGGGCAGGTCATGGGAATGGCCGAGTGAGGTGAGGACGCGTTGCACTGAGTTGATGCTCTTCAGCACGCGGTGACGGTGTGTGAAGCTCTCAAGTCGGCACCATTTGACTGCTCCGTTGATGCGTTGCGGTGGCCCAGTGTTAGAGGAATCTTTGTTGGGCCATGGGGACTGCATGCTTTTCCCTTTGGGTGGCCTTGGGTGGCCACAACATCTTTTTTCTCCACTTTCGTGCGTCAGTGTAGCTGGAGCAGAGCAAAGGCCGCCATCAGGATATTTTGATTTTTACCAAGATGATAAAAAAACATCTCTCTAACAACTCCTAATCCATGCACCTAAAATTTAAACACTAGTGATTCATTCTCCTTGGCCAATCGCCATGTATGTATATGTACTGTTATGTAAGTTTCGTGGAGGCCACCGCTGAGCTCGCGGGGCGGTCGTGCTTGTCCTTGGAGGACACAGCGGCCGGCAGAGCCGGTGCATCATCCCGCTACAGAGCAGGGCGTGGCCAGCACGACATGACGCTCCTCCCGACGGCCACAATAGTGGCGAAGCCACCTTATGCTTGCCTGGTGCACAGGCACCAGGGTGCAAAAAGATTTTATTAGTAAACTAACTAATATTCACTACATATGACAAGTATAATTGATATTTTCCTTTAGCAGTGCACCACCATTAGTTTAACGCTAGCTTCGCCCAACACGGAACGTCGCAACGGCAGGTTGCGCTTCCGACGGGCGACGGTGTTGCCGCGCGCGCCGGGCGAATCAATATTGTAGGTCCGCGCGAAGCTGCCTTCCGCAGGTCAAGGTCTTCGAGTTGCCCATCGCCGTTGATGGTTCCATCTATCTACCTAATACTTGAAGATGCATCTACCTATGTACTATACTTTGTTCATGACAGATTCTTTTTTTTACTGGTATACTGATTGCTTCATGTGTGAACTAATGCTGCTGCTAGCTGGGGACAGAAATACACTGTACACCATGATGTCGCCATCGCCATTACTCGGATGGGGCATAGTATGTCTCTGTAAAGCAGTGGTGGCATAACAGATCAAAGAGGTGCTATTGGAATGTGCCTTAGTGCTCTTGGCGATATGCCGTCTCTCCCTCCCTCCTTCCTCTGAACCTCACTACATCCGCCGCCGCAACTGGCCCCCTGCCCTCCCTCTCCGGCGTCCTCGCCGGCGATGAGGGTGGGGGGTCGGGTTCCCCTTCCTGCTCCCTAGTAGTATATAGCTTTAGGTCTTGCCATGAGATGGCTAGTCTCCGCCAGGCCATCGCCGTCGTCGTCCTCGCTGCTATGGCAGCCTATATCGTCGATGAAGGCATGGCCATGGTGAGTTTGACAAATAAATTCTACCCATCCCCTGTCTCTGGCGGGCCGGCCGTCTCCATCATCGCCGTGCTCCCACCTGCATCCTCTTCACGCCAGCACCGCTGGGACCCTCCAGTCTTCAGGAACGCATCATACACGCGCCGAGTCGGACTGGTGGCCGCCGTCGCCGCCGCCAAGGACGCGTTTGACGTCGCCGTCGAGCTCGACGAGGAGGCGCGACCCCACGTCAAGGCCAGCAGCGAGTGGATCCTCGACTGCATCGCGCACAGCGACATCTACGGCGTCACCACCGGCTGCGGCGGCACCTCCCACCGCCGCACCAAGGACGGGCCTGCGATCCAGGTCGAGTTGCTCAGGGCACCGCTCCATCCGCCTGTGGTGAGATCCTGCTGTGCTTCTCTGGTGGAGTGGCCAGGTATGGCTCCGCCGCTCGTCGGCAGATGCGCCCGCGGTGGTGGGCGGCGATGGTGGGCCCGACCTGCTCCTATGGGCCACACCGGGGACGCGTGTTCCTCATGCGATGGAGGACGTGTTGCAGAGCAACTCTTCGTGTCGAGCGGTCAGAGTGCCTTCGTCGGGAAGCTTTTTTCGTGGAGCAGCACCACATGGTGGGACCCACTCCTTGGGACCTGCAGTTGTGTCCGGCATGCTGTGCTTCACGTTTTCTTCATCTCCCTGTTGAAGACACCTCACCCCTCCTTGCTATGCTTGCTTCCAGCCACCTTCATATGTAGGGTCCCCTCTAGTTCTTTTTTTCTTTTCTTCTTTAATTTTATTTTGTACCAAGTAGGGCAGTATCCATGTGCATCAGCTCCTCCTAGGTTTCCCCGATATCGGTTCGGTAGTGAACCACCCACTGGCTCTGGGGACGGCGACCTTTTACCCGCCGGCGACTTCAACAAAATCTTCACTCCGTCGGCGATACAACCTCAAGACGCCGCCCTTGACCAGCTAAAGCCTACGCTACGCGAGGCCCTTCCGCACCAACGGCACCATGCGTCTCTGACGCCTCTGCAGCCGTCCGCTGGTGATCTTCGCTCTAATGACGTATTTGGATCTATATCCAATAGGAACCTTGATATGTTTGGCTCCTCTGTGGGTCTAGTTGTAAGAGTACTGCCTTAATATAATATATGTGCTTGTTGTCAAAAAAAAAAAAAAAAAAGAGGTGCTATTGGAATGACAAGTAATGATAAAAACACAACTGATAGGACTTCGCAGGCCCAAACCTAGAACACAGTATTCTAAAATTGGTGTGAACTGGGAGAATGGGACTGAGTCACTGAGAGGAGTGAATGATTAAAGCTAATCAATGGTGGTTGTCCGCAGGCCTCCAGTCGGCCAGTCGACTTGAATCAATCATGCTCATCGCTCGGCCCCGTTGGCACGTGAACCTCGTCAGCTCTCCCAGTCACATGTCCTGCACAGGCCTGTAGGTGTCGAGTGAGGTGAGTCACGAGCAGCCACGGTGAACAGAGCGGAAGCACTATGGAGTCGCGGGTCATGCGATGATGCGCATGCTACATGGACATGCCTCAAGTCGTCGGTCGCCGCTTCGTTGGGGCTACGAACAAGACTCTTGTCGCTGTGGCTAGCTGAGGAAAACATTAGTGATTCATCGATTCTCCTTCGCCAATCGCCATGTATGTATACGTACGGTTATGTAAGTTTTGTGGAGGCCACCGCGGAGCTCGAGGGTCGTTCGTGCTTGTGCTTGGAGGACACAGCGGCAGAGGCGGTGCACCGTCCCGCGGCGGGACGGCAGGACACGTTGCGCTTCCGACGGTGTTCCCACCGGTACCGGGGGTATACGTCCGCGCGAAGCTGCCCCACTGAGCAGCATTGATTCTTGACAGTGGCTACTGAGCAGCATTGATGCTTGATAGCCAGTCACACCAAACAACCATCAGTCTGGGAGTCTGCAGTCAAGGTCTTCGAGTTGCCCATCGCCCTCCATGGTACTTGACAATGCATCTACCTATGTACTATGGTTAGTTCATGACAGATCAACGCAATTTCTTGGAAAACCCCGTTGCTTCCTGAGTAAACTTATTGATTGTTTTTTACTGGTACTAGACCATCAACCCGTGCTCTTGCATGGGATAGAATCTAAATAGACTTCAGGATTAGTTACTTCTGCTTCATACATTTACAAAATATCAAAGCACTGTTTTGAAAACAGCGGAATCTAAAACCTTATTTCCCTCTAGCTCTAGAATAGGTTGAGTACTTTTTTTTTTTTATTAGGAAAAAGAGATAAGTACACACATGTTACATTTGTTGCCTGAAATGTCGACAAACTATGTGATTAAGTTTATTACATCTATTGAATAATGTAAAATTTATCATAATCATAAGAAAGACATGCATTATTAGCATTATACAATTCATATGAAGACATATATATAATTAAATGGAAATTAAAATAGTTGACATATATATAATTAAATGGAGCATTTCGTTGAATTTTCTCAAGCATATATATGTCCAAAAGCAGTCAAACATCAATAACTGTACTTGAGTTGGCCAGTTTTTTGTTGTATCAGTAGAAGCGTGCTCACACTTCATGGATACAAAACACTGAAGAAAGCGAACATCCAAATTTTTGTATCATGGACAATAATATATATGAGCATCTCCAAGAGTCAAACTAAAATATATACTCTCTAAATCGTTATTTCGAGATGTTGGACAAAACTTGTTTGGTACACTGCAAGAGCTTTTGTACATCTTGTGTAAAACTTAAGTGCACTCTACAGCTTTTGGAGATAGAATAGTTTGATTGCAATGAGGTTGGTTAAATCTTTTCAATAAAGCTCAAGCCCTTCCCAAAAAAAAAAAGTAAAAATTGAATACTTTAGTTATAATGTTCATGTCAAGACACGTGTATGCATTACCTCGATGACTGGGGCCTCATACTCATTGCAAATCAACCATTATATATCCTAGGTCCAATGCAAAAATTTATGCTTTTTTTTTGTATTGAGACAGAATAGTTTGATTACAATGAGGTTGGCTTAAATCTTTTGAATAAAGCTCAAGCTCTTCCCAAAAAAAAAAAAAAAAAAAGTTAAAATTGAATACTTTAGTTACAATGTTCATGTAGAGACACGTGTATGGATTACCTCGATGACTGGGACCTCATACTCATTGCAAATCAACCATTATATATCCTAGGTCCAAGCCCTGATATTTTTACTTACATGTTTGCATTGAATATTGCCTATAATAGGAAAAAATAAGAATAAGACAGCAACGAACCATGTTACTTATAAAAAAACAATTTTACATATAGAGGAAGGGCACCAAAAATATTTCTATGGTCTCGATGATTTTTTTCTCAGTCAAACAACCTTGTAATTTGCATGACTACCCATTGTTGCATGATGCATTTTGGCCATCTTGGAGATTGACGTCAGATCGATGGGATGCATAGTGATTCAACCACCCAGATCAAGCATCTGAATTTCCAATTGACTTGGTAGGCAAAGGCAGATTCATGTGCTTGTGGCTAGCCGCTAGTGAATCTGCCGTCAACCACAACGTACCAGACACGAAAGTTCTACTCTTGTAAGAAACTCTTTTAAGAAAGTAAGAAAGGGTCGTTCTATTCTACTATGTTCTATTCCAGTATAATAGAATAGAAAGGGCGATTATAGTAACTCATAATAGAAATTATGAGTAAAAAGAAAGTTCTAAGCACCCGCAGTGGGAAGCACCGGGTGCGGTGCGATGGAGGACCCCACTGTTGATGTGATGGGTCATATTGCTGGGCTCACAGTGTATAGCACCATACTCGGTTCGATAGGGGCCCATGCACATCAAAAGAAACAGAGAGAAGAGCCGCGTCGCTGCGTCGCTGCCTTGGTCTTCTTCTTTCCCCGTTCGTTCCCAATCCAGCACCTCTCCGCGCCGCGCTCCTCGAGGGGGGCCCGTCCCCGGCCACGGCGTAGTCGCCCGGGGCAGCAGCAGCGGAGGCCTCGGGGCCCATCGCGGCAACGACGTCGTCGCCCGGGGAGCTTCCCGCCGCGGCTGGTGCGGGGTGGAGCCGGGAGCCGGGCGGCGGAGCACCTGCCTCTCCTCCACTCTTGATCTGGATCTCGTGGTGGAGGTCCTCCATGCCCGACGACGCCGCTGCCCCACACCTCCCCTCCCTGTCCGCGTGCAGGAGGAAGCAACAGAGCGATGGCCGTAGCAGCATCCGTCCGCGTGCGCCAACAGCATCCGTCCGCGTGCGGGAGCGGCGGCGGCGGCAACCAGTCGTCCTCGAGGTCGCGACCGGCGCGGCAACTAGTCGTGCTCGAGGTCGCGACCGGCGGCGACCAGAATCAATCGAACTCCTATCTCCGCTCCGGTCCGCCTCCTTCCTCTTCCGGCCTTCCTCGTGTGGCGCACACCGGGAGTGGGAGTTGGGATTCCATACAGCAGCGGGAGCACCAACGGCAGGAGAGAGAAGACGTCGGTCGTTGTGAAGGAGCGGGTTCGATCCAAAGAACCAGGTTCTCCATGGAACCATGTCCCCAATGTATAGTACCCGGTTCCATGCACTCATTTATTGCATCGAACCCTCTACGAACCGCACACTGCAGTTGCTCTCAGAGGCCAGAAACACAACGGGCCTGGCAATGTCCACCGTCTCACAGGTGGCACCCTTTAGCTCCCGGAGGGGAGCCCCCTGACGATGGCCGCCACCTGCGCCTCTGGTCGGCACCTCCACCCAACATCGCTTAGAACTGTTCCACCACCATCGGCGTGTGCACCGCATACGACCAGATGCCGTTGACGATGGCTTGACGCAGACGCCGTGGCGTGAGAGCTCGAGTGGGGTGGCCTTGACGATACCAGCTATGGCGAACTTGGACACCGCGTACGGGTGAGTCCCCAGCCTGCCGAGGATGCCGCTGATGCTCGTGATGTAGAGGATTTGAACCCTCCGCCAGCGGCAGCGCAGGTACACTGTACTCGACGGCGACATGCAAGGCACGAAGGATGAATTTGTTGGCATAGATCGATAGATTGTACTATTATATTGGCTCCGATATCTTTTATGGAGAATAATATAGATTGGATTATATTGACTCCGATATATTTTATGGAGAATAATTTGTTGTCAGAAGTATAGTTCTCGGTACTCACCGGACGGATTTCTTAGGTAACAAAATATATCCAATGGTTATGGGTGGTTATAGACTTCGATTAGATGGTCGATGTTTCTAACAAACGATATATGGAACCGATCATACTTCTATTTATAGGTTGGATCATACTTCTGTTTATGAGTTCATTGAAGCAGCTCTCTCCGAGTTCAAATAGGCTCTTCCCTTGTTTCTCACACTGAATAAAGCCTTCAGTTATCCACATCCATATCAAACGATCTTTTTTAATTTCATAATCTTCCTAAAACATACTCAAGTATAATAAACAAGTCCTCAAATGGGATGGCATATTATATTAGCTAATTGATAAAATATTTCATATTTTCCACATCTAGGCTGTGCTCAAGACCTGTACCAATAGAATGGTACACCTCATACCAATCCATCTTATTTCTTTCTTTAGAAGCTAGCAGACTAGGCATGGTAATAATAGCTAAGGGTACACCAAAGACATTTCTTTAGTATTCTATTAGATACTTCAATTAGTTCCTCATCATGGCATTTTTTCTTTGTCTTCAATATTGTCATTGTTCTCATTACCAAATACTCTTCTACACAGTAGTTTCTTCGAAGTTAGTCTCGTAAAAGAGGTTTCATGTTGTAAGCACAACCAATTTTTTCAGCGACATCAGCTAGACGTGTAGTTGTAATAATCTGTATATCCAACGTCATTATCGGGCAAAGCACATTTAATCACTTTCCATACTTTGGAGATCCCATATGTCATCAATAACAATGAGATACCTATACATACAAAGAATTATCAGCTAAAACTCGACCTAGGAGGGAAATACAATTAGAATCAATTGATTAAGATACAAACACAGCTTAAACTAAGATATTTAGGTTCAATTGAAAAATAATTCCACCTTGGAAAAGTAGGTTGTTTTCACTTTGCTATTTCATTCCCACTCATTAACGATGTGAAAGGCCTTAGATGGTTGTATATTTTTTTTTTTTATTTTACCAAAGCATATACATCAACATTTCTCGCTCTCACTTGTGTGCATACATATTTTTATGAAACGGAGGGCCTAAGATAAAGCTTCATATGTTCAAATTAATGGTACGAATGTTCCCCTACCTTTTTGTTTTAAGAAATTCCCCGACTACATCGATGATCCGCTTCTCATCCAATGTTTCTTCATTGATGTTCTTTCTAAGATCGTAGAGCAATCCCTTGAATAAGTTCCTCAAGTCGGGGGTTTGAGACAATCAAAACAAAAGAACAACAATCAAATAGTGCTCTAATATTCTCATACACTTTGCTTTGGCAAGCGTTCTTTTCCCGAGGCCCCAAGACCAACAATGGAAACTATCTTGCCTTTGCCGCAAGGGCATTCCATTGACATCCATCAGTGCCTTGATTAGCTCGCCTCTTGTCTCATCAATTCCCACAAGTTCTTTTCGCCTCATAATGAGCAAATAAACGAGGGTCCACAAGAATTGCTGATGTAGGCTTAGCAACATCGTACCTTAGCCGCCTCTCGTGCACCTCAGCAAACACGAGTCTTAATGTCTCTCGATTTCATTAGCAATAACATGCTTTATCTTAGCCTTTCCGAACAAACTTACGCTTCTATCAACAAACTTCTTCTTGCCATGCAGCTTTTGCTCGACTCATCGCCTTTCCCACGCACCGTGAATGTATCGATGTTGTCCTCTATATCATAGGATAGCTCCCTCAAATCCCTTGCCCAAATCTTGTCCTGAAAGTCAAGCTGGTCGGCCAGTGTACTGGAGAGCTTCTCGAGAGCACCTTTCATACTCTCGAGCTCATATTGGAGAAACCTAATCTCCCCCTTTATGCCCTTTTGTAGGTTGTACTCCCCAACGAGGAGATCACCGAGCTTGGTAATGACGCTCAGTAGTGCTCCTGTTACGACCTCCATGGATCTTCTCCTAGACGAACACAATGAGATGGAGTAAGCAAACTGTAGAGACGATTGTGCTGGGCAGGTGGTTGATAAAACTCGGCGGCCTAAGAAGAGTAGAACTGAACCCTCGAATATGGGCGCAATGGCCTAATAGGAGACGAATATGAGCTAGTAGTGTTAGCGATAATGTATATCTCCCGATAGGCTAGACTACCTCATTGTTAGTTAGTTAGTTAGCCGTATCTGTAACTTCATCTTGTAACACAAGTCGATGTCGTATGTTTCTAACTAGATGTCGTGCAATCGATAGATGCCTACCCAGAAACTTTCTTGGATTGTAAGCCACGCCGGGGCCTGTTCCCCGTGCCCATATAACACGCACCGAGCCCGGGAAGTGTCATCTCATTCCCCCATCTTTCACCATGCCGGGGCCCTGTTCCGTGCCCATATGACACGTACCCGAGAGCCCTGGAAGTGTCATCTCGTTCCCCCATCTTTCACAGGTGAACCTGCTACCGTTTCTGAAGCTCTTGGCAACAAGGACTAGGTCTCGCCATGGATTGTGAATATGATGCTTTGCAACGGAATCAAACTTGGCATTTGGTTGCTCATCCCAAAGGGAAGAATATCATCGGTTGTAAGTGGGTTTACAAGATCAAACGCAAAGCCGATGGGATTTGTTGAACGGTACAAGGCAAGACTGGTCGCCAAGGGTTTCAAACAGAGATACGGAATCGATTATGAAGACACTTTTAGTCCAGTTGTCAAGGCTGCTACAATTCGTTTGATTTTGTCCGGTGGGCGTCTCAAAGGTTGGACTCTTCGTCACCGGATGTTCAAAATGCTTTTCTCCATGGAGTGTTGGAAGAGGAGGTATATATGTATCGACCACCGGGTATGTGGATAAAGCTCATCCAAGCTATGTTTGTAAACTTGATAAGGCGTTGTATGGCTTGAAACAAGCTCCTCGTGCTTGGTATGCGCGTCTCTGTGAAAAGATGAGAAGGCTCGGGTTTGTACCGTCTAAAGCTGATACATCATTATTTTACTATCACAAAGGTGGCCATACCATATATGTGTTGGTGTATGTGGATGATATTATAGTTGCTAGTTCTTGCGCAGTTGCAGTTGATGCTTTTCTCAAGGATCTGCAGCACGATTTTGCCCTCAAGGACCTTGGTGAGTTGAGCTATTTTCTTGGGATAAAAGTTAAGAGGTTGGCGGACAGCTAATTATTGTCACAAGAAAGGTATGCCTTGGACATCCTTGCACGTGCTGGTATGAAGAATTGCAAGTCACACCGTTGTCCACATCAGAGAAACTTAGCATCACGGTGGGCAATAAACTTGGACCAGATGATTCATCACGGTATAGAAGTATGGTAGGAGCCCTTCAGTACCTTACTCTTACTCGACCTGACTTGTCCTTTGCCGTGAATAAAGTCTGTCAGTTTCTCGATGCACCCACCTCCGTTCACTGGAGCGCTGTTAAGAGGATCCTGCGGTATGTTCAGGGAACGAGCAAGCTTGGCTTGAAGATCCGACGGTCAGGTTCAACCATGGTGAGTTCTTTTTCTGATGCTGACTGGGCAGGATGTGTTGATGACAAGAGGTCCACTGGAGGGTTTGCTGTCTTCTTGGGCAGTAATTTGATATCATGGTGTGCTCGTAAACAAGCCACAGTGTCTCGCTCTAGTACCGAGGCTGAGTATAAGGCCCTAGCAAATGCTACGACCGAGATGATGTGGGTACAAAAACTGTTACAGGAACTTCGGATTCCTTCACCATCATTTGCTTGGCGTCTCGTGTGACAATCTGGGGGCCAAGTATCTTTCAGCTAATTCAGTGTTTCATGCGCGGACCAAGCATATTGAAATTGATTATCATTTTGTCGAGAAAGGGTGGCTCGAAATTGCTTGACATTCGGTTTATCAACACCGGTGATCGGTTGGCTGACGGCTTTACAAAACCTGTTTCAGCGTTTAAGCTTCAACAGTTTCGACGCAATCTCAACTTATGTAGTGGCTGAGATTGAGGGGGAGTGTTAGCGATAATGTATATCTCCTGATAGGCTAGACTATCTCATTGTTAGTTAGTTAGCCGTATCTGTAACTTCATCTTGTAACACAAGTCGATGTCGTATGTATCTAACTAGATGCCGTGCAATCTGATAGATGCCGGTTGTAAACTTTCTTGGATTGTAAGCCACGCAGGGGGCCTGTTCCCGTGCCCATATAACACGTACCCGAGAGCCCAGGAAGTGTCAGGAAGTGTCATCTCGTTCCCCATCTTTCACAAGTACTCCCTCTGTTCCTAAATGTTTGTCTCTAGAAAACCGTGTTTCACACGCTTCCCGAGCGACACGGAGGGAGTAGGACTTACCGAATCACGTTCACCTGTTGCCGGATTCGAAGTTGCTTCGGCCACCAGCGCCCAATTTGCTGCTTGGCTCGAGGCTCTTGTCGATGCGTTGGAACAGAAGCGACGATATGAATGGATGGTATGACGTAGAAAGGGGACGACAGGATTTGATGCGGCTACAGGGAAAAGGGAAAATTATTGCTCCTCCTCCCGCGTCGTGTTTTGCACCATGACCCATCCTACTGATGCACCCCTCGTCGTGTCCTGCCGACATGCATCTACTCCCTTTGTCCCTTTATACAAGTCGTTTTTAGGTTCTCGACACGGTTACCAAGGCAAATAGCAAAATACCGGTATGCCCCTACGCTGCTCCCTGTGTTCCCATGCTTTATTCTCTCTCCCACAAGGCAGATCAGGCTCCCATGCTCCCATCGTCGCTTGCTTTTCTCATTTTTATTACCAACGGTGGCCGACAGGGGATGATCGATGGTCTGGTGCTCTACGTAGCATAGGTCGTGGCCCACCATACAAGCTAAAACGACTACTATTACGGGACAAATTTTGAACTCCACGACGACATGTATACAGGGACAGAGGGAGTAGTGGAGTGGAGGTGAGGGGACTGGTGGAGGAGCACTGAGACAGCTGAGACTGATGAAAAAGCGATGGTGAACAGGGACTGATGAGGGGAGTGAATGATTGAAGCCAATCAACCGTGGTGGTCCGCCAGTTGGCTTGAATCAATCATGCCCATCGCTCGGCACGTGAACCTTGCCACGTTTTCTTGGCTGTTCACCACACCGGAACCTAGAGGGCCTGCCAAGCTGGCTCCAGAGTAGCATCACAGTCCTTGCCGCCTTCGCATTTGGCACAGCAGCGTGAGATGATGAGACATGTAGCATCACAGTCACAGTCACATGTGGAGACAGTCAGTGATTAGTCGTCGTGCTTCTTCAGCACGCGGCGACGGTGTGTGAAGTGAAGCGGCAGAGCACTGGAGCCAGCGGACTGACTCAAGTGTGTTGATGCGTTGCGGTTGCACTTTGATGCGCCTCGGACTGCTTTTCCTTTGGGTGGCCGCAACATCTTTTTTCTCCACTTTCGTGCGTCGGTGTAGCTGCACCAGAGAAAAGCAGGGTGCCTCTGCATTTTTCAGTCGTGTTTTATGATTTGTGGAGCTCGAAAGAAAACAGAACTGTGCTGGATTGATGCCACTACAGCATTGCATTGCCAGTAATAAGTGTGTGTGATGGTGACTCACACGCTGCTGGATCTATTTGTTTTAACACCTCTCATTCACACGCCCACTACCCACACCAGTCACAAACAAACCTACAACTACACTAAAATGTGATGACTGCGTACCTGTTGAGATCCCCGGAATCCTTGAGATCACCGGAATCCTCGGACTCCGTAGACGACAAGCGTGTCGCGTTTCCATTGTAGCTTCACGTGTGAGAGGCAGGCCCTTGGATCCAAACCAAGCAGAGACTGTTCTGATTATGGTGTTGCACAGTGTACCAGAGGGTTTCACACCACCATTGCGATCGCAGGGGATGGAACGCTGCCGGGGAGCCTAGCCGCTGTGAGTAGTAGCATTGAGCCACTGGCAGGTTTGCCATACGCGCCATAGTGGCAAGTGTGAGTCTCAGCCAACAGACACTGCCAGGATATGGGTGAGAGTGGAGAGGGGCTGCTAGATCACAACCTAGGGCTAGACCACATCTTTTCTTTGAGAGATAGAGAGAAAGGCTAGACCACTTAGGGATACAACTTTTGGGCAAGAATGAAAGAGGGACAATGGGTGTATGTTGGGCTGAAACCTGGGTTCTAGGTCTGCCCCTTCTTACGAGTGACTTGTTTGTGTAGAAAAGGGCTGTTAGAAGAAGGTAGCTGGGATAAGATTCTTTCTACGTGGGTTTTAAGACTGTCAGCGCTGAGATACAGGAGGTTTTACCGGACTGAAGTGCAGCAACGGGGACCTGTAAATGTTAGGGCAGGTACATTGGTTTTGTCTTATAACCCGTCTCATATAGTGACACGTAATTTAAGACGACTTAATAGACTAGCCGTACATTGATTGTTCCTTTAAGTTGTCTCATAGTAGTTTGCAATTCCTTAATTATAGGCGGAGAAAAAGTAGGATTGTGAGGTTATGACAACAACAACTCATACAATGGTATATAAGTTGTCTCATACTCCTAAATTTTTAGCTCATGAGGTGGTTGTTTCGCGAAGCAACGACCTCATTCTCTTTTCGCTCTCTCTTTCCTCCACATCATCAAAAATCCCCTACGTGGCATTGCATGAGGCGAGGTATGAGACGGCTGACGTGTAGGAATGTACCTGCCCTTATGCTAAACTACTGGACCGCCTCCGGACCGACTATGCGCCTCCATGGCATGGGGCCCGCCATTTGCGCGCCTCTCGCCCGGAGCTTGAGGGCCCGACACTCGCCGTTCGTCTGCGCCATGAGCGGGATGGGGAGAGAGAGCCGGATAGGCACATTGCAGGCATGGAGCTCAACCGGCAGTAGCAGCCGCCGGGCCCCCACCTCGGCTGGCTGCTGGCTGCCGAGATCTGCGCTCGCTACGACTCCGCTCCGGTTAGTCCCCACGCGCACCCCCATAGACAAGCACGGACCGAGAAGAGCGGATTTGTGCCTCCGCCTCGCGAGAAGCTAAGCGGCCGGCAACTACGGTGCAGCGAGACCCAGCGACCGGTGTGCGTGCTTGGCCGCACCGCAGGATTCGACGGGTCACGCCGCCCGCACTCGTCCCGGGGGCTCCACCTCGCCGGGTGCGGGGCTCGCCTCGCCGTCACCGTTGGGCCCCACCTGCTCGCGTGAGGGGGACAGAAGCAAAGCGGGAGACGGTGGGTCGGGAGAGAGGGGAAAGGTGGGGCGAGATTGGGGAGGGATGGAGTTTAAAAAAAAAAAAATATGATGTGTTGGTCCCACATTGTAGAGAGGGTGATATAGAGGATAGATGAGTGAGGGGAGGGAGGAAGTAGTATAGACGAGAGAACATTGATGACCAGGACCGAATATTTCTTTTAGAGGATGAATTTAGAGGACGACCAGTGCGGATGGCCTAAGAGAGATGTGCAGGAAGCCAGCCAGGAAGGCACAAACTACACCTTAAAGCGTACTTTTCTGCACGAGCTTGTGTTTTGACTATGAATAAACATGTGATGGTGATGTGAGGCCATTATGGACACATAATCGACACCTCGATCCTCATTGTCACATTGGCGTGCACAAAAAGTCACAGCTCACCTATTAGTCGACCCGAAACATGATGATGAAATGTGCAGGGGAACAACAAAACAGAGCACACCGAAACAGAGGATGCGTCCACTATTGTCGGCCTACCAAAACAGAGCATGCTTCCTAGTGAAACAGGGAGAAATGTTCAGGGAGAAATCTGTCTGTATAGGTCTACAACATAAAAAGCGTGATGTCGCGTGATGTCCAAGTGACTCGCCAGGTCGTGCATTATATACAGATGTCAGCAAACCAAGCCGATCAAAATAATAGGAAGCAAAACTGATGTCAGCAAGCCACCAATATTTGGAAGCTAAACTAAGCTGCTTATGAAGACTTCCAAGTTAGCAGCTCGTGTACACAAAACACACAACACAATAACAGTGTCAGGTTCATTTTAAATGTTGCAAATTCTCTAACAAGTTGCAGTTTGCAGGGAGCTGAATCTAAATATGAGATGGAAACAGTTTTTTTTTTTTTTTTTTTAGGTCAACAAAAGTATAATTCACAGCACTAACAAGTGTTTGAGTACAAGTAGTTCGCATGCGGACACAAAACATAGACTCATAAATATCCATGTTATCATACATAATGTGGAATCAATACAATGTAGTAAAAACAAAGCAAATGATTGTGCCTTTTGATACCCTAAAGTTATAGAAACCAGTTGGACTCAAGAGCAACGTTAACACACCCTGCAAACGTCACAAATCCATCGAAACTGCAGTACGTCAGGCATTGGCACGTGTAAAAGTGGATGGAAGATGGGGTTAACGTGATTGCCCCTTGGGGTTCACGGTTCCATGTTTATATAGTGGGAAAAGCCCCCACGTGGCTTGTACATGAAGTAAGGTTACAACCGAATCATATCTATCTAGATCCTAATCTATCTACTTGTACAACAAGATATATACTCTAAGATCTAGATAGATATGTTATGTTAGTTATACAAAGATTACATGGAACCGTATACAAGATATCAATATCTTCTAACACCCCTTCTCAATCTCAGCCACTTTGAAGGTTGAGATTGCTTCTAAATTTTCTCAGTAGCGCAGCAGACAATGGCTTGGTGAATCCATCGGCAATCTGATCACCAGAGTGAATGAACCTGATCTCAAGTAAACGCTGTGCTACCCGTTCTCGCACAAAGTGAAAATCAATTTCAATGTGCTTAGTCCTTGCATGAAACACCGGATTAGGCGACAAGTAGGTGGCGCCCAAATTGTCACACCACAATCGAGCCTTAGGTGGGTGATCCACCCTAAGTTCGCTTAACAACTTCTGAACCCATAAAATCTCAGCCGTTGCATTTGCTAAAGCCTTGTATTCCGCCTCTGTGCTTGAGCGAGAGACTGTTGCCTGCTTCCTAGCAGTCCAGGATATCAGATTGTTACCAAGAAACACTGCAAAGCCTCCAGTTGATCGTCTATCATCAACACAACCTGCCCAATCTGCATCGAGAACGCACTAACCATCATAGTAGCAGTTTTCCCAATCTTTAGGCCAAGATTTGTTGTTCCACGTATGTACCGCAGGATCCGTTTCACGGCGCTCCAATGTACCGTGGTAGGAGCATGAAGAAATTGGCACACTTTGTTAACCGAATAGGAGATATCAGGCCGAGTTAATGTCAAATACTGCAAAGCTCCTACCAAGCTTCTGTACCGTGATGAATCATCAACACTAAGCCTCGTGCCTGACTGAATGCTCAACTTTTCACTTATAGATAGAGGTGTATCTATAGACTTACACTTGTCCATGCCGAGCGCTGAAGTATCTCATTTGCATAGCGTTCTTGGGATAGAATCAGATGATCTCCTGCCCGCTTGACTTCTATCCCCAAGAAGTAATGCAAGTCGCCCAAATCTTTTAAGGCAAAATCTTTCTGTAGAGCTGACAAGAGAGCATTAGTGGCCTTTGAAGAGGAGCTAGCAACAATGATATCATCAACATACACCAAAGACATATCTTTGTGACACCACCTTTGCAAAAATAAAACAGGGATGTATCGGCCTTGGAAGGAGTAAAACCCAAAGCAACAAGTTTAGCACATAACCGAGCATACCAAGCTCGTGGAGCTTGCTTAAGACCATAAAGAGCTTTGTCAAGTTTGCACACATGATTGGGGTACCTCTTGTCGGTCTTCAAGAATTCCATGAAGGAACGCATTTTGCACATCAAGCTGTCGCAGAGACCACCCTCGAGACATTGCAATGGACAAAACAAGACGAATGGTGGCAGCTTTGACAACTGGACTAAAGGTATCTTCATAATCTATACCATATCGCTGTTTAAACCCTTTGGCAACAAGGCGAGCTTTATACCTGTCCACTGTACCATCGGCTCTCTTCTTGACTTTATACACCCATTTGCAATCAATGATGTTCTTGCCTTGTGGTCATGGAACGAGATGCCAAGTCCCATTGCGTTGCAACGCATCAAACTCGATGTCCATGGCCTTTGTCCAGCGTTTGTCACGAAGGGCCTCTCCCACCGTGGACGGCTCCTCAGGTGAAGAAGATGCATGCGTACACCAACGCCAAGACCATCGGTGTGAACCTTAGGCTTGGAAATACCTTGCTGAAGTCGAGTGGTGGGACGCGGTGGAGAGGTTGGTGCAGGGCGAAGTAGTCGCGACCGCGAATCGGCCGCGCACGGATCCCCCACGGCCGCACGGATCCTCCAGCGGGGATCCACCTCGAGTGGCGTGTGGCCGGCGGGATCGGAGTGTGCAGCCGCACGGGACGGCGAAGTAGGTGGTGGAGGAGACGAAGCCCGCGACGAAGATCCAGAGCCCCCTCCCGACGCGGGGACTCGATGCCGAACCACTGGCGTTTCCTCGCCCGGCGGATTCGCCGGCCGTGTCACCGCCCCCGTCGGAGAAGCAACACCGGGATCGGTCTTTGGCCACCACGGGGAGGCACATGCGATAACGCCGATGGGTGCCCGTATTCTCATCAGATTGGGCACGGTTTTCGCCAGATTTTTCACCTGCATCATCACAATCTGCAACACAGCTTGGTGTAGTATTAGTAGATAATGAAGACTCTACACTTTGATCACGGATATGCGCACTTTGGAAGCTGGAGGATGGATTTAAAAGGACATCAGGAAGAAGTTCCAACTCGGCTCGAAGACGAGCGCCAGCATTCGGATGGAGTTTGGCAAAAGGAAAAACATGCTCGTCAAATACTACATCCCGAGATATGTAGACACGACCGGCCGAGGGATCTAAACACTTGAATCCTTTGTGTTGGTTCTCAGAACCAAGGAAAACACATTGCTTAGACCGAATTCGAGTTTCTTTGCATTGTAGGGACGTAAGTTTGGCCAGGCAAGCACAGCCAAACGTGCGAAGGGAACTATACTCGGGTGAGGTGCCTAACAAGCGATCATGTGGTGTCTCATTGTTGATAACTTTGGATGGCGGGCGATTGATCAAAAAACTGCGGTCAAAAATGCCTCATCCCAAAATTTCAAGGGCATAGAGGCGTGAGCTAGTAGGGTTAAACCTACTTCGACAATATGTCGATGTTTTTCGTTCAGCAGATCCATTTTGTTGGTGAGCATGTGGGCAGGAAACTCGATGCATAATGCCAATGCGTTGGAAGAAGGAATTCAAGGCCTGATATTCCCCTCCCCAATCAGTTTGGACTGATTTAATTTTGCTATTGAATTGCCTTTCAACTAGATTTTGAAAATCATGGAAACGCAGAAATACTTCAGACTTATGTCGCAACAAATAAATCCACACAAACTTAGTGTGATCATCAATAAAGCTCACATAGTAATTGTTTCGACCGACTGAACTTGGGGCAGGACCCCATACATCTGAAAATACTAGATAAAATGGACTCGATGAAAGACTCAACGACCTAGGATAAGGCAATTGATGACTCTTGCCTTGTTGACACACATCACAGATGCTTTTATTCGACTCTTTTGAAAAAGGAAGCTGATGACGACTAAGGACTTGTTGCACAACCGTGGAGGATGGATGACCGAGACGGTGATGCCATGTGGACATAGGTGGCTTGACAGCTCCAAGCACCTCTTTATTTGCTGGCTGGATGGGATAGAGACCTCGCCTACATTGGCCTTTGAGGAGCGTTTCCCTCGTTGCCTGCTCCTTAACAAGAAAATGACTTGGATGAAACTCAAGGAAGACATTATTGTCACGAGTAAAACGATTAACGGATAAAAAAGACTCTTATGAGCAGCGGGAACATGAAGGATATTTTTCAGATGCAAGTCATTGTAAGGAGTGCGCAAAATACCATGACCAATGTGAGAGATCTTCATACCTGATCCACTAGCAGTGTGGACTTGATCACCACCATGATACTTGTCGTGCATGGTCAGCTTGTCGAGGTCGCTTGTAATATGGTCCGTGGCACCCGTGTCCACGTACCGGTTAAGATCCACGCCATAGGAGTTCATGGCTGAGGATGCGCTCTTCGAGGAGGGCCCTGGAAGGAGTGGTCAAACCGTTTGTAGCAACGAAGCACGGGATGACCCTCCTTGCCACATAGCTGGCAGATGACTCCGGGCTGAAAGCGATTTCCATTGCCTCCATTGTTGCCACCGCGTCCTCCTTTAAGGCCACGGCCGGCCCGCCGCGACCACCTCGGCCTCCACCACGGAATTATTATTTTGCCCGCCTTTTCGCGGACATGTTGGCCGAGGACTGCTGCCCACCTCCACGGACGGACGGGCGTTGCTCAAAAAGCAACGAGTTGAGCAAACAGCTCATTGACGAGATGGCCTCGACACGTGCGAGATTGCCGAGAGACAACCGGATCATACTCCCTGATCTAATCCGGTAAGGATATAGGAGACAAGCTCCTCATCCTCGAGCTTCCTCCCAGCAAATGCCATCTCATCTGCCAGGGACTTCATCTTGGTGAAGAACTCGTTGATGGTAGACGTGCCTTTTGAGGCTGTGGCGAGGGCCATCCTAGTGGCAATGACCCTAGCCCTCGACCGCGAGGCATGAAGGGCCTCAATGGCAGTCCGTGCCTGAGCCGCCCCCGTGACCACGTTTGTGATCCGAGATCCAATCTCCTTGGGCGAGGGGCGTCGGCAGGGTAGCTCGAGAACCTGCTGATCTTGGGCCACCCATGTGTCATAATCGGGATTGACAACGGGTGCCTCATCACCACCGTCGGCCTTCTTCTCCTTGGGAGGGAGGAATTGCTCCGGCGGCTTGGCTTCGGGTCGATGAACTTCACGGCCCGGGCTCCTCTCAGCGCGGACAGCACCTGCTGCCTCCACATGGTGTGGTTCCCCCTCGTGAGTTTCTCGGAGACGGGAAGGAGAACGAGCGAGGAGGAGATGGCAGCAAGCAGCTACGGAGGAAGAAGAAGATGGAAGCGCCATTTCTCGATTCCGTTAGGAACGATGCTCTGATTACCATGTAAAAGTGGATGGAAGATGGGGTTAACGTGATTGCCCCTTGGGGTTCACGGTTCCATGTTTATATAGTGGGAAAAGCCCCCACGTGGCTTGTACATGAAGTAAGGTTACAACCGAATCATATCTATCTAGATCCTAATCTATCTACTTGTACAACAAGATATATACTTGTTGGCGGTAACCAACGACATATTTTACCCGTCAACTTACTACCATAAAGGGAGTAAAATTAAATCTTTTTATACTCATATGCCTTTACCACTAATAAATTCCACTTGTAGTGTCTTGTATTTTATTTTGCAGATTTATCATAAAAGCAAGTGGAAAACCAACCAAAGTACGCCCCTTAGGAAAGCACATTTTTGCCAAATCCAAGCCCAAGGAGCAAATCATCAAATGGACCGGCGCAGCCCCAAGACACAACTTTTTCGGGACGAAAACACGACACCCCACCGAGGCTCGGGCCGAACCGCCTCGGGGGCGCTACAAGACCACCTGGCGCGCCAAGCACCTCCCTCGAGGCGGTTCGCGCCCAACTTCGAGGAGGCGGTTCGTTGACCTTCCAAACCGGGAATACCGCCTTGCGTCCGTCGGTTTGCGAATACATGGAAGGTTTACCAGGTCGGTTTGGTTGTAAAATAGCACTTAGGCCCCTCCTCCAAGTGTATAAATAGATCCCCTCTCTCCCTCTCTCAACACACACCATTTGGAGTCCAAAGAAACCAAAGAATCTCTTCCTCTACCACCTCTACCTTTTCTTCTACTTCTTCTTTCTTCTTCTTTATTCTTTAGTAGTTACACTTGGAGTAGAAGAGCTACAAGGGAGGGCTTGTCTCCTAGAAGAAGCATTTTTGTAATACATCTACTCTATGGAGCATTCTTCTATTTGCCGATCCCTATTTCTACATTCTTGGCCTAACTTATGAACTAGAGTATAGTCTTGTTCATGTTCTTGTGTTGGTATATGAACTAGCATATAGTTTACATATCATAATCTTGACATGTTCATTACAGTTTATTAATGCTCATCATATGCCTAACTTGATTAGAGGTGGGATAATGGTTCATTGTACCTTCGGGTTTGCTCTTGTTCTAGTCCGTCCATTCGACGAGTGGGGATCCCGGGGGACAAGAGTAGTGCTCGGTATGCGAGCATGGTGCCCGGGTATTATGACACCCGTGAATATGAGTGCATGCCACGGTTGAGGGGGTAGGCGGCTTGGTCGTGACAAGCCTTGTCCGTCCCCTTGAAATCCCCCACGTTACTGTCTTTGTAGGAGTTCAGAAATGCTTCCTATCGGGCCGTATGGTAACCCAGAAGTCTCCCTCAAGTTATCCTAGACTTAACCATGTTTAGATCGGTTTGCATATGATGATTAACTATTCATTTGTATGGTCAAGGCTAGATACATTAGTGCTACTCCATTAGGATTATTCATTTATTCATTTATTCTTTATCTATTTTCTTTATCCTTTTTTCGGTGGATTTCCAAGTGTGTGTCACACTATCTTTAACCATTCATGCTTACCCCTGTTATGAGTATTTTTTGGTCTAAGCAAACACATGTTCCTCTATTCAAATGCCATGCTAAATTATTAATCACATGCCTTCCTTTGGGCGAATATAAATAACGATACCGAATATTTTCCGGTGAAATGCTACAATGATAGATCCGTGCGCTTGCGGATGAATATCTACAATGACAAGATCTATCCCGTTAACGCCTCTCATTTCGAATCACCGACATGGTGGTTTACTTGGGAATGTCACGGCACATTTCGACGCCTTCATCAGGGATGGGTTTTATACCTATTTCCTTTGATTGCGTTAAGAAATGTCAACAAGCATTTCTGGCGCCGTTGCCGGGGAAGGCATTGTGAAAAAAAAAAAAAATAAATAAATAGCTGGCTATGAATATGAACTGTGTGCGTGGATGCCATTTGCTCATACAGGCTAATCTTTTATGTTTTCTCTGTTGTGGATGAAAACAGGATAGTGTATGTCGGGTTTCCTCCTGCCGAAAAAACTTAGTCTCCGATCCGAGAGCACTCCTAAGGAAGAACCGGACTCGTGCGCTTCTTCTTCAGCCGGAACACCGACGGTCGAGACCGACATCCCTGCACCAACCGAACCTCAAGCGATGGCCCGAAGTCGCCTGCGATTTCTCAACTCCCGCTGTCACCAACGTGCCCACCGGGCCGACGGTGAAACGTGGCGGACAAAAAACTTTCGAGCTTAAATACTGGGGCTGATCACCATGGTGCGAGGCCGGTCCATTCTGGTGGACTGCCAAGCGAGGACGCAAACGCTCATCTTCAACACTTCACGGAGCTGTGCGATACGATCGTCATCAAGGATGTCATTTGCGAGGCGTCATCGGGCTCCGCTGTTTCCCTTCTCCCTCGTGGGAAGGCGAAACGATGGTTCTACAAGGACAAGGAAGTCGTCAATACGTGGGCCAAGTGCTCCGCGGCGTTCCTCGCTAAGTTCTTCCCCATGGGCAAAACCAATGCCCTAAGGGGGAGAATCGCCAACTTCCAGCAGAACCCAATGGAACCCATTCCGGAGGCGTGGGAAAGGCTGCAGGAGTACATTCTAGCATGCCCGCACCACGGGATGGAAAACTGGCTGGTGCTCCAGAACTTCTACAATGGTCTCACGGCCATATCGAAGGGGCACCTCGACGCCGCCGCCGGTGGCGCATTCCTATCGCCACCATCGATCGGGGCAACAGCCCCGATTGATAAAATGGTGGCAAATCGGAGCCGGGCGAGGGACGAGCCCCCGCCAAAACACAAAAAAGGCATGCATACCGTGAAGGAGGCGGATATGTGTTGACACATGTTAACGTATACTTTTAATTGTCAACTAAACATGGAAAAGGACTAAAATATAATTAGATAACCTTATTAGGGGTTTATACTAATGATTTCCATGAGTTTTGGTAAAGTTGTGATTTGCGGGGACTTAACAGAAAACGGTAGAATTCGTAACGCAATCTAACTCCGAAACAAGTCTAGAAGGCTCCGGATTACACCCGACGTGAACGAAACTTAACCCCGAAGAAAACATCATCTAGAAGACTCCGAAACCACGACGCATCATGGGGCCCGGGTGGGACCCACCCCAGGGCCGGTCGGCTAATAACCGGGCCGAGTGGCCCGGCTTGGCGGCCACGGCAGCCCCGCTTCGAGAATGTTCCTCCACCGCCTCTAAGACGAAATCTAATCCGGTCGTTTAATGTCGGTTTGATCCGAGGGCGTCGGTAGAAGCACGAGATGGATCTAAATCCAACACCGGCACCTCCTCCGGACTATATAAGCAAGCCCCCCCGGCCCCCGGCTTCAATCATCTCGCATCAACTCATCATCATATCGATCGATCCGGCTCTAGTCGACGGCCTTAGCTCTAGTTCAAGAACTAGAAGTAGAAGATTAGACAAGATATAGAACTAGAAGCCTTAGATTAGAGTTGAGAGTAGAGCTTCAAGTTGAGAGAATTAGAGCGCGGTTGAGGCGGAGTTGAAGGAAGGCCCGGAGCTGTCGGCGCCTCCATCTTCTTCTTCCTCTGGAGTTGGTGCCATTGGAGCGCAACTCTGAGATCTTGTGGATTGTTCGACTTCCATTCGAGTAAGTGGTATTGTCTCTATTGTTCTTAAGGTTCGTATTTCTTTGATAAGATTACTTTGATTCCTGTAGCTCTTGAATTGAAGTTGTTAGATTAATGTAAGCGTGGTGCTTAGATTGACTAGCTTATTACGAATACCTTCTATAGGCCGGGGTCAAGACAATGGTCAAGGCTGATCGTGGTGGTGACAGCACCATTGAGTCCTTTGTCACGCCTGCCCCCGTTTATAGAAATCGTAGGAGCCCCTGCGTTGTTAGCGTAGATTCCCTTTATTAAGAGTTTCTTCATGACAACCCCTCTTAAGAACAATGTGCAAATGATTTACTTGAAGTGAGAACAAGACCTTCCTACTAGAACTCCTTACCTCTCTTTTAATCTAGTTTTATAGCCACTCGGATTTAGCTATACATCCTCGACATACTCTCTCACCTCTCCCCTGTGGATTCGATATTTAAAGCCCTATTCCCGGGTGAAGTGCTCACCGGTATCCGTTCGCTTGCGGATTATATTCCTGTAGGTTAACAAATACCAACAAGCATTTCTGGCGCCGTTGCCGGGGAGAACGGTTTGAGACCACGTTGAAAAACTATAGCTAAATCTTGTACTATACTTTTATCTTTTTCTTTTATTCTATCTTCTCATCTTTTTCTATCTTCGTGGGATCAATTGATTCCATATTTATCTATCTTATACTGCACCCTTAAGCGGAAGCTCTGGCCACTAGAATCCTTAGATCTCATCCTTACACCTGGCCTTTAGCTACGCCTACGGTTGATCAAAATGATCATGAAGCAATACTTCTCAGGAGTGAGAAGCAGGATCATATCTTCTATGGTAGGAGTCTTTGCCGACATCATGAAAGTGTTGTGCGCATGATCATCATGCAGTTTTTGGAGGAACCTTTTCTTTCCCTTTTTAAGCAAGGTTTGCTTTGATGAACTCAGCGGGTGAAACCCATATACTAGCATTCTTTATGACCACCCAAAGGAAGAAGAATCATCCTCCAAAATTAAAAAAAATAGAAGTTCGATAGCTATATCACCATCACTCCAATCCCAAGACTTAGCTATCGACCCCAAACCATCAATGCGCTAAAAACCTTTAAAGGGAGAAGAAATTCAACCCTTGGATATCTCTTTAGATGATGAGTTTCTTGAACTTCCAAATTTCACAAGAGACCATATATAATCCAAACCTCTTTTGAGATAATCTCTTAGAAAGCACCTTTATTGCTACGCAAGAACATTGGGGAACCTCAAGGATGGCATATCTAATCATGCCATAGGAAGAGAGCAAAGCCATCAAGAAGCCACTCCTGTCTCTCTCTTTCTATGTTCAAATTAGATAATTCTTTTCGAACCCATCTTTAACCACATCCTTGAGCCCAATGAATCCTCTTGTGCCCTTTTCTTGCGTCCCCTCACGATCCTAAAAATATTATGAACGATCTAAGGAAGACCAAAAGGAGCGTATTTTCCTCGGAGAACATCAATGAGCATAAAGACTACTTCATAAATGGAACTTTTCCACCTAGTCCATGCTCATTTGAAAACTCCCTAAATTGATTGCCATCTCAATTCTTGCCGCACATGAGATCTCCAACCCCCTCGTACTCTCTTTCTTAAAAAATTTAGAAAGGGTGGTTGTTGATGAATTTTCCTACGGCTTGAAATTTTGAGATCGGCAATATAAGGGAAACCACTTCATCATCTTGATTCATAATTTGAAAAGTTTCCCAAGGATGAGCTTTTTGTCCTAAAACAAGCACTCTAGGGGGAAATACTATAAAGACTTATATATCACTATATACCCCTACATTATGAGCATATGATTATAAAAATTTATTCCTTCAGGTATTCTTGTCACTAACCATTCCAGGTTTGGAGCAAAGAAGAACGAAGGATGACAATATGGGTATGTCCAACCGGTTTTTACGCAACATTGAATCACATGCTTAGAAACATCTCTTGTCATGTTGCTACACTAGCTTGGTTGTCTTTACCTTTATGCCACTCGATCATGCTATATCATCTCTGTTTGAGTAAATCTCTATAATGCTTTCATGTCATCTTTTATGCGCTTAGTATGCTAAGGTTTAGAATGAGTTCATACATCTCTTAAATGAAGCATGGTGCCTTGTTTAGGAGTAAGTGATCTTTCTTCTAAAGGCTTTTAAATTAAGCGTGGTGCTTAGGTTAGAACGCCTTCCTAAATCAAATTAGACGTGGTGTCTAGGTTGACTTTTGAACCATAGTAAACTATAGTAGATGCTGGTATATTTTTGTTGGACTAACCCCTGCAGAAAAAGAATAAACTTTGAAACAAACTTGGGGAAGGTCGAGATGAACTCACTAGAGATGGAGCAAGATATGAAAGAAGACGGATTCCCAATGAGCCAAGAAGAAGAAGAGTGACGAAGACAAGATCCACAATCAAGAAGCACTCACTCATGGGGAATTCATGGGTGATGGAAGCATCAAGGAGGGAGGCCAATTCCATTGAAGATAATTAAGCCATCCTCTTCCTCCTGACATGCACCTGTCACTCCACATGCCACTCAAGAAGAAGAGAAGGACCACCACAAGGTGTAATAAGCGCCATCATATTCCAATAATAAAGGTAACACCTTGAGGTAAGTTGTCGTTAATTCCTCTTTACTATGACATTCTCATAAATGAAAAGTCAAGCATGCTAGAGTTATAGTTTCACATGATTCAATCTTGTTAACTCGACATGTTAGCTTTTTAAAACTGTTTCTAGCATTACTTTCTTGTTCGCTCTTTATTTACATGCTAGATTTATCTTCTCGATCTTACCACCCTTGTCATAAATGAACTTATACATTATCTTTATCTTGTTCAATGAGCCCACAAGGTTAGAGTAGAAGTAAATGAAATTTTGGTTCTGATGGTGTTTTCCCACCAATGAGCCCATGCACTTGATCTCTACCTTGTCTTTGCAAGCGGGACTCACTTTGCGCAATAAGAGGAGAAGTCTTACTTCCCCAATTCCTACAAGTGGAAGTCCCCCGACCTACAAATATGCACACTAAACAAGACGCCGCCACCGCCACCATCCAATCTTCCTTCAAGCAAATTTGAATCGGCGAAGAACATGGGCAACGCCATCACCAAGTGGCTATTAAGATCGGATGATGCACTTGAGGAGTGACCAAGGAAGATCAAAGTGAGCACGACATGATCGGAGGTGTAGACCACTTGACAAGAGTAATGGGTCAACATCCCCATACTCCATCAAGAGGGCCTTACACCACCACTATTGCCTACCTCACCACAAGACCCAAGAAGAACAAGATGCGAGACGCCGCTAAAAATCACAAGACCGGTTGGAACGGAGTTGACGAACAAGGAAGACATTAAGAAAGATTAAAGAAGTTCGCCGGCCCCGACCAACCAACACTCAGCGCCTGCCACTCCAAGAAAGGTCTCCTCCGAAGAAGCGGCAGGGAAAAAGAAAGAAGCATCACCTACCAAGAGGACGTCAAGAGTACACCTTCGGAAGACCTACCACTACCCGCGTCATCAACCGAACAAACACCATCTCCATTGGCCACCTCATCTACGCCACTCGTCGAGATCATTGAAGGCACCATTTCGCACACGACATTCGACGAGGTGCCATCGATGACGTGCGCCATGGGAGTAAGTACTCAAAATTCTTGCCGAGAGATAACTTCGGTATTTATCTACATATTTATTTTCTACACGGCATATTAGCATATTTCCTTTAGCATATTTACTTTCCTATACCTGCATAAAAAATTCATAAAAATATGTTTGCTGCTTTTTTGCATCGTTTCTTTAAGCCCCATGCAAGTACTCCTTTGTTGTGGCGGCATAAAAATAAAAATCCAAAAATATTGCATTCATATGTTTTTGCATCTTCATTCTTTTCTGAAAAAAAATCCAAAAATACGTGAGCACATGAAGGCTCACAATATGTTCCTAGAATTTGTTCCTTCGGGTATATGCGGAATTAATATTTGCGGGAGAACATTTAAGGAGAACCCGAAGGCGAACGAGTTCCAAGGACGAACGAAAGGACTACTTCAAGATCCAGTTTGGGGAGAGCACCCCAGATTATCACGATAAGTATTGCTACTTTACCTTTTTAATATTAGCTAGTTATTATATACGAGTTAATGAGTCTTAGCGTGTGAGTTATAAAAGTTAGTTCGATTAATTTGTTTAGTTCGGTTTAGTCAAAATTAGTTTACTATTAAATATTAGGATTCGAATTATATAATAAAAGTGCTCTTATGGAAGTCATCCACAAGTTGAGTCAATTATTCTCCATATATTTACGGATATGTTTTTGTCTCCACCATGCTTTGTATGCAAGATAACGTAAAATAAGTGTGGGGAGATCCTCGACGACCAAACAGAATTCTTCGCGACCAAAATCAAGAAATTCGAACCAAGACGGAACCATCGACTCGCACGACGAACCGCGCCCCCGACATGGTCCAGTGGGAGGCCGACCGGCCCATATACCAGCCCGATCGGCCCTGCCTCGCCCCACTCGGGCCCATTTAGTCCACCGCCGGTTTGCTTCCTAAAACCTTTCAATTTTCACAAATTACTTTTCGTTCCGAATTAAAATAAGTCTTTTCTGTTATGGTATGTTTTCCTATATGAAAAAGATGTCTTGTTAACCCATGAACAAAGTTTTGCATGATTAAATTCCTACATATACCTGTCACTTATTGGGATGCTTTAATTGCTTAAAACATGAGAAATAATAAAGTTAGAATAATGAGATCCTCTTTCTTTTATCTTGTCTTTGGAGAGTTATTTATTTCAAAATATTAAAATCATTAGTTATGCTTCTCCTTTGTGATCAATGATACATCCTAATAGAGCCGTAGCAATCATTAAAGATATATCTAATTAATTGTTGCTTTCTTGTATTGAGCTTTGTCAAAACCACGACCCATGTTGAAATTTGTCTAAAGTCTAAGATCAAGATCACATACACTGCTTTCACTAAAGTATCCATGCTCTAAAAGTTTTAATCTCTATCTCCCATAATTTTAATTGTTGAAAAAGGTACAGTATGAAAAAAGCCAAATGTTCAAAATTCTAAGAGTGGAGAGAAAAGTGAGAGAGAGGAGAAAATGAGCAAGTGTTCTACGGGCCGAAGAACCCCCTCTCTAAGAAAAGAAAAAGGCAAAAATGAAGAGAAGAATAATGGACAAGTGTCCGAGGGTGAGTAGGGCCCACTTCTCTAATAATTGAGAGAGTAAAATGGACAAGTGTCCGAGGGTGAGTAGAACCCATCTCTCCACTAAACAATGATTACCTCGCTTGGAAAACAAATAAATAAATATAAATGTTCCAAAAAGGGAGATAGACGATTTTCAACTAGAGAGAGCAAAGGGTAATAATAATCTTGACTCACATACACATCTTGATCTATGACTCATGACATCTATCTCCATGGATCCACAGTTGACTTAGCAATAAATACAAGGTAAGTGTGCTACATGTTCTTGAGCTCCACATATGATATAATAAATGAACTGTGAGGATATAATATATTTTGAGAGACTTGAGAGTATCACAAAGGAGTAAGTAGAGCTATGTTTTCTTTTCAAAACTTATGCAAAATCTCTCCAAGTGACTTGGTTTAAGAATTTAAGGTGATCTGTTTCTAACCATTTCATGCTCGAGATATCCCAAAGTGCGTATGACCATGGAGTATAATTATGATCCATTCTTTGTCTCTACGGTTACATTAAAGTTAGACCATCCTTTTATCGAGGACGAGTAAAAGTCTAAGTGTGGGGAGTTTGTTGACACATGTTAACGTATACTTTTAATTGTCAACTAAACATGGAAAAGGACTAAAATATAATTAGATAACCTTATTAGGGGTTTATACTAATGATTTCCATGAGTTTTGGTAAAGTTGTGATTTGCAGGGACTTAACAGAAAAAACGGTAGAATTCGTAACGCAATCTAACTCCAAAACAAGTCTAGAAGGCTCCGGATTACACCCGACGTGAACGAAACTTAACCCCGAAGAAAACATCATCTAGAAGACTCCGTAAGCCACGACGCGCCGCGGGCCCGTGGTGGGACCCACCCCGGGCCTGGGTCGCCCAATAACCAGCCGAGCGGCCCGGCTTGGCGGCCACGACAGCCCTCGCCTCGCAATGTTCCTCCACCGCCTCTAAGACGCAATCTAATCCGGTCGTTTAATGTCGGTTTGATCCGAGGGCGTCGGTAGAAGCACGAGATGGATCTAAATCCAACACCTGGCACCTCCTCCGGACGATATAAGCAAGCCCCCGTGCCCCCGGCTTCAATCATCTCGAGATCAACTCATCATCATATCAGATCAGATCCAGCTCTAGTCGACGGCCTTAGCTCTAGTTCAAGAACTAGAAGTAGAAGATTAGACAAGATGTAGAACTAGAAGCCTTAGATTAGAGTTGAGAGTAGAGCTTCAAGTTGAGAGAATTAGAGCGCGGTTGAGGCGGAGTTGAAGGAAGGCCCTGAGTCGTCGGCGCCTCCATCTTCTTCTTCCTCTGGAGTTGGTGCCATTGGAGCGCAACTCTGAGATCTTGTGGATTGTTCGACTTCCATTCGAGTAAGTGGTATTGTCTCTATTGTTCTTAAGGTTCGTATTTCTTTGATAAGATTACTTTGATTCCTGTAGCTCTTGAATTGAAGTTGTTAGATTAATGTAAGCGTGGTGCTTAGATTGACTAGCTTATTACGAATACCTTCTATAGGCCGGGGTCAAGACAATGGTCAAGGCCGATCGTGGTGGTGACAAAGACCATTGAGTCCTTTGTCACGCCCCCCCCGTTTATAGAAATCGTAGGAGCCCCTCAAGTTGTTAGCGTAGATTCCCTTTATTAAGAGTTTCTTCATGACAACCCTCTTAAGAACAATGTGCAAGTGATTTACTTGAAGTGAGAACAAGACCTTCCTACTAGAACTCCTTACCTCTCTTTTAATCTAGTTTTATAGCCACTCGGATTTAGCTATACATCTCGACATACTCTCTCACCTTCTCCCCGTGGATTCGATATTTAAAGCCCTATTCCCGGTGAAGTGCTCACCGGTATCCGTTCGCTATGGATTATATTCCTCGTAGGTTAACAAATACCAACAATATGCTTGCCGCAAAAATGGATCTACTCAAAGAGGCCGGAAGAGCGCAGCCCAGATGCTACTACCCGGCCCGCGCCCAGTCCTACGCCCGCACGCTCACATAACTTGTGAGACGTGTGGTGAGGTTGGCCACTCAGGGGATAACTGCCCTGAGACCCGTGAAGAAGCTGCCTTCATCAACAACAGCAACGGGTATCGCCAACCACAGCAGGGCTGGAACAACCAGTCCAGGCCGCCATTCCAAGGCAACCTCAGGTACAACTCCAACTATAACCCTGGTCAGCCATCACCGGCGGACCCGCATGGGGCCAAGCCAAGATCAATGAAAACCTCACCAAAAAGATGAGCCAAACGGATAACATCTTAGAAGGAGTCAGCAGCAAGCTAGACGGATTCAACTCTGCTATGACAAGTCAGTTGGCCTTCAACAAGAAGATTGAAGCACAGATAGCCCAGCTAGCTGCTCGTCTCCAAGTAACGGTGGGGGAAAAAGTTCCAAAGCAATCTGAAGTTCCCCAGGAGAGCATAAATGCAGTAACAACCAGAGGGGGAAGATCTACCCAAGACCCACCTAATCCTAATGCTGCGGTGAGGAAACAAAAAGAGAAGCTGCCGGAAGGGGTAACCCCACAGGCAGCAGAAGAACCAGAAGTGGAGGAGGTACCATTGGAATATACAGACACAACGTTCCTACCCTTCGCCACAAGAACAAGGAAGCAGACGCCGGATGAACAGTTTACTCGGTTCATGGACATGATCCAAAAGGTACATGTAAGTGTACCCCTCCTAGACATGCTCCACGTACCATCATATGCCAAGTACATAAAAGACATCATCCAGAAAAAACGGCCACTGCCAACAACGGAAGTTGTGAAGTTGACTGAAGAATGCAGTGCTGCTATCCTAAATCGTCTGCCTGAAAAGAAGAAAGATCCAGGGTGCCCTACAATCCCCTGCTCAATTGGGACCCAAACATTCGACCACGCCTTATGTGATTTGGGCGCCAGTGTCAGTGTCATGCCGAAATCCGTCTTTGACAAGCTCAAACATACAAATCTTGAGCCAACATCTATGACACTACAAATTGTGATTCATCCATAAGGTATCCAAAGCAGGGGATTGCAGAGGACATACCAGAAAAATCCGAGGGTATTTTGTCCCAGTTGATTTTGTGGTATTGGACATGGAGTTCACTAAAGACACACCACTCATCCTTGGACGACCATTCTTGAGCACCGCCAGGCACAAATTGATGTTGGGGCCGGAGAAATCCGCTTCAATATCAATGGCAATGAAGAGAAATTTGAGTTCGGACCACGAGTCTCGGAAGAGTGCAAAATGATCCTGATAAAATATGGGGGAGCAAGGCATTAAAGAGATAGAAATCCAGCCCCCAAAAATTAGCAAAGACTCCCAAGGCGGTTAGCAAAAATAAAAGGTGGGAACAAAAAGAAAAAGACAGCTCCTAAACCCAAGAAGGAGAAGGTCCCCATCTTTACAAAAGGACAAAAGACCCCGGAAGAAAGCTCCACACCAAAAGAACCACAACCAAAGAAGCAAACAAAGTATACCCCTCCGCAAAAGGTGTGGAAGCAAAAGAGGTGCAGGTCCCTCAGATCTCCGTAAGATGGTGCACCATTAAACAACAAAGTCGGAGAAAGTCCCAGTCCACCGACTCCAAAGAGTGGACCCTCCTAGAAGGTAAAACGGCAATTATCTCAAAATAAAAAAATAAAACAAAAAAATATATATATATATATAAATAAATAATAATGTAAGGTGACTCACGGGTCTCCGAGATAGCTTGGGGAGGACCCCGCAGGTATCATTGCATTGCATATTTAATTTCCTCAATTTTATTTTATTTTAGCATGTTTACATTTCAGCAATATTGCATCGAAAAAAAAAAGAACTAAAAAAAAAATCCAAAAACAGAATAAGTAGCTCTTCTTTGTGCCTTAATGCTTACATATATGAGCTATAAAAATGTTTAATCTTAGTCCCTTGTTGAAATGATGAATAGTTGCTCTGTCTTATGCTTTGCATGTGCCTAGTTTATAATTCAAGTTCTCTAAAGTTTGAGTTTAGTGGCTAATTCTGAAATTCATCCCGAAAAACCGATTCATGTGGGTTGCATATGCTCTATCTAGTCTAAGTTGTTGCCAAGTATGATATGGTACAAATGGATTTGCTATGACTTTGTCCAAAAGAGAAACTTGACATCCGGAATCTATACTTTGAAAAATAGAAATGTGTTGGGCTATGCTAAAAAAAAAAAAAAATGAGATTAAAAAAGGACAAGTGTCCGAGGGCGAGAAGAGCCCACATCTCTAAAAAAAAAAAAAAAAAAGAAAAAAAAAAAAGAAGAAAGTAAGAAAAGAGAGGAAATAAAAGACAAAAGTCTAGGGCGGCGTAGCCCACCTCTCTAAAAAAAAATATATATATATATATAGCAATAAAGCCCATACTTTCTTGAAAAAGAAATAAAGAATTTTTATCTAAATAAAATCCGGATAAAAGGTTGATCAAAAGGATGAATGATAAGCACCTCTCGTTATAACCGTTCTATCTCGGCAACCGCCCAAGGCTTTGAGAAAAGCTAAAAAGCCCCGCTACGATGAAAGGTAATAAAGGGTGGGAAAAAGATGTGCCATTTTATTCAAACTCTAGTAGAAAATCTTATTATAACCCCGGCACATGTGAAACATAATCGCATAGTAGCAACTCCTGATCAACAACCAAGTACTTATCTCTTTTGCTCGAGGACGCCAAGAATGGGTAAGCTTGGGGGAGTTTGTTGGCGGTAACCAACCCACATATTTTACCCGTCAACTTACTACCATAAAGGAGTAAAATTAAATCTTTTTATACTCATATGCCTTTACCACTAATAAATTCCACTTGTAGTGTCTTGTATTTTATTTTGCGTATTTATCATAAAAGCAAGTGGAAAACCAACCAAAAGTAAGCCTTCCTGAAAGCACATTTTTGCCAAATCCAAGCCCAAGGAGCAAATCATCAAATGCGGACCGAAAGCAGCCCAGTACACAACTTTTCAGATCTAAACACGACACCCCACCGAGGCTCGGGCCGAACCGACCTCGGGGTGCGCTACAAGACCACTGGCGCGCCCGCACCTCCCCGAGGCGGTTGGCGCCCAACTGGGAGGCGGTTCGTTGACCTTCCAAACGGGAATACCGCCTTTGCGTCCGTCGGTTTCTGCGAATACATGGAAGGTTTACTGTGTCGGTTTGGTTGTAAAATAGCACTTAGGCCCCTCCTCCAAGTGTATAAATAGATCCCCTCTCTCCCTCTCTCAACACACACCATTTGGAGTCCAAAGAACCAAAGAATCTCTTCCTCTACCACCTCTACCTTTTCTTCTACTTCTTCTTTCTTCTTCTTTATTCTTTAGTAGTTACACTTGGAGTAGAAGAGCTACAAGGAGGGCTTGTCTCCTAGAAGAAGCATTTTTGTAATACATCTACTCTATGGAGCATTCTTCTATTTGTCAGTCCTATTTCTACATTCTTGGCCTAACTTATGAACTAGAGTATAGTCTTGTTCATGTTCTTGTGTTGGTATATGAACTAGCATATAGTTTACATATCATAATCTTGACATGTTCATTACAGTTTATTAATGCTCATCATATGCCTAACTTGATTAGAGGTGGGATAATGGTTCATTGTACCTTCGGGTTTGCTCTTGTTCTAGTCCGTCCATTCGACGAGTGGGGATCCTGGGGGACAAGAGTAGTGCTTTTCTGGTATCTTGGCATGGTGCCCGGGTATTATGACACCTGTGAATATGAGTGCATGCCACGGTTGAGGGGGTAGGCGGCTTGGTCGTGACAAGCCTTGTCCGTCCCTTGAAATCCCCCCACGTTCGCCTGTGCTGTAGGAGTTCGTAAATGCTTCCTATCGGGCCGTATGGTAACCAGGAAGTCTCCCTGTTATCCTAGACTTAACCATGTTTAGATCAGTTTGCATATGATGATTAACTATTCATTTGTATGGTCAAGGCTAGATACATTAGTGCTACTCCATTAGGATTATTCATTTATTCATTTATTCTTTATCTATTTTCTTTATCCTTTTGCTGGTGGATTTCCAAGTGTGTGTCACACTATCTTTAACCATTCATGCTTACCCCTGTTATGAGTATTTTGGTCTAAGCAAACACATGTTCCTCTATTCAAATGCCATGCTAAATTATTAATCACATGCCTTCCTTTGGGCGAATATAAATAACGATACCCTGAATATTTTCCGGGTGAAATGCTACAACGATAGATCCGTGCGCTTGCGGATGAATATCTACAATGACAAGATCTATCCCGTTAACAGTCTCATTTCGAATCACCGACATGGTGGTTTACTTGGGAATGTCAGCGGCACATTTCTGACGCCTTCATCAGGGATGGGTTTTATACCTATTTCCTTTGATTGCGTTAAGAAATGTCAACAATACTCTAAGATCTAGATAGATATGTTATGTTAGTTATACAAAGATTACATGGAACCGTATACAAGATATCAATATCTTCTAACAGCACGAACCAGCACAGCCTTCGTTTGTAGGTTTGTAAGACCCAACTCTGTCATGAAACACAGGGTTATGGAAAACAGCGAGGGAAATTGTGGAAGGTAAACGAAATAGGCAACAGAGATGAGTTGTGATCTGACCTGTTCTTGCCTCCATGTGGCTGGCGAATTAGGACGGGTTACGGTTGTAACTTGTATTTGCATATTCTGATCTGTACAGCTTGATATATATTTTCTATGGGACATCATTCGTTAGCCTGAAATGAGGCAGAAAAGGAATAAATTAATCTCACAAGAAAGAGAACAGGAGCAAAAGCAATACGGGAAGAATTCTAGCAAGCAGCACCTCGGTCTATAGAGAGAGCCGTTTATTCGTAGGACCGGATGGTTGGGATGGATTTTACTGGCATTGCGCAGCGCAGCATTCAATTGCTTCTTCTCCTCCTTGCTAGCGCCCCTAGGATCCCACCAAACATTGATATACTGGAGCGATGACAAGAGACCCAGGCCAATGTCGAGACCAACACCATCGCGGACGGCCATTTCATTAGCCTCCCGTACAGATAACTGAAACAAGTGAAGGGATCTGAGCCTTGGCATAGCTCCTTGCTGAAACGCTACGGGTCTCGCAAATCCTTGGAGATGGCAGAATGTTAGGCATACGAACGAATCAGCACCAATGACAAATCCCCGAATGATCCCGAGATCATCGTGGCCCACTGCCAGAAATAGACGGCAGAGAGCGGGTAATCTCCCAAGCACGTCAAGATCACCCTGTTCTATCTCCATTATTTTGATGGATACGGAGGAGAGGTATGGCAGATGTGATTGATTCATCCATGCTGGCAGTTTTGAGAACCTGCTGGCCGTCCATGTATACAAATGACGGAGATGTCGAGAGGCGACCCAGGCATCCAGTGCACCCACATTCAATTTACTACCATTGGTCCAGATAGTAATATCTTGGATCTTTTGCAGTTTGTGTAGGCACTCGACCATCTCATTCCGCCATTCAGCAAAACAAATATTGAGTACCCTCAGCTCCATTAGCTGACCCAACTCTTCTAGTATAATGTCCATGTTAGAGTCATCAACACGTAAAGTGGACAGCTCTTCAAGGCTTGTTAGGCTCCCAATCCCGTTTGGCACCCTCGTTCCATTGTCCATCTTAAGGCACATCAAATTATTGAGACGACCAACATTTGATGGCAAGCAGGCATTTTTATTATTCCGAATGTCCAGTATTTGTAAAAATGCCAGGTCTCCTATTTCTTCAGGGAGCTGTACAATGTTTGTTTTTGTAATCCTAAATACCTCAAGTGAAACAGATTCCCAAGGCACTTGTCAAGATTGTAACCTTTTGAAAGATCACAATCCTTCAAATCCATCACACGTAGAACTTCGAAACTCTTGAGGGCTGGAATTTGACTAGTGGTCGATTGCAGGACAATAACTGACCTTACATGTTCCAAGCTCCTATGTGCAAGAGTCATATTGTCTTCCTTGCCGTTTTGAATGGATAGCCTCCGAATCTTACTTGATGAAGACATATGGCTCTTACCATTTAATATAGTAGCAAAGTTTGCTTCACTTGATATGGAGCAGATAAGATCAAGCACTATGTCATGTACACAACATCCATATACCATGTCACAGTCATCATATATAGGCTGGATCATACTTCTGTTTATGAGCTTATTAAAGTAGCTCTCTCCGAGTTCAAATAGTCTCTTCACTTGTTTCTCACACTGGATAAAGCCTTCAGCAATCCACATCCATATCAGATGATCTTTTTCAATTTCATAATCTTCCGGAAACATACTCATGTATAATAAGCAAGTTCTCGATGGGATGGCATATTATAATAGCTAAATGACAGAATCTTTCTCATATTCTCCACATCTAGGTTGTGGTCAAGACCAGTACCAATAGAATGGTACACCTCATACCACTCCATTTTATTTCTTGGTTTACAAGCAAGCAGACTAGCCATCGTAATAATGGCCAATGGTACACCAGCACATTTCTTGAGTATTCTATCAAATACTTCATGAAGCTCCTCATCAGGGCATTTTTTTGTGTCTTCAATATTGCCATTGTTTTCATTACCAAATACTCTTCTATACAGTAGTTTCCTCGAGTTATTCTCAGAAAGTGGTTTCAACCTGTAAGCACCACCAGCTTTTTCTGCAACATCAACATTACGTGTGGTTGTAATAACTATGTATCCAACATCATTATCAGGCAAAGCACAACAAATCATATTCCAGACTGACAGATCCCATATGTCATCGATAACAATGAGGTACCTATACATATAGAAAATTATCATTCAAAATTATAACCCGGTGGGAATTAGATCCAATTGGATTAAGATACAAACATCTTAAATTGAGATAGTTATGTCCACTTGGATGAGCATGTGTGTAAACAAATTTGTCCATTAAGGATATATCTTTGCTAAAGGGAAAAAAACAAATTTGAAAAGGAGGATTGGTGTCACTGCTATTTCGTATACACTCAATATTGATGCGAAAAAATTAAGCTAAGTGGGGGTATTTTTTTATTCTACAAGGAGATGCATTAACATTTCTTACTAACCGTGTGCATGCTTACTTTTATGAAATGGAGGACATAAAAGAAAACTGCATATGTACATATTGATGGCAGGAATGCTTCCATACCTTTTGTTTTAAGGAAATCCCTGGCTACATCGATGAGCCGCCCCTCATCATCCAATGTTTCTTCATTGATGTTCTTGCCGAGATCATACAACAATCCCTTCATTAACTTCTTCAAGTTAGGGGTCTGAGACACCGAAACAAAGGCACAACAATGAAATAGTCCTCTAATCTTCTCATACACTGCTTTGGCAAGAGTTGTCTTTCCGAGGCCTCCAAATCCAACAATAGAAACTATTTTGCCTTGCCGCAATGGCACTCCATTCCCATCAATTAGCACTTTGATTAGCTCATCCCTTGTCTCATCAATTCCAACAAGCTCTTTCGCCTCTGTGTACTGCGCAAATAAATGAGGGTCCAGCATAATAGTTGTGGTGGGCTTATCAACACCATTATTAACATCGTATCTGAGACGCCTCTCGTGCACCTCAGTGACGCGACTCTTGATGTCTTTTATCTCTGTAGCAATCCCATGCCGAATCTTAGCCTTTCTGAACAAACCGACACTTCTGTCAATGAACTTCTTGATGCCATGCAACTTAGCTGGCTCATCACCGTTGCCAGGCACCATGAATGTATCGATACTATCCCCTATATCGTAAGAGAGCTCCCTCAAATCCCTAGCCCAGATCTTGTCATTAGCGTCAAGCTGGTCAGGAGGTGTGCTTGAGAGCTTTTCAAGGGCACCTTTCATGCTCTCAAGCTCAGATTGCAGAAACCTGATCTGCCCCTTCACACCCTTTTGCAAGTTGTACTCCCCGATAAGGAGGTCACCCAGCTTGGTGATGACGCTCGGCAGTGCCCCCGTTACGATTTCCATGAATCTTGTCCTAGACCAACGCAAAGAGAGTCAGGAATATGTGGAGACAAATGTGGAGCCGATGTGCTTGATAAAATTCGGCCTAAGAGTACAACAGAACCCTATGAAAAGAAAGGGCTGAGCAGCGCGAGCTAGGACTCACCAAGTCACCGGCCGCCGCTACTCACGAATCACGCTCCCCTTGTTGCTGCTCGGCTCTTGGCTCTTGCTGCTGCCTCCGAACAGAACGCTGCTCTTGGCTGAATCGCCCAGTCCCCTGCTTGCTGGTCGCCGGATCGCACACGCTGCACCTAATGCAAGTCTGCAACGTAAATTCTCGACGGGATCTGGCTCGAAGATGAAGAGCCCGGTGACATGAGTGCGGTTGTGGTTACTAGCATAGAAATAGATAAAGGTTGCAACGAGGTGCAACTGAACTCTATGAAAAGAAAGGGCTCAGGAGCGCGAGCTTGGACTCACCGTGTCACCGGCCGCCACTAGTAACAAATTACGCTCCCCTAGCTTGTCCCCGGATTCGATGTTGCTTCCGCCAGCAGCCCGCCCAGCTTGTTGCTCTTGGCCCTTGGCTCTTGCTGCTGCCTTGGAACAGAACCGAGACGTTATGATCAGGCGAAGGCAAAGGAAAGGAAATTAACAGAAGATATGATATATACAAGGGGACAGGATTAGATGCGCCCACTTCAAATAAAAGGCAATACTATAATATTATATAAGTACCACTTAAATAATGAAAGTGAGCGGAGGGGTGCCTAAATCCCAGGCGAATCATAACTTTTGCTGAATGGGCGTCTGCAAATCAAAGTACTTTTGGGACAATAGAAGGATAAATAAACCAAGTGCGCTTGGTAGGCATCAATATGCTTATCAATATGCTTATTATCAGCTCGATGAGGAAGAGAGCCTGGTGAGATGAGTGTGGAGTTGTTACTAGTACAGAAATGGAACAAGGTAGGAGCGAAGTTGCTATAAATAAACCAAGTGCGCTTGGTAGGCATCAATATTGGGTGGCCCAGTGTAATTACTTCTGAGTATGGCTATGCATTGGTCTGAAGCTGCCATAGTTCTGCATTATTGTAGTGTTGATCAAAGGCATTGCCGTGTTGTCCGGGTAGCAGGTGCATTTGTCAAGGTGATACCTGAATCATTCTCCCCTGAAAGCGGGGAGGAACAGAGTCGGAGTGCAAGAAGCTTCAGCTGCTGTTGGTCCTGAAAACAGAGCATCAGGTCATTGAAACAGAGCAAACAACAGCTGAAGACCTGTTTGCTCGGAGCAAAGTTAGTATCAGATCAACGAAACAGAGCTTGTTCCAAAAAGAGGCTTCTCTGATCTTGTGCTATGTACTACTACATGCAAATGCAACCATGATTAACCAAACCCTGTAATTAAGGCCGTCCTTAATTAACGCAAAAATGACTATTTTGTTCTCGATCACCAAACAGGATAGACTCAAGATCCATGTGGACCCTGCAGCGGAATCCGTATACTAAAAAACTCAGGAAATGAATTTGCTCTTTGAGAGCCCCAAGTATGCAATCAGTTATAGGCTCAACTCTGTCATTACAGAAATGTAAATGCATCCTGCAAACGTTTACATATCATGTGCGGAGCATCTGCAAATTGCCGCCAAATATAGGCTCAACTCTGTCACAGAAAAATATAGGCTCAACTCTGTCATTGGAAAACCCTGGTGTTTTCTTCATTCCTGGCCTCTAGGTCACCGTTTGTAGCCATGTGACGGACTCCATCCGGCCCAACTCAGTAACTGAAACAGAGGATTGCATGTTTAAGGAAACAGGGGGAAACAAGATTTGGAAAAGTAGAGAGAGATGTAGGCAGCAAAAAATTCACCTGTATAGCTAGATATCTTTCTCTACTCCATTATTGGTTATCTGAAATTCAGACAAGCAGAAGAAATTGGTGTAAGAAGAATGGGGAAAAGTAAAGAAGTAGTAATAAAGGACAGTATGAGCAGGCAACACCTTCCTCTTCAGAGTGTCCATTTATTTGAAGGCTGGGATGATTGGGATGGATTTTAGTGGCATGCAACAACATAACCTTCAATCCCTTCAACTCCTCAGTGGTGGTGGCTCGGCTCTCTCCTTCGGCATGGCAGCACAGCTCCATCCTCAGTGAGCCCAAATTTGATCCTCTATTGCGTTGTCTTCCTCCCTCCCAAATACAGCTACGCATGAATATACTCTTTTAGTTTAAAAAACAGGGGATCAAAATAAGTACGAATTAAGCCTTTACATTACTACCTTTCTAAGCTGCTACCAAAAACTTGCATAGATGAGTGGTGACCGGTTGGTACCTCTAAACATAGTAAGTTTTCACGAAAGACCCTACATTTATGAACATAGACTTGTTCAGGCAATCAGACCAATGTTGTAAGATAAAGTGCTAAATTTTCAGAATACTATAGTTGAGTACTAAAGTGGCAACCTGGACTCTGAAGCAAGTAAATACCCCATATTGCACACCATCTTTTGAAAGACAAGGATAAACCAAAAGCTGGGATCACTCGGTTCTGTTAAGAGTATTCAGGTTCAGACTGTATTGAACAAACATGGTTGACATTCTTGGCTAAAATTGCTAAATTTCTGTAGAAATGTGGACGCCCACAAAGTCCTGAAGCCACCTTAAGGATCGGTAACCATAATAACTTACTAACTCAGCTGTGCTTCCTTTCCTCTCTGCACTTGCAACCATGTCTCCATAGGGGAATCATTGACACTTTTTTAGCATGATCATCCAAGTGATTGAATGGAACAGCAATGCCAATACGGCAATGTGCCATGGAGCAGGCATGGCTCATAGAAAGCCAGGATCTAAGCAAGGAGCATCAAACTAACCAGCAATAACCAAAATCAAGTATTATAGTAACACAAAAATGCTAGGTCGGCACACCCCATGTGATAAGAAGTCAAAGCCGCGCCGAGTTTTCTAGTTAGCATATAAACTCCCTTTATATAAACAAGGGAGAACTATCGAGAAGTCAAGCAAGATTTGGGGTTAACCCTCTATCCCTCTCCTCATCTATCTATATAAACGAGGTTCCCCTCAAAAGAAACCTATATAAACAAGGGAGAACTATCAATGAGGATGCGATGAGTTGAATACTTATACTTAAATAACTGGCCTCAGCCAGTGATGGCACTGAGACAGGAAAGAACGCGGGCATTATTGTAGTATCATTTCTGTTTTGTGCATAGCCATTCCAAAGGATGACAAATAAACAGAGGAGAACACATAGAAACAGAGCATCCCAGGCCAACAGGGTGTTCAGATTTAATGTATCATGTGCAAAGAATAGAACATATAGAAAAGAGCATGCGTGGTCTGCCGTCTCACCACCTCACGATCAATTCCACAGGCTGAAAATCAACAAATTTTCTCCGGAAGGTAGACTCCTAACAAACTTACAATAAATGCACTGCTGTCCAAACCATGCAATGTATCACAGCTAAAAATGAGATGTCACAAATATTTTGTTGATATAATCTAAAATATGAAGAAAATACGATTTACAATAATAGAATTACAGTAAAAAGATGCAACGCCATGTCCATAGACCATTTTTTCGTTCCCCATGCGGCATGCCCATAGAAAACTGAGTAAGCAACATATATTTTTTTCAAGACAATCTAGCAGCAGAACTGATTTCATTAAAAATAAAAATCTAGACCGGGCATATTGGCGGAACAACCTTCTTTTGGCGTCCAACTGACTTAATGCAACACATGACTTCGAATTGTTGGTAACCAAGTCACTGATTGCAGCTTGCAGGTTCATCGGACAAAATCTCCAAGTCTGCCACTGTCCCTGCACCACATTACTGATGTCAGCGAGTGATCTAAGTAACGACAAGCAAATTTGAGCTGCTTACGAAAACGTTCAACCTAGCAGCAAGCGTGCACAAAACAAACCAAATAACAATGCTCAGGTTCAGTTCAGTTTTTGTTTGGGGCAACAGAAAAATAATTCAAGTGTTGAGAATACGTAACTGGAGGGATACTAATACCACCAAGAGAGCAGCATGACATGACTACACAAAACACACACCTAGCAGAGCCTAAAAGCTAGTTCTTTGAAAAGACTGGTACTCATATCATCACTCAGACTGCAACTGATCATATACATTGTGATAAAAAAAATCCATATCAATTATGATAAAAAAGTATCCATAACAATTATCATTAAAAACGCAGCACGCACCTCCTTGATGCCACCCCGACCTCGCAAAGGTCCACCTTGCTGGACTTGTCCAGGAGGTAGATGTGGCCTTCCGAAGACCGTCGAGAGGACATGCGCCCTAGCCGGACACAGTAGCTTGGCCACCAGGAGCTCCGCTCTATGCAGCTTTTTTCACATGTATTTGACATAAAGTCGTGGAGCATTTGGATGGATTTTAATGTCATGCTCCAGCGCAGCCTTTACTTCATCCACCTCCTCGTTGCTGGCGTCTTCACAACGAAAACGAACAGAAACCGCCTGGAGCGAAGCAAGGTTCGCTATGCCTAAGTCGAGAACACCACTGCAGCTGCTGGCGAATTCTCTCGCCCCTTGTATGGATAGCACAAAGCGAAGCTTTATAAGGCTGGGCATAGCTCCATGCTGAAACACCACAGGCTTTCCCCATGCCAATAACGCGAATTTTCTCAGGCATGTGAACGAACCGGCACCAACGAGGAATTCCCCAAGACGATCCTCATGGTCCTGGTTCACAAACAGCTTTAGACGGCGGAGAGCAGGCAACTTCCCGAGCATGTCGAGATCAGCCTGGTGTACCTCCCTTACGGAGATGGATAGCCTGGAGAGGTTCGGCATATCCGATGAATTCATCCACGCTGGCAGTGTTTGGAACGAGCAGCCATCATCGTGCTCCAAACGCCGAAGACATCGAGGGGCATCCCAGGCGTCCAATCCACCCGTTTTACTTGGACTACTGGCCTGTATAGTAAGATCTTGGATCTTTTCCAGCTTGCGTAGGCACTCCACCAGCTTGCCGTTCCAAGCATTCGATAAATAAATATCGAGCACCCTCAGTTCCGTTAGCTGAACCAGCTCTTCTATAATGTCTCTATTGGATTTATCAACGCATAATCCTGACAGCTCTTCAAGGCTTGTTAGGCTCCCAATGCCTTTTGCCACTCTCATTGAAAGGTCCATGTTCAGGCACATTAAATGTTTCAGCAGAAAAACATTTGACGGCAAGCAAGAAATTGTATTATACTGAATGTCCAGTACTTGTAGAAATTGCTAGTTTGATATTTCTTCAGGGAGCTCTACAATGTCTGTGCTACGTAGACCTAGGAACCTCAAGTGAAATAGATTCCCTATGCACTTATTAAGGTTGTAACCTTGTGAAAGATCACAACCATTCAAATCCAACACACGTAAAACTTGGAAACTGCTAATGGCTGGAATTTGACTAGTGGTCGACCGCCGGACAATAACTGACCTTACTTGTTGCAAGCTCCTTTGTGCTAGAGTCATAGATTTGTCTTCCCTGCCATTTTGAATGGATACCCTCCGAATCTTACTTGATGAAGACATATGGTTCTTAGCATTGAATATAGTAACAAAGTTTGCTTCACTTGATATGGAGCAGATAAGATCAAGCACCATGTCATGTACAATACATCCATCTACCATGTCATACTTGTCATATATAGGCTGGATCATACTTCTGTTTATGAGCTCATTAAAGTAGCTCTCTCCGAGTTCAAATAGGCTCTTGACTTGTTTCTCACACGGGATAAAGCCTTCAGCAATCCACATCCATATCAGATGATCTTTATCAAATTCATAATCTTCCGGAAACATACTCAAGTATAATAAGCAAGTTCTAAGATGGGATGGCATATTATAATAGCTAAATGACAGAATCTTTCTCATATTCTCCACATCCATGTTGTGCTCAAGACCAGTACCAATAGAATGGTACACATCATACCAATCCATCTTATTTTTGGGTTTACAAGCAAGCGCACTAGCCATCGTAATAATAGCCAATGGTACACCAGCACATTTCTTGAGTATTCTATCAAATACTTCAGTAAGCTCCTCACGACGGCATTTCTGTGTCTTCAATATTGCCATTATTTTCATTACCAAATACTCTTCTATACAGTAGTTTCCTCGAGTTATTCTCAGAAAGTGGTTTCAACTTGTAAGTACCACCAGCTGTTTCAGCAACATCCGCATTACGTGTGGTTGTAATAACTATGTATCCAACATCATTATCAGGCAAAGCACAACAAATCATTTTCCAGATTGACAGATCCCATATGTCGCCTTTAACTATGAGGTACCTATACATATAGGAAATTATCATTCAAAATTATAACCCAGTGGGAAATACAATTAGAACCAATTGGATTAAGATACAGACATCTTAAACTGAGATAGTTATGTCCACTTGGATTAGCATGTGTCTAAACAAATTTGTCCATTAAGGATATATCTTTGGTAAAGGGAAAAACAAATTGGGAAAGGAGCATTGGTGTCACTGCTATTTCGTTTACACTCAATATTGATGCGAAAAAAATTTAAGCTAAGTGGGGGTGTCTTTTTATTTTATAAGGAGATGCATGAACATTTCTCACTAACCGTGGGCATGCTTACTTTTATGAAATGGAGGGTATAAAAGAAAACTGCATATGTACATATTGATGGCAGGAATGCTTCCGTACCTTTTTGTTTTAAGGAAATCCCTGGCTACATCGATGAGCCGCCCCTCATCATCCAATGTTTCTTCATTGATGTTCTTGCCGAGATCATACAACAATCCCTTCAATAACTTCTTCAAGTTAGGGGTCTGAGACACCGAAACAAAAGCACAACAATTAAATAGTCCTCTAATCTTCTCATACACTGCTTTGGCAAGAGTTGTCTTTCCGAGGCCTCCAAATCCAACAATAGAAACTATCTTGCCTTGCTGCAATGGCACTCCATTCCCATCAATCAGCCCCTTGATTAGCTCGTCCCTTGTCTCATCAATTCCAACAAGTTCTTTTGCCTCTGTGTACTGAGCAAATAAACGAGGATCCAACGTAATAGTTGTGGTGGGCTTATCAACACCATTGTTAACACCATATCTGAGACGCCTCTCGTGCACCTCAGTGACGCGACTCTTGATGTCTTTTATCTCTGTAGCAATCCCATGCCGAATCTTAGCCTTTCTGAACAAACCAACACTTCTGTCAATGAGCTTCTTGATGCCATGCAACTTAGCTGGCTCATCACCCTTGCCATGCACCATGAATGTATCGATACTATCCTCTATGTCATAAGAGAGCTCCCTCAAATCCCTAGACCAGATCTTGTCATGAAAGTCAAGCTGGTCCGGCGGTGTGCCTGAGAGCTTTTCAAGGGCACCTTTCATGCTCTCAAGCTCAGATTGGAGGAACCTGATCTCCCCTTCACGCCCTTTTGCAACTTGTACTCCCCGATGAGGAGATCACCGAGCTTGGTGATGACGCTCGGCAATGCCCCTGTCACGATCTCCATGGACCTTGTCCCTGGACAAACAGATCGAAGGAGGGTGATGAAAGTTTGGATACAAATGTGCCACGGATCAAGTTGATAAAACTGGGCCTAAACAGAACTGATGAACTCTAGGAGCTATGGGCAGAGAGGGCTGAGAGGAACGCGCGCTAGGACTTACCGAGTCACCGTCCACCGCTAGTCACGTATCACGCTGCCCCTTGTTGCTGGATTCGAAGTTGCTTCTCCCGGCAGCGCTCAGTTTGCTGGAGCAGAGAGCAAGAGCAAGAACGAGCGTTGGCGCAGTTGTGGAGAAGTCGAGATCTGGTGGAATGGAGACGATGGTGAATGGGGACAGTGGGACTGAGTCACTGAGAGGAGTGAGTGATTAAAGCCAATAAATGGTGGTGGTCCGCAGGCCCCCAGTCGGCCAGTCGACTTGAATCAATCATCCTCATCGCTCGGCCAGCGAGGTAGGTAGAGGATGGCCTGCAGGTGTAGAGTGACACGATGCTCCTCCCGACGGAGTGCACCGTGGTGGTCGTGCTTGTGCTTGGAGGACACAGCGGCAGAGTCGGCGCACCGTCCCGCGGCAGAGCAGGGCGTGGCCACCACGACACGACGCCCCTACCGATGGGCGACGGCCACAACACGGCGCGTCGCAACAGCAGGTTGCGCTTCCGACGGTGTTGCCGCGCCCGCCGGGCGAGTCGGTGTATACGTCCGCGCGATGCTGCCACGCCCATCACACGTCGCCACGGTCCAAGGAGCTAATAATACATGAGAGAGAGAGAGATGCAGCGGCAGGGCATTGATTCTTGATAATGGCTACTGAGCAGCATTGATGCTTGATAGCCAGTCACACCACACCACCATCAGTCTGGGAGTCTGGAGGAGGTCAAGGTCTTCGAGTTGGCCATCGCCCTCCATGGCTCCATCTATCTACCTAGTACTTGACAATGCATCTACCTATGTACTATGGTTAGTTCATGACAGATCAACGCAATTTCTTGGAAAACCCCGTTGCTTCCTGAGTGAACTTATTGATTGTTTTTTTACTGCTGTACCAATCGCTTCATGTGTGAACAGATGATGCTGCTAGCTGGGGACAGAAATTTGGTGTACACCACGGTGTACCATCGCCATTACTCGGATGGGGCATAGTATGTTTCTGTAAAGTAGTGGTGGCATAGCGCCGCTAAAGTTATAACTGATGAAAGAGATGCTATCTGGAATCACATCTTACTATTACTAATTGTAGGCTCCAACGGAGCTCCACGTTAATTCTCACCAGACGCTACAAAAAAAAAAGATAAATACTAGAAATTCTCACATTAATCGAAACAACTAACCGTTAAATCTATAGGCTCTGGCGATATATAACCATTAGATCTATTTTATTGTATAGAAAATTAACCAATATGCCATTCTATTTATAGATAAAAAAAGAAGGAAAAAAATAAATCCAATATTTAGAATGTACGTACCAACCACCGTCCCATATCTTGGGGGCCTAGGCGGCTTCTTAACCACCGAAGAGAAAGACACCCGTACGGCATTGTTTGTTCAATCTAGAGGAGAGCTAGCAGCGGCCTCTCAGCTCATCTATGTCAGGACTACTAGGATCAGGAGCCACAAGAACGACGATCAGGACAAGGAGCTAGGGCGATCGATGGCTTGCCGGTGCTGGGCGTTCCGGTTGCAACTTGATATGAGCGGGTCACACAGCTGGTGCGGCACTCCGGCCTGCCGCTGCCGGACTTGCCCATGACGTGAAGATGGGAGGTAGAGGACGTCGGGGCGGCCGTAGGACGCGCGCGCGTAACTCAAAGCCGGCCGGCTCATCATCACTGGGCGGAGGACATGCATGTACCATGCGTGTATGCATCTATGTTCACAAATCACAAATGCATCTGCCTGATCGACATGCATGAAGATTAACCATACTGGGCAAGAGAGCAAGGAGGCCGCCTCCGTACTCGGCAATTATATACAAGATTGGCGGCCGTATGTGCGGGTCAGATGCGAACACACGCAGGCTGTGGGTGCTACGACATCTGGCGTCCACGGTATCTACACATCAATCTTGGCAGCAGCCATACTTGTGGACTAAAGGTGTGGTCATCTTGCCGGATCTCATAATTACAGTTTAATTTTTCTCCTATGATGCATTAATTTTGGGTTTAGGGTTTAATTTGTTTTCTTTTCTGTGTACTTATGCTGTATAGTACTACTTAAAAATCAAGGAAAGAATTACGAAAAATGAAAGCAAGAGTCTTGGATTACTTTCGACAAATAAGTCTCGATATAATCCCTATTCACCATAACTTACTTTATTATAATTTCTAGATTACTTCAAGTTTATATCTTAATGATGCTAGAAAATTAAGGGACCATGATCCATGCAGTTATAACTTACGAATTCCATAATATTTATTTTTATAAATTACCATGACCCCTAAGTTTGGATTCATATACAATATCGGGCATCATAAAAGATAATGTATTGTAATTAATTCTCCCTCTGTTCCGGTCAAACCGGCTCAATTTTCACAAACTTTATAGTAAATAGTATTACAATTTTGACCAAGTTTAATTCTTTTCTCCGTAAAATGCGAGAATTGCATTCTTTTGTAGACAGATGGAGTATATAACTATAAATTTGTACCTAAATTATCCATCTGCTGTTACAAAAAAAAATCTCACATCCATATGTAAATGATAATATATGCTATTATGAACAATAATTCAACATTCATAAGCACAATATATGCACAAAGCTATTTGAAACATATTCTGTAACTATAAAGTTGAAACCATTCGCAAAGCTATGTTACACTGCATGGACCAAGGAAACATGTATACATTAGGATAATTTTTTTTAAGGTTATCAAGCAAAAAAAAAATATCGTTATCAATTCATATAGTAGTGACACACTTGACTTTAAGTTAAATTTTTTTGACTCAATCAGGGGAATCCCCTACCTATATTTTTTATTTTCAATTGAATTAAAGAATGTTTTCGATGCACTTTAATTTACATTTATACTTACGATAACAAACTTTGCAAGTTGTAATCATGAAAAGGGTTTAAAAATTTGATTGGAACGTTATAAAATATGATATTAGTAATTTAATTCCAAGGACTATTTGTTTAATAAAAAGTATTAATACAATATAATAAATTCAACATCATGAGTAACATGGTGTATGGTGAAACAATTAATTATGACATTGTAAGAACTAAGAGGATATCCTAGGAGGGACCTGGAATTATGCAAATAAAAATATTAAATATGAGATACAATAAGCATTGGAATTTTAAGTTAACACGTGACCAAAAGTGAAAGTTAAAATATAGAATTTTACGATATCACATAAAGTGATAAGAGTTTATATACTTCAAGTTTATAGTTTAAGTAGACACATACCATGCTATGTAGAAAAAGATTAATCCGAGAAATTATTACTCTTGAACCGAAAATTGTTACAAAAACCAAAAACATTCAGATTCGGTAGACTATAATCACCATTATAAATGATAGTTGTTGTATCTAAACAATTAATAAGCTTTGTTTTTTTGGAAAACAATCAAAATAATATTGAGACAAACAAAGGTTTTTTGTAAAGAAAAAAGCGGTGGATATGTATGAAAAGTACCTAAAAACCAATAATTGATAGATTATCAAAACTGAATATAGACTATAGATTACCGGACTATTATATACCTATTATTTTTCAACATTGGCGTAGAGATTTTTTTAATATAAGTGATTAGTTAGTGTCTTTTAAGACTCTAACCCATGCGAGAGCACGGGTAACAGCATCAGCACACTATGGAACAACAGCTCACCTGTGACACATGAGCGTTGCAGACAAAGTAGAGACACGGCCAGGTCCTGTCAATGTCGCACATTTGAGGCAGATTGCTTTAGCACAAACTCCCTATGTCTCCATGAGAAGTAATCACAACAGGCAATGTTTTCTGCATGTCATGCAATGCGCTTATACCCAAAACCCAATTCGAATGCCATAACTTCATTCATGAAATCACTTTACATCGTACCAGCATCATCACACTGCGAAAACAGCAGCTCACCTGCGACATAGACGTGCCAAGTACCACCAACACTGATGCCGGTTCGGCTGATGTCTACCATTCAAGGCAGACCAACCCTTGCTGAGCTCCTCGGGAAACTCCTTCATCTCGGCATCACCAGCCGATGGCATCGTTCCAGCTAGCTTTGACGCCCTCACACACACATCCATTGGTCTCGAAATCGGGACAAAGATGCAAGGTGTGGTCTCAGAGTTGGGGAGATTGGGAGGTGAGGAAGGCGGCGTGCGCCGACCAAAGAAGCCGCGTAGATAGCAGGGATGGGGGCTAGGGATATAGGTAGTAATTGGAACGCAATATTTTTTTGGTTGAACAGCTTTCACGAAGCACATGAAAATTTGGATCCCAAAAATTAATCAGTAATGGCCTTATAATATATTATAATTAATACAAAAATATCATATATTGTAAATATGACTCTACCATTAAGAAACCTAATTCGAAAAAAAAATCAAAAAATTTGAATCTTAATTATCAACAAACGTTATTAAAAAAATAATTTAATAATATAGCTATGCACACGGTTCAAAAAAGGAAGGAAAAAAAAATTCTCATCCATGGAATCAAATTTATTTAAACATATATAATAATCATGATTTTCTATTGCTAAAGTATAACAAAGTTAGTCCATAAGAAAGAATCTAACCCGTGCGGGGAGCACGGGTTGATGAACTAGTGTAATGAATAGAACACAACTGATAGTCCTTGGCAGGCCCAAACCTAGAACATGGTATTCTAAAATAATGACTAGTACATTATTTTAAACACATCTTCTTTACGGGATTTCTATCCCCTACACATCTAATCTGACTATTACTAATTGGAGGAGGCTCCACGTTAATTCTCACCGGACGCTAAAAAAATAAATGCCAGAAATTCTCACATTAATCGAAAACATCTAGCCATTGATTTGGTAAACAATAATCATCATCACCGATAATAGCCATTAGATCTATTGTAGTTTATTTAAAAAAAATTACCTAGCACTGCCATTATGAAAATAACCTAAAGTAACCCCTAGATTTATGTATTTATTACCTAACTTTGCCATTATAAATCCTAAAATTTGTCTTAATTAATGGAAACTCACAACGTAACAGCTCAACTGAATAGAAAAACCCTGATTATATCTCCAATCCAATATCTCTCTCCTCTCGTGGTATCAGCAAAGCTCAGCCGCCGCTCAATTATAGTTGCCGACCGACCATGAATGAGAAAAAATTATCTAACCTTTCTACCCTGTGTGCGTGCTAGATATGTGGTGGCGCTTCCATCCCCGCGGTCTGTCACATTGTGCCACAGGTTTTTGGCAACCCTAGCCTATGATCGATCTATATCTACAGACTAGGTCTGTCTTTGGAATTAGCAAGTAGTCGTTGTCCTTTAGTTGCCTGATCTCGATTTCCTATTAATTTGATCTCAGGGGTACAGATTTCGCACATCATCAGGAGCAACATGTAGATTGGCAGAATACTGTATACATATATGGTTTCATGGATGAGCTAGCTGGTGCTGGATAGGTATGGCCACAACAACTGAAACCGGCAGCGTCCTTTTGCCCCGTAATACAGGAGTATCTGCAATGCGCCGATGCAGGAGGAGCAAGGTTGGTTTGCCTGTTGCCACGTCGATCATCACTCTTTAGCACACGACGGAGACTCAGAGAGAGCACCGGTAAGTTGTGCACGCACGTACATATCTCTATAATCTATTCTATTGTCATTAGTATATTATAGTATATAAACAAAAGTTATCTGTGCAGAAGATATATGTTGCTGCGTGACGACCTCTCATGCATGCACCACTGGTCCTAGAACATTAATGCCAATTTCAGCATCCTATCCACCGCACGATCACATGACATGCATCCAGGTCAGAGTTGGTTCTCTCAGCTTGCAAAAGACTCGACAACAAATTAACCTCTTGGATCTATAATGTGACTGTGCTAACAGCTGCAAACACAGATTCATCACTAATTACATTTTTTACATATGCGCTCAAGCACCTGCTGATGATCCAAGGAAAATATTCCCCACATGAACGTTACTTATATAATGGATTAATATCACAGACCGGATCGATTGGGCCGGAAGTGACACGCCGGGCGGCGACCTCCCGGGCAGCGGCGATGGCGTAGGGCGGCGGTGGTGGCGCACCGGCCTTGGGGGTTGGGGAAGCGGCGGCGGTAGGGCTGAGGGCGGCGCGACATTGTCGGCACGCCTTGGCGGCGGGCGGACGGCGGCGTGGCGGCGGGTGGTGGCGGCGTCGCGGGGCTGGCGGCGGGAGGAGAGAGAGAGAGAGAGAGGGACATGAGATTATTTCTTTATTGCTTGTCGACTAACGATTCATGCACCCTTTACTTATATAACCCTTCTAGTGGGACTTGTAATACAAGCAATCTCTGTAAATGTTTCCTTATATGATCGGAATACCTTTTAGAAGCAATCCCATTTATTTCCTAATAAGGGTTTTCCTTACAGAGTTGGAATATCCCTTTGCACACCAAAAAGTCCTAAGATAATCCTATTGTAATGACCAGATGACGACGGAAACGATGATGACGTGGCGATGACGGCGGCAACACGTGCGCGCCACCCCCTTCGTGGGCCGGCCGTCGCCGGTTGGGCTGCCCTAGCCCAATCCTAACGGGCCCAAATATGGCACGTGATGTCTCCCCACAGTTCGATGAGACGGCGTGTCCACGTGCCGCCCAACCTACCATGTTGGCGCGAATGCGATGCCGATCGGGGACGTCGCCACGCCGGGTCCGTAGCTAAGGATGAGGGGACCCAACTTGTCGTTGGCGTTGTTGCAAACCGTACCGTCCTTGTCATCGAAGGAGAAGTCGAAGTGTAGGCGGCCAAAGTAGATGCTGAACTTATAGCTTAGCGGGGGCTGCACGAAGGTCCGGTCTATCGACACGCGCCTCATCATCGAGGCGCCGAGAATGCCAGGCAGCTCCAATGTCTGGCGTGCAGTTGGGGAGTGTTGGAAGTGGTATGTGCACGGCACGAGTACCTGGGCGTGGATGTGCCTGCAAATCACATGTCAAGTAGAGACGACCGGAGACGAAGTGAGGCGAAGGAGGTGTTGGTATAAATTAACGCGAACAGAGAAATCCGCAAGCGCACGGATACCGACATGTAGCTTTCACCCGGAGTATTCCGTAGTATCGATTTTCCACGGGAACGTGAAGTGTACTAGAAAGGTTTAGAACGTCCTAAGATAATAATGGTAATGATGTGGGAAGAGAGGGTTAAGTTTTCTAAGTATTCTAATGAGATCTATATGATCAAAGGCTCACTCTACTTTACTTACGTCGGAGCAACGGTACCGTCCCGATCCTCGAAAAAGACTGGGAAAGGGTGATCGGGGGAAGGCCGCCAAAAAGCTCTACGTATCACCAACCCGAACGTGGTGGAATACAAAGACCTGACAGGGCTGTCACCCCTGGGGCTACCACAACTAACCGTGGGATTGGGCGCAAACTCAGGTAAACTCTAGTCTAGACACCACGTCTACACTATCGATTACTACTCTAGCCACGTACGATAACTAGAGCACTCAATACGAGCGGAGATCCAAAGAAATATAGTAAAGTAAGAACTGAAAGTAATTAAATAGAATAAATAGAAATAATAAATGAAGAACACGGAGATTGCTGAAGACGAACTTGTTGCAGCGAAGTACAATGATGATGAAGATCCGGCAGGTCCGGATCTCCAAATTTCTCCGCTCCTCTCTCCTTGATCTTACAACTAGATGAACTTGAAGAACTAGAACTAGAACTAGAACTAGATGAACTAGACAACTAGAGGGACTCTCTCTCTTCTAATATGAAACCCTAGATTTTTCTCTGTCGATAGCCTAATGAGGAGATGATCTCTCTTGGGGGCGCCTTGGGGCTGCTTATATAGTCCGAAGGAGGTGCCACGTCTTGGACTTGGATTACAACTTCGTACTCTTCCGTCGTCGTCGGATCAAACCGACATTAAACATGTGGTTTAGATCGCGTGTCAAAGTCGGTTGAGGAAGCTTCGGAAGCGCGGCCGATGACGTGGAGGGGGTGGCAGGCCGGCCTTAATATTAGGCCGGTCGGCCCAAGATGGCCCCACCTGGGCTGAGCTTTTGTGGGTGCGTGCGTGTCGTCGTGCCGTTTCCGAATTGTATTAATTCGCGTCAAACGGAGTCCGGATGAGGGAGTTATGCCCGTTTTACCAACCCCGCTCGGCGACCGATATCTTCGATTACGGACTCCGAATATGGCAAATGATATATCCGTTTCGATCATCTCGACGAGCTCTTCACAATGTTGTACTTTGATTCTTCATTTGAAGTACTTCTATGTTGCTCTTTTTGTAGGAGTTGGATCGGAGTATGATTGGGACACGCCTTGGAGTCGTATGTCTTCATAACTCTCATTTGTTTTCCTGTTTAGTGCCCGAAAATCACAACTTCACCAAAACTCATGGAAATTGTCGGTGTAAGCCCTAATAAGGTGATCTAATTATATTTTAGTCCTTCTTCATATTCAGTTGACAAGTAAAAGTATACGTTAATATGTGTCAACAGGAGGCGACCGTAGAGGAGGTCGCTTTCCATCTAGACGGGCGGCCCGACCAGGGTACCCGCGGAAATCCCCATTGATGCTGACGTTGTCGGTGCTGAGGAACTCCTGGCCGTTGTCGTCGAAGAGGAGCACCGCCACGTCGTCAAATTTGACGTTCGGGTGCTCCATGAGCAACGGCACGCTTGATGAGAACGCCTCGTGTTCTTTGCGTGGGCGGTCGAGAGGTGGAAGCCCACTACGACGCCATGCAAGGGGACACCACCTTCGAGGAGAAGGTTCTAGAGGAGCTCCGAAGCTGCAGGGATGTAGTAGTGGTGGAAGTACCTCACAATGCCGTTGTGGAGGCTCCACTCGGGTGCAGTCGCCTGAAGCTCGATGGCGCTTGCAATGATGCTGAGCTCCTGGTTCGTCGAGGTGCCCAGGTGTAGCTGTTGGCGGTCATTATCGAGTATATTATACCGCCAACCTTTATCCAATTCATGAGAAAGGAGCAAACTTATGTTATATATACCTTTACTTCTAACCTAGTTCCACTTGTATTCGTAGAAATTATGTTTTGCGGTATAAGAGTGGAAACAGTACAAAGTCGCCAAATAAATTAGAAAGCGTATTGAATAAAAGACGCCAAGGAGTGGATCAATCAAGAGGACCAAACCCCGCAAGACAATTTGGCCCATGCACCATCATAGGCCCAACATTTGAAGGACAAAACGGCGCAAGAGGGGAAGGCCGGGGCCGGGAGGCCCAGCCCAGGGCCGGGCCGGGCGCAGGGGGCGGCCGGCGCAAATTTTCGCCAAACTTTGCCGCCCTTTCTCTCCTGGTTTTTGGACCGGTCTTCACGCGGCGGTTGCATGCGGTGCAAAGTTTCGTTCCCGCCAAGAAGACCTCGAAGCAAGGAGAGCCCTCCATTCACTCCTCCTCTCCACTATATAAAGAGAGGCACCCCCTCACTTGTAACACACTCACACACAACACATTACACATTGTTACATCCTTACCTTGAGCTCTACTCTCTCCACTTCATTAGTTTAGTAGTAGGATTCGAGTTAGGCAAAGCTTCAAGGAGGGCTTGTCTCCTTGGAAGGATCTTTTGGTAATTTACTATGAAGTTCTTTCCTTTATTCAAGTCTCATTATTTATATCACAATGCATATGAACTAGAGTATAGTTATCCTCATGTTATATTCATATTGTGCCAACTAGAGTATAGTTAGTATGATGTGATAATTAACATGACTAACTTTAGGCTAATTGAATCATATATCGTTCTTGGAACGTAGTAGAACTAAGCTCGGGTGATGGTCTGGTGTATCTTCGGGTTAACCTTTACTCTTGCCATGTCGATCCGTAGGGTCGGGGTACCTAGGGGGGTTTAGGTAGTTTTCTATAAACGTAAGCGTGGTGCTTAGGTCTATAGAGAATCATCCGGGAAATGCCGGCATCCCACGGTAGTGAGGTAGGCGGCGGATGGTGACAACTCTGTTCGTCGCCGCACTCCTCCACGTCCGGGTGTCGGGTTGGAGTCTTATCAAGTGTCACCGGGCGGCATATACCCAGCCGCAGCATCTCCTCATCACTTTAGCCCATCTCTCGCAATGAACCATGAATGACATATGTAGACTATAGTCCGACGCATTGGCGATATTAGAATAGCCAACTCAACATAGATTTTCCCTTTCTTGTTATTTCCTATTTATTCCTTCTAGTGCTCAAGAAGTGTGTGTGTCACCACTATCTCCAATATTATTGTCACTTACCCCTATACATGATTAGTGGCTATCCATACATACATTGTGGGCTATCATCATCATATTAAATCTAAACCTGCCTTCCCATGGGAAAATATAAATGAACGATACCCGAATACTCCCGGTGAAATGCTACGATGATAGATCCGTGCGCTTGGGTTGACCCTTGCAATATTCAATTTATCTATCACCCGACGCTCTCTCGGCGTTATCATTAAGGATAACATTTATTCTTAGTGATTGCGTTAAGAAACGCCAACAAAGAGCTCGGTCGAGGTCGTCACGGCGTCTAGTCGTCGATCGCTTCCATGGCGTGCCGGGCATCGACGGCTCGGCGCTGCTAGCGCCGCTGCCGCGATCGATGTCGGTGTCGGCGTTTACGACGATGTTGCTGTGGTTGTCGCCGGGCGTCCACCGCTGTAGGTATCGGCAAATTTTCATGGTAGCGGGGTGCAAGGTCGATGGCCTCCTCCATCGAGCGTGGCTTGAACCACTCAAGCACGGTACGGGCGTGTCATGTAAGCCGTCGACGAAGAGGCGGACACGGTGAAGATGGCTCTCGAGGTCCATGCGAGTCGCATAGCCCTCGAAGGCGTCGATGTAGTTGTTCAGCCCGCCCTCCTGAGCGGGAGGCGCGAACTCCCTCGTGGTGTCGGTGATGATGGGGTTTCCGAAGTCGCGTCGCGGTATTGGCGAACGCGTGTCCCACTCGACCAACGGCCTCCTCCAAGACAGCCTATGGAACCAAACTGCAGCAGGACCTGTCAGATGGAATGCAGCATACCGGGCATAGAAATCGAGATCGATATCATCCTTTAGCTCGAACAACAGCTCCACCCTATGGATCCAGAGGTTGGGGTTGTCACTGCTGGCATACTCCGGGACCTCAAGGCGCACGACGTGAGAGGGGGTGGTAGGTCTCGTGGGCACGGGTAGGGGCGCTAGGGGCTGGGCGCCGGCGGTGGTGCCAACGCCGCCGCCGAGGGGTCCCGCGCTTGCGGGTGTGTCGGTGGAGAGGAAGAAGCGGCTGGTGCTACGGTGTTGTCGATGATGATGTCGATGATGGCCGGTGCGTCACCTCGAACGACGCCGCTACCCTCATCTAGTTGGAGGATAGCATGGTCGGAGTCGTCGTCGATGGCGTCGTCGGGGCGGGAGTGGTGCCCGGGGGCGCGCCGGGCCCCCGCCGCCGGCGCGGCCGCCCGGGCTATCCTCCCGCGTGGGGTCGCCGTGGTCGTGGAGCGGAGCGGAGGTAGCTGAATCTTCGGGGTAGTGTAGAGGTACTCCATGCATTGAAGACATGTCTCGATCTCGCCGGCGGCGATCGATCTTGGCGCAATTGTCGTTGAGGAGCTCCTTCAACGCCTTTGTGAACTCGCACATCTCGGAAGCCATCGATGGTGGGAATCGCCCCCGGTCTCCGGATACCTCGCCGTCGCTGCATCGGATCGATTGGGCCGGAAGTGACATGTCGGGCGGCGACCTCCGGGCGCGGCGCTAGCCTTGGGGGCGGTTAGGGGAAGCGACGGCGGCGGGAAGGAGGGCGGCGCAGTTTGCTTTGCGCGCGGCGGCAAACGGCGGCGGGTGGCGGCGGGCGTCGGCGGGCAGCGTGGGGGGGTTGGCAGCGCTGATAGATAGAAAAGATAGGCACGAGATTATTTCTTTATTGCTTGTCTCGCTAAGAGATTAGAGACCCCTTACTTATATAGCCCTCCTAGTGGGACTTGTAATCCAAGCTCTCTAAAGGTTTCCTTATATGATTGGAATACCTTTTACAAGCAATTCTATTTATTTCCTAATAAGGGTTTTCCTTATAGAGTTGGAATATCCCTTTGTACATCAAAAAGTCCTAAGATAATCCTATTGTAATGACCAGATGAAGACGAAAACAATGATGATGTGGCAACGGTAGCGGTGGCACTGCCTGCCCCCCCCCCCGCCCCCGGCCGTCGCCGGTTGGGCTGCCCTAGCCCGATCCTGACGGGCCCAAATCTGGCATGTGACAATTAACATCAATATAAATTACTTAAACAAATTTGAATAGCTTGAGATTTTAATCAAGTATTTACACTGTAACAAAGCAGTATATTAATTCTGCCATTATAATATACACATGGACGAGTACTGCTCTTCTAAAGCTAATTTCTGTGAATTCATATCAGCTGGATGTGTCTGAATATGTCTTCATGCATCAATCTTTAAATTATCTTTTATAACATAAATAAGTAAAAATGCACTAGACGGAACTGACGTTGTTGTTTATAGCTTAGTGTGTCGCAGGCATTGATATTTGTGTCAAATAAATCATAAATTAATAATCAGCGGGTGCTATAAATAATATGATTACTAATTAAAATGGATCTGCAATTCAACCACCTCACGCTGCTGTGGGATTTTATTAGCAGGAATATATATTATGTATCCTGCCCTTGATTATTTATTTGAACATGCATACAACTATATATGTTTGTCACGTGTCACAATTGGGCCAGCCATGGGCGGGCTAAAGGGCCCAACCGGCCACGGCCGACCCAGCAAAGGGGGGAGGATGCGCGGGCAAGGGGGCCGGCGCCACCAGCGCCACTGCCGCCGCCTTCGCTTCGTCATCAACACCCTCTATATAAACAAGGGACAACTATTGAGAAGTCAAGCAAGATTTGGGGTTAAACCTCTATCCCTCTCCCCATCTAGTTATATAGACGAGGGCATTATTATTTAACTGGCAAACAAGTATTAATTAACTGGCAAGCAAGTATTAATTTACTGGCCTCAGCCAGTGATGGCACTGACACTGGAAAGAAAGCGGGCATTGTTGCACTATCATAGCTGTTTTGTGCATAGCCATTTCAACGGATGACAAATATACAGAGCACACAAATGCAATGCGTCCTGTCGGCTGACATGAAACAGAGCAGAGCACATAGAAACAGAGCATCCCAGGCCAAAAGGGTGTTCAGATTTTAATGTATCATATGCAAAGAACAGAACATATAGAAACAGAGCATGCGTGGTCGGCCGGCTCACCACCTCACAACACGATCAATTCCACAGGCTGAAAATCAACAAATTTTCTACGGAAGGTAGACTCTAACAAACTGTACAGTAAATGCACTGCTGTCCAAACTATGCAATGTATCACAGCGCCAAAATGAGATGTCACAAATATTTTGCTGATATAATCTAAAATCTGAAGAAAATACGATTTACAATAATAGAGTTGCAGTAAAAAGATGCAACGCCATGCCCATAGACCATTTTTTCGTGCCCCATGCGGCATGCCCATAGAAAACTGAGTAAGCAACATATATTTTTCAAGACAATCTAGCAGCAGAACTGATTTCATTAAAAATGAAAATCTAGACCGGGAAATTCAGATGAGGTCCATTGAGTCCGAAAGAGTCGAGCGGCCAAAAAAATGCACAGGTAGAATCTGAGCACTGTTATGATGTGTTCTATGCATGACTGCTGCTAACTTTTCTTCTTCGAGAGGTCACTAATGAGAAATGTACAGGTATAATACCTCTGTGTAGGACTTATCTACTACTACACAGAAGCATATTGACCGAACAACCTTCTTTTTGGCGCCCAACTGACTCAATGGAGTCAGACCGTGCATTATTGCACTATCAGGCAACATCTCCTAGTCTGCCACTGTCCCTGCACCACATTACTGATGTCAGCGAGTGATCTAAGTAACGACAAGCAAATTTGAGCTGCTTACGAAAACGTAAATGCTACCAGCAAGCGTGTACAAAAGAAAAATAATTCACAGTATGACATGACTACACAAAACTCACACCTTAGCAGAGCCTAAAAGCTAGTTCTTTTAAAAGACTGCTACTCATATCATCACTCAGACTGCAACTGATCATATGCATTATGATAAAAAAACTCCAAATCAATCATGATAAAAAAGTATCCATAACAATTATCATTAAAAACGCAGCACGCGCCTCCTTGATGCCACCCCCGACCTCGCAAAGGTCCACCTTGCTGGACTTGTCCAGGAGGTAGATGTGGCCCTCCGAAGACCGTCGAGAGGACATGCGCCCTAGCTAGACCCAGTAGCTTGGCCACCAGGAGCTCTTTTTTCACATGAATTCGATTTCGACACAAATTTGTGGATGATTTGGATGGATTTTAATGCCATGCTCCAGCGCAGCCTCTAGTTCATCCTCCTCCTCGTTGCTGGCATCTTCAGAATGAAAATAAACAGAAACCTCCTGGAGCGAAGCAAGGTTCGCTAGGCCTAAGTCGAGAACACCACTGCAGCTGCTGGTGATTTCTCTCGCCCCTTGTACGGACAACACAAAGTAAAGCTTTATAAGACTGGGCATAGCTCCATGCTGAAACACCACAGGCCTTCCACATCCCCATAACCAAAATTCTCTCAGGCATGTGAACGAACCGGCACCAACGAGAAATTCCCCAAGATCATCATGGTCCTGGTCCACAAACAGCTTTAGAAGGCGGAGAGCTGGCAACTTCCCCAGCATGTCGAGATCGGCCTGGTGTACCTCCTTTACGGAGATGGATAGTGTGGAGAGGTTTGGCATATCTGACGGATTCATCCACGCTGGCTGTGTTTGGAACGAGCAGCCATCTTCTGCCTCCAAACGCCGGAGACATCGAGGGGCATCCCAAGCGTCCAATCCACCCATTTTTCTTGAATTATTCACCCCTATCGTAAGATCTTGGATCTTTTGCAGCTTGCGTAGGCACTCGACCAGCTTGTCGTTCCATCCATTCGATAAGTAAATATGGAGTACCCTCAGTTCCGTTAGCTGAACCAGCTCTTCTATAATGTCTGTATTGAATTCATCAACGCATAATTCTGATAGTTCTTCAAGGCTTGTTAGGCTCCCAATGCCTTTTGCCACTCTCGTTGAATGCTCCATGTTCAGGCACATTCAATGTTTCAGCAGAAAACATTTGATGGCAAGCAAGAAATTGTATTATACCGAATGTCCAGTACTTGTAGAAATTGCAAGTTTGATATTTCTTCAGGGAGCTCTACAATGTGTGTGTTACATAGTCCAAGGTACCTCAAGTGAAATAGATTCCCAATGCACTTATTAAGGTTGTAGCCTTGTGAAAGATCACAATGGTTCAAATTCAACACACGTAAAACTTGGAAACTGCTAATGGCTGGAATTTGACTAGTGGTCGACTCCAGGACAATAACTGACCTTACTTGCTGCAAGCTCCTTTGCTCTAGAGTCATAGATTGGTCTTCCTTGCCATTTTGAATGGATAGCCTCCGAATCGTACTTGATGGAGACATATGACTCTTACCCTTTAATACAGTAACAAAGTTTGCTTCACTTGATATGGAGCAGAGAAGATCAAGCACCATGTCATGTACACGACATCCATATACCATGTCATACTCGTCATATATAGGCTGGATCATGCTTCTGTTTATGAGCTCATTAAAATAGCTCTCACCAAGTTCAAATAGGCTCTTCCCTTGTTCTTCACATTGGATAAAGCCTTCAGCTATCCACATCCATATCAAATGATCTTTTTGAACTTCATAATCTTCTGGAAACATGCCCAAGTATAATAAGCAAGTCCTCATATGGGATGGTATATTATAATAACTGAATGATAGAATCTTTCTCATATTCTCCACATCTAGGTTGTGCTCAAGACCAGTACCAATAGAATGGTAGACCTCATACCAATCCATCTTATTTCTTGCCTTACAAGCTAGCAGACTGGCCATTGTAATAATGGCCAAGGGTACACCAGCACATTTCTCTAGTATTCTATCTGATACTTCAGCAAGTTCTTCATCGGGGCATTGTTCTATGTCTTCGGTATTATCATTGTATTCATTGCCAAATATTCTTCTATACAATAGTTTCCTTGAGTTGTTCTCTGGAAGGGGTCTCAACTTGTAAGCACCACCAGCTTTTTCTGCAACATCAACATTAATTACGTGTAGTTGTAATAACTATGTATCCAACATCATTCCCAGGCAAAGCACAGTGAATCGCTTTCCAGACTGAGAGATCCCATATATCGTCGATAACTATGAGGTACCTATACATATAAGAGATTACCAGTCAAAACTATAACCTGTCGGGAAATTCAGTTCAGACTAAACTGAGGTATATATGTTTGTAACATAATATACAGCTGAAAACACCTTAAACTGAGATATCCCATATATACAGCTGCAAATACCTTAAACTGAGGTAGTTATGTCCACTTGGATTAGCATGTTTGTAAACAAATTTGTCCTTAAGGATATATGTTTGCCAAATAAAGAAAAATCCAATAGTAAAGGAAGATTGGTGTCAATGCTATAATGATGCAAAAAGTTAAGTGGTGGTATTTTTTTTTTTTTACAAGAAGATCCATGAACATGTCTCAGTAACCGTGTGCATGCATACTTTCATGGAATGGAGGACCTCAAAAAGAGAACTTCATATGTACAAATCTATGGCTGGAATGCTTCCGTACCTTTTGGTTTTAAGAAATTGCCTTGCTGCATTGATGAGCCATGTCTCATCCAATGTGTCTTCATTAATGTTCTTACCAAGATCATAAAGCAATCTCTTGAATAACTTGTTCAAATCAGGGGTTTGGGACACGAAACAAAAAGCACAACAATCAAATAGTCCTCTAATCTTCTCATACACTGCTTTGGCAAGAGTTGTCTTTCCAAGGCCTCCAAAACCAACAATGGAAATTATCTTGCCTTGCTGTAAGGGCTCTCCATTCCCATCCATCAGTACCTTGATTAGTTCATCCCTTGTCTCATCAATTCCGACAAGCTCTTTTGCCTCTGTATACTGAGCAAATAAACGAGGGTCCATCACAGTACTTGTGGACCGCTTGTCAACACCATGGCTAACATCATACCTGAGGCGCCGCTCGTGCACCTCCACAACACGGCTCTTGATGTCTTTGATCTCAGTAGCAATCCCATGGCGAATCTTAGCCTTCCTAAACAAACCCACACTTCTATCCATGAACTTCCTGATGCCATGCAGCTTGACTGAGTCATTGCCTTTGCCACGCACCATGAATACATCAAGCTGGTCCTCTATATCATAGGACAGCTCCCTCAAATCCTGAGACCAGATCTTATCCTGAATGTCAAGCTGGTCCACCGGTGTATTGGAAACCTTCTCTAGAGCACCATTCATGCTCTGAAGCTCAGCTTGGAGGAACCTCATCTCCCCCTTCACCCCCTTCTGCAGATTGTACTCACCAACGAGCAGCTCGCCCAGCTTAGTGATGACTCTGGGCAATGCCCCCGTCACGACCTCCATGGATCTGGATCTTCCTCTGGGCGCAAGGAGCAGGTTTGTTGGTGTGTATGTGTGAGTTGTGGAGCATCCAGCTGTGGTGTGTGAAGTTGAATGCTGGTGCTTAAACGATGGTCGTCGCTCTTGGGACGAGGAAAAAATTCCGGGCACCGCTGTATCCGAGCTGGGCACCTCGGATGCTGATTCCAGTTCGTAAAACAATTGTGGTCAACGATTGTATGCACGTTGCCCACCATGGATGCCGCTGTCAGTAACGTGTGCTGGCTCGTTTGGTGACGTATGGAAATACTAGAAAATATTGCATTTCAGATGCCAAGAAGAATCGTGGAAGCACGTTGCACACCGGAAAAAGCCGTTTGCATCAATCACAGGTCATCCCTAGCATAGCGATCCTTCGGCCGAAGACAGCTTGCGCGGTGGTAGCCAGAGTATCCTTAATGCATATACTAAGGGCGTCTCCAATAGTTACCAAATCGCTAGCTAGGAGAAATTCTATTGGCTATCAATGACAATTTATAAATAACTAGCTAGACGAGACATATCAATAAGAAAAAATAAACACTATAGTTGAGAGTTATGTGAGAGAGATGTTTTTAGGAGATTGAGCTAGGTTAGATATTTATTAGTCACTAGCTATTTGGGAGTCGCTAGCTATTTGGTCTCTCTCCTCGATAGCCAATGAACGTGTTACTTTTTTTATTATTTTTATACCTTATCTAGCTAGCTATTTGCAAATTGCTACTCATAGCCAATAGAATTCCTCCTCGCTAGCTATTTGATCACCATTGAGACGCCCTAATGCTGCCGTGAACACCAACCAGGCAGGTTCCTGCGAAGATTGGCCACTTTATTCTGTATATATTCGACTCATCCGTTCCAAATTAAATCAACAAATGGAGCACGCAGTATTAAGTCGAATTATTTTAAATTCAAAATTTTAAGAGCTTTGTTAGTTGTTCCCGTTGATGATTAGGGAAACTAACTTAATATGTTTAAGGGCAGTTTAATTTCATTGTACATGGGGGTGTTTGGAAGTACTCCACTCCATGTTTTTTTAGTCAAATGGTTTCAGCCTCACGCACTCTGTTCGAGGAAAAATGATGAAGTTGTGAGAGCACCTAAAGTATTTGTGAGCATAATTTGGTGAGCAGACCAAACACCACCATAATAATTCCCTGAATATCCTTGAGACAGCTTCGACGGGAGTAGTCACAGGAAGATGTCGAATCCGACGAAATAAGTATTTTGAGCGCCAGCGGCCGCCGCGCCCCTAGCTACCGAGAAGCACTCCGCTGGTGCTGGCCCCCGCTCCCAATAAAATAACCGAAAGCAGCACCCTGCTGGGTGCTGGCCGCCACCTAGCTTGGTGCTTGGCTCAACCACCAAGCTAGGTGACCGCCTGCCCCCTGTGGCTCATAATTACCGTGTTGGCGCTGTGGTGCGTGCTCACGAGCACCAAGGATACCCTGCTGGTCTCCACCTAGCCAACACCGTAGTGACCGTGCTGCCATTACTACAAAATTGATTTTGAGATACACACCATAAATATTAACGAGAGGGAATCGCCAAGTGGCCGGCAAAATCGGATCGATGACCCGGGCGATCCGATGGCGATGCCCCCCACCCTTCCCGCCGGCAACCAATACGGCGCCGGCGGCTATCCACTCAACCTCCCCGCGTCCCACCTAACTCCCCGGCAATCCGGCGCCAGCGCCGAGCCGCAGTTTCCACGACGACCTCCGCCACGGACGCGCCGGATCCGGACAACATCCACGAGATCGCTACAAGCGTGAGTACACTGAAATGGGTGATTGTTGGCGGTCATTATCGAGTATATTATACCGCCAACCTTTATCCAATTCATGAGAAAGGGGCAAACTTATGTTACATATACCTTTACTTCTAACCTAGTTTCACTTGTATTCGTAGAAATTATGTTTTTACAGGTATAAGAGTGGAAACAGTACAAAGTCGTCAAATAAATTAGAAAGCGTATTGAATAAAAGACGCCAAGGAGTGGATCAATCAAGAGGACCAAGCCCTCACAAGACAATTTGGCCCATGCACCATCATAGGCCCAACAATTGAAGGACAAAACGCGCAACAGAGAAGGCCAGGGGCCGGGAGGCTCAGCCAGGGCCGGCCGGCGCGGGGGCGGCCGGCGCAAATTTTCGCCAAAATTTGCTGCCCTTTCTCAGCGGTTTGGATCGGTTTTCACGCAGCGGTTGCATGCGGTGCAAAGTTTCGTTCCCGCCAAGAAGACCTCGAAGCAAGAGAGCCCTCCATTCACTCCTCCTCTCCACTATATAAAAGAGAGGCACCCCCTCACTTGTAATACACACCATTCTACATTGTGAGCATCACTTCCACATTTTATATCAAGTAGTAGTGTCCCTCTAGGTGGCTCTCACCTAGTTGTATACTTAGAAAAGAGGAGAGAGTGAGAGGAGAAGAGAAGAGCGAAGATGGGTTTGTTTGTCGGTTTCGCCTCAACTTTTGTACCTCTACGGAGCCGACTCAATTTGAGTAACGCCCGGGTTATCTTGTGGTATTTCCATGTTTATTATTTGACTTAATTCAGTATTGCTTTATTTTACTTGCCGGAACTCCGCCGACCGAAAGTGCTCTAGTCCAGGATCCGGGCTGGTTTAGTGATCATTAGCATAGACGTGGTGTCCGTGCTAGTGTATTACCTGAGTTTGCGCCCAAACCTACGGAATAGTTGTGGTAGCCCCGGGGGTTGACAGCTCCGATCAGGCCTTTGTAGTCCACCACGTACGGGTTGGTGTTTTCGTAGAGCTTTTGGCGGCCGGACCCGATTACCGTTCCCCCATTTTTTCGAGAATCGGAAAGGTTTCGCTGCTCCGAAGTAAGTAAAGTCTAGTAAGCCTGAACCTTGGTATTTAGTAATCTTGGGAAAACCTTAGAGAACCCCTCTCTACCTACAAAAATATCATCCTACTTTCCCTTGGACGATCTTGATTCTCGCTCTAGTCATTTCACGCTCCCCGTGGAAATCGATACCCTAAATACTCCGGTGAAAGCTACAACGGTACTTTCCGTGCGCGCTTTGGGATTTATCTCGTGTGCGTTAAAAATACCAACAAGCTTTCGGCACCGCTGCCGGGAACGGTAGCTGTTCTAGGATCGAACCAAGTTGTCCGTGTATCCTTTTTTATTTTTACCATCACCACATTCACCTCACCCCTACCATCAACCACCACCACCAAATGGATTCCACTCCTATTCATAAATTTTGCGCACCAAAGGGCGAGTTCGTAGAGCCACCACAGTCGTCAAAACCAATCACGCCTCCCCGGCTATGAACTCCGTCCCGGCTTTATAGCCATGGTCAAGGACCAACCCTTCTCTCGGGCACGAAGATGAAAATCCTTACACTCACCTTCGAGAATTTGAGCATTTGTGTTCTTGCCTTCATATTGATGGCATGGCGCATGAGACCCTCAAATGGAAATTGTTTCCATTCTCCCTTTTGGGAAGAGCGAAGCAATGGTACGCTCATACCGTTGGTGGAGTACATGGGAATTGGGACGAACTTCGAGATAAGTTTTGTCTTGCTTTCTTCCCTGATTCCCAAGTTGCTGCCCTTCGCTTAGAAATTCTTAGCTTTCGACAAAAAGAGAAGGAGACCTTAGGAGCAGCCTGGGCTAGGTTCACAAATCTTATAAATACAGGCCCAAACCTCTCTTTGCCGCACCACATCCTTCGACCCACTTTCACCTTGGTCTTAGCAAAGAAACTCGCTCTCCACCTTGACATTTCTTCTTCGAGGCTCATTTAAACACATGACCATTAGTGAGGGGAAGGTCATTCTTGAAAGAATTTTTGAAAACACCCCTTACACCAATATATATGATGAATCTCCCCGAAGAAATAATAGAGTCAAGTCCCGACCAAAAAGAGGAGGCACTCGCAACCGAATCAAACCCCTTCAACCCTTTCCCACGATCCGGTTGTTGTCGTAGAACCTCCCACTATGGGAACACACCATAATGTTGAGGATGACGAACCACATCCCTCTTCATTTCCCTTTGAATTCGAGGAAGATCTTTTTGAAGACTTTGGAAATGCCTCGAACTTTCCTGTTCAAGTGAGACCTCTAGTGCGATCCGGACCAACTCGATGATGAGTCCTTCCAAAACGTAACACATTAAAGGACTCTCACCATCATGAGTCATGAATGGTTGGTAGAAACCAATCTATCCAACGAGGTAGCACGAATCTTTGCCCCATCCGATATTCTACCTTGTGTCCTTAAGGGCGCGCGCCATGGAGGCTCATTATTGCCCAACCTGTTGGGATGAATATTATTTCAAAAGCTTTGGCTGAAAAACTTTTCGCCAATGAATCTTTAATCCCATCCCATAAGCTTTTAAAAATCCCTTCCGGGAGTTATCCTTGAGAGTAATGGGTTTTTGAAGTCTCTTGATTTACGATAAGAGACTCAATACCGCTTTGGATTTTCATATCTATGACATCTCAGACGTTTCCCTCCTAGTTGGTTTACCACTAGGGACGCTCTTTCAAGGAAAACCAAAACAAGGTCTCTTAAACCTGAAATTAGAAATTCTTCTATCGATGTCCCGCTTTCACGCTCACACAATGCGATAGTAGAACCCAAACCCAAACGAGACCCTATGGAGGATGTTATGATGGCCTACCTAGAAGACTTGACCGAACCAGCTCTAGACGTTGAAAACTTTATTCAAGAAGAAGAAGAGCTGGCGAACCCATTGAGCTAGACGAAACCGAAGTGCCATCAAAACCCCCTATCGAGCTTAAGGACCTTCCTCCTGGCCTTAGATATGTCTTTTTAGACAATAACCCTGAGACTCCTGTCATCATAAGTGACAAACTCTCCCAAGAAGAAACCCAAAAACTTGTCGCTGTCCTAGAAAGACATAAATCAGTCATAGGCTACTCACTCGAGGACCTAAAAGGAATTAGCCCCATGCTCTGCACTCGTAGAATTCCCACCGATCCTGACTCTTCACCATCTAGGGAACCCCAAATGAGACTTAACAATGCTATGCGGGAGGTTGTTAAGAAAGAGGTCCTCGTGACTCTTGCACGCCGAGATTATCTATCCCGTGCCACATAGCGAAAGTGGGTTAGCCCTATCCGTGTCGTCTCGAAGAAAGGAGGTATGACAGTCGTTGAGAATGAAAAGAATGAACTTATCCCTCAACGAACTATCACGGGGTGGCGGACGTGCATAGATTACCGGAAACTTAACAAGGCCACTAAGAAGGACCATTTCCCATTACCGCTCATTGACGAAATGTTAGAACGCCTTGCGAACCACTCCTTCTTTTTGTTTCCTTGACGGGTATTCCGGATATCACCAAATCCCGATCCACCCCGATGACCAAAGTAAGACTACCTTCACATGCCCCTATGGAACTTTACGCATACCGACGCATGTCGCTCGGTTTATGCAATGCTCCACCGCTTCCAACGGTGCATGATGTCTATCTTCTCCGACATGATCGAGAAAATCATGGAGGTGTTCATGGACGATTTCACCGCCTATGGCAAAACCTTCACTGATTGTCTAGAGAATTTAGAAAAAGTCTTACAACGATGCGAAGAAAAGGACTTAGTCCTGAACTGGGAAAAATATCATTTTATGGTCTAGGAAGGGATAGTCCTCGGACACAAGGTGTCCGCTAGTGGGATAGAAGTGGACAAAGCAAAAATAGATGTCATTGAACAACTTCCACCTCCCACAAATGTGAAAGGCATTCGTAGCTTTTTAGGCCATGCGGGGTTCTATAGACGATTCATCAAAGATTTTTCTCAAATTGCTAGACCCCTGACTAACCTTTTAGCTAAAGATGCTCCTTTCATTTTTAACAATGAGTGCCATGAAGCCTTTCAAATCTTGAAAAAAGCACTCATTTCAGCTCCAATCATCCAACCACCTGATTGGAAGTTGCCCTTTGAAATCATGTGTGATGCTAGCGACTTTGCTGTTGGTGTTGTTTTAGGCCAAACAAAAGATAGAAAGCATTATGCCATATCCTATGCTAGCAAAACTTTGTTTGGGGCACAGCTGAATTATGCCACAACTGAGAAGGAGTTGTTGGCCGTGGTCTTTGCAATAGACAAGTTTAGATCTTACTTAGTAGGAGCGAAGGTAATTGTTTATATGGACCATGCTGCACTCAAATACCTCCTCACTAAGAAAGATGCTAAACCTCGGCTAATCCGATGGATCCTTCTACTCCAAGAGTTTGATTTAGAAATAAGAGATAAGAAAGGAGTAGAAAACTTCGGTAGCCGACCACTTATCTAGGGCTTCACCATAGGGATGCACATGAGTTACCCATTAACGATTATCTTAGGGACGACACCCTTCTCGCAATAGAATGAATGCAACGTATCCATGGTATGCAAATATTGTCAACTATATAGTTGCGGGATATGTTCCACCAGGGGAGGACAGGAGGTGGCTCAAGCACCAAAGTCGTTGCCACTTGTGGGATGACCCGTACCTCTACCGAGTCTGTGCTGATGGGCTACTAAGAAGATGTGTCCCAACGGTGGAAGGCATAAAGATCATAGAAAGATGTCATGCATCACCCTATGGAGGCCACTACGCGGCATTCCGTACACATGCCAAGATCCGCGAGGCGGCTTCTTCCGGCCAACAATGTATAAAGACACACAAGAATTTGTCAAAAGATGTGTTAGATGCCGGAAGCACGGAAACATCAATGCTTTCGACAAGCAATGCCACTCATGAACAACCTCCAAGTGGAGTTGTTTGATGTCCTGGGGATAGACTTCATGGGACCATTCCCAAGATCCGAGACTCAATACATCTTGATCGTGGTGGACTATGTCTCCAAGTGGGTAGAAGCACTACCTTGCCGAACCAACGATGCAAAGCACTCCAAAAGATGTTCCATGAAGTGATATTCCCACGGTTTGGGACACCCCGACCGGTCATAAGTGACGGAGGGTCACACTTCATCGACAAGACCTTTCGAGAATTCCTAGCTGAATATGGAGTCAAGCACAATGTTTCAACTCCATACCATCCCCAAACAAACGGTCAAGCTGAAACATCAAATAAACAGATAAAGAACATCCTACGAGAAGACCGTGGATGAGATGGGAAGAAATGGAAGTACCAAAAGATGATGCACTATGGGCATACCGAATCGCATACAAGACACCCATAGGCATGTCACCATATCAGCCGGGTGTATGGAAAAACATGTCATCTACCCGTGGAGTTGGAGTTCGAGCCCATTGGGCCATCAAAAAGTGTAATATGGATCTCCACCTAGCCGGTAAGAAGAGACAAATGCAAATGTCCGAGCTAGAGGAATGGAGAGAGAAAGCATACCACAACTCAAGATCTACAAAGAAAGAACAAAGAGGTGGCATGACAAGAGAATAAAAACACAAAGAGTTTACACCTAGAGATAAAGTCTTGATGTTCAACTCAAGGGTGAAACTCTTTGGTCATGGAAAACTTCGAGTAAATGGGAAGGGCCATTTAAAGTAATTGGGACCTCATCACATGGTGCCGCCACACTCCAAGATGATGAAGGTAATGTATTCAAGGTAAATGGCCATCGTTTAAAAAGTTTTCTATGAACCCCAAATTGAAGAAATTGACATGATTGAATTCTTTTGCAATTTAGTATCAATCTAGTAATTCAATCTTGTCCAAAAAAAATAACATAGAGTCTAGAATAATTCATTAATCAAATAAATATCCGACTCTCTCGGTGTTTTTCTACCAGAAGGGTCCCTGTTATTTTTACTTGTCTTTTGTCTTTGAATAAAAATAGATATAGCTCCAAAGAAGTGTGGGGTGTGCAACATTCCATTGAAGAATAGAAAGCACCGAACCACATCATGAAACCGTGGAGGAACACGTACAAAACTCGAGCACGAGGCACGGTTGGCGTTCTCGGCGCCACATGGGGTACTACCCCCAACCCATAGGCCATCAGCCTAGCTTGGGGAGGACCCCCACGGAGGTAAGTACCTACCTCCCCTATAATTTTATTTTATCTCTTAGTTTTTCATTTTCATTTCCTTTAAAAAAAAATATGATTCCACTCCAATATGTAGTATAAGGATGCTTAATTTCTCTCGAAGTTGAAATGATGAATAGTTGCTCGTCTATAGTTCAATTTGCACCTAGTTCATAACATTGTATTCCCCAATGTTTAAGTTTATTGGCTTAACTTGTCTTGTCCTAAAACTTAATGATTTGTGGGTATGCAAACACATGATTCTTCTCTAAGCTATTGCCGGATATGATATGGTAAAAATAGAATCTACTATGATTTTGTTCTAAGAGAGATTCATCATTCGAGAATAATTTCCAAAATTCTTTAATGATCAAAATTCTCATGATAGCCTATGTGAGACACCTGTCATACGCTTTTGATCAAGATTCACATTCACATTGCCAAAAATAGGTTATGGGCTAAGCTAGAAAAAAAATGGACGTGTGTCCGAAAAAATAAAACAATGGGTACTTCGATACCCGCCTAAAAAAAAAAAAAAAAAAAAGAGAAGAGAGAGAAGAATAATGGACAAGTGTCCGAGGGCTTAGTAGAGCCCACTTCTCTAAAAAAGAAATAAGAGCTAGCCCATACCTTATCAAAAAGAAATAAAATTTCACTTGTACATCTTGATCAAGGCTTATGACTTGTTTCTCCTTATGGTTTGCACACTGAGATGATTTACTGGAATCATTATGAAAAATCTCCGCATAAATGATCAATCAAAGAATGAATGACTAGTGTTTCTATGAAAACTGTTCTATCTTGCAATAACCTAAGAGTTTGGAGAATGTCATAAGCCCCATATGATTTAAGTAAACAAGGATAGATAAAAATGCCAATTTATTTAAACAACGGAAGAATACTTTATTATGAGCATGGTACATTCTGAAATATATCGGCATTGTAGCAACTCCCGATCAACAACCAAACACTTAGCTATTTGCTCGGGACGAGCAAAGGTTAAGCTTGGGGACTTGTTGGCGGTCATTATCGAGTATATTATACCGCCAACCTTTATCCAATTCATGAGAAAGGGGCAAACTTATGTTACATATACCTTTACTTCTAACCTAGTTCCACTTGTATTCGTAAAAATTATGTTTTGCGGTATAAGAGTGGAAACAGGTACAAAAGTCGATCAAATAAATTAGAAAGCGTATTGAATAAAAGACGCCAAGGAGTGGATCAATCAAGAGGACCAAGCCCGTGCACAATTTGGCCCATGCACCATCATAGGCCCAACAATTGAAGGACAAAAACGCGCAAGAAGAGAAGGCCGGGGCCGGGAGGCCTAGCCCGGGGGCGACCGGCGCAGGCGGCGGCCGGCAAATTTTCGCCAAAATTTGCCGCCCTTTCTCCGGCGGTTAGGATCGGTTTTCACGCGGGCGGTTGCATGCGGTGCAAAGTTTCGTTCCCGCCCCGTAAGACCTCGAAGCAAGAGAGCCCTCCATTCACTCCTCCTCTCCACTATATAAAGAGAGGCACCCCCTCACTTGTAATACACACCATTCTACATTGTGAGCATCACTTCCACATTTTATATCAAGTAGTAGTGTCCCTCTAGGTGGCTCTCACCTAGTTGTATACTTAGAAAAGAGGAGAGAGTGAGAGGAGAAGAGAAGAGCAGAAGATGGGTTTGTCGGTTTCGTCTCAACTTTTGTACCTCTACGGAGCCGACTCAATTTGAGTAACGTCCAGGTTATCTTGTGGTATTTCCATGTTTATTATTTGACTTAATTCAGTATTGCTTTATTTTACTTGCCGGAACTCCGCTCGACCGAGTGCTCTAGTCCAGGATCCGGGCTAGTTTAGTGATCATTAGCATAGACGTGGTGTCTAGGCTAGTGTATTACCTGAGTTTGCGCCCAAACCTACGGAATAGTTGTGGTAGCCCCGGGGTGACAAAATCCGATCAGGCCTTTGTAGTCCACCACGCACGGGTTGGTGTTTTTCGTAGAGCTTTTGGCGGCCGACCCCGACACACCGTTCCCCCGCCTTTTCGAGAATCGGAAAGGTTTTGGCCGCTCCGTAAGTAAAAGTCTAGTAAGCCTGAACCTTGGTATTTAGTAATCTTGGGAAAACCTTAGAGAACCCCTCTCTACCTACAAAAATATCATCCTACTTTCCTTGGACGATCTTGATTCTGCTCTAGTCACTTCACGTTCCCTCGTGGAAATCGATACCCGAATACTCCGGTGAAAGCTACAACGGTACTTTCCGTGCGCTTGCGGATTTATCTCGTGTGCGTTAAAAATACCAACAATGATCGACGAGACGGAGGTGCCGGGGTCGCCGGCGCTTGTGCGGGACGTGTTGTACGCCCCTGTACATACATGCCAAAGCATCGACGACCGCTACGTGGCGCTACATCAAGGCCGCCCGACACCTACGACCTCCCGACGGTGTCCGTGTGCCGCGATCCACGCCGCACCCTCGCTCGACGCCCCACGACCTCCGGACGGTGTCCGCCTCGCACACCCCCTCGCAAGCTGCGGCGAGCTTGGCTGGTTGTTCCGCAAGGATCCGCCATGGAGCTCATCGACCGCCTCCTCTCCGGCGCTGGAATCTGGCGGCGGCGGGCGTGATTTCGGTGGCGCTACCCCGCGTTCGCGCGACCGGCTCCGCCCACCGCCTTGCGCCTGTGGGGTCTTTCCCTAACGCATGCGCCGTGGAGTCCATCAAGTGCCGCCGCCGCCCCCAGGCCGCCCCAACGATGCGCCAGCGTTTCTCCGTCCGTGCCCGCCGGGCATCGCGCAGTGGCCACTACCATGGAGGTCATCGGGTGGTGCTCATCGGGAAGGTCAACAAGAACCTCGTCTCCCTCATCACATCATGGGAGGCACCACCATTGGGCTCTGCGGCAAGCACACGCGCCTCATCACCGCTACCGTCCCGCATGCCCCGACGCCGATTCGCCGCCAGCAAGATCTCGCGCATCGACGCCACCGTCCTCCATCCCATCATCACCGCCAGACTTATCCAGGTTAATGCCGATGCGCGGGTTATCGAGGTTACGCCGCCGGAACGCCGGTGGCCGCCGCTGCTCACGGATGTGGCGTCCGCCGCCCGCGATTCACCGCCGGCGCCCGACCTTACCTCCATCTTCATAGCGCGGTCGAGGCCCAATTGCGCTCGTCATGCGGTCGCGACGCCCAGCAGCTTCGATCAACGTCCCGCCGCCGATCCATCGACACCGCACTTCGTGTCGGTCGATCGCGAGCACGACACTTTCGAGAATCCACAAGAGACCGACACTTCATCACGGCCCCGAGTCCTACAAACCGACATCCCACCTAGGTGTGCGGGGACGACATGGTGGAGATCCCGCATAGGCGGCAAAGGGGGGTTACCAAAGAGGTCGAGGAGGAGTGGATGCGGTCGCCAGATCCAAAGTGGAAACTACCTGTCTTCGCCGCCACGACGATGGCAGCCGTTCCTCATGCATTCTAACAGTGAGCAACAACTTCTCTTTCGCTGGAGCAGATGCTTTTCCATTGGCGGCAATATTTGGCATCACGATGCACCTCGGCGACCCAGCAACGCACAAAGACGGTAGATCCAACACGCCGATCTTCCTCCCGAACGCCACCGATACATCAAGGTAGAGGGGACGGTGGGCACATGATTTCAAGCATGGGCCAATTTGCCCGCTACAGTGGGGGCTATCTACATCCAATGAGTTCCTTTTAAGTTCATTTTGGTGCATGTTGTTCAAGGTGTGGTGGCTGATTCAAAACCGCCATGAAGCGACATCGATATCTTTAGCATTGTCTTGAGTAGTAAACTCAATTTTTTTTTTGATGTAGGAGAACTTTAGTACATATATCTTCATGTACGAAAGTTTTTTTTTTATTCTTAGTTTTTGTAATAAGTTTGGCTGTGTGTGGTCACGCGCGAGAGGCTTTAGGTCGTGTGTGCATTACCGCAGAGGCCGGAATGTTAATTCCTTTATCTAAAAAAACACCATAAATATTAACGATGGTGGACACCTCATTTGCGTGACACGGTTAATGGTCCGGCTAATGGTGGCAAGCGTTTTTATTTACGGAGGCGAGCACTTTGCCCTTCTCGCAAATCAATTAATCGTTATGCGGGCAACTTTAAAAGGCCCTATTATCATGGCGGGCATCCTAACATGACTGCCACCGATTTTCCCCGGTCGGCACAATAAAAGGTCCACCACTAAAAAAGGATGAAGCCCAAATGGCCTAGCAAAGCTCATATTGTCGAGCTTATAAATAAATGGGACTTAGGGTTTTCTAACAATCTAGCAAAGCCTCACTCTCTCCGCTTTCCTATGCTACCGACCCGTCATGGAGCCCCAATCCAGCTAGTTCATCCCGAGCCTCCTTTCTTGTACCTTGGACACATGCTTCTATCCACCTCTCTTCTGTTTTCGGCGGCGCAGCGCACGTGCAAAGAGAGGCACACACGGGATGGAGAACGGCGGCGCCCTTCTTCCCGATATGCTCCACCAGCGGCGACTATACCTCTCCCACTCCTTCACTGGCTGCGGCGAGGCTGGCTACGAGGTGCCGCTGCGGCGCACCCGTCTTTCTCTCTGTTGTGGAGGACCACCCAGGCAGTGGGATGCAGCATGGAGGAGCACCTGGTTGTGGCAAGATCCCTCGTGCCTGTTTGCTGAACTGCAGCCGGCAGATCTAGATTGGGCTACAGCGAGGTCATATCCAGCCATTGCTGGGTCAGATACTGGGTTGAGAAGGTCAATTGTGCCTGATCCGGTGACAAGGAGGTGAGCCAATGATTGTGGGTTCGATAGGGCGCGGCAGCTGGCTCGATGGGCTTGCTTTGGCCTTTTTTTTAAAAAAAAAAAGAGTAACCAAGGCGGGCATCCTAGCGTGCCCACCTCAAGTAATCCATTTACCCTGGCAGGCACACGAGACCGAGGCAGTGCGGTCATAATTTACCATGACGACCTTAGTATCGTGATGGCCCCTTTGCTCACCACCGAAAATGGAAATCATCTATCAGACAAAAGATTTCCGTAGTAGTGTGATGCACCTGATGGAGGAGGAGTCAAGGCACTCATAATGCAGACTCTACCATAGAGTCTAAAACTATTTATTACCTTTGGGTAACGTGGACTTGGAGTCTTGTTTTTCTCCCTCTCTCTTCCATAAATATACTGCCACATCGGCGCCACATCAAAGCAAAGTGCAATAAATATGATGGTAATAAATAAGCTTAGACTCTTTGGTAGAGTCTGCATTGTGAGTGCCCTCATGGTGGTGGTACAGGGAACTGCGGAGACATGAAAGTAGATAGAGCTTGAACAGGCGACTCCTCGTGTTCGTGGAAATGGGTTAGGGAGATAGTGTAAAGAAGAGGAAAAGTTCTAAACTTCCCTTAAGGATATAATTAGTTAACTTCATTAATTAGGCTGCAATAAATAATTTTCACGTATGGAACCACCTGTTCCTCCCAAGCACAGTTACAATTCTCTTATTTTTTTAAGGATTTTTTCGGTGCTTGGAAGAACCACCGGTTCCTCCCGTGAATCTACTTTTAGCCGGTTTCTCTTCCTTAATTATAACTAAAGGGTAGTTTAGTACTTTGACAAATTAACCTTTGATCTTGCTCGCCGGGTGCCCTCTAGTCGCGCTGCTCGACGCCGCCTTCTTGCCCTGTCTGATCCCGACGAAGACTGGGACGAGCGCGCCGCGCTCCAGGAAGACCCGGATCTCCTCAACGGCGTAGGGGTTGGCCAGCGACACCGCCGTGACCACGACCATGCCCGCCAGGGCCACGTCCATGGCCACCCGCGCAGCCGCGAGCGATTGCGCGTCGCTGCACCGGCGCCGGTCCGATGCGACGCAGGGCACGCTCAGCAGCTCCAGCGCGCAGCCAGGCTGCCACTGATGATAGTGGCGGCAGCGGTTCTTCTTTCATGCATGGTGGGCGTGGACGACGGCGACATATGCTGCAGGTGAAGAGTGCATTCGTCGATGATCCCCAGGGTGTCTTGGCGGGCTGGAACGCCAGCGCCGGTGCTGACGCGTCGGGGTTCTGTTCCTGGGCCGGCGTGGCGTGCGAGGCGAGCTTGGGAACCTCACCGTGTTCGGCCTCGCCTCCTGCAACCTCACCGACCCGATCCATAAAAGGCTTCGCCTTGTTGGCTTCCGTGCTCTAGGTGAGACCAGGTTGTGGTGGTCGTCGCACCTTGCCGATGGCGGTGGTCGTGCGTGCGCAGGACTGGATGCCGGCGGCGAGCCTTGTGCCGTGGCTCCACGGGTGATAGCCGGCAGCAGAAATAGGTTCCACGGACAAGTCTTGTATTGTGATCCGGAAGGGTGTATTTCCATTGTATTTCTAGATTTGTTTTCCTTATAAGAAAAACGGCCTTAAATCATGATGATGTCATCATGATTTCATATTGATGCCAACAAGCTAACAATCGAAGCAGGGCACCGCACGGCGAGGCTGCTTGCTCCGCTGCTCGTCGGTGTCATGTGTTCGCGTGCGCGTGTGCCATGGGTTGCTGAGAGTGTCGTGTGGTCTATGTCTGCGTGCACCGTGCAGGTGTTCCTGGTCGGTCCGTGTGGCGATGCCAGCTCGAAGGCCGGGCCAGGCAGTACGGCAATGCATGAAGAAAGGAAGGGGCTTGAGCGATCACCGGCGGCTGCTGCTGCTGTCCGACGAGGTGAAGGAACGGCCGGTGCTGGTATGCTGCCCGTCGAAGAAGAAAGGGCGGCGTGGTGGACAGCAGAGGCACGCCGTCGGGATGCCGGCCATGGTTCTGGGCGCGACGCAGCTTGGATGGGGCGAGGACACGTGGCCGACGAGGAAGCAGAAGTTGCTAAAGAGCATCATACCCTTCAATATTAATTATAATTTGGTTCCAGCGCCATGGTTCCTGTCTGCCACTTGGTTCCTCTCATGCGGTTCCTCTAACTTTTTAACCATTAGATCAGACCAAATGGAGGGCCCATATTAATCCCAAACGTAGTAGAAACTCTCTTTTTTTTAACCATCTTATGGAGATCTACCTTTTCTCAACCGCATCATTGTCACAGCCTTGTTGCGGAGCGCCACCTCATATTAGCACCGGTGTGTTCTTTTTGTTTTAAAACAGTTCTTTATCTTAGGTGTATCAAGTGTTTCAAGAGGCAACGCCGAAGCTGCAGAGAAACAGAGCACAGCAAAACAGAGTGTATGGGCCTACAGACTGTCTAAATCAGAGCAGAGCATAGAAACAGAGCACAGCGGGGCTACTACATTGCACTTTGCACACCAAATCAGAGGAGAGCAAGTTTCGTAATGGCCATAAAAATGGTGCTACTATATCATCTGTCTTAAACCAGAAACCAATGACCCTATATGTATCCTGTAACCCGATTGACGTCTCTCACCGGCAACTCAACAACACTACTCAAGGTGCAAAAAGAACATCACATTTTTTTTTTTGTCGAGCATGGTACACAAAGTACTGTATAATGAATACACCGCAGTAGCTAAATACGAAATAGCCTTTACAAATTGAACCATTGTTGTGCTCACTGGGTACACTGCCTGTAATGTGAGGTCTGCGGAATCTAAGCACAGAACTAGCACTGAAATACCCTTGCGCTCTGTTCTTGTTCTTTCCAACGTTTTCTGGATCGCCAGGCCGTCGCATTTCTCGGCCATTCCCCAACGGAAGATTATGGGTCCTGCACGGATGACTGCGTTGTTGACAGCAGCAAGGGATATTAGTAGCCTTCATTAGCAAGCTGGGAAGACCTGCATGGTAGCAGCAAGTCGTATGGGAGACACAATGTAAAATTGCGCTAGAGAAAACAAATGAGCAGCCTTAATTTTTACTACAAATGTCAGCAAGAGACCACAACAACTGATAAATCATAACAGAACAATTTTTGGCGCTAACACACCAGATATTTTTTTTTAGGAACAGTAAGACATCCAGATAGTGAGCAAAGCCAATTTGGAGAGTATCAATGACTCATTTATCACCCTGGTGCCAACGAAGTTGAATCCTGAAACAGACAAGAACCACTGCATTCTGCATGCTCACAGCAAGCTGCGTTCCGTGGTCTAAGCTTCGACGTTCAGTTCACATGTCCTTTGAACACCGACAAAGGAGATGTGAACTGAACGACAAAGCCTTGACCACGGTGCAGCAACATAGGCTCCATAGCTGGTGTACGAACCACTGCATTCTGCATGCTCACAGCAGGCTGCAGCAAAGGAGATGTGAAGTGCTGAGGAAGGCAGGCAGTGAAGGGCAGAGGAAAAGAAACAAACGGAGTAGAAGCTAGAATGCGAAGAGTGGAGCAGAAGACTGCCCACCCCAGCACATATGAAAGAAGGGACAGAGGGCAAGCTATTGCCCGACGGACACCCAGCAGCTTTAAAGAACGCTTCAGACCCTTTGAAGCAAAAAAAAATAAATAAATAAAAAAAAAATAAACCGACCCTATCAAGCATATGCTACCTTTCTTCGATGGGAAGCAACATCACGTACTGCAATGTGAAGAGGCCGGTGAGATGAGTGCGGAGTCGTTCTAGTATAGAAATGGAAGAAAGTAGGGCCTTGTTTAGATGGCCAATTTTTCTAACGTTTTGGGCCAAATTGGCTATTTTTTTGCATGCACAACTAAACGGGCCAAATGCTAATTTTTAGCCATTTCTGACACCTTCTGCAGCCCAGCAGCAATCATTTCCTCCAGCCCATGAAGGACGCATATACCCCCACCCCACGCCCCGATCCCTAACCCTACGCCGCCTCCCTTCACTCGCACGCGACTGCTGCCTCCTCCTCCGCCGCTCCTGCCTCGCCCGACGCCGCCGTCGTCCCCTCACCCACATCCACAGCACCCGCAAGCGGATCTACTCCCCCACCCGCCGGATCTACGGTCGTTGACCCGTCCCAGGCGATGGCCGGGTACCCTCCCGGCGGAAATCAAGGCGGCCGCTTCCCCAACTTCTCCGGCTTCCCCGACGACGGATCTGGCTTCCTCAACCTCTCCACCGATGGGAACACGAGGGATTTCATGTCCCAAAGAGAGCTCCTTCTCGCCGCTGCTCGGGCGCCGCCGTCGAGCACCCCTTCCGTACCTCCATGGGGTTTGGCGCGCTGACCAACGCCGGCGGGCCGGCCGCCCATGGAAGCGTTCGGCAACCCGCAGCCGGAGGCGAACGCCGCGCCACCTTCCCGGGACCTCTCCGCAGCTTCCACCATGCCCCCCGGGCGCCACCTTCCCGTGCGTCGCGAGCGGCAGCTTCCAGCTTCCACCCACGGGTGCAACCTTCACTGACGCCGGCACCGCAGCTTCCAAAGATCCCCCCCATGGGCGCGCAGACTTTCCACCCCATCCACGCATGGGCGGCAGGGGATCAGCGGCCTTGGTCCTCCTCGAGGGGCCTCCGGGAGCCGCGGTGGCGCCCGCGCCCTACCCGTCGCGGTGGTGGACGAACCGGCGATGCAGCGGCTCCGGAGGTCGTCGTCGACGGGGCCGGGAGGGGACAACATTCCTCCTCCCCGCTGTCCCGGTATGCTTCCACTCCCTTCACCCTTATCCCAGGGCAATGCCATGTTTAGTGTCATAACAGTGCCATGTTTAGAGTCCTAAGAATGCCATGTTTAGCGCCAGGACAATGCCATGTTTAGTGTCATAACAGTGCCATGTTTAGAGTCCTAAGAATGCCATGTTTAGCGCCAAGACAATGCCATGTTTGGGGTATAGGGTAAATGTCTGCATTTTGTTTGCATTTTCTGCTTTGTTCCAATGCATAATGGTTGTTGTCCTACATTCTAAGGCCATTAGGATCTGCATAATTGCAGAATAGGATTAACAGGGCTTCGTGGTCAACGCCGAACACGACCACGTTCTGTAGACTATTCGTGGATCAGATGCGACTGGGTTACTGCCCCCTTGGTAAAATGAGTAAGTGGGGTTGGAAGAACATGATCGAGAATTTCTACAAGGAAGAAAAACTGGTTCACACCAGCAAGATATTTGGCCACAAATACCGTGAACTTAAGAGTATATGGCAAGCGCAACGTGACATGCAACTAACCCAAACAGGCTTGGGCCGTTCCGCTGATGGCTCTGTCGACGCCTCGGCTGAATGGTGGGCTGAGAGCAGCAAGGTACACATTGTTCTAATGTCCACATGGCTTCTCTAGTTCTGTGTGTTTTGATTATGCTCAGTTCCTGACATCGTTTCCGCTTTGTGTTCAGATGGCTAAACTGAAGGAGAAGCTTCCGTACCAGGATTACATGGACCAGATGTTTCAAGGAGTGGCAGTCACAGGGGAGACAGCTTACGTTCCAAGCCGAGGGCAAGCACAAGTAACCATTAGCAGCGACGACGAGGAAGATGACGGGCACGACACTGGTGCTGTTGCCGCTGGAGGAGAGGACACCGGTACTTATGCCGCTGGAGGAGAGGACACCGGTACTTATGCCGCTGGAGGAGAGGACACTGGTACTGAGGCCCCTAGCGGCTACACGACCGGTGCGGACACCACCACCACCGGCACTCCTGGCAGCAGTGGCAGCAAGAGGACTTTCGACTCCTTCTACATCCCCAGCACCGCAAGCAGTCCAAGCAAGAAAAAGAAGAAGAACCGCGGACTGTCTGCCTTACAGGATTCAATCCAAAACCTCGGCGGCCTTATGAACCGTGGAATGTCCTCCAGGGAGCAAAGGCAGCAAATGTGGGATAATGAGCGGGCCAAATTACATAACGCTGACGAAGATCGGGCGCCGGGGATGCGCAAAAGTGAGTAAGGAGGTTAAGGTGATGGTGGCTAGAACTGGAGACAATAATCTGTGGGCCGGATCTGTGGCCGTTTGCAAAGATGAAGCTGCCATGACCAACTATGAGGAAGCAGAAGATGATGAAGCAAAGATGGTCATCCTAAGGAGCGCTGCCGCTGCCGCTGCCGCTGCGGTGGGCCACTAGAACCTAGCGTGCATGCATGTAGGGATGTGGCAGTAACATGTGTTGTGTTGTGTAGTGGATTTATGTAATGTATTTGTGGAACTAACGTATGCTGTGGAACACTACGTTATTGTGCAACTAATATATTATTGTGCTGTGGTTCATTTGGATGAGTTTGATTTTGCTTGCTGTGGTTTGGGGTTTATTTGAGAAAAAGGTTGACAGGGTGAAAAATGGTAGCATAAAAGGTTGTATGTCTTCGTCATGCATCATTACTTTTAAAAATTGGGACTAGTACTAATGGAAGTTTTGTTTGTATGATTAATTGTGTGCAGGCACCACCACCATTTCGTCGCGCAGTGCTGGATGAATTGGCTCTTAGGAGGAAGCAGTGGGAGGAGGACTTTTGGGCAATGCTAGAGGAAGATGAGCAAGAAGATGAAGAATTTGCAATAATGCTTGGTATGTTGTCTGAGTGCTGTAACCATGTTTACAAGTATTGCAATAGGGCAGATTATAGGGTTCCTAAGATTCCAGGGTTGGAATGGGTAGAAGACAAACTAGCCTCTGATTACTCTTGCTACACCATGTTTAGGATATCCCCAGAGATGTTCTATAAATTGCACCACATGTTAACAACTGAGTACGGCCTCAAAGACACCGAAAAGTCTACTGCTGTGGAGGCTCTAGGTATGTTTCTCTGGATTTTAGCTGGTCCAGAATCATATAGGCAAGCCGAGGACAGATTTGAGAGATCATTAGGAATAGTCCATGCCATGTTTTATAGAGTGCCGAAAAGTGTCCTAAAGTTTGCGGGGCGATATCATTAGACCTAGAGACCCAAATTTTACATCCATGCATGGTAGACTCGGGAGCGCCGGTTCTATCCTCGAGTTCAAGGACTGCATAGGCGCTATAGATGGCATGCACGCAGTAATCAGTATAGTACCTCGGACAAATTTGTACAACACATGAATCGGAAGGGGACGACCACCTGTGAGAATGTCATGGCAGCTTGTGACTTTGACATGATATTTACATATGTGTTGGCTGGTTGGCCGGGCTCTTCTCATGATATGAGAGTGTTTGATCATGCCTTGACCGAAGTCTCGGGGAGTTTCCACACCCTCCTCGAAGGTATACACTTGTACATGTTTCTATAACCGCTTCTAATATAGTCAACTTACACTTACGGGGATTTTGGACTCCTACGCAGGCAAGTTCTACATGGTGGACTCGGGGTACCCAAACCGGCCAGATACCTCGCACCATACAAGGGAACCATGTACCACGTCCAAGACTATCAAAGCGTCGAAGAACCACCCCGAGGTAAAAAGGAGACCTTCAATTATGCCCATTCGTCTCTCCGAAATGTGATTGAACGGGCATTTGGTGTCTTGAAGATGAAGTGGCGCATACTGTATTATGGAGTCCCTTGTTTTCCGGCTAAAACACAAACACACATTATAGTTGCTTGCATGGCTTTGCATAACTTCATTAGACTGAGTGGTCTAGCTGATAATGACTTTGCTTGCCGGTGGATGCACATGTTCATTTCTGTGCCGCCAGAGGGCATATGCTCATCACCGCCACCGATGATGCCCCGCATCAAGAAGATGTTGAAGCAATGAATGCGTTCCGTGATTACATTGCGGATCACTTGTACGCTAGGTCCTGAGAAGTTTATTTGCATTTGTGTGCTGAGAATAATTCTGTTGGTCTGCTGCCCCTATTGGGTTCTTGTTTAGATTTATTTGCTCAGAAAGTTGAATAATGTTTGTGATTTTCGTGAACTGGTAATTATTGTTGATGAGTTGTTAATTGCGGTTTGTAAAAAACAGCAGTGTTGAGGGCTTGTAATAAAGAACAGAATGGATGACTGTTGTTTTAATGTATTGATTGAGGATCATACTCATGTGATTTAATGGATTTCATTGTTTGCTGTAGTAAACAGCATGGTTGAGGTATTGTATTGATTTCATTGTTTCCTGTGATTCAAATGGTTCCTGTTGCATGCAATGCATGGCAAGGAAGCCCTGGCGCATGCAAGCTTTGCATGCATGCATCCCATGCAAACTTGTCAATAAATAGGGGTATGTTTGAATTTGGCCACCCTTATTTAATGCACTCCAAGCAGCAGTGGGAGACAAGAGTGACTGTTGGCTAAAATTTCTAATGCATACATTTGCTAAAATTTCTAATGCATGGCTGTTGGAAAAATTTGCCTTACAAATTTCAGCCATCTAAACAAGGCCTAGGAGCGAAGTTGCTATGAAGCCACTCCTGGATGGAGTTGGTGTACGTGGGGGCCGGCAGCAATGTGTCGTTTTGTGCCCAGTACCTATTATTTGGTCGAGAGCTTGTTTAATTATTTCAGTACAGCTGAGAGCTCAACAATTCATCTTTCAAACCATCTAGAGGACCAAATTTCTCCGGTTTCAGTAATTACAAGAATATGGGTATCCGATTTCTTAATTTGTAGTCATGCAGGTTCCAAATAAAAAGAAATGACCTTTACCTTTTCAATTAATTCCCAAAGAGGTCACACCAATCCAACTAAGTATTCGGTAGCCCAGTGTGATTACTTGCGAGTTCGGCTATGCATCTTTCTGAAGCTGCCATACTTCTACATAATGTGTTTGCCTCGTCAGCTCATTGAGTTTCATCAGACTAACTATGGGTGTGTTTGGTTAGGCTATGCCTTTTGGAAAAGCAGCTGTGGGCTGTGACTGCGTGAAAAGTAGCTTTACAAAAAGTGGATGTGAGAAAGAAAAAAAACCCATTTGGTTACACATAGGTGGCTTTTGGAAGAGCAGCACTCGCTGACAAATGAGCCCAAGTGTCATACAGCGAGCATCTTTCTTCTTCCTCTCGTCACAAGATGACCACGCTTCGCCCAACCGCCCGGTGCTAGCCGCGGCAAAGAGGGAAGGTGCTCGCCCAACCGCCGGTGCTATCCGCAACGGTGGGGGATGGCGCTTCGCCGGTGGTGTTGGCCGCGCCTGCCATCCTAGCAGTGCCCGCCGGTGTGGGGAAGCGGCTCGCCGGAGCAGGGAGGGGGAGGGTGCTTGCCAGAGTGGGGATTGGGAGGGGGAGTGTGCTCGCCGACCACAAATGTCGAGCTACACCAGCGCCACCCGAATCCGGGGCTCCAGAACCGCGCCGTCGTGAGCAGCCATGGGAGGGGCCGACGAAAACAGCGCGATGAACACGCCCACGTGCAAGGGGAGACGAACTAGCAGGCCGACGGGAGGGACACGCCGAGCAAGGCTGCGCCCACCGGATCTTGGCCGGGCTACGCCGCGCGCCGCCGTCGCAGGAGGAGCACATCGGAGCTGCGTTGTAAGCTTGCCCGCGTTGCTCTTTGGAGGAACACGCCGGGGATTCGCCGGCCCGGTAGGGGAGGGGAAGGCCGTCGGCGCGGAGGATCCACGCCGCAGGGTGGTCAAGAGTGTGGAGAACCACGATGTTGGGGTAGGGTAGTGCGGAGGAGTTGTGCTGTGGAGGACGCCGAAACAAAAGATGCAACGCCGAATAGAAGGGGAAGGAAAATAACGATTCGTTACATAACCAACCAGTAGGTGGGTAATTTTTATTCCAAAAGCAGCTGAAAAGCAGGTTCTAGGCTACTTTTCAATTTATACTAGAACAAAGCTGCTTTTGGGCAAAAGCAGCTGTGGCATTTGGTGGTCTTTGGTTGTCTTTGAGCCTTTTTTTTTCAAAAGCAAAAGTAGGCAAAAGCCCAACCAAAGGACCCTATGTTACAATGCAAGCGACAGTATAAAAAAAGCATGCATTATTATAGTGTTGACGAAAGACATTGCCAGTGTTGTCCGGGTAGCAGGTGAGATTTTTGTTTCCTCTTGGACAAGGAGCAAAACTTTTACATTTCAAAGACTGGCGAATCAAAGAGAGTTGTTGGTTGTTCGCCATCTCGATACGTATCCATTGAATAATTTGTGCAATCACATCATGGTCGTCGTTCCAAAACTTTTTAATCTCAATACGCTTGTTTATAGCTCCACTTGATCAAATTGATGATGGTGGTAAGCTTACTGACGGAACTTGCAAAGTTCACAGCAGATCCAAATATGTTTTTTTTTCATTATTTTCTTACATAAAGGTTTAACGTTTTGCTTCTCCAGGAATCTTCAATTTGTCGAGCATATTTTTATATTTATGGCTGCTTAAAATACTAGTGCCTGAATCATTCGCCAGGATTGCCAGCAGTTATCAAGGTGGTGCCTGAATCATTCGCCACTGAAAGCCGGGAGGAACAGAGTCAGAGTGCAAGATGCTTCAGATGCTGTTCGTCCGGAAAACAGAGCACCAGGTCACTGAAACAGAGCAAACAGCAACTGAAGACCTGTTTGATCAGAGCCAAAAGAGTATCAGATCAACGAAACAGAGCATGAGCCAAAAGAGTCTTCTCTGATGTTGTGTTATGTACTACTACATGCAAATGCAATGAATCACGGTAATACCAATTAGCTTAACCAAACAGTCTAATTAAGGCTGCCCTTAATTAACGTGAAAATGACTATTTTGTCCGCAGTATATGTGAGCGGACTTGGTGCCACATGGCTTGACTTGGTGTCATGTGCAAAGAACAGAACATATAGAAACAGAGCATGCGTGGTCTGCCGTTGGTCCGAAAGGTAGACTCTAACAAACTGTACAATAAATGCACTGCTGTCCAAACTATGCAATGTATCACAGCTCCAAAATGAGATGTCACAAACATTTGCTGATATAATCTAAAAATCTGAAGAAAATACGATTTACAATAATAGAGTTGCAGTAAAAAGATGCAACGCCATGCCCATAGACAATTTTTTTCGTGCCCCATGCCCATAGAAAACTGAGTAAGCAACATATATTTTTTCAAAACAATCTAGCAGGAGAACTGCTGATTTCATTACAAATGAAAATCAAGACCGGGCAATTCAGCGGAGGCACATTGAGTCCGAAAGAGTCGAGCGGCCAAAAAATGCACAGGTAGAATCTGAGCACTGTTATGAGGTGTTCTATGCATGACAGCTGCTAACTTTACATCTTCGAGAGATCACTAATTGCAGCTTGCAGGTTCGTCAGACCGTGCATTATTGCACTATCAGGCAACATCTCCTAGTCTGCCACTTCCCTGCACCACATTACAGATGTCAGCGAGTGATCTAAGTAACGGCAAGCAAATTTGAGCTGCTTACGAAAACGTTCAAGGTAGCAGCAAGCGTGCACAAAGCAAACCACATAACAGTGCTCAGGTTTAGTTTAGTGTTTGTTTGGGGCAACATAATAATAAAGCTAGTGCTTTTAAAAAGACTGGTACTCATATCATCACTCAGACTGCAACTGATAATTTTTTTTCTCGAATACAGACTGCAACTGATCATACACATTATGATAAAGAATAATCTTACTATTACTAATTGGAGGCTCCAATGGAGGCACCACGTTAATTCTTAGCAGATGCGCTAGAAAAAATAAATCCTTAAAAATTCTCACAAAAATTAGAAAGATCCAACCATCCATTTGATGGTTTCTAATCACCACTTATAATAATATCCGTTGGATCTATAATATGTGCTTTTTAAAAATTACCCACCATGCCATTAAGGAAATAGCCCGAAAATAACCCCCTAAACTTATATCTTAATTACCCACTTTTACCATTATAAAACAGAATGCTATTTTTAATTAATGAAGATACACCACGCACACCTGGCCTAATAATAGATCAATTGTGAAGAAAAACACCGATACATTAATTGGTCCTCCCATCCTCTCTCTCTCTCCGGTGGTATTTGCGAAGCCCACCAATATTCACCACGCACACCTGGCCTAATAATAGATCTAAATCGAGAAGAAAAACACCGATAGTCACTGTGCTTCAACCAGAAAAAAAGAGTAGATTGACCGTTCCATTGTCATGCTATGGGGACCAAAAAAAAAAGAGAGTAGATTGACCAATCCATCGGTCCAATTCTTTGCAGCCCCGACCAAGGTTCTGTTGGATTTTTTTGTGTGAAGTAAGTAGTAATTGTTCTTTAATTCGTTGTCTGATCTCCTATTTATGCTTGGGCACGCATGTTTAGTACATCAGCATGAGCAGCACCCAACATGCATGAATGCCGGATTTAGCGTGCATGTTTTGACACAGGTGTGAGGTGCCCATGATATATAGATGGAAAACAAGCGTCCTTTTTGCACATATAAATGTAACACATATAAGGATTTTGGACATATGAAATGCAGGAGGGGCTCCACATCTAGATCAACGGCACTGGGCGACATCGAGATGAGTATGGACGGCATCTCCATTGGCTTCTTGCCCAATGATGCTACATCAAGAAGATGATGCCACACTAACTTCCTGGCGGTCGATTTCATCATGACAGGCAACGCTACACCAACTATCTATTGGGGAACACCATCAAGGAAGGTGACTCCACTTACTACATACCGGCGATCAACAACGAGGAAGGTGATGCTACATAGGCGAGGAAAGCCAACTGCACCTACTTCAACAAGCATGCACCACTTGACGCCAATGAGTTGGACAACATGTGTGTCCCAGCCACTAACAAAAAAATATCCTAAAATTCATCTAGGCGTTAAGAAAATTTATCAACTACCAAACGAGATGACAATGTCCATCCAGAACTCGGCGCCGCGCAAGTTGTCCCGCCATGCATGAAGCATGAACATCTGGTTGTGCAGTCTCCACTAACTTTAGATCTAGCTGCATCAAGGGGGCTGGAAGGACAGCCGTGTGCCAGCATTATGGGGATGATGAGGAGATCTACGTCAATAAATGGAAGGCAGGAAAACGCAGGCCACCGGCGTTACGATGTCAAACATCCATTGCATCTACGTCAATGTGGGCACCAGATGCACCTATTGGTTAAAGGTATGTCCACCTTTGCTAGATCCCATATTTGATTTGTCTCTTGCAATGTACCAGTTTTGAACGTTATTGACCACAATGTATTATTTCATTTTAATTTTGATGTCCTTGGTTTACTTTGGAAAAACTTATTAACCATCAGGTATTACTTTTCTATTAACTTGATAATAACTTCACTGAATTACTTTTGAATTACATGCTAATAACGTTGCCAAAAAAAATTGATGACCATCAAACTGGTAGATTTTAGACACCATTGTAAATAATAGCTCTTGATATGAGGAATTAATAACCTTAAAATTTTCGAATCGAAATTTATGTTTATGACGTCCCAATATAAATTGTAGCTAAAATTATCATAGTTTAAGCAAATGTTTAACTAAATGTATATTTACACAGGTGATATATAAAATGACCTATGTATATCGATGGAAAAAATACAAAATCAATATTTGTTGAATATCACAATTAAATATTTGTTGACCTATATATAATATATAGATATTATTTGAGTACAATAGTAAAGAAAAAAATGTTATTTCATATAATTAATTCTTATTAGTTAGTGTGTCATAAGATTCAAACCCCGTGCGAGAGCAAACCATTTACGATGATCTAATGCATTTCCTGTGATGTTCTTATTATGAGTCCAATGAGTTCTTATAGTTTGATCAATGAGTTCAAACTATGAGTTGCAACTATATACTAAGAACTCATTGGAATCATATAAATATGAGTTCTTAGTAAATAGTACTGAACCACTTATATGAGTACAATGAGTTCTTATTATTATGTTTTTAAGCATACAAGTTGCAACAGTTAGTTAAATTATTGTTATATTTTTAAGCATGCAAGTTGCAGCGGTTAGTAAAATGTTACGTGAGATTAGGACACGAAAAGAACATTTATGGAAAATCAAAGCACGAGTCACTAGAATATGGGATGTAATCTAGCTTGGTAGTGGCAAATAAAAGCCATCTTGATATGATCCTTATTGATCATCAGGTATAATGTTTTTTCATCGTGTGTTTATAATAGTCTTTGATTACTTCTGTATGCTAATAAAAAAATCAGGGTACCAAAATACATGGAGTCATCAATAAAGCACACATAGAAAAATTATGTCATTTCAAATATGAAAGTCATAGCAGCTGCACAAAAATACCGGTCAGTGAAGAATGATAAGTGTTTCCGCGAGAAAAAAATCACTCAAGCGGGGAGGATCTCTCCGTGCGAGAAATAAAATAAATGCGGGCGTGCCAGTGTACTAAAGTACACAAAAGAAATAAATAGAGGAACACAAACTTTATTCATATTTAATGAAAATACAAATATATGTTCCCGATACAAATGTGCGCTTCATAGGTAGCCTCTTTGGCGCCATCGACATAAGCGATGTGGTCTTCATGGTTCCTAGGGCCTCGGAAAGCTCCTAGTTAATTACCCCCGTGAGTCGCTCACGAGTACCTCCGATTAAGCTGCGTTAGTCGTCGTCATCAGTCTTCGCTTCACTTCTCCATGCATGTGTGTTGGTGTAGATGGGGTTGGCGTCGGCGTGTCCATGACCTCGTCGGTCCATGAGCCGGTAGAACGTGGGCTAGAGTATTAGCCACGCCGCCTGTGTCGTTCGCCTCGTCGGTGTCGAACGACACATAGGTTGTAGTGGTAAGAGCACTTGCATGGTTGATGTAGCTTGGACTGATTTGGACTTCCTCGGCAACGTGGTCGTGGTACGCCGTGTAACTTGGTCACGTGGAAGTAGTCGAAGTAGAAGGCCTCGTCAGCTAAGTCGATGTAGCGGATGTAGTGCCGCTGAACCGCCGGCTTCCACTCTCGAGCGGACGTGTAGTAGTGGTAGTAGATGGAGCCATAGTAGCGCGTACGGCTCGAATGTCCCGACAGCTTTACCTGGAACACAAGATAAATTATACATATTAATTCAGGGCTCGAACAGCCACCGAGCTCCCAATGATGCGCTCAAGGCACACGTTTCTTATTAGAAATGATTCAAGCGCATGCGTATACATATATATATATGCATATGTATACATGCTGCTTGACTGAGATGGTTGTTGTGAGCATGCATATGCAAGCACCACACATGGAGCTGCATGAATGCGTCATCGTGGTGCTCCAGCACCTCACCGTTCTATCGTCGCTAGTATGGTAGCGACCTCGCTGGTGTTGTCATGGAGCCATCGCCGGACGGCGTCCGGACTCGCCTCGATAAGAGCCGTCAATAACAGCGCCCGAGCTCGCCTCCATGGGGCGATGGCGTTAAGGTATGGATGCAGAGCCAACCATTGTTGGCGGCGTCTGGAACAGCCTCCATGATGTGGGGGCATCTCATTGTCTGCCTCACTTCGCGCGTCGAGAGGGACGGAAGGTGTCGAAGGACGTAGGTGGAGTTGCTCATGCGTGTGTCGCCGTGGACACTGATGACACGTTCGTCACTGGTTGGTGTGTGCGGCAGCGGTGTTGGTGTAGATGCGGAGCCGCCGTCGACGGCGGCGGCATCGTGGCATATGTGGAGCCATTGTCGACGGCATCTGGTCTCCCTTCAACATGGCGGCCGCGTCGAGGTAGATGGAGCCGCTGTTGATAGCGTCCGGGGTCACCCCTTGCAGTGCGGCGATGTCGTGTCGGTGTAGACGAAGATGCTGGCCGGCAGCCTGCTGCATAGTCAGCCAGGTATGGTGTCTATCTCGGCCAGATGATCCTAGCCGGCGGCGGCGCACAGACGGACGGGCACGCGTACTTGCGCTCCCTTCTAGCTTCCGATCGTCCTCTGTGCGTTGTGCTCATCGGCATGGCATCGATGGCGGCGGCGGCGCAGCTTTGACGCAGTAGAGGTGCGAACACGGCTGCGCTCCCTCCGTCGATCCAATCGCCAAAGCATGACCTTGGCCGGCGTCGGCGTGGTGGTGAGCGCGACTGCATTCGCTGCATGCGGCCTGCCTTGTGGATGCAGGGCTGGATGGGGCGACCCCTTCTATATGGGCACTGCGATGTTGGCGACACGGTGGTAGATGGAGTCGACGAGCACGACCAGACATCATGCTAACATCAACATCATTAGCTCTCGATGGCATGGCGCAGCGCTAAGTGTGTCAACTCCGGCGGCTCAGGCCGTTCCTGCATGCAAGTAGGAAGGAACCAAGAAACGAAAAATAGAATATAAAATATATACGTATATAATCACCCATGGGAAATAATCGTGCCCTTGTACTCCATGCATACGGCCATCACGTCCAGAACCTCTTGCACGCGCAGAGGCAATGCAGATAGCGGCCGACTCGACCGGCCGCCTCAGCGTCGTCGTTGTCGCTCTTTCTCACTCGAACGCAATGGCCTGCTCGTCGATGGATATTGGCCGGCGGCGACGTGGTGGCTTGGCGCAGCCGGGGCGTGCGCGTGGCTGCGCTCCGTGACCCTCCGTCGTCATCCGTTCCGTGCTCCTGACGGACGGCGCCGTGGCGGCGGCTGATCTCCCATGAGCCGGGCGTCATTGGCCTGCCAGCCTTCTGTACGTCATGGCCATGTATGCCTTATGCCGGAGTTGACGCCTTGCACGGCGGCTACCTTCGATCCCTGGCCGGCGGTCATCTGGATGGCGCAACAGTAGAGTAGTGTCTGCCTCCCTTGAATCACGTACAGATGTGAGCTCACGAAGACGAACGTCCTCTGCTGGCCGGCGGCCTGATGTGCCCTCCTCTTGACTTGAGGATGGCCTGGCCCTGGAGACCGGCGACGACGTGGTCGATATAGGTTGGTCGATCTTGGCCGGCGACGACGCGGTCATGGGGCATTCCTGCCGGGCAGCACCTCATCTGTAGATCGATGGCGTCGTGGTATAGATCAGGCTGGACGGAGCCATCTTGAGGCGAAGCGCCGTGCCGGCGGCTGCCTCTGGTTCTCCATCGTCATTCTGCACACGCGCTTCCTGTTGGCAGCCTGACGGCGCCTAGATGCATCGTGTGTTCCGAGCGTCATCTTGGGGCTAGATGGAAGGAGGGAGCCCTCTTGACACAACGTCGCGTGGTGGTAGCGACTGGCTTGATGCACCTCGATGATCCGGCCACGGCGGTGGTCCTTCGTGGTGATCGGCTGGCCCTCATCTCCGGCAGGCGCGGAGAGCTGGCTGTAGCACCGCTCGGTTGCCGGCGGCGCGGCACCTTGGTGAAGCCAGAGCGCTCTCTTTCGTCGTCGTCCGCTTCGTGCTCATGATGGATGGCGCCGTGGCGGCGGCTGATCCAATGAGCCCGGCGTCTCGTCGTCGTCTCGTGAAGTTGTCCGTCGTGGATCCACCAGCGGGCCTCTTGACAATGGCATGCTTGGGTGATCTCGACGTAGCATGAATAGCGCCATGTCCAGGCTGCCGGCGTTTCCCCTGCTGCTTGCCATCGCGGTGTGATGATAAACGGCGCCGTAAGTGCCGGCGGCTGCCTTCCTAATCCTCCAGATGCAGATCGTCATCGATCGTGCACACACTCCTTGCTAGGCAGCCTGACGGCGGCGCCTGGACCCAAAGAGTGCCCCTCTCTCGTGAGAGCCTGGGTTCTTTATATAGGCCATGGTCTAGGGTAGATGGGCATGCCGGTTACCGCACGCCTACGCCGCCATGGGTTTGTTGTGGCTTGCCGAGAAATTAGGACTTGACCCAGCTTTTTCTCGTACGCCAGATAAGTACGTGCTTATCCCGTTAGCCGGCCACCGTTGCTGGGCAAAATATCTTCGGTTCGTGCATATCTACTCGTCTATTGGCTGAGCAGTGGACCCAAGCTGGTCCAGCAGGTGCACGACGATCTTATTTAGCTCTTTCTCACGAAACGCCCCTGAGACATGGGCCCAGCAAGATGGAGTTACATCTCTCACGTGAAACAAGTTCAAATACTTATACGTATTCTCTCGCTTCCCACAATTCCCGTCGCCAAAACATGACCTCCTCATACGCATATAATCAAAGGTTCTAGAATATTCTAGAGATCACGTACTGAGTCATGCCGGGCCGGAATATACATGACATGATCCAGTGTACGTACGCGTTCAGGTTGTATATGAGTGCACGTACGTACCGTAACCGCACTTGTTCTTGTGTGTGACAGAAACGCATATGGTGGCGTACACAAATGTATGTGTGCACATGGATTTTAATGTGCCAAAAATCCATCAAACAAATGCCCCCACCAAGTTGGGTTCGAATGCGGAGCAAATTCGAACTCCGACTTGGTGAAAAATCATTTGATGGAGACGGCGCAGCGCAACAAGCTGCGGCATTGCATTTAATTTTTTTCTTCAATTTTGAATTCAATTCATGAATATTACATGAACAACAGGGCAACTTATGTGCTCCTTTGGGTTTGTTTATGAATACATCATGCTTGAATTGACCATGCATGTATATTTCTGATTACACACGCGTGCCATGCATGTTTATTAACTAGCTTACTCAGCTCATAGACTGGTTCATATACGTACATATGCAACCATGCGTGTGAGCTATTGCCGCGGTGTAGGTACAGATGGTTGCCAAGAGTTGTCGCGCCGAACTTTGCCAGCTCCTGCAACGGTGCTTGAGCTGTTGCGCTTGCCCTGTTGAGGCTATTGGCAGAAGCAACACGATAATCGCCGTGAATAGTTGATCGCTCGATCATGATTTAGCCCTCCATCGAAGTGACATGCCTGAGCGAAGAAATGCTGGGCTGCCGAAGTGGTCGCCGGTCACGGAGTTGATGCAGCGCCCGTTGATGAAAGGGAGCTGCTAGATTGCAGTTGTTGTGGGGCTGACCGAGGCCGTTGACGCCATATGTCATCTCGGCATTGGACGGAGAAATCTACGCCCGGGCCATGGTTGATGAAGGGTGGACACCAGCCTCTTGGCACATCCGTTGAGGCGATCGAGCTTGAACAACCTCTGAAGAGATTAGTGCCAAAGTGCTCGCGGCCACTTCGCTCATTATCGAGATAGCGCATGTTCAAGCTGCCAAAAGCCACGATCAAAGTGTTGATGTAGCGGCCGTTGGAGCTGCATGCTCTGTCGCAATCGCTGGAACAGCAACGCGCGCCACGCCCTGGATGCCATCTCGTGCAGGATGACAGTGCCACTGGACCGCCGCCGAGGCGCCTTGTTGGCTGCCAACGCATATATGCACACATTAATTAATCAAGCCAACGTGCAAGTGCACAATTTAAAGAACAATTGCTAGTTCTTTATATAAGTTCTCAACAGTATACATACACATGAGTATACGTTATGAGACTCTTTGAGTAGAATCTCATCAGATACAATATATCATATTTAATTTTTACATATACGAGACATAGCACAAACATAGTTGCACTCATTTGCCTCTGACTCAAGCATGACATCACCGCAGTTCGACAAGTGGCGCGAACACGTCGATGGCCAGGCCGCGTACGCACAGGGTCACGCGCGCCTTAGTCGCTTGACATCGCTTCTTTCCTTTGAGGAACTTCATCATATCCATGTGTTTATCTAGGTTGCCGCGGCCGCAACACTCCTTATAGAGGGTACCTTGGTTGTGAATACTCCCCTGCTCTTGTCATGAACAGATGGAGAAGAGGGACAAAGAGAGAAAGAGAACCAAACAAAATAAATATAAATAAATAAATAAAAACGTACCTCGGATAGCATCGTGTTGACTCCAAGGTATGGCGCTGGAACTCCATTGGAGCCGCGTTGCGGCTTAGGCCAATGGGACAATGGTTGAACTCCGTTGGAGCCGCGTGGCGGCGTCGAGCCAACGGGGCGGTGTTGAACTCCGTTGGAGCCACGTGGCGGCGTCGGCCAACGGGGCCGGTGTTGAACTCCGTTGGAGCCGCGTGGCTGCGTCGCCAACGGGGCGGTGTTGAACTCCGTTGGGCAGCGTGGCGGCGTCGATAACGGGACGAGGTAGGGCTTCATTGGGGCCATGTTGCAGCAGTGACCAATGATGTATCCATCGGGTCTGAAGGGTGGCATTAGCCATTCAGACGCCCTTGAGTTGCTTTGGCCATACGGTATGAGGACCGTGGTACTTGACGAAAGCGTTTATCAACCAGGGAGCCACCTTGTGATCGTGGCATGAAACAGCCTTGGTTGAAGGGTTTCACAGCTTGACACTGGCCGCACTGGCGCATCGCACTGCTCCTGAAGTGTGGTTTTATCAACCCAGCGCCACCTTGCATTGTGGCGTGACGTGGCTGGATTGAAGGGTTTCATCAGCTTGATACTGACCGCACTGGCGTATCGCACCGCTCCCGATTGTAGTGCAACGATGGACCTGCAACACTACAATAAACAACTAGCTTGTCTGGTGATAAATGACATATCTAGGAAGAGTTAATGATGAGGTAAAAATTATCAAATTGAAGACATTGTCTGGATTGTGTTTGAAAAAAAAAATGTTGGCTCTCCCATGGGCATTAGCTATATGAGCAGCTTGTGATAGGACAGCCGTGGGACATAACCATCGGGTGCCGTTGCATAACCATAGCAACATGGCTCCTACAATTTGGCCCCATTGTGTGCTTGAATGTGTAGACTTCAGCTTGGATGTCTCCACTGGGGTGAAGGGAATTCTTGGTCGAGATTCCCTTGCGTTGAGTTGAACCACAGCCCACTCGCTCTCTCATGACATGAGGCGTAGGTACGGCTGATTTGGTGTTTGGTTTTGGGTAACGGCTAAGGAGTTTTGCCATTACTTTTTGCCAAGGATGGTGGATGACTACCTCCGCCTTCCTCTTGGAATTGAGCTTGATATTTGAGCTGCTCGGCCACATCTTTGGTGACCCTTTTTCTTTGCTCATTTTTTTGTTTGACTCTTTTTTTGTTTCTTCTTTTTTTTTTTTTTTTTTTTTTTGCTCCAGCATCCGAGGAACTTGGAGTGTAGCCATTCACCTTTGTGTAGCTAGATGAATCCTCGCTGGCATGTTTTTTTTGTTGGTCCCTTGTTGTCACCTTCCAGGGTGGCAAGAGGCTGCACACTTGGCGAAACTTGTGTCGCACCAGGTAGCCCTTTCTTGCTCTTCTTCTATAGTCTTCCCCGGCGAGTGTGTCGCTTCATGTCACGAAGCGCGAGTGGCATGGTCACCTCGCTGCTTAGGAGCGGCTCGAGCCGTCTTCCCACTGCCCCAGTGGAAACACATTCGGCGTCTGTCGTGCTTTCCATGATTTGGTGGCTTGTTGCGAGTTCCATGTGCCAGGTTGTTGCCCCCGGACCTTTTGGAAAAGTCCCAAGACAGTCGAACCTTCCGCTGCAGCTGTAGCCTTGTAGGGAGAGCTTTTGGGGTTTTATAGAGAGGTGGCCAATTGATGCAATGGAAAATGCATGCTACCCTCAAAAAAAAAATGGACTAAAAAAAAATATGCTAAAAATAAATGAAAATCAAGAACCTCCCGTTGATGTGGAGCTGTGGCTTGCGAGCTTGGAGGCGTTACCGAAAGGCCTTCTGTGATGTAGATTCTTGCATAGGCACACTATATTGCTCCTAGTGCTGCCGTTCTTGAAGGGCACGCTAAAAATTCAATTGGCATGGGAGATGAGCTAGGTGGTGTGACCACCGCTTGGGTTTGTCGATGTAGACCAAGGTGCCTTTGCGGTTGGTGGTGTAGACGACCGGGGAGGCGTGGTGCTACTCCCAGCATGTTGACGATGTTGAATGCGGCGCTGGAAGACCATCGGCGTCGCGACGAAACGGGGAGGTGTGTGACACCCCGAAGTATTGTTGATGTAGGAGGCGGCCGCCCGAAGAATGTTGGCGTCGTAGAGAACTTGGGGTTATGATATGTTGCCCCAGTATGTGTTGATGATGTAGAAGACGACACTGGATCACGACCGGCGTTATAGGACACCGGGGAGCTGCTGTGTTGCTGCCCCCAGTGTGTTGTTGATATAGACGTCGCTTGAGGGCAATCGACATCATATGGCACCGAAAAGCAATGGTGCTGCCCCCGGTGTTGTTGTAGAATGCAACGCTGGAAGATCAACGACGTCCATCGGAAACTCAGGATATGGCATGCTGTCTTCCGAGGTTGTTGATGATGAAGATGATGCCAGTAGGCTGTCGGCGTCATAGGGGACCAGGGTAGTGTACTGCTGCCCCCGGTGATGAGCTTGGCGGAGCCGCCCGCTTGTGGTGTGGACCTCGGCGTCGACTCTGGAAATGGTGACAACAACGCTTGGCAAAGTCCAGACCAAGTGATGGCCTGCTCCGTGTCGAGGGTAGCACTATAGAAGTGTAGCAACGCAGTAGGCTTGCTTCATGTACTACTCCTCCAGGGTCCGCCGATATGGTCAGCCTCGTGTGGAAGTGCATCAGTGAGGTGCAAAAGCCTCTTGCTTGTTGGACTGTCATTTGCGCACGAACGTGCAGCAATCTTGCTTGGCTTGCTTATTATCTTTGGCTTGTGCGTGGATTAAGTTATGGCTTGCTAATTAGTTCGTCAGCAACCATCCATGTACAGGTGCGTACGTATGTGCAACCATGCTGCATGTGTGCATACACACATACCCACACTTGGGCTGCTAGCACGCTTCTTTACAGCCACCGTTGGTGCTGGACGCGTCCTCTCGCCTTCGGAGTCCAGACATAGCGCGCGCGGCGACAGCTGCGTCGTTCGCTCTGGGTGGCGCTTGCTAAGACTGGTGATGTCAACAATTGCAGACGCCTCTATGCAGGGCTGGCTTGTACCAGCTCCAGGGCGCTCCTCTCTTCTTGCGCCGCGAGGATGTGTGCGTGGGCGCGTGAGATTAGTCAGGCGCCCTTATCATCACATTGGCGGGATCAGCATATGGCGCTCGGGCAGGACTTCGGGTACAGCTCCCGCGGCCTAGGACAGATGGCGCCTGTTGCACCTGCCATCAGCAAGCGTGGCTTCTTGATAAGTTAGTGTAGGACGACTTAATGCCCACAGTCTCCGTCGTGGCCTCGTGAGGAATCAGCATGTTGATCTGCCTCAGTGACGCAGTATGCCATGGTAGAGGGGCGTGTCGAAGCCGATCGCCGTCATGCCGATGCAAATGGAGCGCTTGCCGCCATCGTCATTGTGCCGGTGCAGAGGGTTGCTTGCCATCATGTCGACGCGAAGGAATGCTTGACGCCGTCATGTCGACGCGAAGGACGCTTGACACCGTCATCGTGCTGATGCGAAGGCGCGCTTGTGCTTGGTGTATCCTTCGGCTTGGCACACTCGTCTAGCGCGTCCTAGCATCTCCTTGGCTTTTACATCTGGCGATGCAGACATAGAGTGACGACATGAATCCTTATTCGTGTTCTCGGCGTTGTGGAGCTGACGCCCACGAGGCATCCCAGGTAGGCGTTCCGACACGTCCTTCCGCTTGCGCGCGTGTAGACGTCCTCCTCAGCTATGTGCTGATGAAGCCTTCCGCTGCGGGCACCAGTAGAACATCGGCACCATAGGACAATGGGGGGCTATGGTGCAGCCCCCGTGAGTTGTTGATGGAGAAGACATCGCCGGATGACGACCAGCATTGTAGGACACCGGGGAGTTGTGATGCTGCCCCCAGTGTGTTGCTGATGTAGAAGAGGTGACGTCCCAAGACCGTCTTTGTGTCGGGGCAGTATGGTGCCGCCCTCGACATGATGAGCCTGGCTATCAGCTTGTTGATGGTGACAACTTAGCGGAGTTTGAACTAGCAGCCTGCTCGGGGCGCTAGATAGTAGAGCTTGGACGTGTCCCTCATCATGGCCATCTCGTAGAGACGAGAGCGCGTTTGAGGAGTATCGCAATGGACCTGGCATCACATACACCTGATTTGATAGCAGGCTACTGGGCTCCGGTGTGGAGCTCCAATCAGGATAAATTGCTTGCTAGCCCGTGGTCGTAGCACAAATGTATGCCTCTACGCATGGACAGACTAGTTTGTTTAGCAGTAAGTGTGCATGCACACTTATGCTTTATCCTTGCCTCGACACATGCGAATAGATAACCTGAAATGGCACCAGCCTTTGCGGCTTCTTTTTCTGCATGGTGTGTCGTGTATTCGCGGTGACGAGCTTCAGCATGAGCTTGAGCAACTAGACGCTGCCATTATAGCGCCTCCTGCAACCTGCGAGGCAGCAGGTGGCAGCCTAGTGTTGCAATGTCGACTGGAGCCGCTGCCATGCGGCTTCCACAAGTAGAACGCTCACCAGCTTGGTGTTGTTGGCCCGGCACCAAGGTTGACGAAGTCGCGGTCCTGTGGGCTCACGTCTTGCTTGTGCCATGGGGACATATCGGCCATGTCCCTTCCTCGGCATAACGACGGAGCAGCCCCCGCACTAGCGACTTCTCTGTCACATGTCAAACCGCCAGGACGTGTGCATCTCGTACACAACAGCCTTGCTTCAAGCAGCCGCCCCAGACTTACGTCGAGTGATGGCCTTCAGGTAAGTACCGGTCACCGACGTGTCTCTTCGGACAGTAACTTCTCTAGCCCCTCATGGCACACTCTCTACAACCACAGGACAACCGGCATCGCCGCCAAGAGACGCGAGCTGCAGTTTCTTGGCGTAGATAAACATGGAAGGCTCAAGGCAGTGTCCATCGCGTGTGGATGTCGACGATTTCGTGAATAGCCTCATCGTTTGATATGAAGCCGCAGCACAAGGATGCGTGTGGACAGCTAGCTTGCTATCTCCTGCATGTCAAGACAAAACAGCGGTGATGGATGAAGCTACATGTCGCGTTCCTCCAGCAGAGCAGCGCGTGTCTCGTTCGTCGAATAGGGCATCCAACTGGGCGCCTGCGGCAGCCTTGTGTCATCATCAACAATTGATGTAGGGTTGTGTGTGTGCTTGCCTTCAATTGTTGCCGTAATGTACGGTAGACGAGCTTTCTTGCTCATCCTCTTACTGAAGTGGGGTCCCATTAATGGACTCGGGCGCCAGTGTTGACGTAGTCGCCGTGGACGTATACCCCTTGTTGCTGGGCGACGAGCGTGTCGCTCCGGCAGAATGAGAGAGACACGACTGCAGCGTACCCTCGGTGCACAGAGCTTATTGACACCTTTGTGCTAGCGCTGGAAGTTTGCGGCTGCCAAGGATTCCGCTGCCGGCGCAATAAGGTCCCCTTGCTGGTCTCCAACGGCAACGCCGGATCAGCAAAGCTGGCCACGCGCGGTGGCATAGGTCGGCGAGGACATGCACTCGAGCTCCTTCCGGGTGTGCCATGGACTACTCCTTCCCTGTAAATAGCGCAGCATATGACGCTGCTGCAGTAATGCCGAAGGTTTACCTGCCCTTCTGGGCCTATTGCGGCAGCTTGCGTGTTCCCTTGTCGGGCTACGCAGGCAGCACAGCAAGCGTGTGAGGCCTTGTGCTGCCGTGATGGAGCTGCTTGAAGCTACTAGTTGGCTCGATGTCGTGAGTCCTGGCTGGGGACTGCGGCTGACTGTCATAATTAGCTTGGCGTCAGAGCCAACGTAGTCGTCATCCCGTAGAGTCGGCGTCCCGTTGGACGCGTCGGACTCGATGGAGACTTGATACGTGTGCGCCCATCACGACGCATCGGTGTGGATTGATGAACGGCCTACGGCTCTCCGGGTACGTGCAGCAGCAGCAGTTGCTTTCGGAGGAGGGCTCGGGGCCGGGAAGGTGTGTGGCTGGCGTGTACATGTAGATGCATGTCGCCCATTCCTCCACACTTGGCTTGCAGCAGCAGCAGCACAGCGCACGCGTGCTAGGCTTGCCTGTTTGCTATACAAAGTGGCTATAGTGCACCTGCACGTGCACGTTCTGGCCAATTACCGGTAGATCTTGAGTGCGCACGACCGCAACATCATCGCGGTTGCGCTATCTCGTCGCCATCCTGGTGCCCGGTTCAGCGTCAGCTCACCGTGGTGCTGCGCCATCTCAACGCCATGGCTACTCAGGCAAGATGCACCCTGCGCTATAAGCATCGATTTCATGTCGATGCCATGCGGCTCTCAAGATGGACGTCCGCGTTGTTTTCTCCGCATGATGATCATGCCTCCCATCGACATGCGTGATCTAGATGTCGGTGCAGTGCCCATGCAGTCTGGCATTGCGCTACGTCAAGTGGCATGTATTTAGTTGTATGACACGAGCAAGCCGAAGCCTGCCGGCGATGCTCCGTGTACTCGTGACACGCGTCGCAGTCCATTGTCGTTGTAACCATCTAGCAATGGAGAACGATGTGCAGATCATCTTCTCTATTGCACGTGGCCACCAGCTCCAGGAACGAACGTGCAGCCTTCTTAGGACGCCCTGGATGAAGACGCCCAGCCGCGGATACTCAGCCTGTGGCTGGCCGGACGTTGGTGTTGTGGGCTCATCGGAGTCGGTGAAGTTGCCGCACCGTAGAGCATCCGTCTTGCCGGGCGCAACCAGGATGTCTTGTTTGTGCCGCAAACATCGGCCCAATGGAGTCCTCATGTGTGCAGCAAGATGCGTTCTTGCGTCGACTTTGATGGGGTTGCCCCCGCAACTAATCAGGGGCATGTTATTGTGAGTCCCAACCAGAAACTGTGGATAGCACCTGTCATGCCGTCGGCATAGATGTGCGCCGACCGCATTGTTGCCGTTGTGCTCATCATAAGGTGTAACCGGCTTCAGCGACTTCTGGACCCTCATGCTTCCTGCGCCCACGGAGCGCAGAAGGGTTGTCGCGTTTGCCTCATCATGGCAAGCAAAGTTGCCCCCAGCGTGCAGAACCGAAGATGGCAAGCATAATTGTCCCTTGCATGGTGATGGACCTTGACCTCGTTGGCATAGTAGATACGCTCTGAGCTTTGTGCAAGCATATGCGTCCACCTTGGTCCCTGCACAAAAGACACAAAAAGAAAACAAATCGGGTAGAAATAATAACTACCCGTGAGAAGGTCCGGCTATCATACGAGGAGTCTCAAACCAGGAGAGACATCCAAATTAGCACCATGTTACCACCACATGTATAATGGAGAAGGTATGCAGTATGAGAGAGGGCGACCATTGTTATTGCAGCAAAGATGGGAGGAGAACCATGTCCCACCTGGCGTGCAATTTGTTTCCTTGAAAAAAAATCACTCAAGCGGGGAGGATCTCTCGAAATGCGAAATAAAATAAATGCGGGCGTGCCGTGTGTACTAAAGTACACAAAAGAAATAAATAGAGGGAACACAAACTTTATTCATATTTAATGAAAATACAAATATATGTTCCCGATACAAATGTGCGCTTCATAGGTAGCCTTGCCGGGCGGCCATCCGACATAGGCGATGTGGTCTTCATGGTTCCTAGGGCCTCGGAAAGCTCCTAGTTAATTACCCCCATGAGTCGGGCTCACGTAGTACCTCCGATTAAGCTCGCGTTAGTCGTCGTCATCAGTCTTCGCTTCACTTCTCCATGCATGTGTGTTGGTGTAGATGGGGTTGGCGTCGGCGTGTCCATGACCTCGTCGGTCCATGAGCCGGTAGAACGTGGGCTAGAGTATTAGCCACGCCGCCTGTGTCGTTAAGCCTCGTCGGTGTCGAGCGACACATAGGTTGTAGTGGTAAGAGCACTTGCATGGTTGATGTAGCTTGGACTGATTTGGACTTCCTCGGCAACGTGGTCGTGGTACGCCGTGTAACTTGGTCACGTGGAAGTAGTCGAAGTAGAAGGCCTCGTCAGCTAAGTCGATGTAGCGGATGTAGTGCCGCTGAACCGCCGGCTTCCACTCTCGAGCGGACGTGTAGTAGTGGTAGTAGATGGAGCCATAGTAGCGCGTACGGCTCGAATGTCCCGACAGCTTTACCTGGAACACAAGATAAATTATACATATTAATTCAGGGCTCGAACAGCCACCGAGCTCCCAATGATGCGCTCAAGGCACACGTTTCTTATTAGAAATGATTCAAGCGCATGCGTATACATATATATATATGCATATGTATACATGCTGCTTGACTGAGATGGTTGTTGTGAGCATGCATATGCAAGCACCACACATGGAGCTGCATGAATGCGTCATCGTGGTGCTCCAGCACCTCACCGTTCTATCGTCGCTAGTATGGTAGCGACCTCGCTGGTGTTGTCATGGAGCCATCGCCGGACGGCGTCCGGACTCGCCTCGATAAGAGCCGTCAATAACAGCGCCCGAGCTCGCCTCCATGGGGCGATGGCGTTAAGGTATGGATGCAGAGCCAACCATTGTTGGCGGCGTCTGGAACAGCCTCCATGATGTGGGGGGCATCTCATTGTCTGCCTCACTTCGCGCGTCGAGAGGGACGGAAGGTGTCGAAGGACGTAGGTGGAGTTGCTCATGCGTGTGTCGCCGTGGACACTGATGACACGTTCGTCACTGGTTGGTGTGTGCGGCAGCGGTGTTGGTGTAGATGCGGAGCCGCCGTCGACGGCGGCGGCATCGTGGCATATGTGGAGCCATTGTCGACGGCATCTGGTCTCCCTTCAACATGGCGGCCGCGTCGAGGTAGATGGAGCCGCTGTTGATAGCGTCCGGGGTCACCCCTTGCAGTGCGGCGATGTCGTGTCGGTGTAGACGAAGATGCTGGCCGGCAGCCTGCTGCATAGTCAGCCAGGTATGGTGTCTATCTCGGCCAGATGATCCTAGCCGGCGGCGGCGCACAGACGGACGGGCACGCGTACTTGCGCTCCCTTCTAGCTTCCGATCGTCCTCTGTGCGTTGTGCTCATCGGCATGGCATCGATGGCGGCGGCGGCGCAGCTTTGACGCAGTAGAGGTGCGAACACGGCTGCGCTCCCTCCGTCGATCCAATCGCCAAAGCATGACCTTGGCCGGCGTCGGCGTGGTGGTGAGCGCGACTGCATTCGCTGCATGCGGCCTGCCTTGTGGATGCAGGGCTGGATGGGGCGACCCCTTCTATATGGGCACTGCGATGTTGGCGACACGGTGGTAGATGGAGTCGACGAGCACGACCAGACATCATGCTAACATCAACATCATTAGCTCTCGATGGCATGGCGCAGCGCTAAGTGTGTCAACTCCGGCGGCTCAGGCCGTTCCTGCATGCAAGTAGGAAGGAACCAAGAAACGAAAAATAGAATATAAAATATATACGTATATAATCACCCATGGGAAATAATCGTGCCCTTGTACTCCATGCATACGGCCATCACGTCCAGAACCTCTTGCACGCGCAGAGGCAATGCAGATAGCGGCCGACTCGACCGGCCGCCTCAGCGTCGTCGTTGTCGCTCTTTCTCACTCGAACGCAATGGCCTGCTCGTCGATGGATATTGACCGGCGGCGACGTGGTGGCTTGGCGCAGCCGGGGCGTGCGCGTGGCTGCGCTCCGTGACCCTCCGTCGTCATCCGTTCCGTGCTCCTGACGGACGGCGCCGTGGCGGCGGCTGATCTCCCATGAGCCGGGCGTCATTGGCCTGCCAGCCTTCTGTACGTCATGGCCATGTATGCCTTATGCCGGAGTTGACGCCTTGCACGGCGGCTACCTTCGATCCCTGGCCGGCGGTCATCTGGATGGCGCAACAGTAGAGTAGTGTCTGCCTCCCTTGAATCACGTACAGATGTGAGCTCACGAAGACGAACGTCCTCTGCTGGCCGGCGGCCTGATGTGCCCTCCTCTTGACTTGAGGATGGCCTGGCCCTGAGACCGGCGACGACGTGGTCGATATAGGTTGGTCGATCTTGGCCGGCGACGACGCGGTCATGGGGCATTCCTGCCGGGCAGCACCTCATCTGTAGATCGATGGCGTCGTGGTATAGATCAGGCTGGACGGAGCCATCTTGAGGCGAGCGCCGTGCCGGCGGCTGCCTCTGGTTCTCCATCGTCATTCTGCACACGCGCTTCCTGTTGGCAGCCTGACGGCGCCTAGATGCATCGTGTGTTCCGAGCGTCATCTTGGGGCTAGATGGAAGGAGGGAGCCCTCTTGACACAACGTCGCGTGGTGGTAGCGACTGGCTTGATGCACCTCGATGATCCGCCCACGGCGGTGGTCCTTCGTGGTGATCGGCTGGCCCTCATCTCCGGCAGGCGCGGAGAGCTGGCTGTAGCACCGCTCGGTTGCCGGCGGCGCGGCACCTTGGTGAAGCCAGAGCGCTCTCTTTCGTCGTCGTCCGCTTCGTGCTCATGATGGATGGCGCCGTGGCGGCGGCTGATCCAATGAGCCCGGCGTCTCGTCGTCGTCTCGTGAAGTTGTCCGTCGTGGATCCACCAGCGGGCCTCTTGACAATGGCATGCTTGGGTGATCTCGACGTAGCATGAATAGCGCCATGTCCAGGCTGCCGGCGTTTCCCTGCTGCTTGCCATCGCGGTGTGATGATAAACGGCGCCGTAAGTGCCGGCGGCTGCCTTCCTAATCCTCCAGATGCAGATCGTCATCGATCGTGCACACACTCCTTGCTAGGCAGCCTGACGGCGGCGCCTAGACCCAAAGAGTGCCCCTCTCTCGTGAGAGCCTGGGTTCTTTATATAGGCCATGGTCTAGGGTAGATGGGCATGCCGGTTACCGCACGCCTACGCCGCCATGGGTTTGTTGTGGCTTGCCGAGAAATTAGGACTTGACCCAGCTTTTTCTCGTACGCCAGATAAGTACGTGCTTATCCCGTTAGCCGGCCACCGTTGCTGGGCAAAATATCTTCGGTTCGTGCATATCTACTCGTCTATTGGCTGAGCAGTGGACCCAAGCTGGTCCAGCAGGTGCACGACGATCTTATTTAGCTCTTTCTCACGAAACGCCCCTGAGACATGGGCCCAGCAAGATGGAGTTACATCTCTCACGTGAAACAAGTTCAAATACTTATACGTATTCTCTCGCTTCCCACAATTCCGTCGCCAAAACATGACCTCCTCATACGCATATAATCAAAGGTTCTAGAATATTCTAGAGATCACGTACTGAGTCATGCCGGGCCGGAATATACATGACATGATCCAGTGTACGTACGCGTTCAGGTTGTATATGAGTGCACGTACGTACCGTAACCGCACTTGTTCTTGTGTGTGACAGAAACGCATATGGTGGCGTACACAAATGTATGTGTGCACATGGATTTTAATGTGCCAAAAATCCATCAAACAATAAGGTACTCAGCTTCTTACCTACAACTAATATAAAAGAATGTCGAAGATACAAGTCATTCCAAAGAACAGTTTCCAGTTTCTCAGTACAAATATGGTTTCTAATAGAGTAAATATCGACATGTACCTCTCAAGGTAAACTACCGCTAACATTATATTTTTATATTTTCCTATAGCTTGATCATTGTTTACTAAGAAATATTTATATGTGTCATAGGACTTACAACACACATTAGACAGATATAAGAAACCAGAGCATAATTTGGAGTGACCAAAGTACATGATATTGTGCTCCTGATCGAGTAGTTTTTCTTCTTCCCAGGCTTCCAAACTTTAAAGGTTTTCATCTATGCTACAGTAACAACCTTAATTAGGTGATGAATTGAAGATATTTTCTTATGTTTTTTACACGTTTCCATATGTTTCAACACCTCTTAAAATATGTATTTTTAAATTCGAATTTATAGTGGACAAGAAGTAAAGGTTCAATTTTGGGGGCCAAAGTTCAGCAAATCCATGAGAAGTAGGTCTTCATTTAATTTCATTACATCAATTATATTAGTCATTGTTCAAGCCTAAGAAAATAAACAATTGTAATTTTGCAGGATATTCTGTCATCAACAAATAATGCAACACAAGTTTTTTTATAGATTTGCCAATTCCTAAAGCTATTGAATGCACGTAATGGGTAAATCAAATTTAAATAGTAAGTATTCTATTTAATATTTGTAGCTTACACTCTAACATGGTAGTGTTTTTTATGGATATCTTCAAGTGGTATTAGTATTTGGGAGGTTCATATTGACGGCCACTTCAAGGGACATTGGAGGAGCAATTGAAGTACAATAGAAAAACTTTAGAACATTTCCTTATGTTTCAAAACCTCTTAAAATATGTATTTTTAAATTCGAATTTATAGTGGACAAGAAGTAAAGGTTCAATTTTGGGGGCCAAAGTTCAGCAAATCCATGAGAAGTAGGTCTTCATTTAATTTCATTACATCAATTATATTAGTCATTGTTCAAGCCTAAGAAAATAACAATTGTAATTTTGCAGGATATTCTCATCATCAACAAATAATGCAACACAAGTTTTTTATAGATTTGCCAATTCCTAAAGCTATTGAATGCACATAATGGGTGAATCAAATTTAAATAGTAAGTATTCTATTTAATATTTGTAGCTTACACTCTAACATGGTAATGTTTTTATGGATATCTTCAAGTGGTATTAGTATTTGGGAGGTTCATATTGACGGCCACTTCAAGGGACATTGGAGGAGCAATTGAAGTACAATAGAAAAACTTTAGAAGGATAAGGTTTGTTTTTGTATGACTACTCAAAATAGGTATGGTTTTGTTTGAATATATACACTGCTTCCAAAAAAGCTTACAAGTATATAAATGATATGTATACGTGGTTCGAGGACAAGATGTTTACTACTGAAGCCACACTAAATGCAATTAACACAAAATTTGGGTGGTACTACATTTTGCAGTAAATGTGGCAAAAACTTAAAGCACAATAAATGATTTAGCAAGTTATTTCTAATCTGACTAACAATAGAAAAATATCTGGAGCTATGAATATTTTTTCCTTAGCTTTAAAACTAATAAGAACATTTTCGGCTGAACAGCTTTCATAAAGCACATGAAAGTTGAATACTAAAAAATTAATCAGTAATATCCATATAATATATTCTGACTAATAACAATAAATATCATATATGTTAAATATGAGTACCATTGAGAACTCTAAATAAAAAAAAACTGCATCTAAATTATCCAAAAAATATTGTTAAAAATAATAATCTTATAATATTGCTATACTTATAGTCCGAACAAAGGAAGGGGAAAAATCCCAGTGGTGGAATCAAATTTATGTAAACAAATAATAATCATCATTTTCTATTGCTAAATTATCACAAACTTAGCCCATACAAAATATAACCCGTGCGGGAGCACGGGTTGATGGACTAGTTCCATATCAATTATGATAAAAAAAGTATCCATAACAATTATCATTAAAAAACACAGCACGCACCTCCTTGATGCCACCCCGACCTCGCAAAGGCCCACCTCGCTGGAGTTGTCCAGGCGGTGCTGGGTGCCGGTGACGGTGGAGGTAGATGTGGCCCTCCAAAGACTGTGCAGAGGACGTGCCGTTCCCAGTAGCTTGGCCACCTGGAGCTCCGCTCGATGCAGCTTTTTTCACCAGCATTCGACAAAAAGGCGTGGATGATTTGGATGGATTTTAATGCCATGCTCCAGCGCAGCCTTTACTTCATCCACCTCCTCGTTGCTGGCGTCTTCAGATTGCAAATAAAAATAATAAACCTCCCGGAGCGAAGCAAGGTTCGCTAGGCCTAAGTCGAGTACACCACCGCAGCTGCTGGCGATTTCTCTCGCCTCTTGTATGGACAACACCAAGACAAGCTTTGTAAGACTGGGCATAGCACCATGCTGAAACACCACAGGCTCTCTACATCCCCATAACGTGAATTCTCTCAAGCATGTGAACGAACCGGCACCAACGAGGAATTCCCCAAGATGACCCTCATGGTCCTGCTTCACAAACAGCTTTAGATGGCGGAGAGCAGGCAACTTCCCGAGCATGTCAAGATCGGCCTGGTGTACCTCCTTTACGGAGATGGATAGCCTGGAAAGGTTCAGCATATCCGACGGATTCATCCACGCTGGCAGTGTTTGGAATGAGCAGCCATTATCGTTCCCCAGACGCCGGAGACATCGAGGGGCATCCCAGGCGTCCAATCCACCCGTTTTACTTGGACTATTGGCCCGTATAGTAACATGTTGGATCATTTGCAGCTTGTCGAGGCACTCGACCAGCTTGTCGTTCCATACATTCAATAAATAAATATGGAGTACCCTCAGTTCCGTTAGCTGAGCCAGCTCTTCTATAATGTCTCTATTGATTCATCAACGCCTAATGTGGACAGCTCTTCAAGGCTTGTTAGGTTCCCAATACCTTTTGCCACTCTCATTGAATGGTCCATCTTCAGGCGCATTAAATGTTTCAGCAGAAAAACATTTGATGGCAAGCAACAAATTTGATTATACTGAATGTCCAGTACTTGTAGAAATTGCAAGTTTGATATTTCTTCAGGGAGCTCTACAATGTGTGTCCGACATAGTCCTAGGTACCTCAAGTGAAATAGATTCCCAATGCACTTATTAAGGTTGTAACCTTGTGAAAGATCACAAAAGTTCAAATCCAACACACGTAAAACCTGGAAACTGCCAATGGCTGGAACTTGACTAGTTGTCGATGGCAGGACAATAACTGACCTTACTTGCTGCAAGCTCCTTTGTGCTAGAGTCATAGATTCATCTTCCTTGCCATTTTGAATGGATAGCCTCCGAATCTTACTTGATGAAGACATATGGCTCTTGCAGTTGAATATAGTAACAAAGTTTGCTTCACTTGATATGGAGCAAATAAGATCAAGCACCATGTCATGTACACGACACCCAGATACCATGTCATAGTTGTTATATATAGGCCGGATCATACTTCTGTTTATGAGCTCATTAAAGTAGCTCTCTCCGAGTTCAAATAGGCTCTTCGCTTGTTTCTCACACTGATAAAGCCTTCAGCAATCCACTTCCATATCAAATGATCTTTTTCAATTTCATTATCTTCCCGAAACATACTCAAGTATAATAAGCAAGTTCTCGGATGGGATGGCATATTATAATAGCTAAATGACAGAATCTTTCTCATATTCTCCACATCTAGGTTGTGGTCAAGACCAGTACCAATAGAATGGTACACGCCATACCAATCCATCTTATTTCTACCTTTACAAGCTAGCGTACTAGCCATCGTATTGATAGCCAATGGTACACCAAAGCACATTTCTTGAGTATTCTATCACATACTTCAGCAAGCTCCTCATCAGGGCATTTTTCTCATATCTTCAGCATTATCATTGTTTTCATTGCCAAATAGTCTTCTATACAGTAGTTTCCTCGAGTTACTCTCAGAAAGTGGTTTCAACTTGTAAGCGCCACCAGCTTTTTCAGCAACATCAACATTACGTGTAGTTGAAATAACTATGTATCCAACATCATTATCAGGCAAAGCATATTTGATCACTTTCCATACTGAGAGATCCCATATGTCATCAATAACTATGAGATACCTATACATACATTAAAATATTAGTTAAACCAACTTGGGTTGGATATACATTTACAATCAAGCACATTAAGCTACAAACAACTTAAACTGAGATTGTTAGGTCCAATTGATTAGCATATACATAAACAAATTTGTCCCCTACGTAAGGAAATTTGCCAAATCAAAAATAATTTCACATGGAAGCACAAGATTGTTTCTATTTCATATCCACTCTATAATGAAGTAAAAAGACTTAAACTGATGTATTTTTTTTAAAAAAAGCAAGAAATGCATGAACATTTCTCACTAATATTGTGCATACACACTGTTAAGAAATGAAGGGCATACAATAAAACTAGTTATGGACAAGTTGATGGTAGCAATGCTTTTTTACCTTTTCGCCTTGAGGTATTCTCTAAGTACATTGATGAGTTGGCTCTCATCCAATGTTTCTTCGTTGATGCTCTTGCCAAGTTCATAGAGCATTCTCTTGAATAATTTCTTCAAGTCAGGGGGTCCGGGAGACGTAAACAAAAGCACAACAATCAAATAGTCCTCCTCGATCTTCTCATACACTGCTTTGGCGAGAGTTGTCTTTCCTAGGCCTCCAAATCCAACTATAGAAACTATCTTTGTTTGCTGCAAGGACACTCCACTTTCTTCCATCACAATCTTGATTAACTCATCTCTGGTTTCATCAATGGCTACAAGCTCCTTTGCCTCTGTGTACTGAGCAAATAAACGAGGGTCCAGCACAGTAGCTGCAGCAGGCTTGTCAACACCAAGGTTAACATCATACCTGAGACGCCTCTCGTGTACCTCCACAACACGACTCTTGATGTCTTTGATCTCATTAGCAATCCCATGGCGAACCTTAGCCTTCCTGAACAAACCCACACTTCTCTCCATGAACTTCCTGATGCCATGCAGCTTGACCGAGTCATTGCCCTTGCCACGCACCATGAACATGTCAATACTGTCCTCTATATCATAGGACAGCTCCCCTCAACTCCCCTAGCCCAGATCCTATCTTGAATGTGAAGCTGCTCCACCGGTTTACTTGAGACCGTCTCGAGGGCACCCTTCATGCTCTCAAGCTCGGCTTGGAGGAACACGATCTCCCCCTTCACCCCCTTCTGCAGCTTGTACTCGCCAACAAGCAGCTCGCCGAGCTTGGTGATGACTCTCGGCAGTGCCTCCATGGATCTGACTCTGGGAGCAATGGAGAGGTTGCTCTGTCTCTCAGTGTATGTGGAAACAGTGTGAGCACTAGTGGTGAGCGACTGAGCAGCTTGTGGGCAGCTTACTTGGCGTTTGTGGGCAGCTTAGTTAGCGTGTGTGGACAGCCTTTTTGGGACGGGCAAGAAGAAAATGCTAGTCATGCCAGTATGCACGTTGCGCTCCTTGGATACCGTTGCCAGTGCCGGCCGGGACGCTAGCTTTTCGTGCAGGAAATTCGTCGGGACAAACGTGGACTCACGTTCCCATCCTTGGAAGGAGTGTCGCATGCTGCAACTTGTTGAAAGAAAACACTGAACTTTCTTTAAACTTGTTGGATCTCCATACCATGCGTAGTGGGTGGGAGTGGGACTACAATTTTGCAAAGATTCCGTCCAAATCCACAAGCGCCGAACTCCTTTTGACGGAGTACGTAGCTGCTGTGTGGCTGGTTCCCTTTTCTCTCTATTCATTGGAGCTAATGGAAAGCACACACACCACGGCTCACGGACCAGCCTGCAGGCAATTCTAGCGCGTAAGGATCCTAATAAGCAACGCGTGGGTTCAGTCATGTGCTGTTTCCCTGGCTGTTTTGTGGTTGCACTATATCCTGAATGAACTTCGAAACCAAATGTTCTTTACACTAACATTGCGAGGACACGCTGGTCAGGATGACAGGTTGAATCAAGGAAGACTATTGGCTGCACTTTTTTTCCGGACAAGAAGATTAAATAAAGGAAAAATTTTGTGGTGGGACTCTGGAGAGACGTGTAATTAGCCGGCCCACATCGCTAGACTGATATTTTACGTGTAATTAGCCGGCCCACCGCGCTGGTTTTTCTTCTCAAACACGCAAAAGGTTTGCACGTCTTTTTGTATTAAGATGAATAAAAAGTTGAGTTACAAAAGACGCGGAGGCTCATGCGCTGCCTCAGGCGCCTCCCCCTACCCCTAGCGAGTCCCAGAGGATTTGACTCATCGCCTCTTTACGTGAGGACTACGGTTCTCATTGCTGACTCTGTCACACTAGGCCTCCCGTCCATCGTTGAACCCATCCGCTTTACGGTAGTGACACTCTGTCATACTAGGCCTCCCCTGCTTCACAACTAGGACACGCGCGAGCAGCCGAGCGGCGAACCTCCCCGATGTGCTGCGGCAGCGTAGGCTATGGAAGTGACACCTGCACCGACAGAGGAAACAAAGGTGACGACGCCTTGCGCTGAACCCTACATCTGAATGGCTTTATCCTATCGCCAAGGGAAGATTAATGCAGAGAGGCGATTGCGTCTGTACCGGTTGGTGTGGCTCGATGACAGGCTCAGCATCGATCGCGTCGAGCTGACCTCCTAGAGGCGGCAGCCCATTTGGCTCTGTCAGCATCGGGCTAAAGCCCGGCGGCAGCCATCATCCACCGCAACCGCATCAACGCCCGAGGGTCATCGAACACCAACCGCATTGGTGTGAACGACAAACCTAGCCGAGTGGTCACCGAGGGTGAGGCGGGCGTGAAGTTGGAGGTCCTGGCGTGCGGCTGCCGGGCAACCACCGCTGGTGCCTCGTCCCACCACCGCGCTACCGGTGGAGACCACGGGCGACCGCTACAAGCAAGCAAAGCTACAAGCGCGCAGCATGAGGTCGTCCAGCAGGGTCACGATCGTTTGCGGCATCCATGCACATAGCCATCGACAATGGTCGACCACAAAGCTAGGACTAACACGCTAGAAGCCCCACCACGCCAGTCTGGGTGTCCCTCGAGATAGATGTGACATTGTGCATTCAGTTGTGACGGTGATGGCAACAACATCATCGATGTCGCCATCCTTCTCCGCTACCCCCACGTGCACCTAGCTTGTCCTGGCGGGAGCTGGTAGCACCTCTTGCGCCTGAAGATCGGAGAGGGGTGGCCGTAGGCTCCGCCCATCATGCCCGAGATCGACCGGCGTGGGCCTGCTCCCGTCGTTGGTGAAGAACAATGTTGCCAGCATCTGTTGCCGAGGCCCCGATGCTTATCGTAGCACTCCATGCGGCCCCAGCCAAGGCTGTCAGGGAGATTAGCGGGATGCCTGCATAGGCAGGCTGTAGTGGCGTGTCGGCCCTTTAATGAGGACCTAGCCCAGCCCTAGGAAACGTGCAGTCCGTAACAAAGTGGTGGAGGCCATGGTAGCACAGGTAGCGCCGTGGCAGCCGACAGTCGCTATGAGGTGCGAGTAGGGTAGGCAATTGAAGCACCTATCACAAAGCATTGCAGGGATCTTCCTGGGAAGCGGCTGCTGGCTCAGGCGAGGCCCAGATGGAGCCATCGCGGGCTGCGCTTACTGGTAGGGGAAGAATGTCACACCACCCATCGGGCGCGTTGGGGGCTGACACTCTCCCATGGTGACCAAGGCGCTACGAATGCAGCCATCGATTGAGCGAGTTGGAATACCGCTCACCAGTTGGGGACGTGGCCAGCCACGCGTTTCCACTACCGACGAGGCTTGCGTCACTCAACATTAGCTGCGATGTGGCCCAAAGCCACAACCACGCCTGCCTGAGGCAGCATCCGAGGCATATAAGGCCGTAACGGGCGACAGGCAGCATCCGTAGGGCGAGGGTGTCTCATCGCCGGACGCACCATCAGCTGCCCAACAATGCTACTTGGAGGACCCACACAAAAATGGCATGAAGGGAGCCGCGTTCAGAGAAAGGGAGGGCCCTGGAGCCGCCACCGACGAAGCTCTGACGCCAACAACTGGCGGTTTGCTGTTGTGGGTTAGAGAAAACCACGCTATCGTCCACCTATGCCGAAGTCGACGTCGGCGATGGCGGGGCAGACGGGCGGACAAGGAAGTCATCGAGGCTAGACGCGGCCACACCCTTATCCTCGTCGCCCAAAGCATCCTTGACGATGACAACGATGGTGGAGCCACTATGCTCGGCTGCCTCAACCATAGCCGAGGTCTCCTCGACCTCAAGGGAAAGGGAAGCAGCCGTTGTAGTATCCATGGCAACAATGCCTTTAGTAGCGGCCGACGAGGGCGCCCACGGCGACGTCATAGGCGCCACCATTGGGGCTAACTGAGAAGGTCGTGTAGGGACAGCCCGCCGGATCCGTCTTGGAAGGCCATAGATAGCCCGAGACGCCAACAGCGGAAGCTGCGGAGCGCTGCCCGACGTGTTGAGGCGTGGCCGTACGGAACCAGCGGCCCGAGCCCCGCTCAGCTCCAACGCGGGTGGAGGAGGCAGGGACCTCGCTGCGACGACGCCATGCCCCACTGACGGCGGTTCCCGCAGTGGCTGCGGTCCAGGAGGCACTCCATCGCCGAGCGTAGCGCAGAGAAAGCATAGAGAAGAGTGGATGGATCAGGGAGGCGAGCGAGGGATGGTGGAGGGGGCGGCTGCCGCGGCAGTCAGGGGGGGCCACCAAGGGCGCCCCCTTGGGTTCCATCACAGGGTGGGCTGGGCCGATCCAAACTCAATGGCCTCATTTCATAGTTCTGGTGAGAGAGAAGGTGAGGCGAATGCCTTCTTTGCCCTTGTCTTCAACCTCCACCGATTCACAGATTCTTGCCATACTACACCACCGCTTGCGTGCATGATGCTGCCATGGCCGGTGCCGAATCTGCCCGCATCTCAGCTCAAAGGGCATTCTCAAGAGTCTTTCTGCTGGGAGGGGGCCGCAAAACACCACCAGCTGTTTGGGCGAGTCGGCACCTCCACCGCAATAGCACTCGTGGGCATAGCACGCCAGGCCCTCGATCAGGATTCCAAACAGGCCCTTAATGTATCATGGGCACAAAACAGGGCACATAGAAACTGAGCATGCTTCCTTCATAAAAAGGAAAAAGAAAAAAAAGAAACAGAGCATGCTTCATTGCTGTGAAAAAAAGAGAGAAGAAAAACATTGCATGTTTCGTAGCTGCAACAATATGAGCCATGCCACATGCTGTGCAACAAATGCAATGTACTACAATCCAGGGAAATTACTGCAACATTTCAGTCAATTTGCCCTGTATTTACTGGCTTCCAAATTTTGCAACATGCCCATGGATAGCTGAGTAAGCAACATATAGTTATTGAAAAGAATCAAGTAGGAGAGCTCCTGGTTTTACCAAAATTGAAAAGAATCAAGTTTTACGATAGATGAACAATGAGTCCCAAAAAGGATGAGCCAACCAACAGTTACAATCTGAGCACTGTTATGAGATGTGTTTTGAGGATGTTTGCTGCTAAAACTTACTTGTTCGTAAGCAGACATCACTACTGAGAGATATACAGATATAATATGTATGTATATGGACTTATCTGAGCACTGTTATGAGATGTGTTCCATGTTGCAGCAGAGATGGTGCTTAGTAGGCTGCACAGATAGATATGATAAATTAATAACCATGTAATTGCAATTTGGTGATGTTACCATCCCACTCTTCGCTTACTGGCATTCCATCGAGCACCTCATTGGCGTCAAGTACCACGAGGTCGCCGTTGCCCATGTCCATAGAATCATAGGCAGGGCAGAAGCGGCGGGCGATGAATCGCAGAATCGGCACACCAGCATCGCCCTTCGCCAGGTGGTGGCGCCGCCGCTGGGTGGGTGGCTCCGCTGTAAGCGAACAACGCACGGTGGAGTTAATTGGACGCGCCGAGGCTGCAGGTGGCGACGCCGGCACTGAACACCCTGCTGCGGCACCGTGTGCGCGAGCCGCCGCCCTCGCGTCCTAGAACCGTGTCACCACACGCGACGAGCTGTGGACGTGGAACAGCACCTCCATCGACGGCTACGGCTACGGCCCCCGCCTGATCTCCTGCGCCGCCACTACCCCGCCGACGGGCGGCCGTGGCGCCCGCGCCCGAGAGCACTCCTCCGCCCGCCGCGTTATCCCCCGCAAGGTTCCAGGCGTGAGCCCTCCTTGCCGGCGGCGTCATGTCGCTCTCGCTCCTCTGCGCGTCGCGTCCTCTCCGTCTTGCGGATGGCAGAACGAGCTCAGTCAAGGCGAAGAGCAGACGTTTCTGCCATCAGTGAGGAACAATGCAATCAGTGACCTGCCATCGACAGTTGTTCAACTCAGACATTTGATGCGCCTGTGCTTCCACGGGTTTGCGAGAGTTCCAAAGGGGATTGGAAACCTAACAAGCCTTCAACATCTGTTCTATTTAATGATTGAAGAAGCCACTGTTTACATTTTAGAAAAGTTGGACCAGCTAACTGAACTGAGGCTGCTCCATGTTATTTTCTTCAGTGAATGGAGCGACAAGCTAGTGAGGTGCCTAAACAAGATGCAAAAGATACAACATCTATGCATCGATGTCTGCATGGCTAAACGGAGCATGGGTGGATTGGATGCCTGGGTTGCCCCTCGACATCTCCGTAGTTTGGATACCATAAAGAGCTGCTGGTTCTCAGCACTACCGGCTTGGATGAATCCGTGTCATATGGCTGACCTGTCCTCTGTATCCATCGCTTTGACACAGCTACACAATGCCGATTTTGAAATTCTTGGTAGGCTTCCAGCTCTCCGTCATCTAGATGTGCTAGTGGACCATGAGGACCTTGGAATCCTTATGTGTTTTGTCATTGGTTCTGTCTCATTCCGACGCTTGGTATACTTCGGGTTGGAAGGATTTGTGAGGCCTGTCGTGTTTCAGCAAGGAGCTATGCCGAGGCTCAGAACCTTTCACACCCAGTTCTCTGTGCTGGAGGCAAGAAAAATCATGAGCAGCGATGGTGATGTCGACTTCGGCCTGGGAAATTTGCCGTCACTCCAGGAGATCACACTTTGGTTGGATTCTCAAGGTGCTATAGAAGAGGAGGTGAACGAGTTGAAGATTATGCTGTGGCATGCCACTAAAATCCATCCCAATCATCCGAGCCTTCAAATAAATGGCCACTCTGAAGATGAAGGTTCTGCCTGCTCAAATTGTCCCTTATTACTTCTTCTACTCTTCCCCATTCTTCTGACACTAATTTCTTCTGCTTGTCTGAATTTCAGATAACCAATAATGGACTAGAGAATAGATATCTAGCTATGCAGGAGAAATTTGTGATGGGTACATCTGATTCTCTCCCCCCCTCTCTCTCTCTCTCTGCTTTTCGAAATGTTGTTTTCCCCTGTTTCCTTAAACAAGGAATCCTCTGTTTCAATGACAGAGCTGGGCTTGATCGAGTCCCTCACATGCCTATAAAGGGCGACCTGGAGGCCAGGAATGAAGAGAACACCAAGATTTTCCTGTGACAAAGCTGAGCCTATATTTTGCAGGGTTTTTATTTTAGATAATGGAAACGAATCCGCTTCATCTATCAAAAAGATAGAATCGGACCAATTATTACAACAGAGTTTTGGACTCCAACCGCTGAAACCGAACAAACAGCCAGCCACAATTTGAAAGACACTAGGAACAAAGACAGGTTTAATCTAAACATGACCAATAAATCTTGAGGAAAGCCATCCCCGGAACCAAAAAAGTGCAACGCCGACGCGTTTCAACGTAGTGTGCAGCTTTGTATAAGCCGGTCACGCCGATCCTCGCCTTCTTGGAGACTTGCCCATCGACGAAGCCAGTCGCGTTCCCCTGGGTTGTGTTTGGTTTGGGAACCAAGTGGGTTGGGTTGGGTCCAACCCAATTATCTGGGATGGAATGAACCCATGTCATGTTTGGTTAGGGGGTTGGGTTCAACCTAGTTTTCTGTTTGGTTGAAGGGATGGAGAGGGTTGGAATGGATGCCATTTTAACACCGTTAACCGCACAATTAGTGGGGGTCTACCATGTCATTTCTTTTTTTTTTCTATTTTTTTCCTCCCATTCTACTTCCTCTATTCTCCCGTTCGCAGAAAGCACCACCTCGATGGGCCGCCACCGCCTCGGCTCGCAGCCGACGACGCTACCGCGGGCCCTTCCCGCCCTCCAGCCTCCACGCCTCGCCCTGCTTCCCGTCGGTACCGCCGCTCCCGCCCTCGCTTCCGGCCGTTCCCGCTTCGCGGCCGTGGCACCTCCACGCCGGGCGTCGATGGAGGAGGCCCGTCCCCGCCCCGCGACCAACGCGCTGCCGCAACCGCCTCCCGCATGCGCGCTTCCACCCAACGCGCCGGCGACCATGGAGGTTCGCGCCCCGCCGCCCTTCGCCGTCTGGCCCCGGCGGCCTGCCGCCGCCTCGGCGGCGCCCTGCACCGCCCTGCTCCACCGTTCCCGCTGGGGCAGGTTGGCGTCAGTGTCGCCGGCTGAGCCGCGCCACCCCGGCGCGGGCGCATTACCGAGACGAAGATGAAGACCGATGGAAACCCCATCCCATTCTCTTTAAGCGCCCCCGAGACGAAGATGGAGACCGACGCCCATCCATCTGGGTCGAATGCGTTCGCATTGTTTTGAGGGAACCATTCCAACCCGCATATTAGGGAATATTCCCATCCGGGTTGGACCCAAACCCACGTAGTCGCTCAACCAAACACTTCTCCATCTCGGTCGAACCGGGGATCGACCCAGTGTCGACCCTCAAACCAAACACAGCCCTGAATAGCACCTCGCAAGAAAGATTTTGGTCTACATTTATCAAAACCACTTCATTCCTTGTTATCCAAATTGCCCGAGTAAAAAATTTGAAGTTGCAGATTAATAACAATGAATTTACTTTTGTTTTTGCAATCTTAGTCCATCGCACAAATAAGTCATTCATGTTTGTCGGTGGTGATAGACCAAACAAGAAAATGTACCGCCGCCCGCGTAAATTTTGCATAACCACGGTCAAAAAATAGGTGTTGAATTGATTCCGAATATGGCAAAAAGAACAGTTCTTGTCTCCATTCCATCTACGTTTAACTAAATTATCTTTAGTTAAAATCACACCCTTTTTAAATACCATAGAAAAAAATCTTTAGTTTCATTGGTACCTTAATACGCCAAATATCCTATGACACCACCTAATGCCATTGTTAATTAACGCAAAGATACATGGATTTGACCGTAAAACATCCGGATGCATTTAAACCCCAAACAAAAAGTATCTCTCTCCTCCATTAAAGTAATATCTTGTATCGACGCAAATAATTACGTACTGCCAAGCGGCTAGATTACCCCCGGTTAAATGTCTCCCCAATGAGACATTTAGCGCACCTGTACTAAGTACTTGGGCCACCGAAGCTTGTTTTGATCGTACAATATTAAATAATGAAGGGAACTTGTCTTTCAAGGGTTTATTGCCCAACCGTGTATCAAACCGTAACCTAGTTTGGGACCCATCTTTAATGTTAAAGCGACCAAAGTCCAAAAAGCAATCTTTTCACATTCATTAAACCTTTCCAAAAGTGAGAGTCTGTTTGGTTTTTAGCACAACGTCCCAATTGGTTTGTTTTTAACATACTTATTTCGAATTAATTCTTGCCACATACCATCTTCATTTAATAATTTGTATATCCACTTACTTAAATGGACATTTATTCTGAATATCCAGATTTAGAATTCCTAGTCCTCCTTGGTCTTTTGGTTGGCGAGAACCTCCCACTTTGCCAACTTATACTTTTTTTTTTATGTTGATCATTTTGCCGAAGAAGCGTGATCTAAAACAATCAATTTTTTCAAGCACCCCACGAGGAAGCTCAAAAAAAAGACATCATAGACATCGGTAAACTAGAAAGCACCGAAGTTTATCAAGACCAAATTCTACCTCCCTACCGACAAGAGTTTTCCTTTCCAAATACTAAGCTTTTTTTTATTCTTTTTTCTTCAATTAACTTCCGGTCTTTGTTATTCAATTTCCTAACATTCATAGGGATTCCTGTGTACCGGAATGGAAAAAGATCTAGAAAAACATCCAAATAGCCGCGAATAAAATTCTTCCTCGTTCTTTTTGCTTTTCCAAAACAGAAAAAGCTCACTCTTATGGAAGTTTATCTTCAAGCTCGATAGTTGTTCAAAGGTAGTTAATAATAGTTTCATATTAACCGCCTTTTCAACATCGTGACTCATGAAGATAATCAGATCATCCGCATACCGCACGGACGTGACCATCTTGAATAAGATGAGGAATTATTCCTTCCACCTGGTTAGCTTGTTTGGCTCTAGCAATGAGTAATTGCCAAAGATATCAACCACTATGTTAAATAGTATGGGTGACATGGGATCCCCTTGCCTTAAACCTTTTTTGTTTGGAAATAGGGACCTAATTGATCATTGATCTTTAGGTTCACATTTCCACCTTCAGAAAAACATCTCACCCATTGGCACCATTTTTCCGAAAAACCTTTCATTCTCATCGTTTGTTGTAAGAAATTCCAATTAACTTTGTCATATGCCTTCTCAAAATCAATTTTAAAAATGATTCCATCTTTCTTTTTTGATGGAGTTCATGTATTGTCTCGTGGAGAATTAATTTTCCTTCCATAATATTTCTTCCCCGGTAAAAAGGCTGTTTTGAGTTAGGTGATTATCTTACGTGCAATGGCCGACAACCTATTACTTGCGACTTTAGTAAAGATTTTTGAAAGATACATTTAGTAAACAGATGGGTCTCAGTAATCTTTGAATCACTTTCGCATCTTTCTTCTTTGGAAGCAGAATAATGTTGCCAAAGTTTAGGCGATTCAGTGGTAAATTTCCCTCATAAAAATCTGTGAACAGAGCCATCAAGTCATCTTTGATCAAATGCCAAAATGCTTGATAGAACTCAGGAGGGAAACCATCTGGGCCTGGGGCCTTATTGTGCTCCATCCGAAAAAATCGCAGCCTCGATTTCCTCAAAAGAGAAAGGTTCCGTTAACAACTCATTTTCTAGCGGGGACACTTGTGGGATATCATCGGTCCTTGTCTCATCCAGATTAAATTGGGAGACATCCGAAGGCCCAAACAATTTTTTATAATAACTAGTGATATGCTCCTTTAACTGAGCATCACCAGAAATTGTACTGTTACCATCCTCCAACTGGAAAATACGAGTTTTACGGTGTCTACCATTAGCTATCAGATGAAAGTATTTTGTGTTCGAATCTCCTTCTATAAGGTGTTTTACTTTTGCCCTTTGGTACCACTTTAATTCTTCCTCCCTCAACAGCTCAGCAAGTCTTGCACTAAGAACATGTTTTAAGTCCACTTCAGACTGATCTAGCATAACATTCTCAGCTTTTTTGTCTAACTCATCTATCTTATTTAGCAGGGCTGTTTTTCTTTCTTATACGCACCACTTGCATTTTTGCCCAACCACGAAGGTATTGGCACGCCTCCCCGATCTTAGCTTGCCATCTTTCAATAGGCGAACCCGATATCGGAGTATTCTCGCCACACATCACTCACCATTTCATGAAAACCATCTCTCAGCAACCATCCCAGTTCAAACTTGAACTGAGGTTGATAAGTTGAGGACGAAAATATTTGTAGAAAAAAAGAAGAGGTGTGTGATCAGATATTTCTCTATTTAATGCATGAACAAAGGGTAGCGGAAACTTGTTTTCAAAGTCGGTCAGGTAAGAATCCGTCTAACTTTTCAAACGTTTGATTCTGCAGATTATTAGCCCATGTGAATTTTCCTCCCGTCATCTCAATCTCTCTTAAATTGTGGAGTCTATTACGGCGTTGAATGAAACGGCCACTTATCATTAAAGTTATTATTATTTTTCTCGGCTTGGTTCTCAGAAATGTTAAAGTCACCACCTATAACAATAGGTAAGGTTTACGTAGAACATACACGGACCATTTCGATAAACAAATTGGCCTTATGTTCTCTTTGTCTTGCCGACCATAAACCGCCATCAGATTAAATTTGAAATCATCTTGTTTGTACCGAAGTTTGAATTTAATATAAAAATCACCTTCATCTATTTCACCAACGTCAAAAGTTGCCAAATGAATTCCTAGTAACATACCACCGGATCGACCTCGTGGAGCCATACAAAAGTACAAATAATCTCTCCCTCACGCAAATGTTATTCAATGTGGTCTGCGAAAAAGTTGGCTCTCTACCTAAGCTTCCGATAAGGCAATGAAATCTAGATTTTTTCTTTTGTTAACTCGACAAAAATCTATACTTTTTAAAGTCTGCAAACCCATTGCAATTCCAAAATATTCCTTTCATTTAGACTGAGTTTTGTATATCTTTTCTTTTAACAATCTTCTTTTTCTTTTTTTAGAACTTTTAGATTTTGATTTAGCTCTAGGTAAGACGGGAGACTGAAGACACTTAGCATCACAGCCCCCATCACCCAAAGCCTCTACCACCTCTGAAAAATTAAATTTAGAGCCTCTAAATCAATATTGTTATCTTGAGCAAACTATAGAGGCATCATCAGCTATATCTTTTGGAACAATCATACAAGTCCTATTCTCAAAAAATGTTGGGATTCTAAATCTCTTAAAAAATTAATTGATTTATTAACTTGACAAGAATCAATTCCTAGCTGAAACCCTAGAGCATCGGGTGCTTTTAAGTAAGCATGAATCATCAAGGAAAGCAAAGGTGCTAGGATGGGGATAAATACCTTTGGCGTAAGAGAATTCCAAATTACGGCGAGCCTTCAACCCGGCTGCTTTTTTGTAGAATCTTGGTCCATACTAGATGCTACTCTCTTGCTTGATCTACCAGGTGACATAGTCCCACCAAATTGACTTTTTAGCCTTATCAATATTTCGAGTCATTTGCTTTTTTGAGCACCTTTGCATTCACCGTCCCAAATTTCTCGGAGGACAACACACTAAAGGTTTATTTTTATTGATACTTGCCTCGCTTAGTGCCGCATTCAATTTGTGCATTTGGTGGTTTGACACCTTTAGAATTACTTCCCTCGAATTTTTACCATCAATATCCATAGGCTTCTCCTCACCTATGTTCTCTTTTTGGATTATCATTTGGGTTAGCCTCTTTTTCGGTCCCATCTCGTGCCGGGAGGATCATCATCCTCCATGTTAGCATCCAAATCAATTAATTTGGCCTCACCATCAAGCATGTTTTCTTCAACCCCAAATTGCAGCGAGTAAACATCGTCCCCGATAACCACATCCACATAAACGAGGATAAGTTTGGGGTCTAGCACCGCTACCTTTAGTCTAGGTCTTCCATGCTTCTTTAGAAAGTTCATGTCAACAGTTTTAGGAACTCCTAGGATAGAGGCGATCGCCCATATTATGGGGAAAACCTTATGCTCCTTCGGTAGCCCCCGTAAAACTGTACCCAAACTTTCTCAATCTCATATGAATGCACATCTTCTTCAATTAATTTTTCAAACTTAATTTTTCCCTTTACAAGCTTAGTGTCCATAGCACCCAGTTGACAACCATCTCAAACCATTCTGAAGATGGAAAATTAATGATGAAAGTATCTTTTCCTTTCACCTCAACTTCCCATTTGAAGTTGCCCGGTAGTAGTTTTTCCAGTTCCAATCGTCAAAGACTCAACAAGAATGGAACCTTCTAAGACACGTACCATAGCAAACTTGTCCTCAGCCTTTTACTTTGGGATGCTCATTAGAAACCGGAATATAATAAAAACCAAGGCCTTCTACAAAGATAACCATACGGCAAAGCGAGAGAAACTTGTTTTCTTTCCAAATGGGCAAGCTTTTTGCACATGGTCATTTGTTGATATTTCTTACACGATCCCAATTAGGAAGGCGAAAGAAATATATATGGGATATCTATCTAATCATGTTAGCTTGGATATGGGATTAACCTCATGATCCAACAAAGCGGAGTTAGGCGGTGTTAGTAGTGGAATGTATCATAGTAACATTATCCATAGTGGAGTTAATCTCACTAGGATATGTACTCAAGGTATACCACTCATTTCTAGGCATTACCTATACACTAGTCTCGTCACCCTAGCAATAACGCTAAGAAATGCGGGGCATGGTATTCTTGATTGGCCTTGATAAAAGAATGAACATGATATCTGCAAGCGCCGCATAGAAATACCAATTGTAGCACTTCACCGGGGTAATCCGGTATCGTATTTATATTTTTACCACGGGAAGGGAGTCTATGGAAAGGTAGAGAAAAGGATGTCTAATGATTTATATTATGGTTTAACTATGAGATCATCCTCTTTACAATGTATAATGCAGAGTAACCATATGCATCTAACATAACTCAACAGGATAAGTCACAGGATAAAGATAATAATATAATTGATAAATACCCAAGTCTAAGATTATCATAAGCCACTAGAGTCATACAAGCTATTAACATGTTATAAATTAGAATAGAATGAATATTCCTAAGTTACTCCCTAATCATATATGTCAATGAATACTACAATTAGTGCAATACATCTAGCTATCATGGCAAGGTTGGATTACTTCTACACATGGCAAGCATTACCAATGACAAACAAGGACGAAACTTATTCATCATCGTAATTATAGGCTCGGCGTGTCCTACATTCGGAGGGTGGATTCCAAAGGACTCAATAGGGCTGTCACACCTGCGATCTACCACACGGCCCAGAATGTAGGGTGCAATTGCAGATAAACGTTGTATAAACACCACGTTTACACATTGCTTATCACCCACATAGTGATCATCTATATGGATGCTATACAATTCCATGCATAAAATATATAGCAATCTTACTAAACTAAATATATAATCATAGCAAGCATAAACACATATCAATAAGAATATAATAATTATATAGATCAAAGCCATAACAATTGTATTCTCAATATAAGAGTACTTACAGATTGAATACAAGAGAGAAGTCTCAAGAACGATCCTTGCTACTTCTTGACTAATCAGGAACTCAAGATGAACTTGATCTTCAACTAGAACTAGTTATGTAGCTAATTACTTCTAGTATGAACTAGGGCTTACGTCTAGACTTGGCTGGACTAGATGGGTATGAGTTGATTGGTATGTATGATAATGAAATTGTTATGAGCCTCAGGGTCAACTGGTCTTCTTATATAGTACTTGGCGATGAACGTCAACCCTTGGATCAAACCGACCTTCAGCAATGGTGTAGAAACAACCTCCATGTCAGAGTGAACCGACCTAGAAAGGGAGGGCCGACGAGGGGGTGGCCCACTGGCGTGGCCGGCGGGGTGGGGCTGGCCGGGTGCCAGTGGCTTGCCACCTCGGCTTCCCCGTCTTTTCTCCCGTCCTCACGGTGTCTTCTAGAATGTTTTAGTTCACTTTTCGGGTTGAATTGATTCACGGATAAGTCTGGTCTTCATATGCCTTGTATATTCGGAACTTTCTCCATTATTCTCTGCATTTATCTATTAGGTCCCCCGGAAAGTCACGAGAATACCAAAACTCATGGAATTATGTTAGTTAGACCCCTAGACTTATGTTTGGTCTTTGACTTTAGCCCTTAATTCATGTTTTTTAACTTGTATTTTTATGCTTTAAGAGGTGTCAACAAGCTCCCCAAGCTTACCTCTTGCTAGTCTCTTAGCAAGACACAAAATATTATAAACTAATTACTTGGATCGGGGGAGTTGCCGCAATGCTATCACACCTTAAAAGTACACATGCTTTCAAACAAAATTTTTCTCCGGATAAAGATAAACTTTTTCAAACTTTAATTATTCAATTACCTCTTACCTTGTGGTACTATATATCTTTTTCTGCAATCTTGGGTAATTGAAAGATAGAACAGTCAAGTCGAGCACTAAATCTCAAACTCTTTTGATCAACTGTCCTTACGGAGTTTTTTTTGGGGTTTTCAAATAAAACTCAAAAAGTTCCTCAAGATGACTCTCTCTAATCTCTCATTTGTGGTATTTGTGGATCCTCTCTTAGGCAATAATATAGTGTTTGCCTTACTCTCATAATATATAACATTTTTTTAACTAAGGCATTAATATACTATGCCTTCTTCTTTCTCACCTAATATTTAAGGCTTACATATGTGGAGCTCATAGGTAGGAGAAAATAAAATAATTTTCTTACTAAGCAATGGATCCAAAGATACAAGTCACTGCTTGATCAAGTGGTGCATGTGTATGGTGGATAGAATATAAATGGTATGGAATATAGTAAAAGTATAGACTAGAATAGATGATAGGAAATCTTACTTTTGCTCCTTTTTAGAAATCTTCTCTCTTTTTATAATCTTTTTGTAGAGAACCTGGGTTGTATCTCTTTCTTTTCTTTTTCTCTTTTCTCTTTTTTTTTTTTTAACAAGAGAGGTGGACTCTGGCTGGCCCTCGGACTTATGTCCATTATTTCCTCTCTTATAAAGATGTGGGTTCTCTTCGACCCTCGGACACTTGTCCATTATTCATCTTTATTTTTAGAGATGTGGGCTCTACTAAGCCCTCGAACACTTGTTCATTATTCATCTCTCTTTTATTTAGGGAGGTAGGCTCTACTCGCCCGTAGGACTTTTGTCCATTTTTCATCTCCCTTTTTCTTTTTTTTTTTAAAAGATACACAACCCAGATCTCTTTTTGTAAAAACTTTTTGAGAGGTATAAATGATGGAGCTTTTTAGTAAGATATTGGCTAGCAATGAATGAATGGATGGGGATAGTAAATATTTTTGGTTGCTCTCCCCGATAGGAGTAGAACATTTTTTTGGCTAGAGTGAGTGGATGATAGTGAAATGAAGTGAATGGAATAAGTGGAGTGTACATGATCAGCATGACAAGTTTCTAAGGGTCGACAAAGATTGAACAAACTCAATGCAAAACAAGCGACCTATATATATATATATATTTCAAAAGGTTTTCCTTATTCTAATTAGCATGTATATATGGGTTGTGGTAGGAGGTTCACACTCTTGTCATACAGGAACTTATCATGTGTATTTTTCAATTTTCAAAATATAAATCTCCCGTAAATCTAGTGTCACTAGGAGTAAGATCAAATAGCATTTCGGACTATCATATATCATATCAGTCAATTACCTAGACTTTTTAGAGCAAGCACTTGCAACCCATATGTTTCAAGTTTCAAAGTAAAAATTAATTTTGCAAATGGAGCTTGAGAGAAATTAAGCTTGAAAGCTAGGTACTAGAGAAGTATAACAACGGAGCAACTATTCATCATCTCCTTGTTGACAAATTTTAAGGTTCCTTTTAGTTGAGCAAAGTAAATTTTAGTGTGCACTCTCTCTTGATCCTTTTATTCACTCTAACAAAAGACTATATAAACTATATATAAAACTAAACTCTTAACAAACTTTCTAGCAAACAAAATATTAGCTAATAAATAAATAATATAGATATAGATAATAAGATACTTATCTCGGTAGCTCGGGGTTGCACTCCCCAAGCTAGATTGGAGTGTAGTCTTCAATGATGTAGAAGTTGAGGTAGTTGGCATCAAATGTAACGCTTGACATGTCTCTTTTTTCCTCTTGAAATCTGTTAATCTCAAAAATAGACAACAAAGCTAGTGGAACTTGGTTAAGCATTAGAGATAAACCACATTGCTTAGGTCGCTTTGGGATTATTTTTATATTTTTATTTTGCAAATTTTTATTTTATTTTTATATAAAAGGAAAATAAAGTATATCTTTGTGTAAGTACTTATGCATCTTTATTTTTTATTTTTATGCCACCACACAAATAGCCTAGAGGTGTTAGCCTCGGGGATATTAGCATGGGGCTTAAAGGTTTTCACAAAAGACAAAAAGACAAAATATTTTTGTTATTTTCAAATGCATAAATATGATATTAAAAAGATAAATATGATATGGAAAGAAAATATGCAATGCAAGAATTTAAATATGGATAACTTACCACTTACCTTTTCGAGGCGAGGATTCGGTGTTTAGAGTCCTCCAAACAAGACTCCAAGTTACGCTCTTTACTCCCATGGTACATCGATTGTCACAATCGGTGTAATCGATGATTCTATGGTTTCATCGATGATGTTGTTCGGAGATATCTTTTTCTTCCTCCATCTTTTGGATGATGTATTCTTCTCTAGAGTAATTGATTCTTCTTTTCTCCGTAGATGTAGTAGGTGTAAGAGCTTTTAGCTTCTTCACTTACCTTTTCTTCTAGTAGATTCTTCATCCATCTTCTATTATGGCGGTGAAATGACTTGCTTTTCCCCCGAGATTTGTATATTCATTATAGCTATTAAAGTAAACATATACCTTCTCCTTAGGAAAGTGGAAATGTATCTCTCTGTATGGATGTAGATGATTGCACGCAGTAGTGTTGAGGAATGGTCTCCCAAGCACTAGTGGAGGGTCTACTTCCTTTCCCATGTCCATGACTACAAAGTCAGTGAGAACATAGTGGTCCATAATCTTAACTGGTACATTCTTGGCAATTCCTTCGGGAACTCTATAAGATTGGTGCGCCATCCGTAGCTGCACAAATGTTGGTTGCAACGGCAATTTCCCAAATAATAATTCATATGTAACTTTTACCATTATATTAACACGGATCCGAAAGTATCGCAATATGTATTATAAAAAAGTTAAGCATTGAATAGAACATGTGATGGTAGGCGTTCGGATCATCTTCTTGTGAAGCATTGGATATTCAAGTAAATGGTCAATATAAGATGTTATTTTATTTACTACCATTACCTTTGTAGGTCTGTGCCGTCTTGTTCTTGTTACGATTCGATTTACGATTCCTCCTTCTATTTTGATTGTAGTTCTCCATCTTTGATTCTACAATATCTTGATTAGTGTTAGGGAATAGGTAAGAGAGTTTTGTACCTTGTCTTTGAAAGTGAATTTTTCCTTTTTCCTTTGATATTGAAGACAATCTTCGCCTTGTCTGCGTAGATGATAGCTTTAGGCGAGCATAAGAATGGTCTACCAAGTATGATTGTTGATCTTTCATTTCTTCCAATGTCTACAAAGCTGCGAGCAGTCTGGCGCGTATGAGCCTCGACTCCCACACACACGTCTTCAAGGATCCCCTCGGGATAACAAAATGATTGATGCGCAAGCTGCAAGCACATATTCGTTTTCCAAAGTGGTTCATCATAAATCTTTTCATAAATTACCTTTGGTAGTATGTTAACGCTTGAGCCAAAATCACGAGAGCATTGTCGAATGTGTGTTGTCCAATCTTAATTGTGATGACCGCCTTCTGGATCTTCCTTTTTTAGGTGGCATTGAGTCATCCAACCAACAGACTTCCCCGAGGTCTCTCTATAGTAACGACCTGCATTATAAATATCGACAAGGTTTGCGGTTTCTAATTCTTTCTACGGGGTTCCCTAATCTTTCTGGTGTGGGTTAGTGGAACAGATAACTGAGAAATCTGAGATTCTATCATCTTATTAAAGCTATGCTGATTCTTTATAGCTGAAGAAAAGCTTTCTAAACGAGTATTGATAAGTTCTAGAGCTTTATCATTAGTTGCTATCTTTCTTGACAGATTCTCCATGGTCTTACCTTGGTTAACAACAAGATCTCTTAAAGAAGGTTGATAAGTATTAAAATTGTTACCTGGATTGTTACCTTGATAGTTACCTTGATAGTTGGGCCTCTGTTGGTTCCAACCTTGATTCTGTTGAGGGCGGAAATTATTGTTATTATTGATGAAGTTGATGTCCTCCGGGATCTCTCGGGCAATTCCTTCGGTGTGGCCTAAGTTTCCACATTCTTCACATGTCATATGTGAGTCTTGAATTTGCATAACTGCTCTGAGTTGAGGATCTCTATCCTCTAGCTTTGTAACACCCGGAAATTTTGCAATTTTTATAAATAGGTTAAATTGATTTATTTATGAATTTTGTGAGCATCCCAATTTAGGTAAATAATAAATTTTGAAATAAAGTGAAATATAAGGCCTAGATACATGTTTGTGCACTCATGCTGCTGCATAATTATTTATGTGATGTTGGGTTTTGAATAAAAGTTCAGAGGAATTCAAATTCTATTGAAAAGCTCTTTTGCAAGGTGTTTAAATAAAAGAAAAGGCATTTTATTTTATCTCTCCTTGCCCCCTGGCTTTTGGCCCAGCAGTCCAGCAGCAGCGAAGGCCACAGGCCCAGCTCGCGCGCGCCCTATCCTTGAGCCGGCCCAGCACAGCAATAGCACCAGCGCGGCCCGACCGAAGCAGCAAGCCCAGCAGCGCACAGGTCGTCTTCTACCTCCGTCCGAAGGAACCGGACAACGCCTTCGTCTCCGGCGCGCATGGACCGAGCTCCCGTTCCTCCCCGTCGACCGAGCCAACCGAGCCGCATGACCCGGCCTCTCCGCGCGACCTGGATCTCCTTCCCTCGTGGTCCGCATCGCTGGCCCTTCGTGTGCGCATTCCGTGATCCGCCATTGACGGCTGGCAAACCAAGCCCTGCCACTCGTCCCTCCCCTCTGCTCTATTCAAGGAACGCACCGGCATCGCGTCACACTCCAGCCTCACTGCCACCACCATCGACACAGTCCTCACCCCGAGCTCCCTCCCTCGCTCCATCGCCACCACCGGCCGCCGTCCCGTGGAGCACCCGCCGCCGTCGATCTCCCTCTCCGGCGCCTCTCCGTCCAGAAGAATTGTCCACGAGGTTCGTAGAAAGGTGAGGAATCCACCAGTGCCTTTAACGGGCCCCTCGTCCTGTCTTTGCGTCGCGCCGCGCCGCCGCCGCGGCCATGGCGCGCCGCCGCATCTTGGCCGCACCGCGCGTAGCCGCGTTCCGCCCCACCGCGTCTCAACCGAGGAGCGCACCACGCTCGCCATCACTCGCGCGTCACGCACGTGTCCTTGCCTGGGCGAGTCGTGCCCCGCAACCCCGGCTTCACCGCTCCGGCGAGCGCCGCCCGCCGCGGCCGACGATTCGTCGTCTCCGGCCATCAATCGTCGATCCGTTGTCATGGTTGTGTTCGCGAAGCCGCCCGCCCTTCCCATGCCATCCGCGTGACCAGCCGACGCCCGGAGCGCCAATCCGGCCAGCTCCGGCGAGCCTCCGCCGTTTTCCGGCGACTGCGCCGCCAAACCAGGCCGCCCCCGGCGACCAAACAATCCCCATCGCCCTCAGCCATCCGATTTGGATCGGGCGGTCCAGATTGAGCCGGGCGTACCTGTCAACGCCGGTCAATACTGCCCAGTCACCCGCCGACATGGCCGCCACGTCGCTGCCACGCGTACGCCACGCGGTGCCGCGTCACCGCCACGTTAGCATCGACCGAGTCAACAGCAGTCAGTCCTAGCTGTTTTTGCAAAAAGAGCCCCTGTAGTTTTCCTATTTTGCTTTAGAGTCCAGATCAGTTCAAAAGTATTCAGATAATAGCCCCTGCCCGTCCGGTTTCACGAGTTAACCCTCGATGGCTATAGTTAATCGCAACCGAGCCCCTTTGCGCTAACCAAGCCTACGCTTTTCCCTCTGGAAAGCGTATTCCTGTTCAGCAGTTCAAAATTACGCTAACCTATATTTATAGAGTTGCCACTTTGCCTTCAAACGCCTATAACTTCTTCATTTTAACTCCAAATTGATCTGTTCAACTTGCGTTAGGTTCGTAATTAAATTCTCGACAAGATAATATCACTGTACAGTAGGTTTTCATCATTTAATTTTCGTAGTTGGAATTAATTAATTAACTAATTATCCAACTATAGGAAATCTTGTAAAATCCATAACTTATTCATCTTAGCTCCGATTTTCGTGATCTTTACGTCTATGTGATCGTAGCGATCGTAGATTAGTTTTATAAACCTTTTATATTATTTTGTCACTGCTGGTGTACTGTTCTAATATAGTCTTGTTTGCTTCGTGCATGATTGTCTATGGGTGTCTCGTCTATTGTTGCTTTATTTATCAAGTTTAGACGGTGAGCAAATACCTTGAAGATCAAGAGCCATACCTTTGAGGATCAGAAGTGTCAGTAGAACTTTGGGAATCAAGGCAAGTATAGTTTTGGAATATGTTAACTTTAAATCATGATCATATGACTTAATTAATGTTAATGCATTGAATGTTAAATGTGAATTGTTTAGCAACATGTGGACCTTTACGCACTAGAGCCTCGGGAAAACAAAGACAACCGTGAGGGGGCTAATGGGCTCTGGTTTTAGTTCGAAGATGAGGACCTTGTTTAACTTGCTAGTGGTTACCGAAAGGCGTTAGGGTAAAACGGTTTGTGGATCCCCGTGGAGGGTTGTATCACATGGAACTGCCGCACTCGTGGATCCCCTGGACGAAGTTGTATCGCGACGAATCGACGGAAGATACCTAGCGCCCCTAGCATGTTAGATGAACCTTTGAAAGACTTCATAGTGAACCTGCAGATCTACCTCGGTAGTGGGTCAAGAGGTCGGCGGGCCTCGGGCGTGGGGCAATTCACGGCTCACAAAGTGAAAGTGTACACCTCTGCTTGCAGTAAAACCGGGTATATCGGCCGTGCTCCGCGGTCATGAGCGGCCTTGGAACCTTTGCATTAAAGATGATGGCCTATGCTTGTTTAACATCTCATAATTTATCGTTTATGCTTTACATTATTATGTTATAATGATCATGGTATATGGATAAGATATTGCCTTGCTATATTTGCTGAGTTCGACATGGACTCACTCTTGCTATTCCCACCACACCGGTCTCGGATCATGGATGGAAATGAAGATTACCGCCCGGGACTACTAGACTTGTGGAACCCCCGATCGGCGTGCACGTTCTTGGAGCTTCCGCTAGGGAGTTGGAATGTTTTCCTTTATTTTGTAAGCTTTTGTATGTTTTAAGCATTGTGATGATACATTCCAACAATTTGTCAACTTATGTGTGTTTTCCGTTATGGGCACACTTAAGGTTTTATGTATCCAAATTTGTCTTTAAAATTTGGGTATGACAGATAACATGTTAGATGAACCTTTGAAAGACTTCATAGTGAACCCTGCTGACCGTCCTAGGAAGAGGGTCAAGAGGTCGACGGGCCTCACACGTGGGGCAATTCCGCGGCTCACGGTGAAAGTGTACACCTCTCGAAAGGCGAGTAAAATCGGTATATCGGTTTGTGCTCACGGTCATGAGCGGCCTTGGAACCTTTGTATTAAGATGATGACCTATGTTTGTTTAACATCTCATAATTTATCGTTTATGCTCTACATTATTATGTTATAATGATCATGGTATATGGACAAGATATTGTCTTGCTATATTTGCTTTGAGTTCGACATGGACTCACTCTTGCAATTCCCCACCTCGGGTCATTGGCAAAAGTCATATGGAGAATGGATGAAGTTACTAGTGCTTGGCATACCGAGCCCCCAGTCAACTGTCCCTGAAGATAATGGAGCCCGAGAAGTTTAGCAACTGTTCCGCATTACTCTGATAAATTGTGAGTGTTTGTTTTGTTATTTTTACGCTTTAAAGCATAGTCTTCTGATATTTAACTGTTCTATGTTATATGTGTGGACTTTCTGGGCACACATATGGCGAGTCTGGTCTTCTTTAGAAAACCAGGCGTGACAAGCTTCTTCATGATAAGGTCCATTTTAGCAGATAGCATAGCTACTTCTTTAAGCTGGTGCATTCCCCTCTTGCGAGTTTGACGCTCTTCACTCCAACCTTGGTTGGAAGCCATCTTCTCCACAAGTTACGTGGCATTAGTTAATGTAAGTGATAAGAAAGCACCACCAAATGCAAAGATCCATAGTTTCACGAGCACGGGAACAAGCCCATGATAGAAAGTCTGCATCAAAAGCCATTTTTCCATCCCATGGTGTGGACATTCTGAAATATATTCTTGAAAACGCTCCCATGCTTCAGGGACTGATTCATCATGCTGTTGTTGAAAATTTGATATCTTCCCCCTTAAGGCATTTGTCTTGCCCACAGGAAAGAACTTAGCAAGAAAGGCTGTGGAACATATATCCCATGTTGTATTCTTATCTTTAGTAGCATAAAACCATTGCTTGGCCCTTCCCAAAAGTGAGAATGGAAAGAGGCGGAGCAATATTGCGTCTCTTGAGCAATGCGTCCTTCATAGTAAATGTCTTTGCATATCTCCGTAAAAGTGTTGGAGATGAGCACTAGCATCTTCATGTGCCTTTCCACAAAATTGACTTGCTTGCACCATATTGATAAGCCCGGCTTAAGCTCAAAGCCTTTGTCTCCAACCTCTACCTTCGGACCAACAAGAATGTTTTCCATGGTAGGAGCCGAGAATTCACGGTGTCTTGGTTGCCATAGCTTCAAACGAGATGTCAAGTCTTTAGTAACTTGATTAACTTCCGATTCAAGAGGTCTTAGATTATCGGGCGATGATGATGATGATGATGATGATGATAATGTAGGTCTTTGGAGTTTGTGCGAGTTTTGCTTTGCCCTGCCTGATTATTTTTTCGGGATCTTCAACAAAATTATCTCGAAGGTTATTACTCATACATATATTTCTCCCCGCATAAGATAAAAACAAAATAAAGAACAGGGGTGAACTTTGTTTGAGTATGTGATAATGGATTCTCAATGCATTAGGTGATGTAAAGGGATCTCTCTTGTTTCCTTATATGATGTGTTTATAGGATTTTTGGCTAGCACCCTTTGTAACTAGTAAAGTCGAAACAATACCAACTTAATAGGAATAACACTGTCTAAATTTTTGGCTAATACCCTCCAAACTAGAGAAAGCTGGAAAGAAGCACTAGAAAACTTTTTGAAGTTTTGAAAATACATTTTCAAAAATAGAAGGATTGACTATGCTCTCCTAAACTAGGAAAGTTTTTGAAAAACAAAGCCAAAATAAATTTATTTTTCTCTAAATAGACTATGCCTTCCCAGAAACGGCGCCGGAAATGCTTGTTGATATTTCTTACACGATCCCAATTAGGAAGGCGAAAGAAATATATATGGGATATCTATCTAATCATGTTAGCTTGGATATGGGATTAACCTCATGATCCAACAAAGCGGAGTTAGGCGGTGTTAGTAGTGGAATGTATCATAGTAACATTATCCATAGTGGAGTTAATCTCACTAGGATATGTACTCAAGGTATACCACTCATTTCTAGGCATTACCTATACACTAGTCCGTCACCCTAGCAATAACGCTAAGAAATGCGGGGCATGGTATTCTTGATTGGCCTTGATAAAAGAATGAACATGATATCTCGCAAGCGCACGGATAGAAATACCAATTGTAGCACTTCACCGGGAGTAATCCGGTATCGTATTTATATTTTTACCACAGGGAAGGGAGTCTATGGAAAGGTAGAGAGAAAAGGATGTCTAATGATTTATATTATGGTTTAACTATGAGATCATCCTCTTTACTGATAATATAATGCAGAGTAACCATATGCATCTAACATAACTCAACAGGATAAGTCACGGGATAAAGATAATAATATAATTGATAAATACCCAAGTCTAAGATTATCATAAGCCACTAGAGTCATACAAGCTATTAACATGTTATAAATTAGAATAGAATGAATATTCCTAAGTTACTTCTAATCATATATATGTCAATGAATACTACAATTAGTGCAATACATCTAGCTATCATGGCAAGGTTGGATTACTTCTACACATGGCAAGCATTACCAATGACAAACAAGGACGAAAACTTATTCATCATCGTAATTATAGGCTCGGCGTGTCCTACATTCGGAGGGTGGATTCCAAAGGACTCAATAGGGTCACACACCGCGATCTACCACACGGCCCGAGAATGTAGGGTGCAATTGCGGATAAACGTTGTATAAACACCACGTTTACACATTGCTTATCACCCACATAGTGATCATCTATATGGATGCTATACAATTCCATGCATAAAATATATAGCAATCTTACTAAACTAAATATATAATCATAGCAAGCATAAACACATATCAATAAGAATATAATAATTATATAGATCAAAGCCATAACAATTGTATTCTCAATATAAGAGTACTTACAGATTGAATACAAGAGAGAAGTCTCAAGAACGATCCTTGCTACTTCTTGACTAATCGGAACTCAAGATGAACTTGATCTTCAACTAGAACTAGTTATGTAGCTAATTACTTCTAGTATGAACTAGGGCTTACGTCTAGACTTGGTTTGGACTAGATGGGTATGAGTTGATTGGTATGTATGATAATGAAATTGTTATGAGCCTCGGGGTCAACTGGTCTTCTTATATAGTACTTGGCGATGAACGTCAACGGCGGCGGGCTTTGGCCGCACGTCCGATGGCGGCGACGGGCGCGGCGGCGAGGTCGCAGTCCGGCGAGACGGGGGCACTAGACTCGATTCTTCCCGGCACGGACACAAGACAACATGCAGAGCATCGAACGTCGCTTAGTTCGCGAAAAATGCCATAGATGGCCATGGCGTGAGCATGCCATAGGCGGCGGCCATGGCGGCGAGAACAACGACGGGCGACTCATTCCGCTCACCCGGATCCTAACTTCCCGAGCAACTTCAAAGCGTGGCTGGAAGCACGGCTCAAGAGTGCTAGAACGCGAGCTGGGGCGGGAGATGGACTGAGGCGGGGCCACGGGACGACGGCGGCGGAGGAACTCCGCAAAGGGTTCGCCACAGCGGAAACGCGCAAAACGGCCTCACCTCCGCGGCTCCGTCAAGCTGGCGGTCGAGGGTGTTAGGTCTTGTGTTGCGGAGCTATGGATTCGTTCGGATGGCGGGTTTGAGGTAGTGACGGTTGTGGTCGGCCGACGCCGGCAATGGCGAGTGGCGGCGCTATGGCTTGCTTCTTTGCTGCCGCTCTACCGGGCGAGGAAGGGAGAGGGGAGGCGTGGAGTGTGATGCAAGGGAGCCGAAGTTGCCCCACAAGAAGGCACCGACGCCCGCAGACTTGGCGGGGAAACGCGCCACGCGGCTCGGCGCCGAGCCCGTGACGGCATGACGGTGGCCTACCGAGGCTCCCCTTCTCTCTCTCTCTTTTTTTTTTTTTTTTTAAATAAAACCCCTAAACAAGCTATTCTAACCTATGCATCGAGATCCGTATGGTTTAGCCAAAACTCTAATTGAACCAAATGTTCCTCATGAAATTTTGAGCGTTTCACCTATAGAAACTTTTCCCCTAATTAAGCCTAGATTAGAAACTATGCTCGACCAAAGAGAAACTACTCCACGGTCAAAATAACCCTAATTCAAACCCGATTTCAACTTTTTGGCCAAGCTCCACTCAAAATCATGAAACAAGCATGTGGTGACTTTTGTTCTACATGAAATGATCTACACAAGTCATGAAGGATGCACACACATGCAAGGTCTCTAGCTAGGGCTTTTGAACAAAACAAAATAAATTACCTCCTAGGTCAAACGAGGTCAAACAAGTCAAACCACCATTATCAAATCAAATTAATAAACATGACCAACATCAAATATGCTCTAACACCTTCTCTAAACATCACTAAGAATAAATAAAAACTAAACAACTAATTATGCCAACATTTCACACATAAAATGACGAGGCAAAGCATAACAAGCAAATTGAACACATTTAAGCAAGCAAATGACACCCATCATTTCATGTGCATGATTGCATAGAACTAAGTGATGATTATGCTCATGAAATGCGATGCTAATGACATGCTTAAAACCAGGGTGTTACAAATCTACCCCTTAAGAAAATCTCGCCTCGAGATTTGCCGGTACTAACCATTAGTTAGAAAATACGGGATAGACTTCTCGTAGATACTCCTCTGCTTTCCCACGCAAAGATCCTTCTCTCCATGATTACTCCATAGAATCTTGTATAGCTTCACCGTCTTGTTACGAGTTGTTCTTTCTTTAGTATCCAATATTTGAATTGGCCTTTCAAAATAAGTCGTCCTTATCAATTTCGGTGTTTAAATTTGGAATGCGTTCTTCGTGTAATCTCAACCATTTCTTCAATTGGGATACATGAAAGACATCGGAGACTAATCTCAACTCATTAGGTAGTTGTAACCGATAGGCCACTTTCCCTTTTTCTTGCAATAATACGATATGGACCTACAAATCTAGGTGCTAACTTTCTTTTAACTCCAAAACGTTGCACTCTCTTCATCGGTGACACTTTAAGATACACAAAATCACCGACTCTAAATTCCAAAATTCTCGACGCTTGTCGGCATAGCTTTTCTCGGGCGGGCTTGAGCCGCAACTATATGTTTACGCACTATTCTAACCTTCGTTACGCTTCATCAATGAGGTCGATACCGTAGTAGGTTCTATCTCCCCGCTTCAACCCAATTCGAAGGTGTTCTACACTTTCTACCATATAAAGCTTCAAATGGGGCCATCTTGATACTTGCTTGATAGTTGTTGTTGTAGGAGAACTCTGCAAATGGTAGCCATTTATCCCATGGGCCTTTAGCAGATAAAACACATGCTCTCAGCATGTCTTCCAAAATCAAATTTACTTGTTCGATTTGTCCAAAGGTTTGCGGTTGGCATGCTGAGCTACAAAGTAGTTTTGTGTCTAAGGCTTCTTGTAGACACTCCCAAAATTTATCGGTCCACTTTGGTCCTCGGTCAGACACTATGTTCTTGGGTAACCCATGCAGACGAACTATCTGAGAAATGTAGAGCTCAAGGTCTTGGTGAGGTTCATAGCTAATGTTGATAGGAATGAAATGGGCTACTTTGGTTAGTCTATCCACAATTACCCAAATAGTATCAAATCCTTGCGGGTAATGCGGGAAGTCCAACAATAAGATCCATGGTGATGTGATCCCATTTCCCATCAGAGGTGGGCAAAGGTGGTAGCAATCCCGTAGGTTTCATGTGAATGGCCTTGACTCTACAACAATTATCGCACTTGGCTACATGAGCTGCAATTTCTTTCCTCATCTTAGTCCACCAAAAGCGTGATCTCAATTCTCTATACATCTTGTTGCTACCTGGATGGTTAGATAAGGTAGAAGAATGTGCTTCAGTCAAAATTTGATCTCTAAGCTCCTTATCCTTGGGTACCACTAAACGATTATCGTACCATAGAACATCATTCTCATCAATCCTAAAATGTTCACTTGATTCCTTCTCGAGTTTCTTCTTGATGAAAGAGATACCTTTATCTGATTTCTGCACTTTGATTACCCTCTCTTCTAGAGAATTCTGCACTTGTATGTTATGCAAGACTACGGGGTGCATTAAGTCAAACTTCTCTTCTGGCAATGATTGCTGAACGGTCCAATGTGCCTTCCGGCTCAAGGCGGCTGCAATGACATTCGCCTTGCCCGGGTGGTGATGTACCTCCAAATTATAATCCTTGATTAACTCTAGCCATCTTCTTTGTCTCATGTTCAGTTGATCTTGCACGAAGATATATTTCAGACTCTTGTGATCTGTGTAAATGTGGCACACATTTCCAAGCAAATAATGACGCCAAATCTTCAGGGCATGCACAACGGCTGCTAACTCCAAATCATGTGTGGAATAATTCACTTCGTGTTTTGCGTGGCCGTGGATGCATAGGCAATCACTCTTCCTTCTTGCATGAGTACACATCCAAGACCTGTACCACATGCATCGCAAAACACGTCAAATGGCTTCTCTATATCTGGTTGTGCAAGCACCGGAGCGGTTGTTAACAACTCTCGTAATGTATGAAAAGCTGTCTCACACTCCGGTGTCCACACAAACGTCTCATCTTTCTGCAGCAATCTTGTCATAGGTTTGGCAATCTTAGAAAAGTCAGGTATGAATCGACGATAATACCCGGCTAAACCAAGAAAAACTCCGAATCTCTCGTAATGAGGTCGGCGCCTTCCAATCCATGACTTCTTGCACTTTGCTTGGGTCCACGGAAATTCCATCTTCTGACAAAACATGTCCAAGAAATTGCACCTTCTTTAACCAAAACTCACAATTGCTAAACTTGGCATACAGCTTGTGTTCTCTGAGCCTGGCTAACACTATCCTTAGATGCGCTGCATGGTCTTCTTCATTCAGTGAATATACCAAAATATCATCGATAAACACGACCACGAATTTGTCTAATTCGGGCATGAATACCGAATTCATCAGGCACATAAAATGAGCTGGAGCATTTGTCAAGCCAAAGGACATGACAAGATACTCATACAACCCATATTTCGTAGAAAAAGCTGTCTTTGGTATATCTTGTGGTCTAATCTTGATCTGATGATACCCTGAACGAAGATCGATCTTGGAGAAAACCTTGGCCTTGGACAATTGATCAAAGAGAATGTCAATGCGCGGGCAAAGGATACTTATTTTTGATCTGCCACCGCATTGAGTGGTCGGTAATCCACACACATCCTCAAAGATTGGTCCTTCTTCTTCACAAAAGCGGGGGCATCCCCATGCCGATGAACTTGGTCCGATCAAACCCTTATCTAGCAATTCTTGAATCTGAACCTTCAATTCAGCCAATTCATGAGGCGGCATCCTATAGGGTCTTCGGAGATGGGTGCTGTTCTCGCAAAAGCTCTATGGCAAATTCTACATCTCTATCCGGTGGTAATCCCGGTAAGTCTTCCTGAAAAACATCGGGAAACTCACACACCACTGGTATATCTGAGATTCTGGTGACTTGTAGACCAGCGGAGACACGATTTAGATTGGGTGTTTGGGGAAGAATGATCTGATGTTCCTTTCCATCACGGGGATCTTTCAACAGGATGACCCTAGTCGTGGTGTCTATAATTACTCCCCATGTCTTCATCCAATTCATTCCCAAAATAACATCCAAACTTAGCCCTGGCAACACTATCGTGGGAGGTGACAATCTCTAAATCTCCAACTCTGATCTTCACATTTCTGACAACCCTCCTGGTAAGTTGATCGCCTCTGGCGAGAGCTAATACGATAACCATAACCCAAATCCGATATCTGCTCATTATGTTCATGGGCAAAAGCTTCGCTCATAAAAGAATGAGACGATCCAGAGTCAAACAATACCACTGCATTGTGATTGTTGACTAAGCAAGTACCAAGATTCTGACGACTCTCCTTCCGACTCTCTTCAATGTTGGTGGAGTGAACTTGGCCAATCTTACGCCTATAGGGTTGGTTACTCCTAGGTTGCGGGCAAAACCTAGAATAATGTCCTGGCGTCCCACAATTATAGCACTTGTTGCGAGAAGAAGTACTATCAATATCATCTGTCCTTGTAGCAGGTGTAACATAAGCCTTCCTATAGCGAGAACTCTCCAACTGCGGCTCTTCTTGTAGTGGGGCAGCTGGTTGGTGGTAGCCTGGATGATTAAAAATCAGAACCTTGTTCTGACTCGAACCGACTCAATTGGTCTCTTCTTGTTCTTGGCGGAGCAAAGATATGCGTTATTGCTCTTCTCCCGCAACAAGCGTGCGGTTTGACGAACTCATTGAAGTCCTTCCCGAACGGGCTCCAATAGTCTTCGCATCTTGAGATTAAGCCCTCTTCTGAAGCTTGCTATTTTCTTCTCTTCAGTGTCCACCATATCTGGTGCATATCGGGACAAACGGTTGAATTCCTCAAGATATTTGGTGATGGTCTTGTCATCTCCAAACTAAGCTTCCTCTTTGACTTCGCAAGGTGAAGTTGTATGCCTTCATCTTCTTCTACTCTGGCGAGTGATGAAACAAGGGTCATACTGGGAAAATAGGAAATAATGGTCTCCAGCAAGGCATTGAGTGTTCCAACATCCAAACTTATTTAGGATACGGCCTGTAGCATTGTTGATAGCTTCTTCGGTGATGGCTCGTGTTCGGTGATAATCCAACTTCTTCAAACCGAACTATAAGGTAGGGCAAAGGTGGACGGATTAATTCTAGTGATAATCCGAGCTGCCTAAGGTGCGGTCATCTATGGTTTGGGGTCTCTACACGATCTTCTTAACCACCTACAATACCGTGGGTATGCGAAACAACTTGTCTGTACTTTGGGAGCCAATTGTAGCAAGATTTTGAAGATTGTGTGAGATTGAGAACGAGATAGGTCGGCTTCAACAAACGGGACAAGTACTCACTAAAGGGGAGAGACAGAAATGAGGGTAAGAAAAGAAATACTTTAGTTTCATTTTATTGATGCGGATGCATGAATGACATGATGCATGAGCGTATCCTATGTTTGTTTAACATCTCATAATTTATCGCTTATGCTCTACATTATTATGTTATAATGATCATGGTATATGGACAAGATATTGTCTTGCTATATTTGCTGAGTTCGACATGGACTCACTCTTGCAATTCCCCCACCTCAGTCTGTTGGCAAAAGTCATATGGAGAATGGATGAAGTTACTAGTGCTTGGCATACCGAGCCCCAAATAACTCGTCCCCTCAAGATAATGGAGCCCGAGAAGTTTAGCAACTGTTCCGCATTACTCTGATAAATTGTGAGTGTTTGTTTTGTTATTTTTACGCTTTAAAGCATAGTCTTCTGATATTTAACTGTTCTATGTTATATGTGTGGACTTTCTGGGCACATATATGGCGAGTCTGGTCTTCTTTAGAAAACCAGCGCGTGACAAGCTTCTTCATGATAAGGTCCATTTTAGCGTATAGCATAGCTACTTCTTTAAGCTGGTGCATTCCCCTCTTGCGAGTTTGACGCTCTTCACTCCAACCTTGGTTGGAAGCCATCTTCTCCACAAGTTCTCGGGCATTAGTTAATGTAAGTGATAAGAAAGCACCACCAGCCGCAAAGATCCATAGTTTCACGAGCACCGGAACAAGCCCATGATAGAAAGTCCGCATCAAAAGCCATTTTTCCATCCCATGGTGTGGACATTCTTCGAAATATATTCTTGAAAACGCCCCATGCTTCAAAGGGGACTGATTCATCATGCCGTTGTTGAAAATTTGATATCTTCCCCTTAAGGCATTTGTCTTGCCCACGTGGAAAGAACTTAGCAAGAAAGGCCGTGGAACATATATCCCATGTTGTATTCTTATCTTTAGTAGCATAAAACCATTGCTTGGCCCTTCCCAAAAGTGAGAATGGAAAGAGGCGGAGCAATATTGCGTCTGCGGGTACGTCCTTCATAGTAAATGTACTGCATATCTCCAGAAAGTGTTGGAGATGAGCACTAGCATCTTCATGTGCCTTTCCACAAAATTGACTTGCTTGCACCATATTGATAAGCCCCGCTTAAGCTCAAAGCCTTTGTCTCCAACCTCTACCTTCGGACCAACAAGAATGTTTTCCATGGTAGGAGCTGAGAATTCACGAAGTGTCTTGGTTGCCATAGCTTCAAACTGAGATGTCAAGTCTTTAGTAACTTGATTAACTTCCGATTCAAGAGGGTCTTAGATTATCGGGATGATGATGATGATGATGATGATGATGATAATGTAGGTGCTTTGGAGTTTGTCCGAGTTTTGCTCGCCTGCCTCGATTATTTTTTCGGGATCTTCAACAAAATTATCCGGAAGGTTATTACTCATACATATATTTCTCCCTCGCATAAGATAAAAACAAAATAAAGAACAGGGGTGAACCTTGTTTGAGTATGTGATAATGGGTTCTCAATGCATTAGGTGATGTAAAGGGATCTCTCTTGTTTCCTTATATGATGTGTTTATAGGATTTTTGGCTAGCACCCTTTGTAACTAGTAAAGTCGAAACAATACCAACTTAATAGGAATAACACGCCTAAATTTTGGCTAATACCCCTCCAAACTAGAGAAAGCTGGAAAGAAGCACTAGAAAACTTTTGAAGTTTTGAAAATACATTTTCAAAAATAGAAGGATTGACTATGCTCTCCTAAACTAGGAAAGTTTTTGAAAAACAAAGCCAAAATAAATTTATTTTTCTCTAAATAGACTACGCCTTCAAAGAACGGCGCCAGAAATGCTTGTTGATATTTCTTACACGATCCCAATTAGGAAGGCTTAAAGAAATATATATGGGATATCTATCTAATCATGTTAGCTTGGATATGGGATTAACCTCATGATCCAACAAAGCGGAGTTAGGCGGTGTTAGTAGTGGAATGTATCATAGTAACATTATCTATAGTGGAGTTAATCTCACTAGGATATGTACTCAAGGTATACCACTCATTTCTAGGCATTACCTATACACTAGTCTGTCACCCTAGCAATAACGCTAAGAAATGCGGGGCATGGTATTCTTGATTGGCCTTGATAAAAGAATGAACATGATATCTCGCAAAGCCGCACGATAGAAATACCAATTGTAGCACTTCACCGGAGTAATCCGTATCGTATTTATATTTTTACCACAGGGAAGGAAGTCTATGGAAAGGTAGAGAGAAAAGGATGTCTAATGATTTATATTATGGTTTAACTATGAGATCATCCTCTTTTACAAATAATATAATGCAGAGTAACCATATGCATCTAACATAACTCAACAGGATAAGTCACGGGATAAAGATAATAATATAATTGATAAATACCCAAGTCTAAGATTATCATAAGCCACTAGAGTCATACAAGCTATTAACATGTTATAAATTAGAATAGAATGAATATTCCTAAGTTACTCCTAATCATATATGTCAATGAATACTACAATTAGTGCAATACATCTAGCTATCATGGCAAGGTTGGATTACTTCTACACATGGCAAGCATTACCAATGACAAACAAGGACGAAACTTATTCATCATCGTAATTATAGGCTCCGGCGTGTCCTACATTCGGAGGGTGGATTCCAAAGGACTCAATAGGGCTGTCACACTGCGATCTACCACACACGCCCGTAATGTAGGGTGCAATTGCAGATAAACGTTGTATAAACACCACGTTTACACATTGCTTATCACCCACATAGTGATCATCTATATGGATGCTATACAATTCCATGCATAAAATATATAGCAATCTTACTAAACTAAATATATAATCATAGCAAGCATAAACACATATCAATAAGAATATAATAATTATATAGATCAAAGCCATAACAATTGTATTCTCAATATAAGAGTACTTACAGATTGAATACAAGAGAGAAGTCTCAAGAACGATCCTTGCTACTTCTTGACTAATCGAACTCAAGATGAACTTGATCTTCAACTAGAACTAGTTATGTAGCTAATTACTTCTAGTATGAACTAGGGCTTATGTCTAGACTTGGCCGGACTAGATGGGTATGAGTTGATTGGTATGTATGATAATGAAATTGTTATGAGCCTCGTGGTCAATCGGTCTTCTTATATAGTACTTGGCGATGAACGCCAACCCTTGGATCAAACCGACCTTCAAAGAACGGTGTAGAAACAACCTCCATGTCGGTAGTGAACCGACCTAGAAAGGGGAGGCTGACAGGGTGGCCCACCCGGGCGCCGCCCGGGAGGAGGTGGGGGGCGCCAGTCGGGCTTGCCACCTCGGCTTCCCTTCTTTTCTCCCCGTCCTCCGGTGTCTTCTAGAATGTTTTAGTTCACTTTTTGGGTTGAATTGATTCACGGATAAGTCCGGTCTTCATATGCCTTGTATATTCGAACTTTCTCCATTATTCTCTGCATTTATCTATTAGGTCCCCGAAAAGTCACGTATCATACCAAAACTCATGGAATTATGTTAGTTAGACCCCTAGACTTATGTTTGGTCTTTGACTTTAGCCCTTAATTCATGTTTTTAACTTGTATTTTTATGCTTTAAGAGGTGTCAACAAATCCACCACAAAGCAGTAATCACAACATAAAACAAAGAAGTATTCACTAGTGGTATGACCTTTTTTGTGACAACTATAACACAAAGGTTTACCCTTACTTTTTTGATTCCTTTGGATGACTCGAATATTGTGACAGAGCCGACCAATTTATAAGAAATCAAGTATAATTCGCAATTACCAAGCAATCGCAGCTACACTTGAGTCCATATAAACCCTGGTATTCCGAAATCTCGTGAGTGATTTCAAACTCATCAACAATACAACAGATCATTGAGCTCTCGTAGTTAAAATCCGCAGGTATCTCAAACCAATTCCAATATATATTAATCGAAAAGCGATGTACACATTTCTTTCAAAATAATTCAGAGTGTGGAAGCAATAGCTTTCGAAAGCAAAATAGTTGTACAACGAAAATAAATAAGATAGTGCCAACATAATGTCACCCTTGTAATAGCAAGAGATAGGAAATATGGAGACTGCCATGCCCTAGGCATTATTCTTCAACCACAAAGACATCACAACTAGATCAACATGCTAGACGGAGTCACCTGCAACATCGAATTAACCCGTGAGTACTCAATTGTACTCGCAAGACTTACCCGCCTTAAAACCGAAAATAAGGAAAAGACTCCAAGGATTATGCTTGGCTTTATCTCGAGTCGGGCCGACTCACATTTAATTTCATAAAGTAATGTCGATTTAGTGAGCCTACACATACTACTTAAATTCTTCCAAGTTAAAAGATTGTTATTACTTACATAACCATAAGTCCTGTATAGTCAAGATTAAAACATATGCTCAGCGATATATAAATAACAGTATAAGTAACTTGATCAACATTTTAACGCCGGCAACATGAATAAGAATAACCATCATTGTGATATTAAGACTACAATACCGCGGGCCGCAACCCAGTTCTCACCGACTCGGAGAGATGGCGATTCAAATCGATTTGCAAACCAAATTGGCGAATACCCCATCATACACTAGGTCTACGCCGCGACGGCGGACCTAATCACTCCCAAGACGTTAGGGGGCGTAAAGTCTCTGGACTTGTCGGCAACCCCTCCTCTCGAGTGCCAAGTGAGCGTGCAACGAGATCGACATCATCGCGGCGCATCTTCTTGCACCCAATTAACCTCTCCAACCATCGCCAAGGAGGGACGTTAAGCGCATAAGTACCGCCCCTAACATTCTCACGAGCTTCCGTGGCTCACGACCCAAATGGAGCCTACTATATGAACAGTACGTTCAACTTCCGACCACATTCGCAAGTACAAGTCCTTAATCGATTAGATGGAAAGACCACAATATCCATCCAATCTCACATGTTTTATTAGTCGTTCTCAAGAAGAAATTGTCGGTCCACCCATGTGACTAACCACAAACATCCTCTCGGTGACCGGAAATCACCGCTTCATCGCAATCATTATAATCGAGCATTTTAACCTAGACTCGCTAATAGGATAGGACAACTTCAAAGAAGGATATTTGTGCAGCAACGGTTTCAACCACTTCCTATACTTAATGCAGCATTCATTAAAAGGACTCAACAAGTTAATTTAGAAAGCATAGGTAAGTTCAAAGATGCACCGGGGCTTGCCTCGAAAAGTAGCAGGAAGAAGAAGTCGCAGCACTCGGAAGCTTGAGTCGTGGTCCTCCTTCTCCCCGTGGGGTCTTTTTGGCTGCACTCCGACGGATGAAGGTTGACCTCCTGCTCCTTGATCTCCTCCCGAACTAACTCCTCCGATCCTGAGATGATGCATGCACATGCACGAGTAAATAAAACGAATGCACAAGGATAAACTTGTATATAAATAAACTAGAATGATGGATGAATGCATTATGATGAATGATACTAATAAGTGTATATCTCTTCTGTAGACACACAATTATTACTACACAGGAAACCCTAGTAATCTACATTAAGCAAGCATCCTAATTTACTAAACACTGAAAATGGCAGCTAGACATGTCTGCACTAAAACAGTCATAAAGGGAGTTCTATAACTCCAAATGCAGCAAACTAACACTCGTTGGAAAGCTAATAAAATTATCTACAAAACATTCCATACTGCCCCAATCTGATTCTATCATCTACAGCCTCGAAAATAGCAAAAACAGAGACTCTGTTTTCAGGGTAGCAAACAACATGCAACACCTATAACTTGCAAACTAAACATGCAACTCTTCTCAAACCAGAACAGCAAGTAAATAAGACTATAGAGCATCAAAATAACCTACTGAGCAAGCCAAAAGATAAACTAAAGTACATGAAATGACATTCCCTAAATAAACACTACACATGCACACTTTAAATACATAAAAGCTAGGATTAATAAATCTGCAAAACTGCTAAGCTTATCAAACTAAGCCTACCAACAGATCCTATTCATGCTAAGAACATACAATAAAATTATCAATACACTTTACCCTACTATAAACATGTATTTCCGTGGGCATTTTCCTAGCAACATAAATATGATAAATATGCAAACACCTTGGAAAAGTCTACAAAAATTACCAGAGCATCCTACTGGTCTAATATGCCTACCATGAAAAATTCCATAGCAAGGTCATGCATATACTGTTCTACACAAAAATGCCAAGCTAGCACAAAAACAAGGCATGAAAATACTTTGTACTATGAAAAGCATGAAACTGCCTAACCATGAACATGGAATGCTTCATAACAGTAAGAAATGCATGTACAAAAATTATCATGGCAAAAACCCTAGTAATTATTTTTCTATGAATTTTCTAAGGAAGCATGGTAAATAGCACATAAATCAAAAATCACATTTCATCAACAGAACATAGCATGTCTAATATTTTTCCTGCACTCTACATGCAAAAACATGAACATTTCATATAGGAACCACTATTTTATCATGCACCAAGAATTAGATATGCATTTTCCTATTTACATAGCAAATAAAGCAATAAATCTAGATAAATATAAAAACTACTAGAAACTACCAACTCATATTTTTCTATTGTAGATCTACTCATAAGGATCACAGCAAAATTTGTCCCATGCAAAACCGATCTAAAATGAGCAAGATATCGATTTTCTAAGACATGCATGAAAAAATCAAATCGAAAAACGAAAAATTAAATAGCGCCGACGGCTGGGGGCCCACTCGTCGGCGAGACAACGCGAGGGCGCGGCGGTCCGGCGACGGATCTTCACCGGCGTTGCTCCTCGGCGAAACCGAAGCACACCGGTGGGTTCGTGGCGATGAGATCTACCTATCTAGGTACTTTCCCCGAGCAAACGCAACGCCGGAGGGGGTCGACGGCTGGCGGCGGCGATTTCGGCGGGCGGCCGGGTAGCGGGCGGTTTTCCGGCGAGGTCGAGACGGGTTGGCGCGCCGCGAGGGCTTCAGGGCATCAAGGCGGACCCTCGGCGAGCAGCGCGACCACGAAGCAAAATGCGGCGGCGGGCTTTTGGCCGCACGTCCCCGGCGGCGGCGGCGGGGCGGGCGGGTCGCGCCTCCGGCGAGACGGGGCACTAGACTCGATTCTTCCTAGCACCAGATTAACAAGACAACATGTAGAGCATCGAACGCCAGTTAGTTCACGAAAACGCCATAGATGGCCATGGCGAAAGCATGCCAGCGGCGCGCATGGCGGCGAAAACAACGGCGGGCGACTCGTTAGCTCACCGGATCCTAACTTCCCGAGCAACCGAGCGAGGCTAGAGCACGGCTCAAGAGTGCTAGAACGCGAGCTGGGACACTGGGAGATGGACCGAGGAGGCGGGGCCACGGGACGACGGCAATGGGCGGAGGAACTCCGGCAAGGGTTTCACCGCGGCGGAACGGGTAAAAACGGCCTCACCTCCAGCGGGTTACGGCAAGTTGGCGGTCGAGGGTGTTGGGTCGTCAGTGGTTATGGAGCTATGGATTCGTTCGATGGCCGGGTTTGAGGTAGTGACGGTGGTGGTCGGCAGCGACGCCGGCAATGGCGAGTGGCGGCGCTATGGCTTGCTTCTTCCGCCGGGCTCTACCGGGCGAGGAAGGAGAGGGGAGGCGGTGGAGTGTGATGCAAGGGAGCCGAAGTTGCCCCCCACAAGAAGGCACCGACGCGGCGCGGACTTGGCGGGGAAACGCCACCACGCGGGCTCGCGGGGCGGAGCCCGTGATGGCGTGACGGTGGCCTACCGAGGCTCCCCTTCTCTCTCTCTCTCTTTTTTTTTTTTTTTAAATAAAACCCCTAAACAAGCTATTCTAACCTATGCATCGAGATCCGTGCGAAGTTAGCCAAAACTCTAATTGAACCAAATGTTCCTCACGAAATTTTGAGCGTTTCACCTATAGAAACTTTTCCCCTAATTCGCCCTAGATTAGAAACTATGCTCACCAAAGAGAAACTACTCCGCGGTCAAAATAACCCTAATTCAAACCGATTTCAACTTTTGGCCAAGCTCCACTCAAAAATCATGAAACAAGCATGTGGTGACTTTTGTTCTACATGAAATGATCTACACAAGTCATGAAGGATGCACACACATGCAAGGTCTCTAGCTAGGGCTTTTGAACAAAACAAAATAAATTACCTCCTAGGTCAAACGAGGTCAAACAAGTCAAACCACCATTATCAAATCAAATTAATAAACATGACCAACATCAAATATGCTCTAACACCTTCTCTAAACATCACTAAGAATAAATAAAAAACTAAACAACTAATTATGCCAACATTTCACACATAAAATGACGAGGCAAAGCATAACAAGCAAATTGAACACATTTAAGCAAGCAAATGACACCCATCATTTCATGTGCATGATTGCATAGAACTAAGTGATGATTATGCTCATGAAATGCAGATGCTAATGACATGCTTAAAACCAGGGTATTACAAATATCAATTGCATTTTTTTCATAATTTGGTGGGGCATTAGTCACCGGTACCTCCTGTGAAGACTTGCTTGAGTTATCCAAAGATCGGTTTCCTCGTGGCTCTCCCGCGCCCGACACTTGAAGCTTGGGGCAGCACCTCCGCCCCCACCGCCAGATCGAAAGCACTTGTAGGTTGGCCACCGACGCCAATCGGCCGGTGCATCCGGTCGCTTGCACTTTCTTGTCCGCCAGCCCATCGACCCGAGTGTTAGGCACCCGGGTGCAATCGATGCCGGCGCGCCGCGTGCTTGACGAAGATGGCTGGGCAATGGTCACGGCCGGGTCGCCGCAACCGCTACCCGCTAGAAGTAGTGGCCACGCCTGCGCCACCCCGATTGGCCTCCTTGAAATGTCTCGCCGTTGACCTCCTTGGTGATAAGCGGCGGTCCCCCGATGACGAAGTTGTTTGCCAGAGAGGCTTGATCGGGGTGATACTGTCAGCGATTATGGAAACCACCACCGTATCCATCCCCACGACCAAGCCCACCATCAAACCCTCCATTGTACGCCCTCCGCCGCGACCTCCATTATGTAAACCACGGTAGCCGTAGTTGTTGTAGCCGCCACCATAAGAGTTCCCTCCGCACCCGCGATCTCCACGAAACCGCGACCACGGCCGCGCGACCCGTAGCCATGAGGCCGCCAATTTTACGGACGACAAACAACTGTGTGTCAATGACATGTGAGGTCATGGTGGCAAATATGAGTCAATGACATGTGGGTTCATGGTGGCAAATAAATAATAGTAGCCGTAAGAGTGGCATTGTATTGTAACCTCGTATTGTAAATTGCGTATGCTTTGTGCACATGATATGTAAACGTTTGTAGGGTGCATTAACGTTCCTGTAATGTTGTATATAACTGATTGGCTACTTGGGGCTCAAAGACCAAATTCGCTTTGCTGAAGTTATTTCGTTACACTTTTTTACATTCCACTGCGGGTCACATGGATCTTGAGTCTATCCGTTTGGACCGCATATACATCTATAATGTTGTGTACTAATACCGTAATGTTTTTAGTACACGGCGAGTTTTCTATTCGTCGCGGGCGACTCGGGTGGCCCCCTCAAACAGCTCCACCCTCTCCTCCCTCTCCGCCACGCTACCGCCGAGCAGGCCGTGCGGCTCACAAGGATGGCGGCGGCAGGGCTTTGCTCACGAATCGGTGGATCGGCGACGTGAGCGATAGCTAAACCCCAGTGGGGCACGGTCGCGCCCGAGTGACATGGGAGGCGGGATCCCCGGCCGCGACGGCGGCGGCGCCGGCCGCAGCCTCGTGCGGGCCGCAGGGTGGCGGTGGTGGCGGGATCCTCTTCTTTCCCCTCGGTCGTCTCCTTCCTCCTCCATGGCAAAGACCGGGCGCATTGGCCTAGGCTGCTCCCGGTGCGGGAGCCCAAATCTAGTGCCCTCGCGGCCGTATCCGGGCCGCCGGGTGGGGATGGTGCCGTGGTGGTGGCCATGGTGGAGGCGGCGGTAGCCGCTTGGGCATCGGCTAGTAGCCGGATCTGGTGCATCTTGGGCTAGGGGCGGTGCCCAGGATGGTGGGGCACTCGAGATCGGCGTCGCCTGGTGGTTGTCGGTAGTGTCGGCTGTGGCTGCTAGTGCGGCCGTGTGACACATGCGACAAGGTAGGCCCGGTTCCTTGTATTGCCCGGTCGGAGGGGGTGGCCATCGGCGCAGCCTATCGCGGCCCATTGCGTGCAGCCGACGTGTTGATGCCCCTCTAGAAGGGTCTACGGGGATGGCACGGCAGCGATGACGCAAATGACAAGTAGGCTACCGTCAAGTATCTTGGTTCAGACATTGTGTTGTGGGATTCCATGGGTGAAAGCCTTGGCGACGGTGACGCCTGTGGGCGTCACTTCCCTCGTTGATGGCGTCGTGTTGGCCGGCATTATCTTCCATGGGTGAAAACCCAGTCCATCTTGGACTAGTGATGGTGGCATCGTCGGCGTCATGACCTTCCCGGAAGGTGCCGCCCGTTGGAATTTGTGTTGGCCATGAAGTTGCCTGCGGTCGATGCTCTTAAACGCTATCGGCGACCGGTCTACGAAGTGGAGGGTGTGGTTGCAGCGGGAAGTCGGGCGCCGCCGCCTCGGGATGTGGCTAGAGGGACGTCACCGCAGCGGGCATCCGGGCATTCCGCGTCAAGTTCGTGTTCTGTTTCGGCTTTGCTCCAGCCTGACAACACTAGGTTGAACTATAGATCACGGGTTGGGAACCTAGGTGAAAGCCAAGCACAGCTCTGTGCGATCGATGGCGACGCTTCAATGCCATTTACCTCCTTGGAGGCATCGATGTTTCGGCTCCCAACCTTATTACTATAGTTTTGCCCCTCTCCTCCTAGTGAAAACCTAGCTCGAGTTTCTAGAGCCGGTGGTGGCGACGCCCTTGACGCCCGAACACTCTTGGGGGCACCACCGTGGAGGATGGCCTCGGCCTGCCGCACCCTATGTTCGTTCCCCTCCTTCACTCCACCCCCGTGTTGTGTTGTTGTTGTTCTCTCTTGGGAAGTCCGGTCTCCTGGACGTTGGGTGCTATCGAGTTTTTGACAAGTGGCCCCCTTTGGTGTCTCTCGCTCCGTCGGCTCTCTAGATGGTGTCAAAAGATCTAATGTCGGTTGATGTTTTCACTGCTACTACCATTCCCCTCCAAGGATTCCTCTTCTTGGATGGCGTTAGATGGTCACACGTGGGCCCGTGATGCGCCGGAAGATGTCGCCATCAGTTCATGGGAGGTTGTCGCGGTCCGCCGATCCAGGGGCTACCATGTTCGTCACCACTACTCAAGGCTGCCAGAATATCAAATGTCAGGTGTTGTTGCCTGCATTGCCACCATTCCCCTCCAAGGTTTCCTCCTTGTGGACGGCATTGAATGGGGGTACTTGGGCTCAGATGTGTTGGAGGATGTCACCATCAATGAGGAATGGTGGATAGCACATTGGTCATGGTGAAATTGGCGAGTATGCTATTCAGGGGAGGGGTGCAAATCGACGTTCGATTGGCGCTCAAAGGTTTCGGTCTAGGTTTACCCTTGAGCTCGTTTATGTGTTGTTGACGTTGGTGGTGATGTTTGCTGATGTAATCTCTTCCACCTCGTTTTCATGTCATTTTCTGACCTCCATGGGTTGTCTCCCTTCTGCAGAGACTGTTGTAATCTTTTTCTGTAAACTCTGCCGTTTGGCAAATTCCGTGCATCGGCTTTGCCGGAATCAATTCAGGTGGGGCACTCACGCCCGGTGTTCTCTTCAAAAAAATAATAATAATTAGATATGTATATTTTATGCCACATTTTTTACAATTAAAGTTGTAAACAGTTTATGGTTGTTTTGGTTAAACAATATGATTCTATGGCGACCACACAAGAGATTAGTACAATTCGTATTGGTACATATACGAATATGATTTCAATTTGTACTGCACAAACATACTGCTACACAACGCTGATGAAACATGCAGGGGACCAACAGAACATAGCACACCCAAACAGAGCATGTCGGCCTACCAAAACAGAGCACGCTTCCAAATCTTGCAACAGGTTCATGTACAGCTACAAAGTAAATATTGCCACTGATAAATGTTCAGGTGTAATCATTTTGTCTGCTTAGGACTTGTCTCCAGCATAGAAGTGACTCGCCATGTTGTGCATTATATATTGCGAACTGATTTCAGCAAGCGATCAATATTTGGAAGCCAAATTGAGCTGCTTATGAAGACTTTCCATGTTAGCATCTCCTGTACACAAAATACACTACACAATAACAGTGCCAGGTTCATTTTAAATGTTGCTAATTCTCTAACAAATGGCAGCTTACAGAGATTTTGTTTTTGTTTAGGGCAACAAAGAGTACAATTCACAGCACTAACAAGTGTTTGAGAACAAGTGGTTAGCATGGGTGCACAAAACATAGATTCTGGCCTGAACATCCATGTGACCATACATAATGTCAAATCTGTTCAATGTACTAAAAACAAAGCAAATGAATGTGCTGTTTGGGGAGCCTGCAAACCAGTTGTTGTGCATGTGACCATACATAAGGGAAATGTGAGGGAGGGGAAACAGACACACAGCTAAGTGAAATGACACTTGCACCTCATAAATGACTTGGTCAATAATTTATCGAAACTTACATAGAAGAAGTATTAGATGCACAGAACAGAGTACATAACGCCAGGCATGCCGGCAATAGTGCCCAGTAAGTAACCTCATTGCCGTTGGAGGTAGTCTCATTAGCCAGACTATTTTATTTGTTGGCCAAACAGGGACCAAAATTAACGCCAAAACATCTATTTTTCTTTTTCTTTCCCAAACAGAATATATAGAATCCTGAAGATAGATGCGACCATAATTTGGAATTAATTCAGTGTACCAGAAACTCAGCAAATGAATTTACTTTTCCATAGCCTCAATTGCACTCAACAGGAACGTTAACACTACACCCTACAACCTTGTGGACGGTTACTGCAAACAAGGTTAGCGAGTAACTCTGTTAGTGAAGCAGAGGATTTTTTGTTAAACAAGGCAAGAGAGGGTGCTGGACGGATAGCCAGCGAATTATTCACCTGTTCACGCATGTAGCATACCAAGATTTGACTGGCAAAACAGGAAGAGGGTGGTGGCGGTTGCATTTTCATGTGGAGGTCCGTACAGCTTAATATCTTTTCTCTGGGACAACATTCGTTAATCTGGAATAAATGAATCTCAGATACAGGAGAAACAACCAGAAACAATACGGAAGAATGTGAGCAAGCAGTACCTTGGTGATCAGTGTAGCCGTCTATTAAAAGCTTTGGATGATTGGGATGGATTTTTGTGGCATGCCTCAGCATAGCCTTCAATTCCTCTGCCTCCTCCTTGCTTGCACCTTTATTACGGAACCAAACTTCAATTCTCTGGAGTGATGGCAAGAGACCCCGACCAAAAATCGAGACCAACACCACCAACGCTGTTGCCCACTTCAATGCCTACCATCCCAAAGTAATAAAGGGTTCTGAGCCTTGGCACAGCTCCCTGCTCAAACAGTATGGGTCTCACAAATCCACTGAAATGGCAGAACACCAGGCATGGGAACGAACCAGCACCAACGATGGCTTCCCCAAGGATTCTGAGTTCCCAAACAGCAAGAATTAGACTGCGGAGTGCATGTAAGTTCCCGAGGATGTCGAGGTCGCACTTCTGTAGCTCCCTTTACAGAGATGGATAGGGTGGAGAGGCACGGCAGATGTGATGGATTGATCCACGCGGGCAGCTTTGAGAACCAGCAGTCATTTGGTTTATCAAAAAACGGAGACCCCGAGGGGCGACCCAGGCATCCAGTCCACCAATGTTACTTCCAGGGAAATCGATACTAAGATGTTGGATCTTTTCCAGCTTTTGGAGGCAGTCCACAAGCTTGTCATTCCATTTATCCAAGGTAATACTCAGTACCCTCAGTTCTCTTAGCTGACCCAACTCTTCTAGAATGTCAGTATTGGAGTCATCAACCCTTAAATCTGACAGCTCTTCCAGGCTTGTTAGGCACCGAATAACATCTGGTATAATCGGTACACCCGTAAAAATATTTGAAATTTTCAGGCAAATCAAATGTTTGAGCTGAACAACATTAGATGGCAAGCAAGAAATACTATTATTTGTAATGTCCAGTATCTGTAGAAATTGCAAGTTTCCTATTTCTTCAGGAAGCTCCACAATGCCTGTGTCATGTAGTCCTAGGTACCTCAAGTGAAATAAATTTCCAAGCCACTTATTAAAGTTGTAATCACCTTGTGAAAGATCAAAATCATGTAAATCCAACACACGTAGAACATGGAAATTCCAAATGACTGAATTTGACTAGTGGCAGATTGCAGGAAAATAGCTGACCTTACTTGTTTCAAGCTCCTATGTGCCAGAGTTGTAGAGAGGCCTTCCTTGCAATTTTGAATGGATATCCTTCGAATCTTACTAGATGGAGAGATCTGTTCCTTGCCATTCAATATAGTAACAAAGTTTGCTTCACTTGATAAGGAGCAGATAAGATCAAGCACCATGTCATGTACACGACATGCGTTTTCCAGGTCTCTGATGTCATAAATAGGTTGGATCATACTTCTGTTTATGAGCTCATTGAAGTAACTCTCTCCAAGTTCAAATAGGCCCTTCACTTGTTTCTCACACTGGATAAAGCCTTCAGCTATCCACATCCATATCAATTGATCTTTTTGGATTTTGTAATCTTCCGGAAACATACTCAAGTATAATAAGCAAGTCCTTAGATGGGATGGCATATTATAATAGCTAAATGACAAAATCTTTCTCATATTCTCCACATCTAGGTTGTGCTCAAGACCAGTACCAATTGAATGGTACACCTCGTACCAATCCATCTTATTTCTACCTTTACAAGCTAGCAGACTAGCCATCGTATTGATAGCCAATGGTACACCAGCACATTTCTTGAGTATTTTGTCACATACTTCAGCAAGCTCCTCATCGGGGCATTTTTCTGTATCCTTAGCATTATCATTGTTTTCATTGCCGAATAGTCTTCTATACAATAGTTTCCTCGAGTTACTCTCGTAAAGTGGTTTCAACATGTAAGCGCCACCAGCTTTTTGAGCAACATCAACATTACGTGTAGTTGTAATAACTATGTATCCAACATCATTATCGAAAAGCATATTTGATCACTTTCCAGATCGAGAGATCCCATATGTCATCAATAACTATGAGATACCTATACATAATTAAAATATTAGTTAAACCAACTTGGGATGGATATACATTTACAATCAAGCACATTAAGCTACAAACACCTTAAACTGAGATTGTTAGGTCCAATTGATTAGTATATACATAAACAAATTCGTCCCCGCATATAAGGAAATTTGCCAAATCAAAAATAATTTCACATGGTAACATTTCTCACTAATCATTGTTTCTATTTCATATCCACTCCATAATGAAGTAAAAAGAGTTAAACCGATCTATTTTTTAAAAAAACCAAGAAATGCACGAACATTTCTCACTAATCTTGTGCATACATACTGTTATGAAATGAGCACTAGTACCTAAAAGTTTTTTTGTGTACTGTTGGAACATTTCTCACTACCGAACATTTCTCACCGATCTTGTGCATACATACTCCATAACGAAAAGAATGCCATAGCATCTTGGTTGTACTGTTGTTCAATGTTATTATTTTACTTATTTGATCAGTTCTTGTGTCACCATTGTCAATCACATCTTTAAGTCCACTATACAACTATGTACATATAGTTGCTTGATGCATTCTATACCAATTGAGTCTCCATTGTTCTATGGATGTTGCTGGGTCTACTATTTTTTTTTGGTGAAATGTTGCTGGGTCTACTATGAATTGAGGAACAATTTTCCACTCATGAGCAAGTTGACTGATTGAAGCGTTGTTGGATGATGCGATATGCATAAAATTCCATCATGGTGATATACATCCTTCAATTGCCATTGTATACCATATCTTCATATGGTATTTCAAACCTAAATTTGTCCTCTCCATATGGAAACCACAGATCTATTCACTTAAACTTCTCAGCCCCAGCTTATCACCATGGTATAATGTTTTTCTTTCACAACAAACCAACACGATTCAACTTATCCCCATAGAAACTATCAGATGAACAGTGTCTCCAACCTTCGTTTCTTTGACCTATTAGTCGCATTTGACATTCTAGAATTCTGATTTTCTGAATCTATCCCTTTCTATGCAAAAATTTCTTGACGAAAAGCATTGTTCTCATCTAATAGCTCTAACAATCATACGTGATGATGTTTTCATCTAATTGTTAGTTGTTTCCCTTTAATGTAGAGCTTATATCCTATTTTTTACCTCATTTTTTGTATCATAAATGTAGAGCTAAGTTTAATTTTTGGATTATAACCTTCTTTAGGAAGCAATGTTCCAATTTGAAGGTTATTTTCTCCAATTACGTGAAAGACATAAGGCCCACCACCTTGTCTATTTATCTCATGATGTTTGTGGCCACCCATTGATGTTTGTCAAAAAAAAATATTGAATTATAATATCTGGTATTTTGTCTATAGTCTGATGATCCACCCTTTTGATCATAATGAAGTAGTTGTTATAAATATGTTGGAGGTTTCCTTAGTGGTAGCAGCTTTAATTTCCCTTGTTAATTTACAACATAGTCCGAATGTTGTCTTTTTTGTTTGTATTATGCTTGGTTCTTTCCTGATGCTCAATCTAGACATATGCAGGCATGTCTTTCAAAATTTGAAGTTTCAGTTTGAGTACTTGGAAGTGTCCCTCTTTTCAGTGCTCGCAACTTTCTTATTTTTTGCCTACATGCATTACTTATTTCTTTTTTTTTGCAAAATATTGATTTGCTGATTGGTTAATCAAGATATCCTTGTTCTGGGACTCTAAAGCAGATCTTTTGCTTTCATTTTCTTTGCTCCATGGCAACCTTGCATGTGTGTTACTGAAAAAAGAGAAAAAATTATTTTTGTTATTAAATAGTACTATGATCGGAGTAAACATGCTATGATGTTTCAAAATCAGGTACCTTTTGTCTCCATTATAATTTTCTTGTTGATTCAGCTTCATATTATGATCAGTTGATACAATTGTGAAGTAATTCCGTGAATAATGATGAAAAAGAACATTCAAGTTAGTTTTTAGTGAATAGTAAATTAGCATGGTGTTGATGTATTGATTACCTCGGTTTTTCTTGTAGCTTTTTCACCATGATTTGGCTTTGTCTTCGGATGCTTGACTGTTGTATGAGTTTTGTCAACCATGGATGTAGATATTACCAATTTTTTGATAGACGATGTAAATATTGCATTGAGAGGCCTATAACATTTATTATATAAAGGTTAAAACATTTTTATTGTAGCAGTATATTAAGCTATTGCTTTTAAAAAGGATGTTATTACCTTTCATTTGTATGTTGCAGAACATTATCTCTCAAGTACGGAAATTACTGAATCTGACTTAAATGTTTGTTATTTTTCTTTTTGTACTCCCTCCGGGATGGTATTACTAGAAGTCGCTTTAGTATAGCGACACGGTCTTCACAACACAACTTTGACCTCTTATTATTATAAAAATATTTATGGAGATGTGATATATGTGTACTTTTATCAAAGTATTTTTTAAGACAAATCTACTCATATAATTTTTACATTTACAAACTCAACAACATAAAAGTTATTGATGATTTATATTTCCGATATTTGACCCAAATCTTGTCCAAAAACGACTTCTAATACCATTCCGAGGGAGTACATGATCAGCTTCCTTTTTCATTCGAGCATTTTGATGTCCATCAGTAAGCTATGAACATTGTAGACTACTAATTTGTTCATAATATTATACCTGCCATTGTCTTCTCTTCCATTTTCCCTGAAAGTTCAAGGAATAATGTTTGCAAATTGTGACTATATAAAGTATAGGTGGACGATGGGGGTGTATGGTTCTAGGGACCTTTTTAGTAAACATGAGGGATTTTTTGACTAAAAGTCCCTAAAAAAGCACCTCCTTGAGATTATTTTTTTAAAAAGTCCTAGGACTAAAAAAGTCTTAGGACTTTGGAACCAAACAACCCATAAGTATTTGAAAAGGTGATGAATGTTCGTACCATTCTTTTTCTCCATAATATGTTCTTCCCGTTTAATTGTCTTTAGCGCATTGTGGTCCATGTTACATCTTTTCCGGTCAACAATGTTGGATGATGATTTATGCAGAAAGAGTTTTGAGGAAACAAAATAGGTTTTGAATTTAGAATGTTGAAATAGATTGTAGATTGAAAGGTGTATTAACTAAAACTAATCTAATCAAAGCCAACAACTATGTGTCTGCTTCTGCTACGATGGCAAGCCATATGTGCTTGATGGGTACTGGTAAGTTGATCCCAGATCCTGCTGGAGTCTGCTCCAATACACAATGATGCTTTCATAATTGAGGTTTTGAGGTTCATATGTTCTTAGTGCAGGGGTGTTTCTTGCAATAATTGGGTTTGGCGTTTGGCATTCGTATGGGGCTTTTCAGATCTGAATTTTAGCGCCGGTAAGGGATGAACGTACTTGCCTTCTATTGTTTGGGGTACTTCCTAGCGTCAGTTGCTCCGTCCAAGTGGTTATTTACGTATGTTCTGGCAGCAGCGGAAGATGCCGTAAATACCTCAAGTTGATCACTTTAGCTCCGGTCGATGGTGTCACTGTAGTCCCGCCGGCGGCGAACGGTGATGACAACGTAAGACTTTTTGTTGACAAAGCATCCTAGGAATTGCGTTATCTTATATACGTTCTCATCTGATATTATGGGCCTGAACGAACTTACGGTTGTTGCATACAATTATCTTTGACACTCTAGATATTTCAACTATAAAAAGAAATAATAAAATACGATATGTTAGATAATACTAGTTCATCAACCCGTGCTCCCGACGGGCTATATTCTTATAAGGGATAATATTAACATTAGTTATTGCTAATGTAATTTTTTGCAATTTTATTGTGTTTTCTTTGTTTTTCTTAACACAATAGGCATAATAGATACTATGTAGTCTTTCATCGAAAAAAATAGATACTATGTAGTCTTTGTGGTAAACTTGTAAATTAAATGATTAATGGTCTATTTGTTTTTCATCCATAACTTAATATATCACGATCTAAAGTTTGATTTTGTAGCCCCCAATTTAAGTTGAAAATCGCATGGGAGACATCGGCATAAGTTATTTACTATTTCTAACTAATAAAAGGTACTTGTATTTAATTCATATTTTCACTTTTTTTTTTTTTCTAATACAATAGATACTATGTAGCCTCCATCCAGTTGTGATAGTTGTGTCAATTATTGATCTATATTATACATCCATATCATAGTTTTTTTTTTTTTGTAGCAAGTCTATGTATTTTAAACAAACATTTAATGAAAAATTAGCATAAACTATGGTTGTTGTGAATACTGACAACAATGGTAATTGAGATGCAGATATCAGTGGTTGCATAGATTTCCTATCATGATAGGTTGTAAATAGTTAGATGTAAGTTTAGTTTGACCTTAGATTGGTGGCTAAATTAAATTTAGATTCATGGGTTGAACCTTATGCTGTTTTCAATAATACCAAAGATGAGTAATATATCAGGTGGTTATTAATATCAATGATATTAGAGTCTACCAAAAAGAGATGGCCATATGATTGTATTTTTTGTGGGAAGCGCTTTACAGGCCACATGTAGTAATGTCTGGTGTCTATTGTTAGAGTATACTAATAATGCTAGAAATACTGCTAGAAACTATGTGTAGTTTCTATACCAACCCATGAGAGAGCACGGGTTAGGATCAATTTAGTATTTTTATTTGTTTATCCTCTAATACAATAGGTACAATAGTTACTCTATATATTAGGGATGAAAACTGTCAATAGGTACAATAGTTACAAACGATGGGAAGGAGGCCTAATCTTTTTCATTTTCATTTCCTTTCTCAAAAACGAAATCGATACGATATTGTCGGAAACGAATACGACACAATTTCGGAATTTCAAAATCGATATAGTTGGTCGAAAAAAATACAGCGACAACGGTCGAAATCTATGATAATGGTATCCTCAAAAACGATAAATACACCAAACTATAGGAAATTTGAAGAGTCATATAACTCACAACATCACGAAAAGTTCTTACAATGACACAAATAAACGATTAAATTGTAAGTTGACTTGACATAGCATCGTGATAAAAACATGAATTTTAGAGTTAAGAAGTAGAGGTTGTTCCTATAAGTGTGCAATCCTTGTCGTATAGTTAGTTTTCAAAAAATATTTACCTTATGTGCAATTGCTTGTGTGTGCCTTCGATTCAGCAATTATCAATGGTAAATTACAGATTAAATATGAGAATCTTCGAAACGATCGAAAAGGGTAAAATTGTTTCCATTTTCGTAAATGATAATAATCATAAGAAAGACACATGCAAATGAGCATTCTAGAAACATACAAATAAAGTAAAAATGAAAAGCTAAAATATATATTGGCTTACACATTTCCATCAGTATTATAGTGGAAACATGCATATAATTCACAAATATAAACCTGCTCCCTCAGTCCCAAATTATATGAGCCATTCCAACATTTTAAGAGAGTCAAAATATATCAAGGATTGACTAAATTTTATCCAATAACTTTTCTAACTAAAATAACATATCATTCAGATAACATATCACTAAATTTAAGGGAAAGGGAGGAACATTATGGTACCCCACTTAAATGTAAGATGTTGGATATATATAGAAACTATTAGAGGGTTTTTTTTTTAATTGCACGATAGACCTTGTGACTTCAAGAGGCTGGATAGGAAAGCGCTTGGATCGACATGCTCTGCATCCATGTCATAATTCTAAGTGGCTACACTAATGGTTCGTCGGCTGATCAGTAAATCACTTTGTCCCTAGGTTGTATAATTCTAAGTGATTATATTAACTTGTGAATAACTCATATATGTGTGTGGATTTTGTCTCTGCCCCTATAAAGTAAATAAGTAGGAAATATAATACCTCAGTTTTATTGTTTATCTAGGATGAATTACCTTTTGATGGCTGGCAGCTCGTACACTCCTTTGCAAACCAATTACGTACATAGGTCTCGCCATCCGCCAAAGGTCGCGCCTGCAGGAAGAGCAGCGTGTACATGCAGCTCCACCGTGCGTTGACAAAGGATGCCTTGTTTGCTGTAGGATGTCTTTTAGATCTCAAGTAGGTGGTTTATACATAAAACCTGTATACACAAACTGAATTGAAATACATAGGAGATCATTAGGCAAACTAAAGAACTACTACAAAGAAGCTCACCTAATTAAGCTATCACAGGGCAGCCAAGAAATAGATCTGCCAAAAAACGGCAAGCCGTTAACTCACTGCAGGATTCAAAAGTCGATTTAGTTTTCTGATTGATGAAGCTTCGTTGTATATATGGCTGGTGTTTTTGTACCACGTGGGATAGGCAAACAAAAAGAACAATTACTATCACAGGGCTCCCAAAGAATGTATACCCAAACTGAATTGAAATACATAGGGAGATCGATTAGGCAAACTAAAGAACTACTACTACAAAGAAGCTCGCCTAATTAAGCAATCACAGGGCAGCCAAGAAACAGATCTGCCAAGAAACGGCAAGCTGTTAGCACACTGCAGGATTGAAAAGTGGATTTCATTTCCTGATTGATAAAGCTCCGTTGTATAGCTGGTGTTTTTGTACCAAGTGGGAAAGGCAAACAAAAGAACAACTACTATCAGGGCTCCCAAAGAAACGCCCAGACTGATTTGCCAAGAAGAAGCAAGGCATTAACACATTGCAGGACAGGGCGTTGTGGCCTCTCGGAGAAGGTCTTACACGGAAGTAGCAGCTTCCTTGATGACGGCAACCCCGTTGTGTGACTGCCACCATGCACGCCGCCGTCACCTCCATCCCTTCACAGTATGCCGTCCGCCGTCCGCCGTCGCCTCCATGGCTCCCTCTGCCCGGCTACCCACTACAACACTCCTGGCCTGGTTCGACGTCACGCTTGGTCCCGGGGCCAACACTACTGTCGCCCGGCGAGCTGGCCGGCGGCTGCGGCCCCGTTTGGCTAATAATAGTATAATACCACGATGAGATCAGATCGGTTGGCATTTAATTTATGTTTTTATCCGCATAGGCGAGGGTGTATTTTTAAGATGTATTTTAATGATAATTTTGTAATGGCAGTTGTGGGTAATTTTTTTTTAAAAAAATAGATCCAATGGCTATCGTGGTTAGAGTCAACTTGATTGATGGTTAGATATTTCTAATTATTGTAAGAATTTCTAGCATTTATCTTTTTTCTAGCGGCGTCGGTGAGAATTAACGTGGAGCCTCCGTTAGAGCCTCCAATTAGTAATAGTAAGATAGCTATTTTTGTGGTTAACGTGAGGATTTTGCACTACTTCTGATTCAGCGGCCCACACAAGCTGGCCCATTCCATCACATCCGGTGAGTTCATGAGATGGAACTATGATTTTTTATTATATTAATTAATTAATAACCGCATGGATGTTTACCACCGTATATGTTTCTCGGAACATTTTTTATATATCCTAAAAAGAACAGAATTTGTTTTTACTCGGTTAGTTAGAAAGAAAGAGAGATATTTTTTATTTAAATCTATTATGGCACGGGTGGGTAATTTCTTAGTTGATTAAAGTAAATCCAATGGTAAGGGGCTATAGATTTTTGGTTTGACGGCCGGATGTTTCTAATTAATGTGAGAATTTTTTAGCAATTTTCTTTTTTCTTAACGTATCTAGTGAGAATTAACGTGGAGCCTCCGCTTAGTAATAGTAAGATTAGGTGTGGATGGAACAATGACACTGTCGGGGCTAGGTTGGAGGAGGTGTCGCTGTTGAAATGGATATATTTTTTGTTGTTTTTTTATTAATGGGAGGTGCACGCCTGCACGCCGCTGCGTGGCGTTATGGGTATTTAGGTATTCGTACGTAGGATAAATTATCGTATTACCTTTTTATTATTATTATTATTATTAGGTGTTTTATTTTAGATTATTATTATTATTTATAATGGTCGCTGTGCGTAATTTTATAAAAAAAAAAATTGATCTAATGGCTACCATTATTAGAGTCTTCCGACCGATGGCTAGATGTTTATGACTATTGTAAACATTTCTAGGATTTATCTCTTTTTAGTAAGCGCCTAGTGAGAATTGACATGAAGCCTCCGCTGGAGCCTCCAATCTTAGTAAGAGTAAGATTCATAGTTCTGAGAAGAGAGGTGGAGCAAATGTCTATTTTGCCCTTGTCTTCAACCTAACATAGGCTGATGTTTGGTGCTCCCTGTTGTTAGATTCAATGTAAACCTAGCATAGGGTATGCAAAGTATGTAACAATAAATTCCAGGCAATTATGAGCCAAAATTAATCAATGAAAATCAGGTGGGGGATCCTCTCCCCCGTTGAATTCTCAAAAAAATCTGGAAAAATAACTTCAAATTTTGTTGGGTTTGGCTAGATCAAAAGTAAAACTTATATGGATAGGAGATGGAATAAAAAGTTAAAAAGATGCCCCTCCCCGACTCCCCCAGCCCGACCACGACCCCTTGCCCCGCCAGGACCACCTTCCCCTCGACCACCTAAAACCCCCAAATCCAACACCGGATCCACACTCCCCACTCCCTAATCTATCCTCCCATGGCATCCCTCGAAGCTGCCTTTGAATGAAGGACGCCCAGGTCCAAGCTCGAGCAAGTTGGGGCCGATGCGCCATCGAGAGCGCCAAGTCCCCCACCTCTACCCACGCTGGCGAGCCCACCGGACGCCCGAGGAAGAAGAGGAGGAAGAGGTGGGCTCCTCAACCGGGATGACGACGATGACTTTCTCGGGTGAGGAGGTGGTGGCTGGCCGGGAAGCTAGACACGCTACATCTCCGACTCCCAGCCGAGAGCCGCCGTGCCCTTGGCCGAAGTCTATACCGGCAAGCTCGGTCCATGGCCCTCTCTGCCCACGCTAAGAACATGGTTTGCAAGCAACCGACAGTCGTCACCACGCCGTGGAGGCAAGCTTGGTGCCCCCGCCACATGGCGGATCCGCTGCCAATGCATTGGTAGATGCCTCGATCCACTCCCCCAACGTTGAGGATGCACGAGCCAATGCGGGCGGGTGGCACTTCACCTGTTAACAAGGAGCAGGGGCCAATCTCACATGGTTGGCAAAAGGCGAAGGCGGGTCGCCGTAAACATGCTGCAGCTTGCAAGCGTTGGAACCAAGCGCACCCATGGCCACAGCCCCACGACCACCGCCCAAATGCACTTCATCGAGATGTTTTCGGTGCCTCACCTCGGACCACCAAGTTGCCAATTGTCGAGATCCGGTTGGCTGCATCTCCTGGCTGGAAGGTGGGCCATCTTGGCCACTCGGTGCCCATCTCGCCGCCCTCGCCTTTGCCTCCGACCAACTCCACGCCCGCCTCAAGTTTCTGCAAGGAATTATTCATAGCCACATCATTTTCGCTCCACTTCCTCACCATGACGGCACCTCTTTGCTAAGGCCGACATGGCACATGTCATGGGAGCAACCTCCTCGCTGTTGGAGGGCTATCATGCCTATGCGCCGCTGGTGCCCATCGCCTCCGCGCCACCACCCCCCAAGTACCTCGGAAGGTTGTTGATGCGCTAAGCCACCACCGCAAGTTCCTCGTCACAACATCTTGGTGACCAGCCACGTGCCCGGGTCTTAAATGGTGGAGTTTAGGCCGACGCCGCCCGGGACATGCATGGATGGTGGACACAGAGTTCTCAAGCTAAGCGAGTGAGTCATGATCCTTTGGCTAAGGTTGTGCTCGCGTGCCAACACTATGTCTGCTACCGTCAGAGGGAGATGTCGGCAGGGTGGAGTCCCCTGTCCTGAACACCACCCCGCAGCCGTAGGCGCAACACCATCCAACCAAACATACTTTTTTTTTTAAGGGATGCAGTCCCCAGGAGGATACCCACCGGCTGAGTTCTCGTGAGAGCTTGTGATTCGGATCAACATTGACGTGGATCCTTAGTTAGGTTTTGGCAATCGCAAGTCGATGATGGCATTGTAGGGGATGATATTGCTGAGGTGGTCCAGGGGACCGAGGTTGAGTTCCAAGCTCTGGAAGCGACTGCATAGGCTCTTCCGGAGTTGCAGGGAGTGGAGGATGCTGACGGAGGTGCTTGCAAGGTGGAGGGACTACTAGGGATACGCCACATGAATAGGTCCGGGGTCGATGTAGGGACAGGCGCCCAGAGGTTTCCCCGATATCTTTGTTGGGCTCTTCAAGGAACTAACGCCACCGATCCTGCCGCCACCACCCAGGCTGACACTGAAGGTTGCTTGCTCGCCTGTAACACGGGCGCGCAAGGCGGAGAATGACATGGTGCCCACTCGATCTAGCTCTCACCTAGCGGCCAAGCCTTCCTCAGTTTCAGCGGCTCACCGGGCATAGCACGGACTGATGAAGGAACTCAGCTTCATTGGTGACCCACAACAGTAGGTGCCCGACAATGTGGTGATTGAGTACCTTGATATGTACACCGACGACCTCTCGGAGGAGGCAGTTTGGGCCATCCAGAAGGTGGAAAAACTGCAGAACAAGAAGCTGATGAAGATGATGGAAGCGGTCGCAGAGGAAGCATGCACCATGGAGGCCTGATTAGTCTGCTGAACTGATTGTTTGTTGTTATGTCAGTTTGCCAATGTTAGCTAGATTAGTGCCAGTGTCGGCCGGTCTTAAACGGGCAGAGCTAAGGTATGTTCGGTGTTGTGTTATGTTATGTCTGTGTTGTTGAGTAGTCCCGACCACCAGGGTAGTCAGCTTGATGTTTGGCGATGGTTGTTCTTTCAGGTGGGGTCTGAGGGGTTGGTTGTTAGGACATTTAGTGAGTAGTCAGCTAAGTTTTTAATCCCGGCTAAGCCTAGGCTACACCAGGTAGCGCTACTCGCCTTGTGTCGGACGTTTTGCTTCCTTCACTTATTATAAATCAAAGCCAGGAAACCGGATCTTTAAAAAAATATGGATAGGAGACCTCGTTGTATTGAGGCATCGAGTATGCAGGCGACACCGGCGATGGCCGGGAAGGAGACCTAGTTCTTCCCTTCTTCCTCCTACTCACAGGTCCCCTTTTGTGCCGCAGCGATCGATCAATGCCGCTGTGGTCGGTGGTGACGAAGCTCCCGATGCCCCGACAACGCGCCGGCTAGAGCGATTCGTTGCCGATACGGCGTCGAGCAGGCATGGCTGCCGGCGACCAGTCGGTGCAAAGACGAAGCGAAGGACTGGATGGGCAGTGCCGTGCGGCTAGCTGGCCGAGAGCGACGACAGGCGAATCACTTGGATGGGCAGTTTCCTGCTTGCGTTACGGTCAAGTCTGAACAACCGAAGGTAGTAAGTCGTGAAGCCACGCGACTCATGAGGACGAAGAAGGGTTTGCGGCGTCCCCCTCCGTGACTCACAGTCACAGAGAACGCCTCCTGACTCCGAAGCAATATGGCTGTCGCAGGTCAGCGAGTGCGTTGGGGGATTGGGGATGCTTCGCACTGTACTTATCGAGGACGCCCAAGAGTCGCGCGAGGAGGCGAGTCGCACGGGACCATCGTGTTGGTTCGGGCATGCCTCGTGGCGTATGGGAGCCGCGATTGTTGTTGATGTGTGTTGTAGATTGGAAGCGAAACTTAACTCTAAAAAAGATTGGAAGCGAAACTGAACTGTAAAAAAGATTGGAAGCGAAACTTGTGAGAGATCAGAATAGTCGAATGGTGCTCGCAGGTGCTGGAAATGTAAGCCTGGTACATAATGCTCTCATGGCAGAAACAATGCAATGCGTGAAGGCTGTGCAAGCAGCAGAGATATGTGGTTAAGCCATAATTGAAGGACACGCTAGCTACTGTCCAATGATCGTGATCTGGAACCAAGTGGTATGCTCTTTGGGTACCTACGGAGGTTGATGATTGTTTGTTTTACAAGTTGTAAGATCTCTAATGTACCTCGTTCTTGTAACTCGTTTGCGCACGAGATTGCTAAGTTGGGTTATGTTGGGATACCGGCCAATCGATGATGTGGCTTGATAATGCCCTCAACTCTGTAAAAAGCGTAATCACTTGCGACTTCGCTGGTTTGTCATTAAGTAAACAACTAGTTGATGACTAGCTAGCAATTAGTCATGTATTTAAACAAACAAGTTTCATTGTGGTCCCAGTTTATTAAATATTTAATTTACAAATTCAGTTTAGAGATTGCAATTTAGCCAACAATTTGAGGATTGCAGGGAGGTGAATCTGAAAGAGAAACGTGAGAAATTAACGTTTGCAAAGGAGAAAATGGAAAGAGCCAAAAAGAACAATTGTAGGCAGCCCACTTTCACCCCTTTTATGTGGGGGCGCACGCCCGCCTCAAAGCATTAGCTGGTCCGGATGACTTTGCAGCTATAGATGTCCAACGGGCCGCCCAGTGCCGCCTGTGGGCGCCGGGCGGACCGGGCGGCACGGGCAGCGCCGGCGTGCCACCTACGGGCTCGGGCCGCCCTCAGCCCATGGCCCGTCCGTGGGCCATTTTGCCGGTCCATGGGCCGTGTCGGGACCCACGGCGGCGGGCCTTGCCAGCCCGGTGATGTAAACATACCTCAAACATAGTAAACAAAACACAGTTTCAATACAGATTCAAAGGTTCTGACAGATTCAAAGTTCAACAGAAATATTCACAGGTTCACAGTTGCATTACAACAACTTCTCACAGATTCAAAGTTGAACAGAAATATGGCAACATATTTTCATAGGTTTTCACAAAATTCACAGGTTCTCATAGATTGACAACAGATTTTTAAACTTCAACAGAAATATGAGCTTGTGCAATGCTGCCTCATTAAAAACCTTTCTAGGTAAACCCACCCTTGTGGGAGAAACCCTAGAAAGGAAAAAGAGTACAACAAACTCATTTCTGTTGTTCATACTTTATTTGCAGCTGCTAAGTTAAAAATAAAAATTTTCCAAATACATGAATGTTCATCTTATGCTAAAAAATTATATATATATATAAAATGAATGCTCATCTAAAAACGAGAAATAAACAAAGCAGAAGAAATGAATCTTAGAAGAAACGAAAAACTACAGGCAGGGTAATTGGACTGGAATGGATTAATGGATGTTTGAAGTTTGGTAGGTAGAGTAGCACACTGTGACCTGATCCTTCAACACGTCGTTATCTCGAGTCGTGGATGGTTGGGATGGATATTAGTGGCATGCTTCAGCGCAGCCACCAATTCCTTCTCCTTCTCGTCGCTGTCGGCTTCAGAACTGAAATCAACAATAACCTCAAGCTCCAGGAGCGAAGCAAGGTTCCCTATGCCCAAGTCGAGAGTAACACCATACTTGCTGGCGATTTCTCTCGACCATCCTACAGACAGCCATAGCTCAAGGTCTGTAAGACTAGGCATAGCTCCATGCTGAAACACCACAGGTCCAACAAATCCTAGGAACAGGCACTGCCTCAGGCATGCAAACGAACCAACACCAACGACGAATCCCCCAAGGATTCCGAGATCCTTGTGGTCCACAACCAGACTTAGAAAGCGGAGAGCCTGTAACCTTCCGAGGATGTCAAGATCGACCTGCTGTAGCTCCCTTTACGGCGATGGATAGCCAGGAGAGGTTCGGCAGATGCGACGGATTCATCCACGCTGGCAGCACTGAGAACCAGCAGCCCAGTTGTGTATGCAATCGCCGGAGACATCGAGGGGCGACCCAGGCATCCATCCCACTGATGTTCCTTTCACCATCAATGATAGAAAGATCCTGGATCTTTTGCAGATGGTTTAGGCACTCCATTGAGACCAGCTTGCTATTACATTCTTCCAAGTATATTTTCAGCACCCTCAGTTCCTTCAGCTGACCGAGCTCTTTTTATAATGTGAATGTTGGAGTCATTAAGGCCGAATTCTAATAGCACTTCAAGGCTTGTTAGGCTCCCAATACCATTTGGCACTATTGTTAAACTGTCCATCATCAGACACATCAATTGTTTGAGCTGAACAACATTCCGTGGCAAGCAAGCAATTTTGTTATAGCAAACGTCCAGTATCTGTAGAAACTGCAAGTATCCTATTTCTTCAGGGAGCTCCACAATGCATGTGTTACGCAGTCCTAGGAACCTCAAGTGAAATAGATTCCCAAGGCACTGGTTAAGGTTGTGAACATGTGAAAGATCACAATGTTGTAAATCCATCACACGTAAAACTTGGAAGTTCCTAAAGACCCGTGTAAGACTAGAGGCCGATTGTAGGACAACTAGCGATCTTACATGTTGCAAGCTCCAATGTGCCAGAGTAAGAAAGTTTTCTTCCTCACCATTTTGAATGGATAACCTCCAAATCTTAGTTGATGGGGACATCTGGTTCACACCATTTAATATAGTAATAAAGTTTGCTTCAATTGATAAGGAGCGGATAAGATCAAGCACCATGTCATGTACACGACATTTATATACCGTGTCATAGGGGTCATATATGGGCTGGATCATACTTCGTTAACGAGCTCATTGAAGTAGCTCTCCCCAAGTTCAAATAGGCTCTTCCCTTGTATCTCACACTGGATAAATCCTTCGGCTATCCACATCCATATCAAACAATCTTTTTCAACTTCATAATCTTCTGGAAACATACTCAAGTATAATAAACAAGTCTTTAGATGAGATGACATATCATAATAGCTAAATGATAAAATCTTTCTCATATTCTCCACATCTAGGTTGTGCTCAAGACCGGTACCAATAGAATGGTACACCTCGTACCAATCCATCTTATTTCTTTCTTTACAAGCCAACAAACTAGCCATGGTAACAATAGCCAATGGTACACCAGCACATTTCTTTAGTATTCTGTTGCATACTTCAGCTAGCTCCTCGTCGGGGCATTTTTTCTCTCGCTACCTTCAACATTGTCATTGTTCTCGTTACCAAATACTCTTCTGTATAGTAATTTCCTTGAATTTTTCTCAGAAAAAGAGGTTCCAACTTGTAAGCACCACCGACTTTTTCAGCAACACCAACATTACGTGTAGTTGCAATAACTACGTATCCATTATCATTGTCAGGCAAAGCACATTTAATGGCCATCCAGTGAGAGATATCCCATATATCATCAATAACTATGAGATACCTATGCATACAATGAATTATGATTAGTAAAATGCTAACCTGGGAAAGAAATACAATTAGTATCAATTGGATTAAGCTAACAAATACCTTAATTGGCATACTTAATTCCAATTGAATTAGCATGTATATAAACAAATTAACCCCTATATAAGAATCGTTGCTAAATCAAATATAATTTCACTTGGAAATAGAAGATTATGGTCACTGCTATTCTATCTCCCCTCTATAATGACGTGAAAGCGCCTGTAACTGGTTGTGTTGTGTTTTTTTAATCTTACTTACAACAAAAAACATTAACATTACTTTTATGAAAAGAAGGCCGTAAAATAACTCTTGATATGTACAAGCTGATGGCAGGAGTGCTCACGTACCTTTTCATTTTGAGGAATTCTCTAACTATATTGATGAGCTGCCTCTCATCCAATGTATCTTCATAGATTTTCTCGCCAAGCAGTTCATATAGCAATCCCTTTAATAATTTTTTTTTTTTGAAGTCTGGGGTTTGAGTCACAGAAACAAAAGCATAACAATCAAATAGTCCTTTAATCTTCTCATATACAGCTTTGGTGACAGTTGTCTTTCCGAGGCCCCCAAATCCAACAATGGAAACTATCTTGCCAAGACGCAAGGGCACTCCACTCCCATCCATCAGAAGATTGATTAATTCATCTCTTGTCTCATCAACTCCAACAAGCTCCTTCACCTCAATGTACTGAGAAAATAAACGAGGGTCGACCACAGTAGCTCTAGTAGGCTTGTCAACACCAATGTTAACATCATATCTGCGACGCCTCTCGTGCACCTCCAGAACACGGCTCTTGATGTCTTTGATCTCAGTAGCAATCCCATGACGAATCCTAGCCTTCCTGAACAAGCCAAAAACTTCTCTCAATGAACTTACTCATGCCATGCAGCTTGACTGAGTCGTTGCCTTTGCCACGCACCATGAATATGTCAAGCTGGTCCTCTATATCATAGGACAGCTCCCTCAAATCCTGGGACCAGATCTTATCATGACTGGCAAGCTGGTCCACAGGTGTATTAGAAACCTTCTCTAGAGCACCATTCATGCTCTGGAGCTCAGCTTGGAGCAGCGACGAAGCCAGGAAAATTTCTAGGTCGGGCTGAACAAAATGCAACAGCGATTGAACTCTACTATGAACCCCCCCCAAAGTCATCTTGTATTAAAAAAAAAAAACATGGACTAAACATGTAAAAATAAGGCAATTCATCCGTATCGAGCTCAATTACTCTTAATTAATAAACAACCCGTGACGTTGCCACATTTTATTCCTCCGAAGTAGCAACCTACAGAGAAAGACATAATTGATTAGTCAAATATATATGGACGCCAAATTATAAATTAATAGTTGAATAGAGCTTACCACTACTTGTTTTGACAATAACATACGACGCTCTTTCATCTTTTCAAACCGCTTTTTGATCTTTTCATTATCTATCTTTCTAAATATCACCTTCTCGTTATAGGCTTATAGCATATCATCAAGTCCTTGCCTAGCTACAGTGCCGCTGGCGGCCTGCCCGCCCTGGCCGTCCGGCTGCGTCCGATGGAGCGCAGGCCGCGCAGCGCGAGTTGGGGAGGGACTGGGAGGCGTGGCGTGGAGGACTGGAGACGGAGCAGCGCCGCCGGGCGAGGCCGCGAGAAGGGCAGCGCGCTAGCGCCAGCGCCGTCACCGCGAGTCACGAGCGATTGGGAAGGATGCTGCCCCTTTCTTTTTTACTGGGCTGTGTGCTGGGCCTTGAGTCCTTGACACAAGAGACAAGACCGATCAATTCTCTCCAAAAATAAAAAAGAACGGACCAAGCCAGGGCTATACGGCAGCAGCACCACAGAATTTTTTAGGTGGGGCTCCAGCCGGGCTCTCACTAGTGCGTCGCGGTAGGGGCTTGAGCCCGCCCCGCCCGGCCGCCAGCTCCGTCGCTGGCTTGGAGGAACCTGATTTCCCCTTCACCCCCTTCTGCAGATTGTACTCACCAACGAGCAGCTCGCCCAGCTTGGTGATGACCCTGGGCAATGCCACCGTCACGACCTCCATGGATCTGGATCTTCCTCTGGGCGCAAGGAGCAGGTTTGTTGGTGTGTATGTGTGAGCTGTGAGCATGCAGCTGTGGTGTGTGAAGTTGAATGATGGTGCTTAAACGATGGTCGTCGCTCTTGGGACGAGGAAAAAAATTCCGGCCACCGCTGTATCCGAGCTGGGCACCTCGGATGCTGATTCCAGTTCGTAAAACAATCGTGGTCAACGATTGTTTGCACGTTGCCCACCATGGATGCCGCTGTCAGTAACGTGTGCTGGCTCGTTTGTTGACGTAATACTAGAAAATATTGCATTTCAGATACCAAGAAGAATCGTGGAAGCACGTTGCACACCGGAAAAGCCGTTTGCAAGTCATCCCTAGCATAGCGATCTTGAGACCGAAGATAGCTTGCGCGGTGGTAGCCGGAGTACTTAATGCATATACTAATGCTGCCGTGAACGCCAACCAGGCAGGTTCCTGCGAAGATTGGCCACTTTATTCTGTATATATTCGACTCATCCATTCCAAATTAAACCAACAAACGGAGCACACAGTATTAAGTCGAATCATGTGGACCGGGAGATAGCCCAGGCGGTTGGCTTCCCAGGTATGGAAGCAACCGCTCCTGAGTTCGATCCCCATCAGGAATGGATTTACGTGCGTTATTTACTTCTTAATGAAAAACCACCTAGGTTGGGTCTCATAGATAATTAGGAAAGCAGTATTAAGTCAAGTTATGTTAAATTCAATTTTTTAAGAGCTTTGGTAGTTCTTCCCAAAGATAATTAGGAAAACTAACTCAATATGTTTAAGGGCAGTTTAATTTCATATTTTTTATTGTACATAGGGGTGTTTGAGACTACTCCGCTCCATGTTTTCAATCAAACGGTTTGAGCTCCACACACTCTCTTTGAGGAAAAAAAAAAAAAGTAAAATTGTAAGAGCTCCAAAAGAGTTTGCGAGCATAATATGGTGAGCAGACATCCCTGAAAAATCCTCGAGACAGGTTCGACTAGAGTAGCGACAGGAAGATGTCGAATTCGATGACGGATTTTGAGCGCCAGCTGCGGCCGCCCCAAGCTACCGACTAGCACTCTGCTAGGTGCCGCCCCCATCCCAACAAACTAAGGAGCAACACCCCGCTAAGTGCCGGTAAAGTTAAATTTGCTCCTAGGAGGATATGCTCCCACCACGTGAACCATCGGATACGCTTTGTGATCCGTGCTAGCACAATTCTCAATGTGTATTGCTCTGAGAATTGTGCGAGCATGGATCACAATGCGTATCCTGTGGTTCCAAAGCATCGGAGCATATGCTCCTAGGAGTAAAAAAAAACCGCCTTCAATAAGTTTCGCCGCCACATTGGTGCTTGAGCCTGATCGACACCAATATCGACCGTCTGCCCTGTGTGGCCCACAATTACCGTGTTGGCGCTGCCGCCCATGCTCAAGAGCACCAAGGATACCCTGCTGGTCCTCTAACTACAGGCTAAAACCGTAGTGACCCTGCTGCCATTAATCTGAAATTGGTTTTGCGATACACACCCCAAATATTAACGATGGTGCTGCGGTTAATGGCCTGATTAATGGTCGCAAGCGTTTTTATTTACTGAAGGTGAGCACTTTGCCCGTCTCGAAATCAATTAATCGTTGCGGGCAACTTATACGAAATTGATTTTGTGTTACACACCCCAAATATTAACGATGGCGGACACCACGTTCACCTACTATGGTTAATGGCCCGATTAATGGTGGCAAGTGTTTTTTTTTTACGAAGGCGAGCACTTTGCCCGCCTCGAAATCAATTAATCGTTATGGGCAACTTAAAAATTCCCTATTATTGTGGCGGGTATTTTAACGTGACTACCACAGTAAACCGATTTTTCGCAGTGGGCACAACACCACTAAAAAGGATGAAGCCCAAATGGCCCAGCAAAGCCCATATCATTGAGCTCATATATAAATGGGACTTGGGATTTTCTAACAATCTAGCAAAACATCACTCTCTCCACTTTCCTCTGCAGCTGGCCCCGTGTGGAGCCTCACTGGAGTGGCTTCATCTCGATCCCCCTTTCTTCTACGCAGCACAAGCTTCTCTCCACCTCTCGTCTATTTCCGGCGGCGCAGCGCACGAGCAAAGAGGCACACGGGATGGAGAGCGGCGGCTCCCTTCTTCCCCGATCTGCTCCAACAGCGGCGGCTGTACCTCTCCATCTCCTTTACCGGCAGCGGCAAGGCTTCTAGATGCTGCGGGTGCACCCCTCTTCATTTCCGTTTTGGAGGAGCACCCAGGCCGTGGGATCCCCTGCGGATGAGCACCCGGCTGTGGCTGGATCCCTTGTCTGATCTGCAGCCAGTAGGTGCAGATTGTGCAAGAACGAGGTCATATCCACCCATTGCTGGGTCAGATACTGGGTTGAGCAGGTCGATTGTGCCTGATTCGGTGACGAGGAGGCGAGCCCTAGATGCAGCGGCAGCAGGTTCGATAGGGCGCGATAGCCGGCTCGATTGGCTTGCTATGTTTTTTTTTAAAAAAAATGATTAACCGAGGCAGGCATCCTAGCGTACCAACCTTAGTTAATCCATTTACCATGATAGGCATTCCAAACCCAAGCAGTGCTGTCACCATTTGCTGTGACCTTAGTACCATGACGGCCCCTTTGCTCGCCACCTAAATGGAAATCGCCCGTCACGCAAAAGATTTATGTAGTAGTGATGCACCTGACGGAGGTCATGGTGTTGCAGGAACTGCGGAGAGATGAAAGGAGATAGAGCTCGAAGCGGCGACTCCTCGTGTCCGTGGACTTGGGTTAGGGAAATAGAGTGTAAAGAAGAGAAAAAGTTCTAAACTTCCCTTAAGGATATAATTAGTTAACTTCATTAATTAGTAGTTGCCGTAAATAATTTTCAACTGAGGAACCACCGGTTCCTCCCAAGCACAGTTACAATTCTCTTAATTTTTTTAAACCATCTTTATCGAGATCTACTTTTTCTCAACCGCATCATTGTGACAGCCTTGCTGGAGAGCGCCACCTCATATTAGCACTGGTGCTTTCTTTTTGTTTTAAAAATGTTCTTTTAGGTGTTTCAAGTAGAGATAGGCTTACGGCAACGCGGAAGCTGCAAGGAGCAGGTTTGTTGGTGAGTATGTGTGAGTTGTGGAGCATGCAGCTGTGGTGTGTGAAGTTGAATGATGGTCCTTAAACGATGGTCGTCGCTCTTGGGACGGGAAAAACAATTCCCGGCACAGCTGTATCCGCGTTGGGCACCTCGGGTCCCGATTGCAGTTCGTAAAACAATTATGGTCAACGACTGTATGCACGTTGCCCACCATGGATGCTCGTTTGGTGACGTATGGAAATACTAGAAAATATTTCATTTCAGATGCCAAGAAGAATCGTGGAAGCACGTTGCACACCGGAAAAGCCGTTTGCATCAGCCACAGGTCATCCCTAGCATAGCTTGTGCGGTGGTAGCCAGAGTATCCTTAATGCATATACCAATGCTGCCGTGAACGCCAACCAGGTAGTTTCCTGCGAAGATTGGCAACTTTATTCTGTATATATTCTACTCATCCGTTCCAAATTAAATCAACAAATGGAGCACGCAGTATTAAGTCGAATTATTTTAAATTCAAAATTTTTAGAGCTTTGTTAGTTGTTCCCGTTGATGATTAGGAAAACTAACTTAATATGTTTAAGGGCAGTTTAATTTCATACATTTTATTGTACATGGGGGTGTTTGGGAGTACTCCACTCCATGTTTTTAGTCAAATGGTTTCAGCTCCACGCACTCTGTTCGAGGAAAAATAATAAAGCCGTGAGAGCACATAAAGTGTTTGTGAGCATATTTTGGTGAGCAGACCAAACACCGCCATAATAATTCCCTGAATATCCTTGAGACTACTTCGATGGGAATAGTGATAGGAAGATGTCGAATCCAACGAAATATTTTGAGCGCCAGCGGCCGCCGCCCCTAGCTAACAAGAAGCACTCCTCTGGTGCCGGCCGCCACCTAGCTTGGTGCTTGGCTCAAGCACCAAGCTAGATGACCGCCTGCCCCGTGTCGCCTACAGTTACTGTGTTGGCGCTGTCGCGCATGCTCAAGAGCACCAAGGATACTACCACAAAAAAAAAAAAAAAAAAAAAAAAAGGATACCGTGCCGTGCTGGTCTCCACCCAACACGGTAGTGACCCTACTACCATTACTACAAAATTGATTTTTGCGGTACACATCATAAATCTACTACACCTATGTAGGAACCCTCACAAGAGAGTTCACTCGACATGCAAGCATCCACCTCAGCAGCCCCACTAAGACCATAACATCCAATGGTGGGCTCCACTGTTTGAACTAACTAAAAAATGTTATAACTCACAAAACCAAAAAACCAAATTAAATTCGATTACACCATTGAATTCCTTTTAATAAATCCTTCAAAACATGATCTCATATGGATATATTTTGGATAAAATTATAGGTAAGCCCCAATGATGGTAGTTGAAATAGAGTAAAGTAGAAAATAAAAAACGGAATAAAAAAAAAAAAAAAAAAAAATGAAATAGGAGGGTGATAGTAATATTCTAACTCATAGATTTCTCCTTCATATCCATACAACACGCGGTGATATGACGCGTGAAGGACGAGGTTAAAGGGATTGAATCATCTACCAATAATTTCCTCAAATAAATTATTATATATGTTTTATTACATTACAGGTTGTAACCCGGCCAACATATCTAAATATTCATCTTCGATATTGGTTCAGCTTGTTATTTAAACATAAGATTAAATAATCTTTATGCCATTGAGAGTATATACTATATTTCATATATTTAAGTTCTTCGTTACTAACTCTATTTCTAACCTGCACAAAGTAATTATCCTCAATAGATAATTGTGATCAAATTTCTTAGTGATTACAATTCGATTCTTTGACAATACCCCATTCCTACCAGCGGCAACACGCGGGAATCCTCTAGTATTAACGATGGTGGGCGCCCCGCTTGTGTGCCATGGTTAATGGCCCGACTAATGCTTGCATGCATTTTTTATTTACGGAGGCGAGCAATTTGCCCTCCTTACAAATCAATTAATAGTTGAGGGCAACATAAAAAATGCCCTATTATCATGGCGGACATAATAACATGACTACCACGGTAAACCGATTTTTCGTGGTTTTCACAACAAAAAGGCTCACCACTAAAAACGATGAAGCCCAAATGGCCTAGCAAAGCCCATATTGTCGAGCTTATATATAAATGGGACTTAGGGTTTTCTAACAATCTAGCAAAGCCTCACTCTCTCCACTTTCCTGTGGTACCGGCCCCGTGCGGAGCCTCAATCGAGCTAGTTCATCTTGAGCCCCCTTTATTGTGCCTTGGACACATGCTTCTCTCCACCGCTCTTCTTTTTCGGCGCCCGCGGCTACAAGCAAAGAGGCACACACGGGATGGAGAACAGCGGCGCCTTCTTCCCCGATATGCTCCACCAGCGGCGGCTATACCTCTCCATCTCCTTCACCGGCTACTGGCCCGAGGCTGCCAGGTGCTGCGGCGCACCCCCTCTTCCTCTCTGTTGTGGAGGAGCACCCATGCAGTGGGATCCAAAGATGGAGGAGCACCGGCCGTGGCAAGATCCCTCATGCCTCTTTGCGATCTGCAGCCGGCAGATCCGTGATTGGGCTACAATGAGGTCATATCCAGCCATTGCTGGGTCAGATAGTGGGTTGAGAAGGTCAATTGTGCCTAATCCGGTGACAAGGAGGCGAGCCAATGATAGCGGGTTCGATAGGGGGCGCGGTAGCTGGCTTGATGGGAAAGTGATTAACCAAGGCGGGCATCCTAGCGTGCCCACCTCGGGTAATCCATTTACCCTAGCAGGCACACGAGACCGAGGCAGTGCAGTCATGATTTACCATGACCTTAGTACCGTGACAGCCCCTTTGCTCACTACCGTAAATGGAAATCATCTACTCCCTCCGTCCCCATGCGGTTCGACGTTTTTGACTTTTTTGAACTTCATGTTTTGACCATCCGTCTTATTCAAAATATTTTTTACAAATCATAAAATAAATTAATGAATATTCAAGTATCTTCATTGATAAAATAAGTCGTAACAAAATAAATTATATTTGTGCAAAAAAAATTTGAATAAGACGAAACATCGAAGAAGATAGCACGGAATCCGGGGTGACAAACTCGATTGGGGCGGATGGAGTATGAGACAAAAGATTTCCGTAGTAGTGTGATGCACCTGATCGAGGAGGGGTTATGGTGGTGGTACAGGGAACTGCGCAGACATGAAAGTAGATAGAGCTCGAACAGGTGACTCCTCGTGTTCGTGGAAATGGGTTAGGGAGATAGAGTGTAAAGAAGAGGAGAAGTTCTAAACTTCCCATAAGGATATAATTAGTTAACTTCATTAATTAGTAGCTGCCGTAAATAATTTTCATGTGTGGAACCACCTGGTCCTCCCAAGCAGAGTTACAATTCTCTTATTCTTTTTTTTTAACCATCGTATCGAGATCTACCTTTTCTCAACCGCATCATTGTCACAGCCTTGTTGGAGAGCGCCACCTCATATTAGCACCGGTGTTTTCGTTTTGTTTTAAAACAGTTCTTTATCTTAGGTGTATCAAGTGTTTCAAGGTTCAAAAAGAACATCACGTTCTTCTTTATCTTAGGTGTTTTAAAACATTTCTTTATCTTAGGTGTTTCAAGTGTGTCAAGGGGCAACGCGGAAGCTGCAGAGAAACAGAGCACAGCAAAACAGAGTGTATGGGCCTACAGACTGTCTACATCAGAGCAGAGCATAACTTTTGTCGTCGTTTGGCCCACTTTGAGGTGCTTGGGTATTTTGTTCCTGCTGCAATGCACGGCTATCATGAATGAGCGCTGCATGATTCTGTAGCAACCACAGTGTATGTGTTGGGGACCAATATTACGGGTACCCCTAACATATACGAAATCAACGCAAAAAGCCCAACAATACTTGGCCCAATCCGTCTGAACCAAAACTCGGCCTATGGAGCCCCAGTTTCCGCCTCGCCACGAGCTCTAAGGTCGGAACTCCGAGTTCCGTCCCGCACGAGCTTTGAGGCAACGAAGTCTGCCTCGCACGAGCTCCGAGGCCGGAGCACCGGTTTCCACCTCGCACGAGCTCTGAGGCGAACATCGAGCTCTCGCTTCGCCGACGAGCTCGGGCCGCCGAGTTCCGGCTCGCACAAGCTCGAAAGTCGTACACTCAGACTCCGCCTCGCACAAGCTCTGTAGCAACCACAGTGTATGTGTCCTCCGCCACCTTCAGCTTGTTTGGCTGGCTGGTTCAGCCACCAGCCAACAGAGCCTTCTCTTACAAAGAATCAGCAATAGCCAGCCAGCCAGAAGTACTTTTCTCTCACAACAAATCAGCACCACCCGACCAAACAAGGCCCTTGCTGCCGTCAACTCTACGATCAACACAAATCTAGACAGCCGGAATCCCAATCCAAACTTGATCGGCACAAATCTAGGGAATCCCGATCCAAACTAGCCGCAGGTACCACCCACTATCCCGAAAGGCTATGTGCTATCTTATTATACGATCCGTGTGTTTTTATAAAAAAATTGTTATCCCGTAGTAACGCACGGGCAAACTACCTAGTTAAAATAAAATAAAGGAATATAAAATCATTTTTGAATCTACGTAACACACACTCAGCTATGCTTACTTATGTGCAAATCATTTAATAAAATTAAAAATATAAAAGGAAAGAAAAGGAAAAGTATATAATAGAATAGATTGATGTGGGTTTCTATTCAGCGGCCCATCCAGCCCACAACAAATACCTTGATCTTTTTTCTCTCTTATATTTTTATTTTCTTTTTGTCTCTCCACATTATCCCATCACAAGGTTTCACTTTGGCCGCACAGTTTTCTTCTCCAGCTGCCCCCGCAACGGAATAGCCGCTCTCACTCCGGTCTTTGGATTCCTCGCCGCGCCGGCTCCCTCGTCCCAGGGTCGCACCTCCCTGCGCCGGCCGCCTCGCCCCTCTCGCGCTAGCCGCCTCGCCCCTCCTCGGCTCGGCATGCCCGCCGGCACCAGTGGCCGCATGGCGCCAGCGCCCCAACATCCCCTGCCGTTCAATCATACGCGTGCCACGACGGCTGTGCCCGCGTGCCCTAGCCCGATGGCTCTGCTATATGCCCGGTGGCCGCACCCTTGCTTGCCCTGGCAGTCGTGTTCGGCTGCTCCTTCTCTGTGCTCGGCGACAATGCATGTCTTCCTCGCGCGCCCGTGCTCATGTCGGGGCAAACTCGCCTAGGGCCCGCGGATTTAAGCAAGGAGGGGTTTACAATTTTCAGTTTTGTCTCCCATTTCCACACTCTCGGCGCAATTCACAAGACCGCTCTCGCAGAGGTGCTGTCTTCGGACCCGTTTGGTAGGCAGAGTCGTGAAACTGCGTGTGGAGAGCGGGCTCTCTAAACGCTATCTTGTCAACATTGCACATCCGCATGAAGACAGCAATATATGTCGTGAATCATGGCACTCCCGTCTTTGAAAAAGAAAGCCATCCGATCCGATGAGGATCAATGGACCATATATCCTGTTTGAAGTTATTATTGGCACGGCGGTCCCTCTATCGTATCTTGAATAGAATTGATGTTATATACTCTCTTGTCTACTACTTTTCCACGTACGCATAAAGACAACATGAGTCGTGAATAACGCCCCTCCCTCTCGTCTTGATAATGACAGTTGACATATCATCCATCTATACAAGATTAAGATGCATGACGATCTCGCGGCAAGCTTCGTGGTCCAATAATGGCCGTGTCTCACGCCGTCTCTCTCTCTCTCTCTTTTTTTAGCATGCAAAAGGTGTATCTGTCGATTCATCTATCACGACATCTCTTGTTTTGTAGCATGCAAGGAATACAAAGCTCGGAATTCAACAAGTGTACCAAGATACATTGGCAACTACCAACTAGATCGATGTTTGCACCAGCAGCCGTGCTTACATTGGTGGCTGTGGCCAGCCATTTTGCTGGATATATAAGATTTAACGAAATAATCTCTCTGATTTCTCTTCCAAAAAGAAAGAGAAACAAAAAAAACTCATACTCAGAGTCTCGAGACAAACGCTGCTATTCAATTAGCCACCATATGTTTGCTTTTTCTACAGATGAAGAAAACATCAGGTTCTTGAAAAGCAGAATCCAAACCAGACGGCGCAACAAGTCTGTCCGCTTCCACTTTGCTACCTCTGCGTTGCTTAGACGCTGCTCTAGGGGGTTTTTCTCTTCAAATCTTCTTCTCAGCACCTTCGATCAATATATGTGATATATGTCATCTACATTATATTACCGATAATGATCGACAGTTGCTAATGAAGCATGTTTCGTACGTTACCAAAACAAAAATGAAGCTCGTTTCCAGCCAGCATCGTGCTGGTTCCCAAGCCTGGAGGCTGTCAAGACCCTTCTGTCTGGATTTCGTCTACCACAGGAACGAGATGAAAATGCAGCACAGAACTTTCAAGGTCCATCCAAGTCAGACTATTACAGCTCACTCCCTAGTTAATATTTATGATTTATAGTTAGATCATTTAATATATTTTTATAATAATTTATTTAGAGATATAAATGTTACTAATATTTTTCTATAAATCTAGTTAAATTTAGGAAAGTTTGTTCAGCACTTCTTGATACTTAAAAAAAGCTAGAGGCCTAAAAGGAGTATAATGTTTTTACCTACGAGCCACATACAGCTGGCTTGGCATTAATATTAACTAGTCCATCAACCCGTGCTCTCGCATGGGACAGAATCTTAGAACACATAAGCATACCTCTAACTAATACACTGTATTATTTTTCTAATGCAACAGATACTATGTTAGTGTCTGTTGATATAAGTAATTCTTATTAGTTAGTGTCTCATAAGATTCTCGCACGGGTTGGTGAACTAAAACTCCAAAATGCCAGAACGCATGTATCATAAATGGACTGAAATTGCAGCGGAGGTAGGCTAAGCCGGCCTAGCCGATCTTGCTGTGGGTATACCTGACATGCTTTTTGTGTCGCTCGGATGTACACAAGAAAATCCGCATGAAGACACCAATATATGTCGTGAATCATGACACTCCCGTCTTTGAAAAAGAAAGCCAATCCTATGAGGATCAATGGACCATATATCCTGTTTGAAGTTATTATTGGCACCGCGGTCATCTATCGTATCTTGAATAGAATTGATGTTATGTACACTCTTGTCTACTATTTTTCCACGTTGCATAAAAATACCGTGAGTCGTGAATAACGGCCGTCTCGTCTTGATCATGACAGTTGACAGATCATCCATCTATACAATAAGATTTAGATGTCGATCTCGCGGCAAGCTTAGTGGTCCAATAATGGGCATGTATCACGCGTCTCTTGTTTTTTTTTATTTAGGCACTTTGTTTGGCACAGCTCAGCTTCATTAGTGAAGGTGTTTTTGGGTATTTCAGCTCAATGAGTAGCTCTACTAGTGAAGCTGAGCTGTTTTTCTAAATCTGTTTGATAAAATATCTTCATGTGATAAAAACTTAAAATTACCATAGTTCCCTCAACCTTTTCTTTTCTTTATTTTTCCCATCTTCTTGCCCGGTCCTTTCTTCCTCAGCCATCCGTGAACCAAGCAGGCGGCCCCCAGCAGCGCTTCGCCAAGCACCTATCCCGGGCGGCCACAACCCAGGCAGGCAACGCCCCGGTGGACGCACCCCTAGCAGTACCACCAGGCTGAGCCCCCTGGGCGCTCGTGTGGTCCAGCAACAAGCTTGGCGGCGACGCGCCCGCGCCTCCATGCATGGCGAGCCCAGCCAGTCCCATGTGACGTAGCGGACGAGCCGCCATCCCCAGTGACCGAGCCGGGCGTCATCGTCCCTCCCCGCGTGGGCTCCCTGTGAACCGCCGTCGTTCTGTCGACCCTTGCGTCGTCATCCTCTCTCCCCGGCAGCTGCACCCCGACGGACCGCATCTAGGCAAGTGGCGCTCCGATGAACCATGCGCCCGGCAGCTGCACCCCTAGCGGATGCGCCCCCAGCGGCCGCGCCAACCAGCGTTGGCGCCCCTGGTGATAGAGCCCACCCCGGCGGGCTGCGCGCCTTCCTCCCCCCCGCGGGACACAGCAAGTCTTTAGGCCAGGTGGAGTCCATTTGCATCAGATGAAGCTGGAATAAGCTAGTATTTTCAGCTTCTTCCCAACTCATACCCTTGTGAGAAGAGAAAAAAAAAGGCTTGACACATGAAACTGTTTTCGAAATAGGTGTTTGGCAAAGAAAATAGCCCACGTGCCAAACAAGCCCTTAGCATGCAAAAGGTGTATCTGTCGATTCATCTATCACGGCATCTCTTGTATTTTTAGCATGCAAAGGAATACAAAGCTCGGAATTCAACAATATACATTGGCAGGTACCAACTAAATCGATGTTTGCACCAGCAGCCGTGCAAAAATGTGTAAGTTAAGTCAGAAAAGATTTGCTTTTCGTTGTTTGATCCACCATTCTTGAGGTTTGCTTAATCATAGATATGTGTGGACAACTTGTTTATTTATGAAATATAAACGGCAAAATGGGCCTGCTATGGTACAGGTAGGTTTGTTCATGCTGGGGGTGAAATGGCCATTTCAGCGTTCATTTGACACCGTCAATGCTGAAAAGAGACGGCATGCAGTGTCATATAGGGAACCAAACTTGGAGATGGTGTCATATTGGTAATTTTGAACTTTGGAGAGCCAAGGAAGGAAGGGGCCGGTAACTTTCGCAGCGTCGTGAAGAAGGACGGATTTTCTCTCATATATACCCCTATATAAACCATGGCACTGCACGGTACTGAGCAAGTTGTTCACCTTGACCAGAGCAAACACAATGCCGCGAGGTGTCGCCGTCACACTCACACATGGCATGCCATGCAGCTTCCAGACACATAGGTGCAATCACATCCTCCTCACAGGCGACAGGAACGTGAAGAAGCCATGGCACCTCTCGTGCAAGGCCACAGGCGACAGAGTCGACCGCCGTGACGTGCTCCTCGGCGGAGCGGCTGCGGCGGCGGCAGGCCTCGCGGCTGATCACCGTGGAAGCGCGCTCGCCGCCCCGATCCAGCCGCCAGACCTCGGAAACTGCCATCCTGCCCACCGCGACAATACGGGTCAACCCATCAACTGCTGCCCGCCGTTCCGCAAGGGCACGCAAATAATCGACTTCAAGCTGCCGTCGGCCGAATTGCCGCTCCGCGTGCGCCAGGCCGCGCACCAGCTGATTCGCGATAGGGAGTACCTGGAAAAATACAAGGAAGCCGTGAATTTGATGAAGGCGCTGCCGGACAATGATCCGCGCAGCTTCGAGCAGCAGTGGCACGTGCACTGCGCCTACTGCGACGGCGCGTACAATCAGGTCGGGTTCTCGGACCGGCAGATCCAGATACACAGCAGCTGGCTCTTCTTCCCGTGGCACAGGTACATATATGCATGCTCGCATCCAAGCCATGCATGTGCTGTGTAAATTGTTTGACAAATGGCCGGGCGCAGGTTGTACCTGTATTTCCACGAGGATTCTCGGCAAGCTCATCGGTGATGACACGTTTGCACTGCCGTTCTGGAACTGGGATGCGCCCGGCGGCATGCATCTGCCGTCGATCTACGCCGACAAGTCATCGCCGCTGTATGATGAAAAGCGCGACCCTAGGCACGCGCAGCCTCCGTTCCCGCTGGTGGACCTCGACTACAATCATAAGCCGTATACCCAAGCAACAATCGATAGGCAAATCGAAAAGAACCTCAAGATCATGTACCGTCAGGTCAGTATTATTTGTACTACTTCATCAACCCATGCTCTCTCATGGGCTAGAATATTAAGAGATATATTATTTAATATATCTGACTTGTAAAAAAATATATTAAAATTGTATTTTGTTTATTTCCTCTAAAATGCATATATTAGATATTTTGTAGTCTATATCCAATTATCATAAACATATTAATTCTTTTTTCAAGGAACTGGTTTATATTTTTTTCGTCCATATTCATATTTTTGCTTTGCATGCATGGTATTTCTATATATTTTAAATATACAAATAGTATGAAATCTTGCCACCAACTATGGTGGCCCTCTTCCCAAAAAAAAAAAAAATGGTGGCCCTTGTTGCATCACATATCATACGAAGTCATGAATATAAATTTTGTTTTTAAATTTTATTCTTATTGGTTGCTACAGATTTTTGTTGTCCTCAAGTTGAAACTCAATGTTTATTGTATCTTTTATTAAATCTTTATTTTGCACTTTTTCAACGTAATTATTTTAGATCATAGAGTACGTTCTTAAATAATAAAATAGCATAAATAGTCATTTGAAGCATGCACTATGTCACTTAAGGTAAGTGATAGAGTTTGAAGTGAGATCTCGGATGAGTGTTGCAGTGCTAACGGCAAGAGAATTTTAATACATAAACCTTATAAATGATCAGCTTTTTACTCTAAAGTAATCTTAAAGGACCAGATCGTATGAGGGTATAGCAACCAATGGTCTCCCACCCTTCTCAAGAGTAATGAATTTTCATATCATGGAATTTTATGTGTATCAGTATAGATGTGTCAGTCATTTTGATAAAATATATAAATATATCTAAAGTACTACCTCTATTCTCTTTCATAAGGCACACACTCATACCAAGATTCAAACTTCAAAATTTTGACTACAATTTTAAATTATTATAACACAAACTTGATATGATTAGATTTGTAACGAAACCTACTATCCAATTATTTAGAAAATAGAATAAATCCAATAGCTATTATATTATCATCAATGATGACTAGGTTATACTGAACTAATGGTCAAATGTTTCGTGTCTTGTGAGAATTTCTAGGATCTATCTTTTTGTTTTCCCTATATCGTGTCTCATGAGGGACCTCTAGTTAGAATTTGTATTATTAATTATCTTTTTTTCTAGTGTGATATGTATTTTCTTGAAATCTAATATTAATATATATAAATTGTTATTGCATTCCTTTGTATGGCTTCATGAATCATAGTTTAAGTTTTGACATTTAATCAAGTTGTCAATTTTCACATTTAAGTAGAAACTCTAATGTTTTTCATTCAATTTTGTTTTTTTTTATTAAAAAGATTTTAGGTCCCAATAGTATTTTTTTTTTCCCCATGTTGATTTAGTTGAAACTTAGATTGCACGTTGGCACTAAACTTGAGTTTGTTATATCACTGGATTATATGTGTAGTATTGTTTTAATTATATACCATAGAGTGCTTAAAATTAAGTTACCAATATTAATATGATGCCATGTTTGAATTAAAATGTATAATCTTATTTAAAATAACAACTTATGGAATTGATTATTATGGAATAATTTAAAATGAATATCAGTGCTAATGTTATTCTATGTGGTTTGTTAATAATTAAACATTCTCCTTGCTTCATGAGCAATTAAAATAAATATTTATCCATATGTATATGTCATTACTTGGTATACATGATGAAACATAACGTTATAATTATTTAATTTCATGGCTGTGGAAGTTTGTGATTTAGAAATATATATGCCTCATACTATATAGATATTGATTTATTTTCTGTGATAGAATATATTAGTATTTACATGCAAGAGTTCAGACATAGTACACTAGAGGGTCTGAGCATTCATGCAAATCTTTATTGCCCCCTTTGGCGCCGATAAGGTGTGTTGTATCGTCCTTTTTCTCTATCTTAATACAAGGATGCGCAAACCTTTTGCGTGATCGAGAAAAAATAATGGCTGAGGTAGATACACATATAAAAGTAATACTTTAAATTATCTTCATAACGACACATGTGGGTAGGTTAATTGCAACTCTAGAAGGTTATTATGCATTATCTTTCATATAATTATAAAGGTGGGTGACCTAAAAAATCATTGTGGTGTATTTTAAATTATCTTTCATACTAGCATATGTGGATAATTTATATAGAAAGTTAGAAGATTATTTTCAACTATCTTTCATAATAGCAAAGAAGGGAAATTTTTTGAGAATACACAGTATAATACAAACGCTCACAACACATGCACACTCACCACTAGGAACCCATGCACAATGTGAGAACGTTATTTTTGAATTATGTTTCATAATCGCACGCTAGTATACCTTAGTGTAGAAGAATTTCTTAGGGGTGTTTAGTTCCTGGGGTGAAAATTTTTGGGGTATCACATCGGATGTTTCATGGGTTGTCGCAAGGGGTGTTCGGATACTAATAAAAACTAATTACATGACTCGTCTGGAAACCGTGGGACAAATTTATTAAGACTAATTAATCCATCATTAGCACATGTTTACTATAACACAACATTTTCTAATCATGGATTAATTAGGCTCAAAAAAATTGCCTTGCAAATTTGTCGCAGTCGGTGCAATTAGTTATTTTTTAGTCTACCTTTAATACACTATGCATGTTTCCAACATCCGATGTGATAGGGTGAAAATTTTGGGAGAGGAAACTAAACACCCCTTAGTTTCCTTTTTTTTTCTGTTTTTTAATTATTTTATTTATCCGTAATTTTTCCGCTTATATGCTGTTACGTTCTCTATTGGGACTCTTTGACCAGAGTAAAGACCAATATTTGCTATCTAGCTATATGTACGTCTGATTGGCCATTGGCTTAATTATTTTCTGCCAAGCTGAATTCCGAGTCTATTTTCCATTAGCGGATTTTCATTATCCCAAATATACATCATCTGGCCGATTGGTTGATTTTTATTTCCGGAGCCGACTAAGCCACCGTCAGTTAATTTTGTCCCATTTTCATTTTATTTTATACGGTTATTTGTCATCATGTTGTAAATAAACAAATAAAAGTTAAGCAACCATTCGAGACCGTAATCCTTCCCTAAAAAATATAGATTTTCACAATTTTGAGTGAAAATAAAATTAGTGGTGAACTAATATTTTAAGATGTTTTTCCATGTGTCTAAATAAATTTATAGTTTCCTGTGAATATTTTTTTTGAACAAGTTTTCTCGCGAATATTCCGTACCTCATTTCTCCTATTACAACATATAGGCATATTTGCTAGATATCTATATCTATACTATCGGACTTGTTTGGGTGAGCTCCAGTTTTAGCTTATCCGAAGATAATCACTTCGCACCAGCCAAATGGTCAAAATGCCAACTGATTTAAATGGGGATCAAGAATAACTTCTCCATTTACACTAGAGCTTGGATGTCGATTCCGGCTAGATTGGGCCGGAATTGACACGTCGATTGGAGTTGGGAGAGGGAGGAGGATGATGAGGGTGGTGACGGCGGCGTGGCGGCGTGGGAGGCGGCCGCGCCGACCGGGAAGCCTGGCGGGGCAAAGAAGCGGCGCCTTGCTGTAAAGCCGCGAGGGCAGGCGGCGGCGGCGCTCTCGAGGGCTGAAGGCAAAGAGATATTTTTTATTTTTCTTGCTTGTCCCCTAGAGATTACATGCCTCTTGCTTATATAGCCCGACTAGTGGGACTTGTAATCTAAGCAATCTCTATAAGGTTTCCTTATACGACCGGAATACCTTTTACAAGCAATTTTTCTATTTTATTATTTCCTAATAAGGGTCTCCCTTATAGATGAGATTGCCCCTTGCACACCAAAAAAAATTACCTAAGATAATCCTAACTTGAAGACGAAGCGAACTCGAGTCGTGCGGGGGAGGGAAAGCGGCGGCGGCGGGGCCGCCTCCCCCCACGCACGCGCGCCCCTGGCCCCTCCTGGGCCGGCGGCCGTCGCGTTTGGCCCAATTAGCCACTCTGGGCTGGCCCAATTCTGGATCGTGACATTTCCCCACCGCTCGACGAGGCGGCGCGTCCATCGTGCCGCCCAGCCCACCGTGGTGGCGAAAGGCACGTTGTCCGGGGGAAGCGACAAGTCCAGCCCGGTAGAGGATGAGAGGGCCGCACTTGTCGTTGTCGCCGCTGCGGAGATGTCGGAGTCCTGGTCGGAGAAGGAGAAGTCGAGGTGGAAACCGCCAAGTAGGCGCCGAACTTGAAGCTCAGCGGTGGTTGCACGGTGAACGTTCCGCCGCATGCACGATGCATGACGGAGGCGCTGAGGGTGCCCGACAGTTCGAGCATCTGGCGAGTCGCTGGTGGAGACGTGTAGGTGTAAGTTGCCGGCACATTCACCTTTGCATGGAGTTGCCTGCAGTAGACGTGTCGAACTGAAGTAGGCGGCGACGCAGGTGAAGTCGAGGAGGCAGCCATAGAGGAGATCGCCTGGTGTGTCGGACGGGGTCCCAGCTGCCTCTCCTTTGTCCACGGGGCGCCAACCGTGATGTTGTCGATGCGGAAGAAGACTTCGCCGTTGTCGTCAAAGAGGAGGACGGTGGCACCCTCGATCCGATCGTCGGGCGCGCTCGAGAAGAAGGGCGCTTTTGCCGGAACGCCGCTCCTCCCGGCGGCGATTGGGAGGTGGAAGCCCACCGCGACGCCGTGCGGAACGTTTCTCCCCGCCAGAAGTCCCGGAGAAGCTCAAACAGCGGGATGTAGTAGCGGTGGAAGTACCTCACAATGCCGTAGCGGAGGCTCCATTCTGGTGCAGTTGATCCCAGCTCGATGGCGCTGGAGATGATCCCGAGCTCCTTGTTTGTAGTTGTGCCCACTTGCAGCTCAGTGATCATGTTGCTTGCTGTCACCGATGTCTTCCATGGCAACAAGAAGACGCCGGCGTCCCGGCATGCGTCACACAGGGCAGCCGCTATGTCGCCGCCGAGGCCACCCGGGTGTTCGCGGGGCGGTCGGCTGTTGCGGCGCCGCGGTGTCGGCATCCTTGTTGGTGTCGCCTCGCTCGCCGCCGTTATAGCGGCGGGCAAGGTCAATGGCCTCCTCCAAGCGAACGAGGCTCGAACCATTCGAAGCGTGTTCGCGGCGTCTCCCCGTAGGCCTTCCACGAAGAGTCGACACGGTGGCATTGTCCCTCGAGTTCCATGCGTAGTGCGTAGTTCTCGGCGGCGTCGATGTAGTCGCTCAGCTTGCCTCCCCTCGGCGGCGCGTGCGCCCGGTGTCGAGGTTAGGTGGGCGGTCCGGTGATGGCGTGGCGGTGAGTGAACTCGTCCCCACTTGATCGGAGTTTGTCTTGGACAGATCCATGTACCGCATCGCAAAGAATACCAACGAGGTGGAAGGCAGCGTAACTCACGTAGTCGGCCGGGACGATCTCGAAAGTTAAGCTGGAAGAAGAGTTCCAGCTTGGCGGCCGTAGGTCCAGGTCGCCGGTGCCGTCGTACTCTGGACTTGCGGACGCCGTGGACGTAGCGAGGGGTATGTGATGCCGGGTGGCACCACGGGCCTGAAGTGCCGCGGGTGGCGCGATCGTGGGCGCCGTGGGTGGCGCCTGGGGTAGGGCGGGGGTGCCGCGTTTGGCGCCATCTCGCCACGGCGTCCCCGCACGCTGCGGTGTCGGTGGAGAAGGAGGGGGGCAGCCGGTGCTGCGGTGTCGGTGAGAGGGTGGCGTTGATGACGGCTGGAGCGTCACCGGCAACGCCATCATCTTCCTCCACCGGAGGATAGCGGGGTCGGAGCCGCCGACGGAATCTACGGCGGCCGAGGGCGGCGGCTAGGATAGAGGCGGCGGCCCGTCGCCGGCCCGGCGGGCAAGGCCAGCGGCTGTCCTCCGGCGTAGTCGTCGCCGTGCGTCGCGGGGGTCCTTGGCGTGATGAAGACGCATTCCATCCGGCGTGGCGCAGTCTCGATGTCATCGGCGCCGGCGATCCGGCGCGCATGGGCGTCGAGGAGCGCCCTTAGCGCCGCGTTGAACTCCTTGATCTCGAAGCCATGGGTGGTGGGAATCGCCCCGGTCTCCGGATACCAGCTGTTAGATTCGGCTAGATTGGGCCGGAATTGACACGTCGATTGGAGTTGGGAGAGGGGAGGAGGATGATGAGGGTGGTGACGGCGTGGCGTGGGGTGGCGGCGGCGGCCGCGCCGGCTGGGAGAGGCGGGGCGGGGAAGCAAAGGCGGCTTGGCTAGGGCGGGTGGGCGCGCGGCGGCTCGAGGGCTGAAGGCAAAGAGATATTTTTTATTTTCTTGCTTGTCCCCTAGAGATTACATGCCTCTTGCTTATATAGCCCGACTAGTGGGACTTGTAATCTAAGCAATCTCTATAAGGTTTCCTTATACGACCGAATACCTTTTACAAGCAATTTTCCTATTTTATTATTTCATAATAAGGGTCTCCCTTATAGATGAGATAGCCCCTTGCACACCAAAAATTACCTAAGATAATCCTAACTTGAAGACGAAGCGAACTCGAGTCGTGCAGGGAGGGAAAACGGGGCGGGGCGGCCTCCCCCCCCGCTGCACGCCCCCACGGCCCCACCTGGGCGGCGGCGTCGCGTTTGGCCCAATTAGCCACTCGAGGGCTGGCCCAATTCTGGATCGTGACATTGGAGCTACAAAAATCTACCTCACCCGACTCCCTGTAATAATCTGGCGGGGGTTAGCAGAGAATCAATTCTCATCAGTTTCCCACCCTACTCCCTCTTAGGAATCCAATAAAATCATTTCTTCATAGAATCAGAAGCAGAGCTCTGAAGAAAAATTTCATTCTATTTTTCGTCCACCTACCCATAACTACCCGAACAATAAAAATTTTCTTCTGTCCCGCTTACTCCTTACGTGTTTCATACATGACCCGGACCCGTGGATCGTGCTCATATGAGTTATAACAACTCCCTTCTAGCAAGCAATGATGGAAAAAGTCCGATTTGAATACGTGTTGGGCCTTGTTTCTGTATCTCGTCTAAGACCTGGTCTCATGAGCCAAACAGAAATGTGTGAGTAGCTAGAATAACTTGCGTCTAGCAATGATACATACCCCTCTATTCCCAAATAAATCAATTCCTATAATTTGTGTCAGCAAAACTTTCTTAAGTTTAACTAACTTTATAGGAAAAAAGTAACAACATCTATGAGACAAAATGAGCATAGTATAACAACATATTTTATGGTATATCTAAAGATACTAATTTGATACCATAAGTCTTGATGGTTTTTCTAGAAGTTCGATTAAAGTTTAAAAAGTTTGACTTAAGACAACTCTAGAAATCTATTTATTCAGAGATAGGGAGAGTAATGTCCGATGCTAATATGTATTGGGTTCCGTTGGTACACAATAAAAACTCATACATATCACTCCTAATACAATTGCTAGCACGTACGCTCGATCGAGTTAAGTTAGACGTAATTGATAATTGCTCTCCTGTTAATACAAATATATTTAATTGTCTGTGTGTGTCTACATCAGATGATCTCTGGGGCCAAGACGAAGGAACTATTCTTCGGGCATCCCTTCTGCCAGGGCGACTGTGATCCCCCTGGCGCTGGCACCATCGAGTGCCAGCCGCACAACGTAGTACATGATTGGACGGGCGACATTCACCACCACGAAGGCGAGGACATGGGAGTCTTATACTCCGCGGCACGCGACCCATTGTTCTTCGCACACCACAGCAACGTTGACCGCATGTGGTACATCTGGAGACACAAACTCTCGCGTAGCAACACCGACTTCACCACCCCCAACTGGCTGGACGCCAGTTTCTTGTTCTACGACGAGGAGGCGCGACTGGTCCGCGTCCGCGTCCGGGACTCCCTAGACATCACCGCCCTGCGTTACAAGTACCAGGACGTCCCTATCCCGTGGCGGGATGCCAAGCCGTTGGTGGCAGTGGGGGCTCAGCCACCGCCACCGCCCACTGGCTCCGCGGGGACGGCCCTCCCGGCGACCCTGGACAAGCCCGTGAGGGTGCGGGTGCCGCTGCCACCCAAGAAGAAGGAAGAAGGGGCAGAGAAAGAGGAGGAGCCGGTGCTGGTCATCGAGGATATTGAGATCGCTGACCACTCCAGGTACGTCAATAATACCATAATCGATCTTATATTATAATAATAGATCGAGACACACACATCGGGTGTTGTTCGTTAAAAAAAAAATTCAGGTACATAAAGTTCGACGTGTTCGTGAACGATCCCGAGGGCTCAGCCGACACGGCGACGGCGCAGTGCGCGGGGAGCGTGGTGCTGTTGCCGCACGCTATCCACGCAGGGAAGGACAAGGACTCCATGAAGACTACGGCTTGGTTCGGCATCGGCGACCTGCTGGATGCCATTGGCGCTAAAGAGGACGACGGGGTCAACGTGTCCATCGTGCCGAGGTCCGCTGGGGACGTGGTGACTGTCGGCCAGGTCAGAATCGACTATGTTAAATGAGGTCATCCTAGCTATCTCCTATGTGTGTGTATATATATATATACACACACACGTGTATATACGAGTATCTGCTGCGAGATCGTGCCGAGATCACCTGGCCGGTGATACTATCGGCCTTCTCTGCCTTAAATAAACGGGTGTCCTACCACCTCCTACGCATCGTGCTGATGTCCGCCGGGGGCCAAATGCGTAACTGTCGGCAGCGTCAGCATCGAGTAAGTGAAATGAGGTGCTCCTACGTACCTCTGCTCCTACGTGTGCTACCGACATCTACTATCTGCTTATGGTTACGAGATGTATAGGTGTGATGTATGTATATCCACACGACTACCAAATTATCTGTACGTGTGGGCTTGTAAAGCTGTACGTACTTGTACCATTGTGCCTGTATATGACTGCTCCGGCATTATAATGATTACGTATTAAATAAGAGCACAAGTAGAACAGGGAATGCCGTATTACTGAAAAACGATGGCATTGTCACTGGTGCAGGACTGGGTTACAGTGCCGGTTGGGAAACCCCTTTAAGCCTCGTTTGGCTATCTGTATTATGGGTGAAGCTGGCGTGTGTGAACAGACCTAGCCGTGTATTCAGTGAATCCATGGTGTCCACCCAATCCACGCGCGACTCCATGTAGTCCATTTCTTTGTAATTCAGTAGATAGGTGTGTGCCCAGTTTTTTTCCGTGTTTTCACCCCTGATGTCTTCTCGGCATCGGGGTTTTGTTGTATCCGCATTTGGTTTTCCTCATCTTAATGAAAAACGGGTGAACGGCCCGATCGCAAAAAAAAAAACTCAACGTCCACGTGTGGGGAGTCAGGGTCCGCCGGTGCCCCGTGGTTCCCAGCTGCTCCTGCGGGCCTTGTGGATCGTCACGTATATGCATATGCATGGTAGGTTGTCAAACGTGTGCAGGCTATAGATGTATCATCATGTATGCATGTGACAAAAAAATCAAAATTCAAACTTAAGCTTATTGAGTTCAAAAACTATTAGAAAAATAAAATACTTGACAAAAGGGTAAGTTAAAATCAATATAAAAAGATCTAGAAAATTAAATATAACCTAAGAAAGAAAATATCAGAAAAGAAAATCAAACATGTATACCCATCTGTAATTCTAAAATCCTGCTTTAAAAAATTACAAAAAAAACATGAGTAGAATTTCACATAGAAAATAGAGAAATTAACATGCATGCAACATGACTAAACATATATTACAGATCATGAAATATTTGTATGTCAACTAGAATCATAGATTCAACACTAACCATCCAGGTTAAATCAGCACACACTAGAAATACACATCCAAGTATTTGATAGTAGTAGATAACTTTGGTAGCTAATTCTATTACAGAGGTATAATTTGAAGTCTACTAGGTGTTCCAACTACCAATAATTTCTTGACATAAAACATCCAAGCAAAAGACTTCCAAGTATTTGGCAAACAAATTTCGAGACAACTCCAACACCAGCATATGTCCCTACTTCCATTGGAACCTTTTTCGCTCCATCGCCTGAAACAAAAGTACAAGGCAAAAGATTAATTGGCTCCATACCTGTCGAAGATGTACGCTCGACAGTCCACCGAGGGGTTACCCACGATGGTAGATTGATCGGCGAGGTGCACGAGACCAAGATCTAGACGGTAGCAGAGACACAAGAGTTTAGATGGGTTCGCCGCCGGTATGGCGTAGAACCTACGTCCTTTGAGTCTGCTTTCTGTATTGTCTATCGTATACAATGAGGTGAAAAATGAGGGAGGTCCCTACCTGCCTTATATAGTCGGGGGTAGGGTTACAGATAGAATCTCTGCGGTATAGAAGGATACGATCTGTTACATATTTTACGGGCTTATAGTCTATCCTATCAGATCGCCGTCTTCAGGATATCCTCTGGATGTCGTGCGGTTGGCGGCGTCTGATGCCTTGACCTGCACTCCACCTTATCATGGGCCGAGCCCTCCCTGAGGTCGTGGCCCAAGTGGTGCGCCATGGGTACCCGGGGGGGATTCCCCCACAGCTAGTCCCCGAGCTGCTTGTAGCCGCTGTGCAAAGCCATCGCGAGACGTCGGCGCTCAGAAAACAGAGGTCGGTGAAGTGTGTGCAGAGATCGGTGAAGTCGTCCTCAGAGGTCGAGCTGCTGGAGAGGTCGTCAAGTGGGAAGGCCTGACGCCCGAGCTCCGTCAGAGGTCGGTAGGCGTAACCACGAGGTCTCCGAACAGTCCGCCGAGGTCGGTGGGTAGCTCGCCGAGCTATGTAACACCATGGCCGAGCTCCGAATGATGTCAGCAGAGCTCGGGTACGGCACGCCAAGAGGGTGTAAGGTGCCCTCGTATATAAAAAATTTGAAGTCCTTCAATCTTCCCCCAAGTGTGCCCACGTCGACGCAAAAAGAAAATTTGCAGATGTGTAACCCGGAGGGCCTTGATGCAGAGTCGTTCCGTAGAATCCAGCACAATCACCGCAAGGTGAAGTGTGCCTACTTAGTCCCCGAGATTGGTAGTAGGTGACGAAGTCACGTGGTGCCAGGGTCTAAGTCTTCTCGTAGTCGTGGCGAGGTCGGGCGAGCTACAGAAACAGTCCCCGAGCACTATTGAGGGGGCGGGGCACACTCACCGCAGGGTGAAGTGTGCCCACTTAGTCCCCGAGCCTGGTAGTAGGTGACGAAGTCACGTGGTGCCAGAGTCTAAAAGTGGGTCGAAACCTGTGAATAAAAACTTGCCGAAGAAACTTGACAAAGTCCCCGAGCGTCGAGAGGGCGAGGTCGCTCTGTATTCCCTTGGCTATCCAGTCCCCGAGCGTAGAGCGGAGGTAGCATTGTAATTTGTTGTACACGGGACCCGGGCCAACGCGCTACCTGGCGCAATTCGCGGCGTGGACTGGTTTTAGACCTGTTTGCCATGTTGAGCGTGTGGGCTTTGGCCGAGCGGAATGGGCCGCGTCCCGCAACCGGAGCGGAGTGTTCGAAGTGGAGCAGAACGGTTCCCGAAGGGGCGACGTGGTATTGGGCGGCGGCTGCGGCGGTTTTTGCTCTACAGTGCCTCCGCCGCTTCCACTTCCTTCATTCCTCCAGATCTATTCCAGTAGCAAGGAATCCTCCAAAATCCTTTGAACCCTAGATCGGGTGAGCTATCGACCGAGCGATGGGACCGAAGTCGTCCGCGGTTGAGAGGTGCTCGTCTTGGCGGCGGGAGCGGCACAACGTCAATTGGCTGCTTACCGGAAGAAACAATGGTCGCGGCTGATGACGACGAAGAGTGAGCTGGAGGATCTTGTCTGGGACGTAGTGCTTCCAGATGAGGCGACGTCGGGGTACAGTGTGCCGCAGCGTGAGGACTACCCACTGCCTCGTCCAGGTGAGCTTGTGGTTTTTCAGTCTTTCGTTCCCCCGTGGATTTGGTTTGCCAGCGAACCCTTGGTTCCGGAGTCTGTTGCAGTATTACGGGATCAGTCATTGCAATTTAGTGCCCAACAGCATCCACCAAGTAGCCATTTTCATCGATTTGTGCGAATCGTTTTTGGGGATTTATTCGCATTTTGCTCTCTGGCAATACCTGTACCAACTGAGGCCTGCATCTGGTGAGCGACGTGTTGTCAGAGGTTGCTATTTTGCCCTTCGGGAAGGCAGGGAGGGATCAGTACAACTTATGCTGCGGTTGAATGCTGGCGGGACCTCGTGGAGGTCAAAATGGTTCTATATGGAAAATGCTGAAGGGAGCCTATCAGAGGATATTGATGTTGCCCCAGAGCCATCAGCACGCTGGTCCGACTTGCCTGGCGAGTCTGACATGAAGCAGGTGAACAAGTTGCTGAAAACTCTGAAGAAGAAAGATGTCGACGGATTTGTTGTCACCCTAAACTTTATTAAAGGATAGCATTTCATGAAATAAATAAAACATTAATTATTAACATAGATAGCATTTCATGAAATAAATAAAACATGGCATATGCAACATGGACATGCTTAAATTGAAACATGAAATATTCTTATGCTTCAATACTTAATGATTTTGCATGATAATGACATGATCAAAATTTTAATTACCTAGTAACATCTAGGATGTTACAGGACGATCTAATGGGGAGTATAAAAATCCAAAGAACGGCAGGATCGTTGGCCAATGATGTGAGAGCGAGTAGTCTACTGTAAATACCTTTGGGCATCAAGGACTTCAGGGTCCACCACACTACTACACTTGACAACTACCTGCGGCACAGTCCTGTCCTCTTGTCTTTTGGGCTGTGTTTAGTTGGTGGGAAAAGGTGGAAAAAAAACTGTTCGAATCAAAAAGTCACTGTAAGACGCGTTTCGTTTGTTTGTGGTAAACATTATCCTACCATGGCGTAACTAGGTTCAAAAGAATCGCCTCGTCGTGTACATCAAAACTATGTAATTAGTTTTTATTTATCTACATTTAGTGCTCCCTAAGTGAGGCAAAAGATTTGATGTGATAGGTGAATAATGAGTTTGTATTTCTAGTTTCAGGAACTAAACACAGCCTTGATGGTGTGGGAATTGGGAAACCGCGTGAGACCAAACACTCCACCAGAGACTTTTCTGTCATGTGCGTGTTCCAGTTCGTTCTCATTACATTCACACTGACATATATTCTCTCCGTCCTATAATATCTGTCGCTTTTGGTTTCTATGTGCCATAAGTTTGACTCGATTTGTAGTAAATACGTGCAATATTTATATCTCCAAATATATTTATTAAAAACTAAATTCAAAGATCTTTCCTATGATATTAATTATGTACCATAAATATTAATATTTTTCAATATATATTTTGTTAAAGTTGTTTCTCGATAAGCGCAAAAGCGACATATATTTTTAGACGGAGAGAGTATGTCCGTATCGTATCACTCCCTCTTTTCGGGCTGGGTATGATGTACTAACCGGCTGGAACTCTGTTCCGTTATCTTAAAAATATATATGTACTAACCAACGTTTAAATGCATCGTTGCTGACCTGTTCAAGTCAGTTGGTTCGCTACACAAAGTGCCCCTATAACTGTTTTTAGCGAAAACTTCGGGAAAACATTTGATAAAAATCCAGAAAACCTGTGAACGCAAGTTTAAATTTGCAAGATTTATATCTAGTATGCCTAGAAGTGTTTCGATTCTCTAAAACTAAGCATCCAAGATGTAATGACCTAATATTAGGAAAGGTTTGTCAAATCCTTCTGCTAAATACACCCTTTTTCAAGATTAATTGACTTTTTTTTTTTATAAAACGGATGGGGAATGCCCCCAATGGCCAAATTAAAACAGGGCCAAAGTGTACAAGTAAAAACAAGAAGGAAGAAAACAGAAAGAGACTAATTCAAGAAACAAAAAAAAAAAAAAAAAACATAAGAAGCCCCAGCAAAAATTCGGATCTCAACGAATCCTTCAATCAAATCTTGGTCAGACCAAAATCCGTCTTCTTTTCAAGGATAAAAGAACCCAATAACATCTGTTGTATCTCAAAATCAATTTAGCACGAAAGTTCACCAACAATCCAAGTCCAAATTATACAACTGTTCTAATATTGTTGGACGGTCCGACGCACGGGCAAATAGTCAAACGAGCCAATCAAAGTCACCTCAACCTTAGCCTTAATAGGCTAGCACCAGTAACACCATTCATGCCTTAACGGCAAATGGTCTGGCATGCTATTCAATGTCAAATTTTTTAAAATAGTTTTTTAATGATTAATAGCAAATATAGCATTTGTATGCAAAAATTGTAAATATAGTGTCCTGTCGGTTACGGGGAGCCGATAGGACCCCTGTCAAGAACTAGAGGGCAGACAGGGACCCTACCGCCGACGGGGCCTAAAATATCTATGGGACCGTATTCTCCCTCGTGCTATCTCTCTCTCCCTCACACTCTCTCGCACCGCGTCGCTTTGGACGCCGCCTGCTCGCTGCGTCGCCCCTCGGCACCCCTCGCCGGCCGGGATCCGGCGACCCGCCGTTCCATCGCCCGGAGGCACCATCACCGGTTGGGAACGGGCTTTAGTCCCGGTTTCCCATCCTGGGCTGCGGATCCGGGCCTTTAGTCCCAGGTCACGCAACCGGGACTAATGCCCATCCTCGGGATTAAAAATAATTTAAATTAAATCTTGAAGACCTCTCTTACGATGCGTGGGATTCGAACCCGGGATCTCGTTGCCTTTGCGCGTACCTTTCTTACCAACTCAACTGCACAACACATGTGACAAAGCCCTGTGCGCTCTCCTTTTAGTTCACCCATGGGGGACCTTTAGTCTCGGTTGGTGTTATAAACCTGAGCGGGTTGGTAACACCAACCGGGACTAAAGGTAACACCATCCAGGACTAAAGGATTGCTTTTAGTCCCGGTTGGTGTTACCAGCCGGGACAAAAGGGTCTTCGATGCTTGTGAAATTTAGACCGGCGACTAATGCTCATATTAGTCCCGGACCCTAACACAACTAGGACTAAAGGTGTGAACCAAAAGTTATTTTTCTACTAGTGATGGGTTCATGTTGCTCTCTACCTAAGTAAGTGAACTCCATCTCGTCCATGACCTCGCGGGTGTACCAGTGCAGGATGGCCTTATGCCGGAACATGGCTGTGAAGTGCTCGCTCACGCGGTAGAACCTCTCTTGCATGGACAGCCAAACCGGCGGGATGTCACACTCGTTGGACTTGACGTTATTGGGGATCCACTCGATCCACTCCACGGCGTAGGAGTTCTTGTTCTTCTGCACGTTGATCATCTGCTCATCGACCTCCTTGGTGCCAGTGGCCAGGGGCGAGTCTAGCCTATTTCATCGGGGTCATGGGACCCCGACAAACTTCAATAAATCAGTAGAGAAATACTGTTCATCTATGTTCATCAATGATGTTAACCCTATTGTATTAATGTAATGACCCCGGTAAGCTTGGTGGCTAGATTCGCCACTGCCAGTGGCGTAGCTATATTAGGGCGAAGCTGGGGCAGCTGCCCCAGCTAAAGTTAGTGCAAGACCTTTTTTTTTTACAGGTATATCTATTTCTTATTTTATTTTTTGCATTTTACCATGTATTTATGCAACAACTATTAATTTATTCTTCAAATTTGAGGTAATATCTCAACGGATGCATTAAAATTGTGTGATTACAAAGTATGGATGCATTAATGCGATGTGAATTGCAATGTTCTTGATTTTGGTTTAGTCGGTCATTAGAAGTTCGCCCCACTAGTTTTTTTTCCCCGGCTACGCCACTGCTTGGTGCTCAGCTTGCCGCGAAACATGATGGACGTCGAGCACTCAAGCACAACGTCATGCAATTTTGACTCTTGATTTGTCTAATTTCTATTTTTATTATTTTCTATTTGATTAGGATTAGAATCTGATTGATTTAATTGGATTATGATTCGGTGTGGAAAAATTAACTAAAAGTTTATGGGTAGGTCTCACAAGTTTTGGTACTATTTGCTTGGTTCATTTTCTAAAAATTAACTAAAAATTTATAGATACCGGTCCCACCATGAAGAAGTGTAACCGCGTGAACGGTCGAATGGGAGCTTCCGGAAGGTCGGAGTTCAGCTGGCCCAGGAACGGAACCGCAATAAGCACGTCACGCCTCACCACAAGTTACCAATATAACCCCAATAATGAAAATTAAATTTCATAAATGACCTTCCTCAATTAAATGGTGAGAAAATAAAAAATTAGAAGTACCTAGAAGTCCGTTGGTACTTTCTCAACCACTGTAATCTCTCATATTTAAGGACAAACATAGTTCAAAAAGTCAAACTATCTAAAGTTTAATCAAATTTATAAAAAAAAAAGTACAAATATTTATCATATCAAATAAGTACTATTAGAGTGGTCATAAAATATATTTTCATAGCATATATATTTGAAGTCTTAAATATTTATAACATTTTCTGTAAGCTTAGTCAAACTTAAGAAAGTTTATTTAATTTAGACCAAACATCGAGTTGTATTCTTTCTTAGAAAGATTCAAGTGGATAACTGAATTATTGATGACACCTGGAGTTATTAAACAAAGTCTGCTCAAACGTTTATTGCAACATGGAATAAAATTCGCTATATTTAATTTTAAGTGGACAACAGAAATTAATGGGTCACCAGCTCACCGCGGAGGCAGCGGCGAAAGTCCTGCAGGATGTACTACAGTACTACCATATGCATAGAACAGAGCACCGAAGCCGAGCCAACGACGGCGGTGAAGTACCATACGCAAAGAACAGAGCACACCGAAACAGTGTACGGGCCTACTGTCCAATATATAGGGTACAGTAGGAATCAGCAGCCACAGCACTAGAACAGGCAAAAGGCCAGCCAAACAGCTGCATAATCACATTGCAGCCAAAACAGTGCATGTTTCGTTTGCAAAGACAAAAAAAAAAAAAAAAAAAAAAAGTTATATCAGCTGTCTTAAACCAGACACCAGCAACCATGCATGCCAGCATCAATGCTGTGACGGCTCACCGACTCACAAACTGCTCAAGGTCGCACACCAGCAGCAAATAGGTGCGAAACTAACATGACGTCCTTTTTCGTTGAACATCCTACACGTGTGTAGATTAGTACAGACAAACGGTAGAATGAGTACACCGTCGAAGCTAAGCAAATGATTTCTGCTTTACATATACCTTCACAAAAAAAAAAAATTGCTTTACGAAGCAGCCTTAACAAATTGAACCATTATCGCACTCAACTGGTACACTCCCTGTAATGTGAGGTTTGCATCACAACACAAGCATTGGAATAACCTTGCGCTTTGTTCTTGTTCTATCTAGGTTTGCTCGATCGCCAGGCCGTCACATTTCTATGCTATTCCCCAACGAAAGATTATTGGTCCTGCACGGATGACAGCATTGTTGACGTCAGCAAGCGACATTAATACTCGAAACAGGATACTAGTAAGTTTCATTAGCTGGTCCGGAAGGCCTCGATGGTAGTACACCAAGTCGTAAGCAAGACACATCCTAAAATAGCGCTAGAAAAAAAAAAATGAGGAGCCTTTATTACTCATGTCAGCAAGCGACAGTAATGCCGGATATACTAAAAGTGTAAAATTTTAGCGGGTTGAGCAGCAATCGAGCACAAGACGCAAATCACAGTAGTAGTGCCTAAGCAACCAAAATCTAACGGACACAAATCAATCGTGTTCTTAAATGCTGCGCCTCATGGAGACTGCAACTGATTATATGCGTTTATTGCTTCAACATTCACATAGCCGATTCTGTCAGTTCCAGGTTCTTAATATTTTGTCTAAAAAAATGCAGGTCTTAGTCGCTGTAAGTCTCATTGTGCTCCAACGTTTTAAAATTTTAGTTCACAAATTCAGTTTAGAGGAAGCGAAAACTACGAGGATGATTGGATCAATGGATGTTTGAACTACGAGTAGGTAGAGTAGCACACCTCTGCCTCCATGGCTTCAGCCAGACTCTCGATTATCCGAAGTTGTGGATGATTGGGATGGACTTTAGTGGCATGCCTCAGCGCAGCCTTCCATTCCTTCACCTCCTCATCTCTGGCGGCTTCAGAATCCAAATAAACCAAAACCAGCTGGAGCGAAGCAAGGTTCCCTAGGCCTAAGTCGAGACTACCGCCATATCTGCTGGCGATTTCTCTCGTCCCGCGTACAGACGGCCATAACTCAAGTCTTCGACTCGGCATAGCTCCATGCTGAAACACCACGGGCCCAACAAATCCTATGAACTCGCAGTGTCTCAGGCATGCAAACGAACCAGCACCAACGACGAATCCCCCAGGATTCCGAGACCCTCATGATACACAAGCAGACTTAGATAGCTCAGAGCAGACAGCCTCCCGAGGATGTCGAGATCGACCTGTTGTACCTCCCTTACGGCGATGGATAGCTCTGAGAGGCCCGGCACAAGTGACGGATTCATCCATGCCGGCAGCGTTGAGAACCAGCAGCACTCTTGTGCATACAAACTACAGAGATGTTGAGGGGGCGACCCAGGCATCCAATCCACCAATGCTTCTTTGACCACCCTGGCCCCAGATACTAAGATCTTGGATCTTTTGCAGCTTTCGTAGGCACTCCACCAGCTTGTCACTCCATTCATGCAAGATAATACCCAATACCCTCAGTTCTGTTAGATGACCCAACTCTTCTAGAATGTCAATATTGGAGTCATCGACGCTTAAACCTGACAGACTTTCCAGGCTTGTGAGGCTCCCAATACCTTTTGGCACTCTCGTGAACATGCCGGTGTTCAGGCACATTAAACGTTTGAGCTGAACAACATTGGATGGCAAGCAACAAATATCATTTCCCCGAATGTCCAGTATCTGTAGAAATTGCAAGTTTCCTATTTTTTCAGGGAGCTCCACAATACATGTGTTACATAGTCCTAAGTACCTCAAGTGAAATAGATTCCCAAGGCACTTATTAAGGAGGTAACCATGTGAAAGATCACAATCTTGTAAATCCATCACACGTAAAACTTGGAAGGACTGGTATTTGACTAGTGGCCGATCGCAGGACAATAACTGACCTTACTTGTTGCAAGCTCATAGTTGCTAGTGTCATAGAATCGTCTTCCTTGCCATTTTGAATGGATAACCTCCGAATCTTATTTGATGGAGACATCTGGTCCATACCATTCAATATAGTAACAAAGTTTGCTTCACTTGACAAGGAGCATATAAGGTCAAGCACCATGTCATGTACACGACATCCATATACCACGTCACACGAGTCATATATGGGTTGGATCATACTTCTGTTTATGAGTTCATTCAAGTAGTTCTCTCCAAGTTCAAATAGGCTCTTCCCTTGTTTCTCACACTGGATAAAAGCCTTCGCTATCCACATCCATATCAAACGATCTTTTCAACTTAATAATCTTCTGAAAACATACTCAAGTATAATAAGCAAGTCCTCAAATGGGATGGCATATTATAATAGCTAAATGACAAAATCTTTCTCATATTCTCCACATCTAGGTTGTGCTCAAGACCCGTGCCAATAGAATGGTACACCTCATACCAATCCATCTTATTTCTTTCTTTACAAGCTAGCAGACCAGCCATCGTAATAATAGCTAAAGGTACACCAAAGACATTTCTTTAGTATTCTATCAGATAATTCCGGCCAACTCCTCGTCCGGGCATTTTTCTGTGTCTTCACTTTTTTTGTCGTTGTTTTTATTACCAAATACTCTTCTATACAGTAGTTTCTTCGAGTTATCCTCAGAAAGGGGTTTCAACTTGTAAGCACCACCAGCTTTTTCAGCAACATCAACATTACGTGTAGTTGTAATAACTATATACCCAACATCATTATAAGGCAAAGCACATTTGATCACTTCCCAGACTGAGATATCCCATATGTCATCGATAACTATGAGATACCTATACATGCAGTAATTTATTAGTAAAAACTAAGCTCAGAGGGAAATACAATTAGAATCAATTGGATTAAGCTAGAAACACCTTCAACTGAGATAGTTATGTCCAATTGGATTAGTATGTATGTAAAAAAAAAAATATTCCTTAAGAATATATCTTTGCCAAATCAATAACGATGTGAAAAAGCTTAAATTGTTGCATATTATTTTTATTTTACCGGCACATACATGAACACTTCTTAATCACTTTGTGCATACATACTTTTATGAAATGGAGGGCATAGAATCAACCTCCATATGTACAGATTGATGGCAGGAATGCTTCCATACCTTGTTGTTTTAAGAAATTCCCTGACTACATCGATGAGCCAGCTTTCATCCAATGTTTCTTGATTAATGTTCTTGTCAAGATCATACAGCAATCCCTTGAATAACTTCTTCAAGTCAGGGGTTTGCGACACAGAAACAAAAGCACAACAATCAAATAATCCTTTAATCTTCTCATACACTGCTTTGGCAAGAGTTGTCTTTCCGAGGCCTCCAAATCCAACAATGGAAACTATCTTGCCTTGCTGCAAGGGCACTCCATTCCCATGCATCAGTACCTTGATTAGCTCATCCCTTGTCCCATCAATTCCGATAAGCTCTTTTCACCTCTGTGTACTGAGTAAATAAACGAGGGTCTACCACAGTACTTGCGGCTGGCTTGTCGACACACAGGTTGACATCATATCTGCGACGCCTCTTGTGCACCTCTAGGACACGGCTCTTGATGTCTCTTATCTCAGTAGCAATGTCGTGGCGAATCCTAACCTTTCTGAACAAACCGACACTTCTATCAATGAACTTTGTGATGCCATCCAGCTTGGCTGACTCATCGATCTTCTCACGCACCATGAATGTCTCAACACAGTCCTCTATATCATAGGAGAGTTCTCTCAAATCCTTGGCCCAAATCTTATTCTGAGTGTCAAGCTGATCTGGGGGCGTGCCCGAGATCTGCTCAAGGGCACCTTTCATGCTCTCGAGCTCAGATTGGAGAAACCTGATCTCTCCCTTCACCCCTCTTTGCAGATTGTACTCCCCAATTAGGAGAGCACCCAGCTTGGTGATGACGCTGGACAGTGCTCCCGTTAGGATCTCCATGAATATAATCTTGCCCTGGACCAACACAAGGAGAAGTCAGGAACATGTGGAGACAAATGTGCCACCGATGTGCTTGATTAAACTCAGCCTAAGAATAGAACTGAACTCTAGGAGCTATGGGCAGAGAGAGGGCCGAGGAACGCGAGCTAGGACTCACCGAGTCACCGGCACCGGTTGTCACGAATCACGCTGCCCCTTGTCGCTGGATTCGAAGTTGCTTCTCCCAGCAGCGGCAGCTTGCTGGAGAGAGAGCAAGAGCAAGACCAATAGCAAGAGCGAGCGCAGTTGTGGAGAACTCGAGATCTTGGGGAGTGTAGCCGATGGTAAGATCTGGGGGAGTGGAGGCGATGGTGAACTGGGACTGTGAATCACTGAGAGGAGTGAATGATTAAAGGGAATCAATGGTGGTGGTCCGCAGGCCCCCAGTCCGCCAGTCGACTTGATGAATCATGCTCATCGCTCGCCAGACCGGGCGGCCCCGTTGGCACGTGAACCTCGTCAGGTCTCCCAGTCACTTGATGCCTTGGCTAAAGAGTAGCATCACAGTCACAGGTCGGGAGGGCAGGGACAGGGCATGGGAAGGCCGAGTGAGGTGAAGACGGTGTGTGAAGCTGCAGAGTATTGCAGCCGGCCAGCCGCTTCGTGCTCTTGAGTCCGAAGCATTTCACTGCTCCGTTGATGCGTTGCAGTTTCCAGCGTTAGTGCGTTACAGAGATGTTTGATGCGCCATCAGAACTTGTATCCTTTTCCTTTCACTGGCCACAGCATCTTTTTTCTCCACTTTCGTGCATCAGTGTAGCTGGAGTCGAGCAAAGCACTCATGGAGTGGCCGCATGCGCATGCTACATGCAAAATCCTCAAGTCAAGGTCGTCGCTTGGTTGTCGCTGTGGCTAGCTAAAACATTAGTGATCTCCTTCGCCCATCGCCATGTGGTCGTGCCTGTGCTTGGAGGACACAGCGGCAGAGGCGGTGCACCGTCCCGCGGTAGAGCAGGGCGTGGCCACCACGACACGACGCCCCTACCGACGGCCACAACACGGCGCGTCGCAACAGCAGGTTGCGCTTCCGACGGTGTTGCCGCGCCCGCCGGGCGAGTGGGTGTACGTCCGCGCGAAGCTGCCTTCCGCCGCTACTGTCCAGGGAGCTAATAATACACTAGCAGGTAGGTCGGAACCAAAGAGTATAGCATGATAAAGAAAAATGCTATATGTATTATAAGTCGCATGGATAGGGAAAATTGCAACTTGAATTTCGTGATGGATCAATTAACATATATTATGTGCATATTCAGAGAAAATTGCAATAGAGACCACAACTAAGTGTAAAATCATAGATTAGTCTTGCATACTGATGCACTGCAGCATGCGTGTCCAAAACCGGTGGCACACATCTTAATTTTAATGCAAATGCAAACCCATGGCTTGACCGGCCATCCTTATCCACTCCTTCTCTCCCTGACTCTCTCTGTCTCTGTCTGTTATCCCCATTATTAGCCACGAAAGACAGGGAAACAGGAGATGGGGAGGTACCGGCCTTGCTCGCTCGCGTGTTGTCCTGCTCATGCGCGTGTGCCGCGCGTCTGGCGGCTGGCGGCGGTGGTCCGTACGCGGCGCGGCTCGGCTGATGGCAGGCGGTGGCTGTTGGGGGTAGGGGTGCCGGTGCGCCACCCCTCCCCTGGTAAAAGGCCCAATACTCAACTAGTGTGAGGGGGCTCGCTTGTAAATTTCCAATCTAAGCGTGCGGATGGAAAATGCATCTCCCTCCACCCCCTCTATAAATACAACCGCAAGGCCAAGGGAAGGGGACTCTCTCCCACTTTCTCATTCTTGTCTCCCCTTTCCTTTCCTGTGGGGAAGCCCTCGCCTCCTCCCAAGAACCTTCTAAGGCGGGCGGTCAAGGGGCAGGTGCGAACCCCACAGTTGGCTTTGGCCCGTCCGTGGGGACCGAACAAAAAAACACAAAAAAAATACTACCTTCGCTACTCTACCTTCGCTACTTTCTCGTGACAGGGATTAGTCACCTTCGCCGACAAAATTTTACACCCCCGCTGCCTCAGTCCAAATACTGTCGCATCATGTATCATTACGTGTCTGACTCCGATTGTTTACTCGTGCAATAGATTCTTTACTATTCCGCAGGGCAAGCAAGCAACGGCCTGCTGCGAGGGTCCGCGCGGCTCTGAGGTAGGCCTCTGCCGGAGCTAGAGCGGTGCCACGTTCTGGGGCTGCACGTGGGAATCGAGACCTAAAAGACACAAGAAGCTACCCTCGTCGCTCTCTCGTGGTAGGGCAGGTGCAACCCGAGGGAGCCTCCGTTGCTCATCGGAGGTGCAGCCCATGCATGTACAGGGCTCCCTCGAGGGTGCGCAGTACGTGCGTACCTCCGGTCTGCCTCTGTTGGTCATCAGAGGTGCAGCTCCTGCGAGGGTGCGTCGTACACGCGCACCTCCGGTCCGTCCGGCAACGGCATGGAGCCGCGACTCCAGGGCACCAGGCCTTCGGTCCACATCAGGCCGCACCCCTCGCCGACGTCGGGACCTCCGCCCCGAGCGCTCGAGGAACAGGATCCACCTCCGCCGGCCGTCCTCGGATCCGAACAGCATCCGGCCCGAGCATGCAGCCACGCGCCTTCAGCTCCTGCACAAGCCGAGTCTGCGAAGCTACCTTCGCGCAACCTCCCGAGAAACCTGCGGTGTCAGTCCGCGATTTAGCTGTGCAGGTGGCCGGGCGCGTCCCGAGCAACACTATCGACGTCAGGCGCGCAAGCCAGGCAACCTTCGTCGGCCCGATCTGAGCAACCTCCGCCCGTGTGACTATACCTCCGACATGAGAAGCTAGCTAAGCTTTCCATCTATATCGCTATATGCATCTCTACTGACCAAATTATATTATGTGTATGTCTTGTGCTCATGCATGCCCATGATCTAGCGAAGCTCCACCTGCGGTCTCCAAAGTGGCAGTCCCCTGAGAGCCCGCCGCCGTCGGAGGTCCACATATTCAGATAAGAAACCGGCTACTCCTTCAAACATGTGCACAAAATAAATAAGTGCTCAATATGCATAAATATCGCTCCTTTTTCAATTACGGCTCGCATGTCCATGCTTCCCGAATGGTCATGGCTTATTCAGAACTGTTGTTAAACTAGCAAAACGTCGTTTTAATTACATGCCTCTCGAGGCCTTCGTGATAACTCTGTAGCTGTCGCATATCGTACTAATATATGCAGTCGGCCACCACGCGGCAACTTTTTTTCGCAACAAGCCATCCTGAAGAGCTTAGCGGAGCTACCTCCGCCGCGAGGCGAGGCTGCCGCTCGGGGCTTCGGTAGTTAGAGCCTCCGACATGTGCATGCAGCAACCATACAGCCACCTTCGACGCACAAAGGGCTAAGTAAAATAGTATCGTACTGCAAAACGGAGCTGCCACTACAAGAGAAACCCCCATGTAACAACAGATACCTAGCAACGTTTAATCTATCCGTTCCGGGCAACGTGTAGCAGCGACACATGACAAATGTTGATGTATAAGTGTTGCTGCGCGCCCGTCGCTCGGGCTCTGAAGTCCACCTGCTATATTAAGTGTTGCTGCGCGGCTATGAAGTCCACCTGCTATATTTAGCTCCCCTGATGGCGTTTGGACTCCGGTTGCAATTTTTATTTATTTTTCCTTCCCGCCGTAGGGTAAAAATAAAATAAAAGTACTAGTTGCAAAGAGATTCGAAAGGCAGACCTCTTGCTCGCCTTCTATCGACGCTAACCAAGTGAGTTGAACAAGGTTTTGTTAAGCTCCGATTCACTAACATTTTTTATGCTATGATGAACAGATGTCCGCAGGACATAACCCTATTCGTGCTTTGCCCAGGGTGTACACAGCCTAACTAAATCGGCCGCCGCCGCGCCCCTCTGCGTCGTAGTACCCAGATCGCCTCCCAAATCCCCGTCCGGTCATCCTGTCTGTGCCGCGTCGCCCCATCCTCGATCTCCCGTGTCCTTGGTGGCTCCGTGCAAGTTGGGCGATACACACCGGCAGCAGCGGCGGACGTGGCCATCGGCGACACAACGACTGCAGGAGCTGAGCAGCAGGCCAGTTGGTATGTATTGAAATTCTCCAACTACTTAGGCCAATTAGCCTGCAAACCGCACCCTCTTTTTGTCAGCACTCCCCACAGCAGGCCCCCAGAAGAAGCCCAAGACGAAGCCCATCCTGCGAGGAGGAGCAAACGGACCCGCCGGTCCAACCACAAGGTCCGAGGTCCAGAATGGGCCTGCGTCCAGTGTACACCGGCTGGAGGAATCTGATAAGAAGGAAGGGAAGCGTAGGAGAGCAGGCATCTACCATCTTGAGAAAGAAGTTAGGACAGAGAGAGAGGGAGACGAGAGAACCGGCCTCGCCGGCCGATGAACCTGTAATTGAGTTGATATTGTCGGAGATTATCGTTAGTAGCCGTAATCTGTTATCTGGGTTGTTAACATCTAGTATCAAAGCTCGGTGATCCGCAAGAGCGGGCTGGATTCGCCGACGGGCGGCGACCCATCCCCACTTCACGCGATTCCGCCGAGCTCAAGGCGCCATGGATCCGTGGTACTCGCGAGCTTTGAGCGGGTGGATCGCAGTCTTTGCGCGCTGGAGAAGCGCCGGCCGGGTGGACCAGCGCCACCGGAGCGGTGGCGAACTCGACACACGCTACTAATCGACCGCCGGTCGTGGAGCAGCGTGATACCGGCCCGCGCGATTGGGCCCGCGGAGGACGCCGCGACCGGAAAAACTCACCCAGCTGTCGACGAGGCGGAGAACGCGACAGCGACCGCTAAACCACAACGCCGATCGCACGCCCGCGCTCGAGGCCTACAACCTCTCCCAAGAGTACGTGATGGTAGGACAACTGGGTGCCGCCAGGCCGCATCTCAGATCTGGAGCGCCGCACCGCCGACCTCGAGCCCGGGTGGAGCGAGACGGAAGAGCGGTAGGACCGTCCTGAGGCCCCCGAGTCCGCGACTTGCTCGCGACTCGAAGTCGCGGACCGGAGGTCGACATCGGCGACGTGCGCCCGCGACATCCGCCAAGACCGGCCGAACCACCGACTTGCGCCGCCATACACCGATGCCCGGCGTGGACGGATCGCCGCCCATGCCCCACCCCGCAGCTTCTCCGACGATCGGGCCCTACGGGCACCGCTTTGCATCGACTACACGGGTTTCCGGTCTTTGGTTCGTCACGACCATAGAGCCGCGTGCTACCAAGGGTACGCTCTTCCCCTAAACCCGGTGAATTTCGATTCAGTGTTCATCCTCATGAGTATGCCTATGAACCCAAACCCCCACCCTTCACCAACTCTCGCTAGACCACCAAGCATAACCACTCCCCAATTACCTTACAAGTACTCAAAGAAACCCACCCGATCCATTCCCTCCCTACCAATCTCCCAATCTTCAAAGACACATCACAAATTCATCCCAGTCCACATACATCCCACCACTCTAACCCAAATCTCGGGTCACTTACCCAAAATGCATTTCCCAAAAATTTGATGGTGAAGACCCCCAAGATCGATCACTTGTGCCTATAACTACTTCATGATGTATGGCGCCCATCCCACCGTTTGGGTAAGTCGATTAACAACAATGCAGTTTGAGGGGCTGCAAAACGTTGGTTCCAATCAGCCCGACACAAAATCTCTACCCAGACTGGCCAAATTTCTCGCCGCATGATCCGTGAGCGTTTCTCAGAGACCAACACGAGCTCCTCGTTCGCCAAAGACTTCCATATCCGCATGACCTCCACAAATAAAGATTATGTCGACCGCTATGTCGACTTAATCGAACAGCTTCAGCCTACACACCCAACCCCGACCACCTATCCTATGTGCAACGGTTCATTGATGGCCTCCTCGAGATGATATTCGTTCTGCAATCTTGGTTCAACGGCCTCGGATTTGGATACCGCTTGCACCTTGGCTCTGCAGGGAAGAAGCCGTGGAGCCATCCAGCGGGCGGACTTTCGTCGGGCACAAGGTGATGTGTCCAAGCTGTCGCGGCCAAAAGCTCCTCCCATCCTCCGTTGCAACCAGCTCGTGTGGGTGGAGTTCCTGCAGCCGAGGACGTTCGCGGGCGCCGACAACCGCCAGGCGCCACGACAGACCATCGATGACAAGCCGCAAAAGGCGTACATATCGCAAGGCGCGGGGTCTGTGCATGCTGGCGGCGACCGGGCAGCCCGCCACAAGTGCGCGCACCAACCATGCAGTTACACGCGCTGCAAGAGGTGTGGCATGCCTGCCAGGATGCGTTTGAAGATGAAGGGGATTCGTGAGCCTCCAACAGTTCCCAATCAAGAATCACCCTCAAGAAGAAATTTTTTGCTGTCACCGATTCAGCCCGCAAAGTGGCGCTTCCACGAAGACAATGCAAGTTACGGGATGCTGGGCAACACCCCCCGTTTCTATTCTCATTGACTCCGGCAGAGCCACTCCTTTGTCAAGACGACTGTTGCTTCCAATCTTCCCGGCCGCCGCCGCCGCCTCAGTCAATATCGATCAAGATTGCGAGATGGGGGTTTCTTGTTGTGCGTTGAGGAAATTCAGATGGCTGCATGGACTGTCCAAGGCCGTGAGTTCCACTCCAACCTGAAGATTCTACCGCTTGGTACATATGATTTGATCATTGGCATGGACTGGCTAGAAGTATTCTCTCCAATGAAGGTGGATTGGTCTCGCAAATGGATGATAGTTCCCTATGGCTCCACCCAAGCATTGCTCGAGGTGCTGGTTCGGAACCCGTGTCATGTTCTGTGGTGCAGCTCACACATATCGCCAAAGATGATTCATCGGCATCGCAACCAAAGCACCAGTGATCCCAAACCTGTACAAACCCTTCTTGATGAATTTGCCGAGGTGTTTGCCGAACCAAAGGAATCGCCCCACGGGGCGTGCCGCGATCACACCATCCCACCGGTAGCGGCGCGAATCCGCTTTCGCGCCTTTACCGATACAACCCTCGCACTCAAATCCGGATCGAATCACAAGTGACGTAAATGCTGCAATCCGCCTCATCCAACCAAGCAAAAGTGCATTCTCTTCACCCGCTCTCCTCGCCGAAAAGAAAGATGGAGGATGGCGATTTTGTGTCGACTACCAATGCTCAACGACCGACGCTTAAGTCCAAGTTCCCTATTCCCATTGTTGACGAGCCGCTCGACAAATTGTCGTGGGCATCTTGGTTTTCAGTTCTGATCTTCGAGCCGATTTAACCAGATCGCCGCACCGGGTGAGGAACCGAAGACGGCTTTTTAGACGCATTGGGGCCACTTTGAGTTCACTGTGATGTCATTCGGCCTAACAGGGGCTCCCAACACGTTCCAGGGAGCGATGAACTCCACACTCCATCCTCTACTCCGTATATGCGCGATTGTCTTCTTCGATGATATACTCATCTACAAAGAGATCCCTTGAAGAACACATCGCCCACCTTCGCCAAGTCTTTGTCGTTGTTGCACACGAGATCACCGGGCAAGTCAAACCGCCCAAATGCCGGGTTCGCCCCGACATTTATATCTCTTACCTGCATGTCATCGCGTACGTATGCGTCTCTATCAACCCAAGAAGGTACAAGACATCCAAGCCCGCCACGCGCCTCGTGACATCAAACAGCCTTCGCGGTTTTTTCTCGGTCTTGCGTGGTACTACCGTAAATTTGTGCGCAATTTATTGTGATTGCCCGACCTCGACGGACTTGCCGAAAAAGGGACTTTGTTCGCTTTGGACCGGTGCTCACACTACCGCATTTCAAGCTCTCCAAAGCAAGCCCTCATCATTTGCCTCCGGTTTTGGCTCTCCCCAACTTTGCCAAGCCGTTCCAAATTCAGACCGATGCCAGTGAGATCGGGCGTAGGTGCCGCCTCCTTCAAGAAGGCCACCCTTTGGCGTTCGTCAAGAAATCGCTTGGGCCAAGAACACAAGGACCGCCCACGCATTTAAAAAGAATATCTAGCTGTGCTAGTGGCAATTGATCGGAGGTCATATTTACAAAGATGGGGAGTTTGTCATCTTCACGGATCAAAGAAGCCTCGTCCACATCACGGACCAGCGTCTCCACACCCCATGGCGGCGTAAACCGTACACAAAGCTCGTGGGATTGCGATGCAGGTCATCTACAAGCCCGGAGCATCTAACTTGGCGGCAGATGCGCTTATCCCGCCACCCGGCTCCCTCTGCCCAACTCAATGCAAGATCTTCCGCTACTCCATCTTGGTTGGCCGAAGTGGCAAAGAGCTACGATTCCGACCTGCAGCTAGCCAAGTTACTTCAACAAGCGGCAGTTCCGCCCGACGCTCACCAACCGTATACACCGTCCGCGGTATCATTCGGTACAAGGGCCGTATTTGGATTGGTAACAACCCCATCTTGCAGCAGCGCATTATCTCTGCCCTCCATGATTCTCCAGTTGGAGGCCACTCCGGCATTCCAGTCACTGTCAGCAGGGTCCGCAAGCTTTTCGCGTGGCGAGGACTCAAAAGCCCCGCGAAGGAGTATGTAGCGCTTGCTCCATTTGCACCCAAGCTAAGCCCGACAGGGGTTCGTTACCCCGGGTTGCTCTCACCCCTACCGGTGCCTTACGAGTCTTGGCAGGTCATCTCGATGGATTTCATCGAGGGACTGCCCAGGTCCGGATCAGCAAACTGTTTGATGGTGATTGTTGACAAGTTCAGCAAATACTCACACTTCATCCCTCTTCTGCATCCGTTTACTGCACAGCAAGTGGCTCAGTCCTTCCTGGATACCTTCTACCGGCTGCACGGCCTACCTGAATGCATCATCAGCGATCGTGATCGCATCTTTACAAGTAACCTCTGGCAAGAATTGTTTCGTGTTGCGCAGGTGACCCTCTCCATGAGCACGGCGTACCACCCGGAAACTGACGGCCAGACGGAGCGGGTAAATCAATGCCTCGAGACCTTTCTCCGCTGCTTCGTCAGTTCGTGCCCACGACAATGGCTGAAGTGGATTCCGCTGGCCGAGTATTGGTATAATACCAGCTGGCACTCGGCCACCAACAAGTCTCCGTTCGAGATCGTCTACGGACACGCGCCTCGCCATTTCGGCCTGAGCCTGAAGACTGTCACCTCCTCCCCTGATCTGGAGGCATCTCTGTCGGCGCGGGCAACCATGACTGAAGCTGTATGCCAACACCTCCATCGAGCCCAGCTGCGCATGAAGAAGCAAGCGGACAAGCGTCGCTCCGAACGATCATTCCAAGTCGGCGACTTCGTCTTCCTCAAGCTCCAACCTTATGTACAATCTTCGGCTCAGCGCGGCTCACCCCGTAACTCTCCTCCGCTACCCGGCCCCTACAAGATCCTCGATCGCATCGGAACGGTGGCGTACAAGCTGGAGCTACCACCTTCGTCCGCGGTCCACCCCGTCTTCCACGTCTCGCTGCTCAAGCCGGCGCCCTGCCCCAAGATCTCTGCAGTCCCGATCCTGCCGGACGACGACGACGAGCTACAAGTGCCAGAAGCTGTGCTGCAGCGCCGCCTTCACCAGCGCCGTGACGGGCCGGTTCCTCAGCTCCTCATCAAATGGTCCGGCCTCGACGCGTCGCTCGCCACGTGGGAAGACGCCTAAGCTGTTCGTCAACAGTTCCCGGCGGCTCCGGCGTGGGGACACGCCGGCTCCCAAGGAGGAGGGGATGTCAGCACTCCCCACAGCAGGCCCCCAGAAGAAGCCCAAGACGAAGCCCATCCTGCGAGGAGGAGCAAACGGACCCGCCGGTCCAACCACAAGGTCCGAGGTCCAGAATGGGCCTGCGTCCAGTGTACACCGGCTGGAGGAATCTGATAAGAAGGAAGGGAAGCGTAGGAGAGCAGGCATCTACCATCTTGAGAAAGAAGTTAGGACAGAGAGAGAGGGGAGACGAGAGAACCGGCCTCGCCGCCGATGAACCTGTAATTGGAGTTGATATTGTCGGAGATTATCGTTAGTAGCCGTAATCTGTTATCTGGGTTGTTAACAGATTTTTCATTGAGATTGTGCAATTTGACCCTGATTCATGATCTGCGAGTACTCCATTCAATAAATTAAATCGAAATTAAGGGTCATGCTTGCCCGCACTGACTTGACTATTGCGTCCTGCTAGCTCTTTACTGAAGTGGAGCAGTAGTGTTAGAATTCAGTCACGGCATGATGCTCACGTTGTTATATGTGATTATTAGCATTGAAAGCAATAGAATATTTAGCACGGATGTATCTAAACCTAGTATGTTATGTTTTTTTTTTTTTTTAGTACATATGTGATTTGGTAAACTGGTGCTAAAACTAAAAGTTGGATCAGTCTGCTAACTGGAAGTGAAATTTGCTACAGACCAGCTAGACTCATTTTCTGAAACTGAAATATGTATGATTTGGTAATCTCATTTTTCTGCTCTAGCTAGAGTAGTCCGCTAATTATCTGACGGGAACTAAAATAGCAATCTTCCTCTCGTGAAGGTAGAAATCTTCTTTCCTTTTGGCTAACATTTGTCTGGTTTATAATTTTCTGATTTTATTGCCTTAAGAAAAATAGTTGAGATAATGTAACCTAAAAGGGATCCGAATTATATGATTTTAAATAAATATGAACTTACAGAAGCTATTTATCTATTTATACAGAAAGAGCTTTTTATGGTTTCACAATGGATTTAAAGATCATCAAGGTTCTTTTGGCTGTCCTAAAGGTTCTACTCGATACATAGCTGGTGTAGAAGGATTTGCTGAATTTGCATTTAAAAAATAAGCCTGAAGATACCAAGATTTATTGTCCATGTCATGCATGCGTGCATACTAGTCTCCTATCCAGGGATGAAATATATGAACATTTGGTCTGCAATGGGATACTTGAGAATTATGAACAATGGGATTTTCATAGTGACCCTTCAGTGCATGAGGGATGGGATTCTCATGGAGACTCTTCAGTGCAGCACACCGTTGATCAACAACCACAATCTCAGAATGAAGAGAGGCATGATAACATGACACAGCTGCTTCGTGATGCATTTTCTCACATGTATGATGACATACCTATGACAGATGCTGCAAATCTTCCAAGTCCACCGGTTAGCTTGGGCAGCGTGTCCGGAATCAAGATGCCACTATACTACAGCTGCAAAAAACATATCCAACAGGTAAATTTTTATAAAATTCAGTTCTAAGCATTTTTTACACTAACGTTCTTATTCCTTGACATAGGGATGCTTAAATGATCCTGTCTATGCACCTAAAGATGGCTATTGTGCTGATGTGTCAAATACTTAAACGGAAAGTACGTACCCCTCTAAAAATTTGACAAGAAAACAATCTACTATAAATTTCTTTTTTTTTAAATATATGGTTCTAATTTGTAGCCATTTGTCTATCAACAGCGAGTATATAGTGACCCTCAAGATCACAGCATGGATGGACAGCGAGTATATAGTGACCCTCAAAATTTTCAGAAATCCTGCATGGATGGACCACTGGATGATACACTGGTACAATTGAATTGGATTTTGCATACCAGATTTATGTCAAAGATTTATTTGTTTCAGTTAACTGCAGAATGGGCAAGCCGAGAATGTGGAGGATGATGATCAGCAGCCACATTACAAATACCTTAGTCCTGTAAAGACGGTATGCACACTATTATGGACGAGAGCTTTTAGTATGTTTGGCACTGGAAAGCTAGTAATTGTTGTCGCCTCAACTAGAATTTTATGCTATCAATTAACAGCGACCTATGCCTTTCACTTGCAGAGGCAAAATGTTATGAAGCAGAGAAAAATAGATGTTCTTAGCTCAAAAGAAACAAGTAAGGAGGCTATTTTTTCAATGATTAATCATTGTAAGGTATTTTAATTAAAGATTCTTTTTGTTTCCTCAATAAAGAAGGTGGCTGAGCAATCATATGAAACCACAAATCTCGGCTTATCTACCCCAGCCACATTAAATATTAGCTTATATGTATTCATAAAGCACTAGCTGTATATTTTATTTTAGACAAGTTTGTGCAATCCTTGTTTGAACTGTAGCTGTGCTTGACCTGATTGATTACTTAGAAAATAGTAATGTATTCTTATTGACTATAGATGGAGCAAAATAATTATGTGGAGCACGAGGATCTGCCGGCACATTACAAAACATAATTGTACTAAAGATAAGGTTTGCACACCCAACTTAACACATGGATGCAAAGCAATATATTCTGTTCATTTTACAGGATACCGTTATTGCCACTGCTTTTTGACTTTCCTAACATGTGTCTCTTTCTAGAACAAAGGCAGTATAGTACTGAATGACAGTATAGTGTTAAATTTTATCATATATTTACTAAATGTATCATTTCTACTTGACCATTTCCTTTCTGCAAATTGAGTAGTAATTTCTATCTAATTCCAGGAAAAACAAACCCACAATGATGTTATGCTGAATAAAAAGCAAGTGTACAAATGAAATCAAGGTATCGTATAAATAACTCTCTGTTCTTTTGAAGTTTATCAAATGTTGTATTCAACTAACATATATTACAGGTTGTGGCAAAGGAAACATCTGCTGCTCCATCAAAGTTTGAAGCAGCTCACTACCAAGTAAATATTATTTTAGTGATGATATTTTTGGTAGCTTATTTTCCACTACTAAGTTATTTGTTTTGACTTGTTATCAACAGAACAAGATCTCAACAAGACCTAGTGCAACAGTACCTGCTATTGTATAAGACACCTCTCTTAAAACTTCATATTATCCTTTTCTTAATTTTTCTTACAGCTGGAGTCTAAGAATCCCCGTATATACTTTTTGTAGAAACATCACCGTGGCACAACTAATCATCGTGGCACACCAAATTGTTCAAGTGGCAATTCAATGAAGGTTTGATTATTTAATTTCTTGGGCGTACTGATCTATTATGTGCTTTTTTTTTGCACGCTTATATATGTGAAACAGGTTGGCACCAAAGTGTACCTACAGAGATGGAAAAATCAAAATAAGACTGTTGCAATGGGTACACTAATGAGTTGCGATCCAACACAGAAACTTGATGGTGTTCCTCTAGGCAAAAGAATTTTGGATGGTTTCTGTTAGTATGGCAATAGTAGAAGATGAACCATTGATACGACCATACAAAGGCTACAAGGTTCTTGGAGACGTAGAAGGAGGAGTCTATGTTGCATGGCCTTCAACTTTTGTACGGTCTTTTCTATAACCCAATATGATTTCATTTTTGTAAGTGTCATTAATTAATTCAATTTTCATATGTAGATCGAGAAGATAGATATATGATGACATCAATGGTACACTAGACTAAACTGAAGGAAGGAGAAAAGGAGGACTGCTTGCATACTAAGAGGGATATGTTTATATGTTTTGTATTTTCTCACCTAGGAATTTACACTCTGTACAAAAATTGTCATGAATTATGTGGATGATACTTTTGTAATGTGACAAATTATTTATACTATATATATATATATATATATATATATATATATATATATATATATATATATATATATATATACTGTGTTGGAAGTATGATTGCATCGTTCATTAAATTGTACATGGGTTATCTCTATTTTTTCTCAAAAATTAAATTATTATATGATATTAATGACCAAATGGTTTATTCCTTACAACACATATAAGTGTTGCAATAGACCAAATCTATATGTTACAACAAGCCATAGATGTTGTGCACCCATGGTCTATACAAACACATATAAGTGTTGCCATAAAAGCCATCATTATGCGTTGCAACTTTGCAACGTTATTAGCATAGGTTACCAACACATAAATAAGTGTTGCAATAGATCCTTTTTTGCAACGCCACTTTAGGCAACATATTGGATGCGTTGGTATAGACCCCACCAACGTATATATGAACTTTTAGCAACGCATATTTGCGTTGCAAAAGGGGGTGTCATTTTGTAGTGTGCTTTCGCAAGAGCGACCCCCGCTCAAGCCAAGCAACCTCCGCTGGGGCCTCATCCCGACTGCACCTCCGCTGCTACAGCTAAGAGCCCTCGCGCCTCGGAGGATCCAGCCAACCTCCGCTCGATCGGCCTGGTGGCGGCAAAAGCCTGCATGGCGTGCAGCGTGCAGAACCCTCGTCACGTTTAGGCAGAGCAATCCTCGCCAGACCTTCGCCACAGCCGGGTTCGACGACCATCGCATCACGGTGACGCTCAGAGAGCACCAATCTGCCCGTTCGCCCAAAAGGCCTGTCTGGGCCACTCTTGGCACAAAGAGTTAGCTAAGGCACGATGCTTGTTCAATCAGTGCACAAACAACTTAAGTCGATCTTACACGTCGTCGTACATATATACATATACATTTGTGCACTGACCTCCGCTGTTCAGCCTGCTCGCAGCCATTCCAACCTCGTACATTTAGTTATGCAAGCTAACAGTTCATGCACATGCAGTCACCTCTCAATGCACAATTTACGGGCAGCCGCGAGTTTCTTTCTTTCACCCCCGCAGTAGCAATTTGCTGTGGCACATGCAGGGGCCAACACCCATAGGCGGACGTACTACGCAGCTACCTTCGCGGGGAACGACCACCCCACCACGGACACCGAGGCAAATCCTTGGGCTTGCAGCGTCCTCAACGGCGCAGCTCCTCTGTTCAGGCCGAGAGACACCCCCATCGCGGCTGGGCTCGGATACCCTCACCCAGCCAGACCTCATCGCACCGGGCGGAGGTACCTTCCTCTCTGATCAGATGGGGCAAGCCCTAGTCGCGGCAAGACTCAAAATCCCCCGCCGCGGTCGAACAAAGAGTGCCTCCGCGGTGGGCTGCGAAGAATCTTCAAGCAACGTTGGTGGCGCACACCAATCTGCAAACAAAGAGGCTAACAACCCCCACATCTATCTATGCTGGGTTCCATTAACTTTATTTGTATATAGCTCGAGCTCATGATGATCTCCAGGGAGGTCCACCAGACACCACACAAGTGCATCCATCAGGTGCCAGAGCCGGCTCGCAGGGAGCAACCCCCATCGCCGATCAGGTCGAGCAACCTTCGTTGTGGCCGCGCGAAGCAACCATCACCCAACCTTCGTCACGGCCAAGCAAAGCGACTATCACCAGACCCTCGCCACACGACTGGGCAGTGCAACCCTCGCATCACAAAAGAAGCTTCGAGAGCACCAATCCGCTCGTCCGCTCACCAGGCCTGTCCGGGTCACTGCAGGTTCTCTTTAATACTACACAAGTTTTTTTAGAACTAACCTTCGCAACTGCACTACAGTGGTAGGACATTATGCTCGTCCTGTACCCTCGCTGGAGGAAACACCCTCGCCAGAGAATATCTAGTGGTCTATGGAACCAACCTAATTAAGTCTGTTTACTCACCATGATTTATTACAAAAAAAAACTCGGCAAGCATAATATAAATTATCATATTTATTTATGCACTATATATCTTTCGCCTGCGAGGCCAATTAAATCGTTGTGTTGCAGGTTCCGAACCCCTGGTGAGTCCTCGTACACTGTTTTCACCTTCGCATATATACAACATGCATGGCATCGCATTTGTACTTGTCGCTTTCAAATGTTTATTCTTTTTCTTCGACAAACGCACATATATATATCGGAATATCTACGCCCTGGCCACTCCTACATGTTTTCACAGGGTGCACCTTTGGCGAAGGTAATTGCTTCCCAGATCGTCGAATACACCGACGTCCCTCGGCGCACCTGCGCTGTATGCAGTTGAAGAACCGAGCGAGGGTCACCTCTCCAGGGCTTATTGATCACAGGCAGCTGCAAGTTTTCCTCCTGTTATATATCCTCGCTATAGCAGGCCTGAAGCATCCCTGGTGGCGCAGACCACACACCCTCGTCGTAGCTGGGCGGAGCTACACTCGCCGGCCGGGCAGCGGAGCCTCCCTTGCCAAAGCCTCATCTGCTTCACCCGTGGCCAGTACTTCTCGTACCTCCAGGGGGCTCATCATCCCGCGCGAGGGGACCAATCAACAAGAGAGCTAAGTATCCGGCAACTAGTTCAGCAAAGATTCTTATTATGGCCTACGATGTGCTTGCTTACTTGCTTAACTTTTGGCCTAGCATTGAAAATATCTAAATGAATCTTCTTAGCTCATGAATTGATTTCGTTTATCGACCAGCTCATTGGTCAAACCAGCTCATAATATGATCTGGCAGCAATTTTTTTGCCCGATCGCATAAGTATAAAACACATAGTGCTAACATGCAGATCACTACCCTTCACAAGCTAGGTAAGCTTACCTTCGCCACATCCACGAGCAACTACTGCACTACACCTTCGAATGACAGATGTCAAACAATAAGTAATGCTTGTCCAAGTGACCATACCTTCGCTTATCTCCCGCTACAGACTTCTTATGTCCCATATGGGAAAAACCTTCACTTGTGAGCTCAACCTTCGCAATGTGACCGGTGTTCATTAAATGCAGTTTGTCAATACCTTCGCAACATGCTTAGTTTTTTAGAGCCTAAAGGAGAATTTCAAGTTTTTAGAAATATCAAAATTATTATATTGCGCTAACATGCAGGTTATCAAACCTTTGTGGAGTACATTCTTACCCTCTCATACTAATTCATTACTAGAACTTCTACGTATATTGTTCCGGTTTCTCATCATTCACAAGGTAACATTCTCTTCAAATATCTCATAACCATCGCACCCACCTTGGTCACCTCCGCAATCTCAGCATTCTATACGTCCGCATGAAAATTTAAAATTACCTAGTAGTTGTACTAATCAACCTTAAGCTGCAAATGGGCAATATGTCTCAACGTTGCGTGGTCCCTACATGGAAAGCTACATTACAGTTTTTAGTTGATATTGCAGGAACCAAACCATCCATTTTGGCTTCAACACTTTCACACTTACTCTTGTGAAAGCACTTGTCATGTGAAACCATCCGTTATGATCCGATTACAAAACTTGGTGTTTGCGGGGGATCAAATTTGGTCTATCTTGACCCTCACAAATACTTGCTTGTGCCTCAAATATCACATTCTTCATCATAAGAATGTTTTACTTACCCTCGCACTTATACACAGTGCTAGCACTCATCATACATGCATCATACATTCGCATTCATCATACCATCACATCCATGAGCATCATTCATAAGCATCTCAACCCCCATCGCTGCAGCGATGCGCGGAGGAAAGAGTCGGGCACCACGGCAAAACACGACGGGGGCTCGCAAGAAGACGCCCGCCGCCCTCCGATATGAGCAGCGCGGAGCGTAAAGCTGGGCACCCTGGCACCTCCGCCAGGGCTCGCAAGAAGACGCCCGCGCCCTCCGAGTATGAGCAGCGTGGAGGCGCAAAGAAGTCGGGCACCCTGGCAAGACACGGCAGGGGGCTCGCAAAAATTCGCCCCGCGCCCTCCGAGTATGAGCAGCGCGGAGGCAAACAAAAGAAGTCAGGCGCCCGGCAATTCACGATAGGGGCTCGCAAAAGCAAACTTATGATTTTTCGATGTTTGAAAATAACTTCTTGTTGCAGGACTACTCACATGCGCACATTATGAAAAACCAGGGGTTATGTAAGAAATTATGAGACACTAGGGGCTGCACTCTTTTTCCCTGCTACGAAGGGTCGCAAAATTTTTCAACAAGGCAACACCCCCAATTAATGCATGCATGAATTTCCCATAAAAAGAAGTCTCAAGGACTGACCTCCGCCGAAAGGGGCTGAGTGGTGGCACCCAGCCCTCATCGGCGTGCGGGCTCAAGGATTGGCCCGCTCGGGCGAAGTAGTCGACTTCGCCCGGCTCAACCAAACCTCCGCTGAAAAAATTTATGTTTTCCAAAGATAAACTAGAAGTCCGCACCCTAGCACCTCCGACAACGGCTCATAGAAACTTCGCACCTCCGAACACGCAAAAATTTTCTTGCTACCTTTGATTTAAACGCGAGCCTCGCTAAAAGAGAATAGGGGCGTCGCTGCGGAAAAGTTTTTCTCACTACCTCCGATTTAAGCGCGAGCATCGCTAAAGAGAATAGGAGGCGTCGCTGCGAAAAAGTTTTTTCTCACTACCTCCAATTTAAACGCGAGCCTCGCTAAAAGAGAATAGGGCGTCACTGCGGAAAAAAGTTTTTCTCACTACCTCTGATTTAAAACGCGAGCCTCGCTAAAGAGAATAGGGGGCGTCGCTACGGAAAAGTTTTTCTCACTACCTTCGATTTAAATGCGAGCCTCGCTAAAGAGAATAGGGGCGTCAGCTGAAAAGTTTTTCTCACTACCTCCGATTTAAACGCGAGCCTCGCTAAAAGAGAATAGGGGGGGGCGTCGCTGCGAAAAAGTTTTCTCACTACCTCCGATTTAAACGCTGAGCCTCGCTAAAGAGAATAGGGGCGTCGCTGCGAAAAGTTTTTCCCACTACCTCCGATTTAAACGCCAGCCTAGCTAAAAAGTGTGTGGGCGTCGCCGTGGAAAAACTCTCACCGCCTACGATATAAATATGAATTCCGTTACAATCAATGCATGCAGGAGTTATCCCCTGAAGAAAGCAATATCAAGGACACACCTTCGCCGAAAGGGGCTGGTGGCGGCACCCGACCCTCATCGGCAACGAACGAAGTACAAGATTGGCCCCGCTCGGGCGAAGCGGTCGACTCCACCCGGCTTAGCCAAACCTGCGCAAGGGCCTCGCCTCCGACTCTGGCGATGTCGACACCACCTTCCGCGACACCGGCCAAACCTCGCAAGGGCCTCGCCTCCGACTACGGCGACGTCGACATCACCTCTGCGACATCGGCCAAACCTGCAGGGCCTGCGCCTCCGACTACGGCGATGTCGACACCACCTTCGCGACATCGGCCAAACCTCTCTGCAAGGGCCTGCGCCTCCGACTACGGCGACGTCGACATCAACTCTGCGACATCGGCCAAACCTCGCAAGGGCCTGCGCCTCCGACTACGGGCGATGTCGACACCACCTTGCGACATCGGCCAAACCTCTGCCTGGGCCTCGCCTCCGACTTCACGGCGGCGTCGACATCACCCTTCATGGCAACAACAAATCTTCGGCAAAGGGCCTGCCAGCCTCCGACTACGGTGGCGTTGACATCACCTTGCGACATCAATCCGGCCTCTACAAGGGCCTCACATCCGACTACGGCGACTTCAACAAACCTTCAGCGATAGGCTCGCCCTCGACCGGCGACATCAACAAAGCTTCGGCAAAGTGCCCGCTCACCTTCGACCTCAACAACCCGATCATGCATTCGCCTCAACTCATAAGCACCCGCCAAGAAGGGGCTAGGGGGCATTGGAGGCCAATTCTACCTAAAACGTCTTGCCCGCTACTCATGAGTCGGGTAGGAAAGGCGGGCAACTTCGGGCGTCTACCCACGTTCAATGACATCGGCAACTTGAGCTACACCCTCGCCAACATCTTTGGCGAAGGGGCTGACCTCCGACTTCGGCGTCACCAACCACACCTTCGCCAAAGAGCATCGGCAAGGGGCTCGCCTGCGACTACGAGCAACGCGACATCCTACGCACCCGTGCCCACGACCTCGACATGGGGCTCACCCCCGGCTCAGCTAGGGGCTCACCTCAACACCGATCTTTGGCATCTGCACCTTCGCCCGACTACGGCAAGGGGCTTGCCTCAACTTCAACTCGGACCTCTACAACCGACCACCGCCTCACCAACATCTTGGTGAGGGGCTCACCTTCAACTTGGGTGACATCAACCACGTCCTTGCCCTTCGGCAAATGGGCTCTCCTTCGACCTCGGCAACATCGGCCGCCTCGTCAAAACTCCATCCATGCCAACAGCATCGACAACTAGCCTCGAAGCCCCTCCTACTCATAAGCACCGGCCAAGAAGGGGCTAGGGGCTGCATTGGGGGAACCAATCCAACCTAAAGGAAATGTCTTGCCCGCCACTCATGAGTCGGAGTAGGAAAGACGGACAACTCCGGCGTCTACCTACATCCGACGACATCGGCAAATTCAACTACATAGCGACAACATCCCTACCCCTGCCTCGACATCCGCACCTTCGCCTCGACTTCAGCAAGGGCCTCGCCTTGGCATCGACGACGACATCCACACCTTCGCCTTGACATCGGCAAGGGCCTCACCTCGGCACCGTCGACGACATCCGCACCCTCGCCTCGACTTCAGCAAGGGCCTCGCCTCGGCACCGACGACGACATCCGCACCTTCGCCTTGACATCGGCAAGGGCCTCGCCTCGGCACCGTCGACGACATCCGCACTCTCGCCTCGACTTCGGCAAGGGCCTCGCCTCGGCACCGTCGACAACATCCCCACCCTCGCTTCGACTTCGGCAAGGGCCTCGCCTCAACACTGACGACAACATCGACCTCTGCCTCAACATCCGCACCATCATCAGCCTCCTGCGGCAACTCACCAGTTCGTCTGCATCCAACAACCGGAGGCCCTAGAACGGCGACCTCCGCAGCCGCGACTAACCGATCAACGAAGAGCCACCCTCGAGCTAACAAAGACCCTCGCAACAACTAAGAAGGCGGAGGCCGGGCGTGGGACCTCCGCAATCAACGAACACTTCATCTTTGTACTTTAGCCTTCGGCCTTCCGTCATCCGGTGGAAGCTTGTATTCATGGGCCTTTTCCTATTTTAGCGACTAGGTCTTGTTGTACACGCCTGCAAACCCTAGTAGCTAAGGGCTTTGTTGTTGGGGGTAGGGGTGCCGGTGCTCCACCCCTCCCCTTGTAAAAAGGCCCAATACTCTCACTAGTGTGAGGGCTCGCTTGTAAATTTCAATCTAAGGGTGCGGATGGAAAATGTACTCCCTCCACCCCTCTATAAATACAACCGCAAAGGCCAAGGGGAAGAGGACTCTCTCCCCACTTTCTCATTCTTGTCTCCCTTTCCTTTCACGTGGGAAGCCCTCGCCTCCTCTCCGCGGCAACCGGTTCTGCGAGGTCAGAGGCGGTGCGAGGCCCACCGGTGTGCGGTAAACCATGGTGGGGCGGGGCTGCGCATCCAAAACACCGGCGGCCGGGCCTTGCCGGGTTGTTGGGCGGCCGTCCGGTGCTGCGGTGGCGGGGAGGCAGCGCGCTAGAAGCGTGGAGGCCCGGCGCCTGCGCCGAGCAACGAGGAGCGGCTGGGTCATGGCGCGCCATCTACCTAGGTCGTGCGCCTGTCGGGGCCGGGCGGCGGTGGCGCTCATGCGACCTTGAGGCCCGGCGTCGCCGTAGCGCGGCGCTGGGTCACGCTACGCATCAGCGCCCGCAGCAGCGGCCCGAACACGCCGGGCGTGTGCCGCTGATTCGGGCGAAGTGCCACGATCTGCGGGGGTCGCCGGGGGGCCGGGTAGCGGCGGCGACCCGAGGTTGGGAGACCCGAGATGCGGCGTGGCAGCGACGAAGTGATGACGGAGAAGTTGGAGAAATTGGGGACTCGGGCTGAAGCGAAGGGAGGAGCGGAGGTTTCGAGAACTTGGTCACGCGCGTGGAGGGCTAGGATTGAGATGCTGCTTGATCCAACGGTGGTGCAGCAGTACTGTAGTTGTACAGTAGATATGTGAGAGAGGAGCACTGTTGAACTACAGTGAAATCCGATCCTCACGTTTAAAGTAGTTATTATATAGATGAGAGAGAGATTCAGCGACAGGGCATTGATACTTGTTAGGGCAGTCCCAACGGTGACAAATGCACCGTTTCTATTCTCATTTAAGAGAGCAAAAATTCAATGTGGCAGTGTAATCGAGGAAGAAAGATAAGGAAATTCGACGAAACCCTTTCATCACAAAGAAACGACGTCAACTCTCGAAACGGAACGAGGCGTGAAGAAAGTGGGTTTTATTTATTTGTCACTCTTATGAACGCGTGTGGCTCAAAAACCACTCTTATATGACGCCTTATTTTTTTGCCCTACAACACAGTAACTCCATTATTTATTTACCCTTTTCGCTGATGTGGCGTGCCAACTCAGCTGGACAGCGTGGACAACAGATTTGGAGGCTTGGATGGAGACGCGAAATGACCGCCTTGCCCTCACTTCATTTCCTCATACCTTTCATTGCTCTCAGCCAGCACGTATGGTGCATCCAAATTTTTTTTTCTTTCATTGATCTCAGCCAGCACGTATGGTGCATCCAGTTTGTTTTTTTTTTTTTTTGATAGATTTTTTTTTTCTTTTCGATAGAACTCAAGCACGTTAGTGTAGTGCACTTCCTTTTTTTTTTACAAAAATCAAACATGGATGTTGCTATACTTCCAATCAATGCCATTGCCAAAAACAAAACAAACATGTTGTCTTGCCCAGCATCACAAAACAAAAATTTGATCACAAACATAACATGATATCACAAATAAGCATAACTGAACCATCAGGGTTTACATAACATGGATGTTCCATACACAACCATTCGTCCACCAGTTCCATACACAAACATCAGGTTCACAGCTATACACCGCCATCAGCTGGGATCCTCCATCAGCTCCATCAGTTCCATAAACACGCATACAAGTTCACTACATTACTAGTGCATACAAGCTGGTCCATGCAACATAGTAGCCATTCAGGCCACATACAAGTTCATTTCTCCAAAAGAGATACAAGCCAGAAAGTCCCTCAGCCTTACTTCTTATCCTTTGTTGGTGTCTTCTTCACCTTGGTTGCAAGTTGCTTCCTGACTAGGGTCATTTTTTTAGCTGGTACTATCTGAAGTGGCTGTGGCTCATCCAACTCCAGCCTCCTACATAGGAAAAATGCATTAGTGCCAATTTGGTTAAAATAAAATGGGGGATGGGAAGCAACAAACCTCTTGCTGGTACTTGCGGCTACTATCTCAAGTGGTTGTGCTGCTAATTCTTGTAGAGCTGCAGCCTCCTTTCTTGCAGCAGACCTAGTCCTTGGAGTCCTTGCAATTATCTCCATTGGTGCTGTGATTATTGGAGTTCTTGGTTCCTCATTTGTTGTTTTCTTCTTTTTGGTAGCAGGTTCCTCTTCCTCGGTTACAACCTTCCTTGGCCGCCCAACTTTTCTTGTACTCATCCTGTAAAAGAGTAGTTAGTGACACAAATTGAGTGTAGTGTAACATCAAATTAAAAAATGCATGAGAGATACTTTTTTTTTGTACCACTCAAAGGCGACCTCCAACTACCTAGTCTCGTGGCCAAGCTCACCACATTTCTTACATGTCACTTGTCTTGTTGGTTTTCCTGCCCCCTCCAAGACACTCTTGATCCTGTTCTTCCTCAGCCTCCCAGGACCCTTCTTTTTTCTTGGCCAGTGATGGAAACACGTTGACACTTTCATCCCTCAATGTATAAGCTCTGATAATCCATGGGCGTCCTTTAGATTTGCAGAAACCCCTAAATCTTTTCTTGTCACTCTTTTCTGTGCCTAGTTCAAAGTCTTTCACTATGGCAAGTTGCTTAACCGCCAATCTAAATTCAGGCATTGATGGATAGACTGTGCCCACTGTCATGTCAGGATTATCTCTATCATAGAAAAACAAGGGCTCATTAGCTTCATTGTCATCAACATGGATAGTTGCTGCATCCATTTCTGCTTGCACTTCAGGAGGAATCTCAGGGACATGCATCTCCTTTGAGGCTTCTGCTGCATGAACATCTTCATCATTTAAGCCCATAGCCTCATAGATTATTTCCTCATCAAGAACTATAGCAGCATCCCCATCTAACTCTTCATCTGGTATAATTGTGTATGCTGACCAGTCAATGCCAACATCATCTGATTTGGGATGTTCAGGACTGCTATGACCATCATCTGTGCAATCAACATTGGGACTGGAGCTGTCACACCAGAACATGCATGACCACTTTGCTCTTTTCCCTCTTTTCCTGCATCCCATATACCCATTTTGGAAGAACCTTTGTCCCTGTTAACCACCTCACAGCTTACATACATCTCCTTCTCATCCCATCTAGCTTGTATCATGTCCCAGAACTGCTCATCAGAAGTAACTTTCCATTCTGCAGAACTCTCTTTGTCAACACCCCAGACAATTACCTGCTGCTCTCTACCCCAAATGATTTTGGCAGCCAATAGTTCAAAAAACTTGGACAGAGAGCAACTATCGGTGAGATCAAGCCAAACATCATGCTCTTGAGCAGGCATTTCGACAGAACCCTCAAAATCAGATTTCGCCGTGTACTTATCAACGGTAACATGAACTCTAAAAGCATTGCCACGATCGATCCTGACAGAATCATAAACACATTGGGGAGTTAGGGACAAATCCAACTCCAAAGCACCACTGCTGACCAAACTACAACACACTTACCAAGGAGGACGGTCAGGCGACTTCATCTTAACCCGCGAGTTCATCAAAATAGCCTACTAAGTTTCGTGGAGGCCACCGCGGAGCGGTCGTGCTTGTGCATGCACCCATTAGTTCTTGTCCATTTGTCCTGCAATTGGCCACTAGTCCCGCGGCAGAACATGGCGTGGCCACTGGCCAGCACGACACGACGCTCCTCCTGACAGCACAGCGCGTCGCAACGGCAGGTTGCGTTCCCGCCGGGCGAGTCGGTGACTCGGTGTACGTCCGCGCGAAGCTGCCTTCCGTCGCCACGGTCCAGGGAGCTAATAATACATGAGAGAGAGATGTAGCGGCAGGGCATTGATTCTGTTAGTAGTGGCTACGGAGCAGCATTGATGCTTGATAGCCAGTCACACCACACCACCATCAGTCTGGGGAAGTCTGCAGGTCAAGGTCTTCGAGTTGCCCATCGCCCTTCATGGCTCCATCTATCTACCTAGTACTTGACGATGCATCTACAGTATGTACTATATGGTTAGTTCATTGACAGATCAACGTAATTTCTTGGAAAACCCGTCACTCCCCAAGTGAATTATTGGTTGTTTTACTGGTATACTGATTGCTTCACGTGTGAACAGATTAAGCTGCTAGCTGTGGACAGAAATTCACTGTGATGTCGCCATCGCCATTACTCGGATGGGGCATAGTATGTCTCTATAAGGTGCTATTGGAATGACAAGTAACGATAAGAACACGATTGATAGGCTTTGGCAACCTGCATGCATATTCAAAAAGAATACAGGGATGGAGCCGTTGGAAGGGAAATAAATTGGGTAGGGACCGTCCGTCCCCGGTATACGGTGCGGACCTCGCGTCCACGGGCGACGCGTGTTCGAGGCTGTACCAGACTCCACATCTTCTTTGCGCACTAATATTCAAAAATCACATTTTTATTAAATCATGTCATTGTATTGTCAAGTTAAAAATGTAATATCTGCTAAACTAAATATCATATCCAACACCGGTTTGCACCATCGTATTTATTATAATAAACTCTACAAACAAGATCCCACATGGATATATTTCGATACACCATTGTGTTTGCTGAGATTAGAGTTAAATACGTTTGTTGAGATTAGGGTTAAGTGGACACATAGCACAGAATGACACACGCTATAGAACATGACATTAATAGAATCCCCTCGCCGAACTTAGCGCCGGAGGTGCCTTAGCGAATGTAAGTCATAGCGGGGATCCCGCGATATAAGACGTTTAGTGTTTATTGTGCTTGCTGAGATTAGGTTAAGTGCGTTTGATGAAATATATCCATGTAGGATCTTATTTTGTAGAGTTTATTATAATAAACACGATGGTGCAATCGGATGTCGATATGATATTTGGTTTAGCGATATATAACTTAAAAAGGTAACTAAATAACGATGGGAGAGAAAAGAGACAATCGTAGCTATGGGCCGGGCTCAATACGGGTGGAGGTCCGCACCACACGGTGAGGACCGGTCCGCACCCAATTTGCTTCCCGTTCGAAGCCCTTGACCCGTCTACCCCCGGCCGACGGAGACGGCGCCCCAAAGACCCCCTCCTCGATCTCCCTCCATAGCCCACCTCTCTCCAATCCATCCTCAAATCCAAGTTCCCCACCTTCCGATGTACCATTCTAGGTAAACTTGTCGGCCCCGTCGGCCTCCTCCCTGGTGTCGCGCTCGCCACCTCTTCCCATCGAGTCCAGCTCCTCGATGAGCGCGCGTGCCTCGGGCGGCCCCGGGCTGTCCCCGCGTCTCCTTCGCCGCCCCTCGCCCCCCGGAGCAGGCGGCCTCCTCGGATGGCGGCGGACAGGGGGGTGTCCGCTGGATACCCGGCATCTCTATCATCGCTGGCTACTCAAGCCGCGCAACGAATCGGGTCGCCCGGCCGGCCAAGGCCCCGAGGCACGCCAGCACTGGCTGCCGCCCTACCGCCACCTAGGATGCCCAACGTGCCGCCCCTCGCGGGAAGCGCCTCGGCGCCAGACCGCCCGGCAGGGCGGCGGGCGCTCAAACCCGCTCCCTCTCGCTTCAACGGGGCTTGGGCATGCCCGACGACATCGCCACGCCCGAGGACGAGGCCCGCCGTCCGAGGGCTGCCGACTTGCAAAGATCCACGGCCCGGATCCACCTCCTCAACCTCGCCACCTAGTTTGGCGTCACCAAGTCCGATGTCGCCCGGTGCATCCATCGCCTCCAGCTCGTTGCCGTCTCCTCCGCACCGGTGACGGCGGTCGCCGAAAGTACGGCTATTGTGGTGGCCGCGGGAACCACCCTCTCCCGACGCCGACCTCTTCGTGCCTTCCGCCCGGTAGGTCCAAGGTAGAGCGCTGGTGGATTTGCTTGTCGAAGACACCGACTACGAGGATGAGATCGACTCACGAGCCCTCCCAGCGCTATCATAGCGTTAGGTGCCACGCCGCTCGCCATTGCCCGATCGCGTCGCGCGGCCGCCGGCCGCCCGGTGGGGCTCGGCGTGCCCCCTTGACCGGTTAAAGCACGCCAACCCCGCCCGCCACGCATCGGGACCGGGCGAGCCCCCAAGATCCGCGAGGGGGTGTTGTTCCCGGCCAAGACGGTGGTGGCGCCGCGTCAACACCCGACGCCGAAACCGCCCCTCCAAAGCAGCGGCGCCGCCTTCATCATGGGCGGGGTCGTGAGCGCCGCCGCCCTCCGCCACGTGTTCTCGCACATGGTCGTCTTGGTCCACCGCTTGCTGCAAGGGTCTCGGCCTAGGCGCCGCCTGGTCCGCGACACGGGGAACCATTCGACGCCGATGGCTTCACCATTGTTGAAGCCCGTCGGCGTAGACGGCGTCGGGCCTCGCGCCCCACTCGTCACCGGCGGCCATTAACGAGTTCACTTGTTGGCCTCTACTTCAACTGCATGGCAGAGGGTCACATCGCTGCCCGGTTGTTGTGTTTTCTAAGCACAACCGCCAAAAAGGCAAGAACGCTGAAAACCGCAGGTTGACTTCCCCACAACGACGCCACCGAAATTGTTACATTCCAAAGAACCTCGCCCGCGAGATTTCGGGTGGCATTCTCAAACGTTCTGAGAACCAGGTCCGCAAGCGCACGGAAATACCGTTGTAGCATTTCACCGAGAGATATTCAGGGTATCGTAATTTATATTTTCCCAGGGGAAGGCATGGTGTAAGACTCTAGCAGGGGCATGAACAAGACATGACTGTGCAGTTGACCAATACTCAATACAGGGGTAAGTCAAGATAATTCATAAGATAGTGTGACACACACTTGGGCCAACCTCAAGGATAAAAGAAAAATAAAGAATAAATAATATTCCTAAGTGAAGCAGGCATTCCTAATGTAGCTATGCAAAGAATAAGTTAATGATCATACAAACATAAATGACTAGAGTTTAGATTGAGAGTGAGATGGACGGGAGACCCCACCGAGCCATCCGGCCCAAAGGGAGGCATTTACGAACTCCTACATCACATACGAATGTGGGGGGATTACAAAGGACGGACAAGGCTATCACGACACAGCCGCCAACACCCTCAACCGTGGCATGCTCTTATATCCGAAGGTCCCCGCTCACCCAGGCACCATGCCCGCATGTTAAGGTACATCCCATGTCCCCCGCGGACTCCCACCCTATAGATGGACGAGCTAGAACATGGACAGGCCCGAAAGCCTCAACGAACCGCCATCTCAGCACAACTCTTACTCTACTCAAATATATCGCATGAATGGTTGAGCCTAAAGTTCTATACGACTAAACCACAACATAGGAACTATAGTCTAGTTCTTCTATCATGATCATGTCGAGAACAACATGTCAAGAATATAACATAGAAACTATATGCTAGTTCATATGTCAAGACTATAACATGGAAATACTCTAGCTCTATTGCACAACCATATGAGAACAAGATTTGAGGAGAAACCATAAATGTATTCATACCGAATATTCCTTCTCCCAAGTACAAGCTCTCCAATGAATCTTTGCCTTGCTCTAAATACTAAAGACTAAAAAGAAATAGAGAGAGGAGGTGCAGAGAGGAGAGGAGAAGAGTGGAGAGTGAGGATGCTCCAAATGGTGTGTGTTGTGAGAGGGGGAGAGGCCCTCTACTTATAGGATGAGAGGGGGGAGAGTGGGCTAAGTGCTAATTTATACCATCAATGCACAAAATCGACGTTCCCCAGGCATCCTCGTACACTGAATCTGCCCACGAACGTCCAGACCACCGTCCTCGTCACTTAATGTACCACCTCGCAAAAGATGGGCCCGAACGGTGCCAAAGTAGGTGCGGGCGCACCCCGTCCTGGCTCGGCTGGGCCCGGGCTTTGGCAGGTGGGCTGTGTTGGGTTCGAAAGTCGCCCCACGCCATTTGCTCGGTCCGGTTTGCATCGTGTTGGGCTCTTTTTCATTGGGGTGAAGGATGTTCTGAAGTATGCTTTCCCAGAAGGTGCCTTTTAGTGCATTTTCCACTTGTGTTTATATAATTCCTGTAAAACAATTGTTTGTACACTACAAGTGAAAATATGTTAATAATAAATGTATATGAGTATGATAATGTATAGTTTCACCCTTTTTATGGTATAATGTTGACGGTAGAAATATGTCGTTTCGGACCGTCAACAAACTCGCCCTGCCTGCTTACCCTTTGTGCGTCCTCGAGCAAAAAGATAAGTACTTGGTTGTTGATCGGGAGTTTCTTACAGATCGATTGTGTTTTAAGAGTGTCATGCGTATAACAAAAATTTTTTTCGCTAGAATTTGAATAAAATGGCAAGTTTATTCACCCCTTATTACCTTTAGCCGTTGTGGGGCTTTTGAGCTGTCTCCAAATCATGAGCGGTTGCGAGATAGAACGGATCAATGGACTCGCTTTATCTTTCATTCTTTGAGCAATTATCAATCCAAAGGTTTTGAAATATTTTTGCAAGAAAGTAGTTCCTCAAATGATCTCTCGATCGCTCAATATGTATGTGGTTTGTTCCTCACCAAAGGCTTAAACTTGGCTTTCTTTTGTCTACCAACTATATAAGGCTTTTTTTTTGTGGGGTTTTGGGTAGGTAAAAAGAATGACATACTTATATCATGTCATGTTGCCTTTGTCAAAAACGAACCACATGGAGAGACTAGTCATAGACCTAGATCAAGATGTGCAAGTGTATGGAATATTTTTGTGTACTCCAGGAATCACGACTCTCTCTTTTTGGTGGAATTTATTTGAAGGAGGTATGAGCTACCTTGTTATTTTTTTCTTTTCTTGCTTTCTTTTTTTTTTTTTTTTGGACGAGTACTGACTTCCTCGTCTTTTTTTTCTTTTTTTTGGGACACATGTCCATCTTTCTTCTTTCATCATTTTGTAAGCATAGCCCATACTTCTCCTTTGGCAACAGGGATTTTGGTGAGAGGTCATGATACAAATGAACGACAAGAAGTATCAATTGTTATTATTTTCTCCTGTGACCAGCGTGATGACAGTAATAAATGTTAGGCCGTGAGGGTAACTCACATGGTGGAGGCAGCCGGATGTTACCCTCACGGAGAACCTTCAGAAGTTAGAACACCGGAGAACCGGAGATGCCATTACTGGGACCAAACTTCTAGCATGCATGGAGAGAACAGAGCACATGAAAAAAAAACAGAGCATGCGGTCACTAATACCCACCAAACTAATTGCTTTTACCTTTGTTTTCTTTTTCTTATCAAAAAATAAAAATAAGAAGTAGAAGGCCAGACTAGCGACCGTGCATAAAGGCATCTATGTATGATGACCATAGGCACAGTATGGGAATTAACGTGAAGATGACTATTTTGTTCTTGTTCACCAAACATATATAGGCTCAACATCCATGTGACCCTGCAGTGGAATCCGTAAAGTCTACTAAAAAACTCAGTTATACACAACATTACAGGAACGTTAATGCACCCTACAAACGTTTACATATAGTGTGCACAGCATCTGCAAATTGCCGCCAAACATTCAAGTTCAGCTGTACTGTTGCAATTTCAATACGACGTTACCAAAATATAGCTCAACACTGTATTGTCGCCGTTTAAGGAAACGGGGGGAAAACAGAGGAATCCTTGTTTAAGGAAACAGGTGAAAGCAGAGAGAGAGAGAGAGAGAGAGAGAGAGATGTAGCCCGCAGCACCTTCAGCTTCAGAGTGGTTATTTTTTTGAAGGCTAGGATGACTGGGATGGATTTTAGTGGCATGCCACAACATAACCTTCAATCCCTTCACCTCCTCCTCAGTGATGGTGGATCGGCTCTCCCCTTCAGCATGGCAGCACAGCTCCATCATCAGTGAGCCCAAATTTGATCCTCTATTGCCCTGTCTTCTTCCCTCTAGCTCTCAGACCACCTAGACCGAACCGAAGGATACGTCTGGATGTGAACGGCCAACACAACTCCAACAACCGTTGGCCATAGAATTCATGTCAGCTCAGATGCATGCTTCTATGAACGAGGACCACGAATGAATAGACTCTTTTAGTTCAAAAAACAGGGGATCGAATTAAGCCTTTACATTACTACCTTTCTAAGCTGCTACCAAAATATTGCATAGATGAGTGGTGACCGGTTGGTACCTCTAAATATAGTAAGTTTTTACGAAAGACCCTACATCTATGAACATAGACTTGTTCAGGCAATCAGACCAATGTTGCAAGATAAAATGCTAAATTTTTACTATAGTTGAGAACCAAAGTGGCAACCTAGACTCTGAAGCAAGTAAATACCTCCATATTGCACACCATCTTTTGAAAGACCAGGAGATAACCAACATCCTTTCACGGTGAAGAGCGTCAAGTTCACAAGCAACCAGCAAAGGGTAACCAATCACGTATACGTGACGAAGAACGACTAGTTTCCGAGCAAACTAGCAAAGAAGCCACCAAAGCTCTCGCCTAGGAGGGACCCCGTCAGGGCAAGGATGTCGCCGGGTTGCCCTAGGTTGGCCAGCAAGCCTAGGGCGTCGTCCTTGGTCGTCGGATCAAAACGATGAACAAAATATAGAAGGTTCGGAGAGAAAATAGGGTAAAAAAGTTTGTAGATTGATTGATGTCGGTTGGATGATGATGATAGGATCAAATCGCCATGAACCTATCATTATATAGAGGGGGTTGATTTTATCCCTTAGGAAACCGTAAAGACACACTTCCAATCACCAAGTCTTTCCAAAAACCGATCTAACACCGAATCGGTTCGTACGCGGCCGCGCCTCTCGGACGTTGTCCAGTGCAACCTCAGCGAGCCGCTGGACGCCAGGGGCCAAGCGGACGCCCACGGACCAGTGTCCGACATGCCTCAGGGGTGCCATCGGAGCATCCGGCATCTGCCCCTCGGACACGCCTCGCGCCTGCTCCAGCGTCTGACGCCGCTGAGCCATGGCTCGCTGCCTTCTTGCTGAATTTCTTTGATCTTTTAGCCTTGCCGTTGTATTCTAAATATATCCATGACCTTCTTGACACACCAAATTCATGAAAAAAATACTATAGGACATTTTTGGGTATCAACAATTTGTGAAGGTGGTGCCTGAATCATTTTCCCCTAAAAGCAGGGAGGAACAGAGCCAGAGTGCAAAAAGCTTCAGCTGCTGTTGGTTGGGAAAACAGAGCATCAGGTCACTGAAACAGAGCAAACAACAGCAGAAGACCTGTTTGCTCAGAGCAAAGAGAGCATCAGATCATCGAAACAGACCATGAGGTCACTTTTTGCACAGTAACCTCACTGTCCTTACCCGCAAGCCTGTTCCAAAAAGAGGCTTCTCTGATCTTGTGCTACTTACTACCCTTTGCAAATGCAATGAATCATGGTAATACCAATTATCTTACATCAGAAATGAGCTACCATGCTTAACCAAAGAGTCTAATTAAGGCTGTCCTTAATTAACGCGAAAATGACTATTTTGTTCTCGTTCACCAAACAGGATCCATGTGGGCCCTGCAGTGGAATCGGTGAGGTGTACTAAAAAACTCAGGAAATGAATTTGCTCTTTGAGAGCACATGTATCCATCAGTTATATGGTCAACTGCGTCATTACAGGAGCGTTAATGCACCCTACAAACGTTTACATATAATGTGCACAGAATCTGCAAATTGCCACCAAATATAGGCTCAACTCTGTCACAGGACAACCCTGGTGTTTTCTTCATTTCAGGCCTCTAGGTGACACCGTCACAGTTTGTAGGCATCTGAGGGACTCGATCGTGCCCAACTCAGTCACTGAAACAGAGGATTCCTTGTTTAAGGAAACACGGGGGAACAAGATTTGGAAAAGTAGAGAGATGTAGCCTTTACATTACTACCTTTCTAAGCTGCTACCAAAAAAATTGCATAGATGAGCGGTGACGGGTTGGTACCTCTAACCATAGTAAGTTTTCACGAAAGACCCTACATTTATGAACATAGACTTGTTCAGGCAATCAGACCGGACCGATGTTGTAAGATAAATTGCTAAATTTTCAGAATACTATAGTTGCGTACTAAAGTGGCAGCCTAGACTCTGAAGCAAGTAAATACCTCCATATTGCACACCATCTTTTGAAAGCCAAGGATAAACCAAAAGTTGGACTCTGAACCAAAGTTGGGATCACTTGGTTCTGTTACGAGTATTCAGGTTCAGATTGTATTGAACAAACACGGTTGATATTCTTGGCTAAAGTTGCTAAATTTCTGTAGAAATGTGGCCGCCCACAAAGTCCTGAAGCCACCATAAGAATCTGTAACCAATAATAACTTACTAACTCAGCTGTGCTTCCTTTCCTCTCTGCACTTGCAACCATGGCTCCATATGGGAATCATTGACACTTTTTTAGCATGATCATCCGAGTGATTGAATGGAACAGCAATGCCAATACGGCAATGTGCCATGGAGGCATGGCTCATAGAAAGCCAGGATCCAAGCAAGGAGCATCAAACTCACCAGCACTAACCAAAATCAAGTATTAATAGTAACACAAAAATGCTAGGTCGGCACACTCCATGTGATGAGAAGTCAAAGCTGCGCCGACTTTTCTAGTTAGCACATAACGTCCCTCTATACAAACAACGGAGAACTATTGAGAAGTCAAGTAAGATTTGGGGTTAACCCTCTATCCCTCTCCCCATCTATCTATATAAAGGAGGGTCCCCTCAAAAGAAACCTATATAAACGAGGGAGAACTATCAACGAGGATGTGATGAGTTGAATAATTATAATTAATTAACTGGCCTCAGCCACTGATGGCCCTAACACCGGAAAGAACGCGGGCATTATTGAAACAGAGCAGACCACATAGAAACAGAGCGTCACAGGCCAACAGGGTGTTCAGATTTTAATGTATCATGTGCAAAGAACAAAACATATAGAAACAGAGTCTGCCGTCTCACCACCTGAGCACTGTTATCTGATTAATTCCACATGCTGAAACTCAACAAATTTTTCCGAAAGGTAGACTGCTAACAAACTGTACAATAAATGCACTGCTGTCCAAACTATGCAATGTATCCCAGGTCCAAAATGAGATGTCACAAACATTTGCTGATATAATCTAAAATCTGAAGGAAACACGATTTACAATAATAGTCTAGAGTTGCAGTAAAAAGATGCAACGCCATGCCCATAGACAATTTTTTTCGTGCCCCGAGCCCATAGAAAACTGAGTAAGCAACATATATTTTTTCAAAACAATCTAGCAGGAGAACTCCTGATTTCATTACAAATGAAGATCTAGACCGTGCAATTCAGCAGAGGAACATTGAGTCCGAAAAGAGTTGAGCGGCCAAAAAAATGCACAGGTAGAATCTGAGCACTGTTATGAGGTGTTCTATGCATGACTGCTGTTAACTTTTCTTCTTCGAGAGATCACTAATGAGAAATGTACAGGTATAATACCAAGCATATTGACGGATCAACCTTCTTTTTGGCGCCCAACTGACTTATTGTTGGTAACCCTGTCGCCGATTGCAGCTTCAGGTTAATCAGGCCGTGCATTATTGCACTATCAGGCAACATCTCCTAGTCTGCCACTGTCCCTGCACCACATTACTGATGTCAGCGAGTGATCTAAGTAACGACAAGCAAATTTGAGCTGCTTACGAAAACGTTCAAGCTACCAGCAAGTGTGCACAAAACTAACCAAATAACAGTGCTCAGGTTCAGTTCAGTTTTTGTTTGGGGCAACAGAAAAATAATTCAAGTGTTGAGAATACGTAACTGGAGGGATACTAATACCACCAAGAGAGCAGCATGACATGACTACACAAAACACACACCTTAGCAGAGCCTAAGTCGAGGATGATTTGGATGGATTGTAATGCCATGCTCCAGCGCAGCCTTTACTTCATCCACCTCCTCGTCGCTGGCGTCTTCACAATTTAAATAAACAAAAACCTCCTGGAGCGAAGCAAGGTTCGCTAGGCCTAAGTCGAGTACACCACTGCCGCTGCTGGCGAATTCTCTCGCCCCTTGTACGGACAAGTCGAAGCCAAGCTTTATAAGACTGGGCATAGCTCCATGCTGAAACACCACAGGCTCTCCACATCCCCAGAACTCGAATTCCCTCAGGCATGTGAACGAACCGGCACCAACGAGGAATTCCCCCAGATCCTCATGGTCCCGGTCCACAACCAGATTTAGAAGGCGGAGAGCAGGCAACTTCCCGAGCATGTCGAGATCGGCCTGCTGTACCACCCTTATGGAGATGGATAGCCTGGAGAGGTTCGGCATATCCGACGGATTCATCCACGCTGGCAGTGTTTGGAATGAGCATCCATCGTCGTCCTCCAAACGCCGGAGACATCGAGGGGCATCCCGGGCGTCCAATCCACCCGTTTTACTTGGATTAGTGGCCCCTATAGTAAGATCTTGGATCTTTTGCAGCTTGCGTAGCCACTCGACCAGCTTGTCATTCCATACATTCAATAAATAAATATGGAGTACCCTCAGTTCCGTTAGCTGAGCTAGCTCTTCTATAATGTCTGTATTGGATTCATCAACGCCTAATGTGGACAGCTTTTCAAGGCTTGTTAGGCTCCCAATACCTTTTGCCACTCTCATTGAAGAGCTCATGTTCAGGCACATTAAATGTTTCAGCAGAAAAACATTTGATGGCAAGCAAGAAATTTCATTATACCGAATGTCTAGTACTTGTAGAAATTGCAAGCTTGATATTTCTTCAGGGAGCTCTACAATGTGTGTGCTACGTAGTCCTAGGTACCTCAATTGAAATAGATTCCCTATGCACTTATTAAGGTTGTAACCTTGTGAAAGATCACAATCTTCCAAATCCAACACACGTAAAACTTGGAAACTGCTAATGGCTGGAATTTGACTAGTGGTCGACCGCAGGACAATAACTGACCTTACATGCTGCAAGCTCCTTTGTGCTAGAGCCATAGATTCGTCTTCCTTGCCATTTTGAATGGATAGCCTCCGAATCTTAGTTGATGAAGACATATGGCTCTTACTATTTAATATAGTAACAAAGCTTGCTTCACTTGATATGGAGCAGATAAGATCAAGCACCATGTCATGTACACGACATCCATATACGATGTGACACCCGTCATATATAGGCTGGATCATACTTCTGTTTATGAGCTCATTAAAGTAGCTGTCACCAAGTTCAAATAGGCTCTTCCCTTTGTTCTTCACATTGGATAAAGTCTTCAGCTATCCACATCCATATCAAATGATCTTTTTCAATTTCATAATCCTCCGGAAACATACTCAAGTATAATAAACAAGTCCTCAGATGGCTTGGCATATTATAATAGCTAAATGACAAAATCTTTCTCATATTCTCCACATCTAGGTGCTGCTCAAGACCAGTACCAATAGAATGGTACACCTCATACCAGTCCATCTTATTTCTTGGTTTACAAGCAAGCGTACTAGCCATCGTAATAATAGCCAATGGTACACCAGCACATTTCTTGAGTATTCTATCGATACTTCGATCAGCTCCTCATTGGGGCATTTTTCTACATCTTCAACGTTGTCATTGTTTTTATTTCCAAAGACTCGTTTGTACAATAATTTCCTTGAGTTATTCTCAGAAAAGAGGATTCAAGTTGTAAGCACCACCAATATTTTCAGCAACATCAGTATTACGTGTCGTTGTAATAATTGTATATCCAACATCATTATCGGGCAATGCACATTTAATCACTTTCCAGGCTGAGATATCCCATATGTCGTCAATAACTATGACGTACCTATATGTACAATAAATTATGAGTAAAAAATTACATAGGAGGGAAATACATGTATAGTCAATTAGAATATGCTACAAATACCGTAATTGAGGTATTTAGGTTCCATTGGATTAGCATCTATGTAAACAAATTTGTCCCCAAAGAATATTTGACAATTAAAATATAATTCCACTTCAGAAGACGATATCACTGCTATTTCATTTCCACTTAATATAATCGTTGCATTTTTTTTATTTTACCAGGATATGCATGAACGTTTCTCACTAGTCATGTGCATAGATACTTCTATGAAATGGAGGGCGTAAAATAAAATTGAAATGTACACATTGATGACAGGAGCGCTTCCATACCTTTTTGTTTTAAGGAATTCCCTAGCTACATCAATGAGCCGCCTCTCATCCAATGTTTCTTCACTGATGTTCTTGCCAAGATCATACAACAGTCCTTTCAATAACTTCTTCAAGTCAAGGGTCTGAGACACCGAAACAAAAGCACAACAATCAAATAGTCCTCTAATCTTGTCATACACTGCCTTGGCAAGAGTTGTCTTTCCGAGGCCTCCAAATCCAACAATGGAAAGTATCTTCCGTTTCTGCAAGGGCACTCCATTCCCATCCATCAACACCTTGATTAGCTCATCCCTTGTCTCATCAATTCCGACAAGCTCTTTCGCGTCTGTGTACTGAGCAAATAAACGAGGGTCTACCACAGTAGTTGCAGCCGGCTTATCAACACACATGTTGACATCATATCTGCGACGCCTCTTGTGCACCTCTAGGACACGGTTCTTGATGTCTCTTATCTCAGTAGCAATGTCGTGGCGAATCCTAACCTTTCTGAACAAACCGACACTTCTATCAATGAACTTTGTGATGCCATCCAGCTTCGCTGACTCATCAACCTTCTCACGCACCATGAATGCCTCAACACAGTCCTCTATATCATAGGAGAGCTCTCTCAAATCCCTGGCCCAAATCTTATTTTGAGTGTCAAGCTGATCTGGTGGTGTGCCGGAGACCAGCTCAAGGGCACCTTTCATGCTCTCGAGCTCAGATTGGAGAAATCTGATCTCACCCTTCAGCCCTCTTTGCAGATTGTACTCCCCAATTAGGAGATCACCCAGCTTGGAGATGACGCTGGACAGTGCCCCCGTTACGATCTCCATGAATCTTGTCCTGGACCAACGCAAGGAGAATCAGGAACATGTGGAGACAAATGTGCCGCCGATGTGCTTGATAAAACTCGGCCTAAGAATAAAACTGAATTCTAGCTAGCAGCTATGGGCAGAGAGGGCTGAGGAACGCGAAAAGGACTCACCCAGTCACCGGCCCTAGTCACGAATCACGCTGCCCCTTGTCGCTGGATTCGAAGTTGCTTCTGCCAGCAACGCCCAACTTTCTGGAGCAAAGAGCAAGAGCAAGAGCGAGCGCTGGCGCAGTTGTGGAGAAGTCGAGATCTGGTGGAGTGGAGGCGTGAATGATTAAAGCCAATCAACGGTGGTGGACTGAACCATTTTACTGCACCGTTGATGCGTTGCGGTTGGAAAGTGTTACAGGGATCTTTGATGCGCCATCAGGACTGCATGCTTTTCATTCCTTTCGGTGGCCACAGCATCTTTTTCTCCACTTTGGTGCGTCGGTGTAGCTGGAGCAGAGAAAAGGCAGGCGAGGAAAGCCAAGGAAAATGGCTTTGTTTTTTTATTCCTGCGTGTTTTATGTCTGGTGGAGTTCCAAAGCAAACGAAACTTCGCTGGAGCTGCCACAACAGCATTGCATTTTCTTCTTGAGGAAATTGGGAGCAGAAAATATAAGAGGTAGAAAATTTGTTAGCCTACCGAAAATGTGTTAGCACACCATTAAAGATAGAAATTTTTTATAATAACTGGGGAAAATTCGATGGATCGCATCGACCGAGAGAGATCGATCTGATGACAACGAAGGCATGAGGAAATAGGAGGAAACGGGATGGCGATCTGACGATAACGAAGGCGTGAGGAAATAGGAGGATACAGGATGGAGGAAACAGGAGGAAAATTATGTGTCTATGGTCGGTTGGTCATATGCGCAAAATTTTTCTCCCATTTCCTCCGCAAATATGGGGATTAGGATCAGGCGTGAGTTGCATTCTCCTAGTTTTATTTTTTGATTTAGAGTAAAACGGTAACTTCATAATTATGTTTTGAGTAGTATAGTTTTGAGAGCATGATTCATTTACTATAGTTAAATAATATGTTTTTATTAACTTTTTTTTTTATAAAATTCCTCTAGGGTTCCTCCTTCTCCGCCTCCCTCTACGGAGCAGCCGCCCAAAGCATGAAAATAAATGAGTTATATACATAGCATACTATATGGTATTCTGTATACGATGCTATTTTATTATAATCCGATCTGTTAAAAATTCGGTAAGCTAGCATACTTTATGGTATTATATATATTGTGTATATGTATATATGAATTTGACTTGCATGTTATTTTATTCTATCAATCTCCTAAAAAGTCCGCAAGCTGATGGAAGAAAACAACAATCGAATATTTTATTACAGCATAGAGGAATAGGTCACGAAACAAATTTAGTGGGGAATAATTTGGACACCTTACATGAAGAGAAAGAACAACTAGTTAAGTCACTTAGTGAGGATGTGGACACCTTGCGTGAAGTAAAAAATCACATGTGGCGTTTAGCTTTATTAAAGTACATAGAGAGATTCCCGTGCGTTGCTGTCGCGTGTAGGAAGGGGGTATTATTAAATGATTGAATTGTAATCACCAAGAAATCTGATCATAATTAGCTATTGAGTAGAATTACTTTGTGTAGGTTAGAAACAATGAAAAACTTAAATATATAAAACAAAGTATATACTCATTGACATAAAGATTATTTAATCTTATTGTAATGTTGAAACTCCAAGCTGAACCTGTCACAAACCGGTTAGATTGGGCCGGCTGTGACACGTCGGCGACGAACATCGAGGCGGCAGCGTGACAGCAGTAGGGGGTGGCGGGCGGCGTTGCAGCCCTAGGGAAGCGCGTGCATGGAGAAGAAGGCGGCGTGTGCGTGGTAGGGGCAAGAGGCAGCGGTGGTGTTGGAGGCGGTGGAGACGGTGACCGGGGGCGTGATGGCGCAAATGACGTAGGGCTGACGATGATGACGTGCGGCAGCTGAAGATCTCTAGTTTGATTTTAGATAATTAGTGACATCCTTAGGACTAATCTCTTTGCTAAGTGTATGATTAGATTAGAGATTGGTCGAGCCAATGGTAGAGCACATGGTGGTCATGGTGGATGGAATGGTGTGATCCAAAAGATGATCAAGTGCTCGCATGGCATGGATTCGAGGATCAAATTGGGCTCAAGGCAAAGGTATACTATAGGGCCATTTTGATTTCACACTCAGACACCATAGAGGGTGTGAGTGATTTAGGATCGATAGCCAGAACTATAAAGAGGGGAAAACCTCGGGAACATCAATCCTCATGTGCCTCTAGGTTCAACAATCATATGCATGCATTCTAACCAGAGAGCTAACCTGTCCTTCAAAATTGATTGCGAAAATGCTAACACACAAGCACATGGTGATGTACACGTGGTGGTGTTGGCACATTTGCGAAGGCGGTGGTGTTTGTAGGGTTGACTTGGATTCGGCACTTTTGAGAAAATGAAACACTTATTTTCTATTGCGCTGGATGCATCGTAGAGGTGAAAACATGCTAACCCTCGTGCTCAAGTTGGTATACTTGTTGGATAGCATGTCGATGCGAAGGTGACGGAGAAACAACGACATCGCGCAGGTTTACTGGTGATCGGACCCTCGCGATCGACGCTAGACTCCCCTGACCGAGCCTCCAATCGATTCTAGTAAGCATCGAAATCGGCCGTTTGGCCAATCGCGCGCCCGGTCGGTGACTGGATGCTACGACCGGACGATGGACTTTGGTTATCAGCTCGTGGGCCCGATCGTTTGTCGGTTTTGACCGAACCCGTGACCGGTGCGTCCGGTCAACTCGCAGCGGCTGTGTTTTTGCCCCCAACGACTCTATTTTGGATTGGACTCTATAAATAGTTGGGTGGCCGGCTCATTGCTCATTGTCTTGGACATTTGAATCATTCCTAACATCATTTGAGCTGAGCAAACTCCCTCCTCCTCATTGTTCTTGCTTGTGAGCACATTTCTAGTGAGTTGAGGAGATTCAAGTGCATTGCTTGGTGAGTTGCATTTAGAGACACTTGAGGGTCGCTGTTGCTTGGTGGATTTCTTGTTTCTCTTAGAGAGCACCACTCCTAGACCGGCTCGATGATTGTGGAGGCGTTGGGAAGAGAAGGTGATTGTTCTTGCCCGCCTCCGGTGACCTGTGAGGGGTTCTTGATCTTCCCCGGCGGAGTGCCGAATTGATACTATAGTGGAATTCGCGTGTCGTTAAGTTACCACTCAATTGCATGTATCAAGAAGGCCTAGTGAGGCAAGGCGTGCGCGCCACCTTGATCCACCGCTGAGACGGTTGACACAACAGCTTGAGGGTGCTCAAGTGAACTCCCGGTGAACAAATCAATGTCTTCATCATTTGTGTTGATTGATTGTCTCCCTGATTGGTTCATTGCCTCGACGGTTCGGTATAACACCTCCTCTCTAACCTAGCTTTACTTCATACTTACATTGTGCTAGTGTAGACATGCTAGTTGACTAGGTTTCTTAGAATTGTTTAGTGTAATCTACCTTGATCACCTAGCTAGAGAAGTAGTGACATAGCTCTTGAGTGCTCTAGAGACTTAAATTGACTAGAATTATCACTAGGAGCCTTGCCGACAAGTAGAGCTAGCGCAACCGCAATTATCGCTTTGTTATTATCTAACAAGTTGCACTAAGTGTTTTGTAGAAATTTTATTAGGCTATTCACCCCCTAGCCATTTAGGACCTTACAACAGCTCTGGGCGGCGACCGGGAACGCGGTGTCGGCGCGGCGCGCGTGGCGTGTGGGGCGGCGGCCGCCGCGGGCGGCGTGACGGGCGGTGTGGCAGTATCGTCGGCGGCGGGGCGACGGCGACGTCTTGCGAGGAGAAGGAGAGAGCCTAGGGCTAGAGAGCTGAAGCCGTTGGGTGTTGCCCCTTTATTTTTCTTTTCGATCCAACTGATTACATCTCCCTTGTATTTATAGTCCTGGGAATACTTGCATGAGAAGTAGATCCCCTTTATTTCCTAATCTATTTCTATTTTATACCTAAATAATGTTACTTAATAAGGAAGCAAACGACGCGATGATGGCAGGTGGCGGCGGGCGGCGGCGGCCGAGGTGGTGCGCCGCGCTGCCTCGCTCCTCCCGGGCTGCCGAGCCGGCCTTTTAGTGTTGTGACAAGCCCTTTTGCCCCCTCTTGAGGGCACATAACAGAACCAATATTGAATAGCAATATTTAGATATATTACTAGGGTGATAACTTCCGGTAATGTAATAAAACATATGTATTAATTTATTTGAGGAAATCCTTGGTAGATGATTTAATCCCTTTAACTTCGTCCTTCACGCGTCATATCCCCCCGTTGTTGTCGCGATGATGGAGAAATCTATGAGTTATAATATTACTATCACTCTCCTATTTTTTTTCTTTCTTTTTTCCCCCTTTTTCAATCTCTTTATATATTTTTTATTACTTTACTCTATACCAACTACCATCAAGTGGGCCCACCTGAAATTTTATCGAAATATGTCATATGATATCTTGTTCTCAAGGATTTATTAAAATAAATTCAATGGTGTAATCGAATTTAATTTGGTTGTTTGGTTTCTAAGTTATAACATTTTTAGTTAGTTTAAAAGTGGGGCCTGCCACGGGATGCTATAGTCTTACACCCTTAGTGGGGCTACTGAGGTGACATTCTTGCATGTCGAGAAAACTCCCTAGCTGAGGTTCTCTATATAGGTGTAGTAGATATGATTACTAATTGGTGGCTTAAACATTTTCCCAAGAGACGTTCTTGGGAACAGAAACGATAAATCTTAGATAATATCATAATAACCGGTAGCGTGTAGAGTTTATTGTGATATACTTTTTTTTGACACTCCCAACATGCACACACACTATTTCATATAAAATTGAACAGATCTTTTATTTAAAAATATATAAATACCCCATAAATATGCATAAATTTTTTTAAGATATTAATGAGGCACCAAAAGTATCATCATATCACTTGCAATAATTTTGAACTACTGAATTGCTAACTATCTTGAGTATATATAAGGAAGTGCACAATAAAATTATATTTACCTTGTAAAGAAGGACAATAAAATGAAAAATCCAAACAAAGATTTGATATTAAGATGAGCTAAATTTGTGGGATGTCTAAGTTAATGAGAATGTGACAGGCCATGCATGTGGCTAAAAAGATATTACCCGAAAGATATTACTATATAGCTGAGTTGCAATGTTGTTTCAAATAATTAAGGATATTCGGAACACAGATAGTGTCCATCAATATATACTTTCTAGGTATTCATTAAAGACAGTGAAAATTAAAACAAAGAAGCCGTTTCCAAGAGAACCCCATTTTCCTTCCTAATCCTTGTTTTTTTTTGGCAAGAGCGCCTCTCGGTCCCCTCCCATCCCTGCCCGCACCACGCGTGGCTCTCCCCGGAAGTCGATCGTGTGACGCAGAGTAGCGGTTGTAGCAGTCCGAGATGGAGATGGAGCAGATGTCGTGTACTCGTGTCACACCTCACGCGAGCTTGCCCCTGTTGTCAGTGAGGCAGAGGATGCTTCTTCTATGTTTAAATCAAAGACAGAAGTACTTGTTTGGTGTTCTGTACTGATGGATGAAGCTGAGAGAGATGGTGTTGCTGGAAGAAAGCTTTGCTCACGGTGAAAATAAAAATAAAAGTAAAGCCTGCCCAAATTGCTGACCGTGTTAGGCCACAGCGTCTACCAGCTGCAGCTCAGTCACCGGAGCTAAGCTGCGCCGCATCACATGGATGGGCAGGCCTGTAGGTGTAGAATGAGTGGTGAGCAGCCACATTGAACAGAGGGAAGCGACAGCAAAGCACTCATGGAGTCACGGGCCATGGCCACTTGCGCATGCTACACAGCGTGCTAACGGTTTGGGCTCGAATGGTTTTAATGGATTGGTTTCTGTTGTGAGCTTGTTTAGATTGGATGCAAATAGGCTAGTATATTAATGGTTTTGTTTGGTTTGGATTGGGCGTAATCGGTTTGGTTCTAAATGCTGGCAGCGCTGGCATGCGCGACTCCGCTGTAGACAAACATGCTACTGCCGCCCGCGCTGATCTCCTACGCCGCCAGCCCACCGACGGCCGGCCATGCGCCTGCGCCCGAGAGCGCTAGTCCGCTCACCGCGTTGTCCCTGCCGGACCCAGGCGTGAGCCCCCTCGCCATTGGCGTCTTCCCCGATGTCGCTCCTCTGAGCGTCGCGTCCTCTCCGTCGTGAGGATGTCGGAAGGTGGAGGCGCTTATCATGGGCACAGAACAGAGCACGTAGAAACAGAGCATGAATGGTACCTGTAAAAAGAACATGCTTCGTAATTGCAACAATATGACCGATCCCACAAGCTGGAAAATCAACGCAAATGTCATGTTTTTCTCAAAAGGGCAGACTACTGTGAAAAAACTGTGCAATAAATACAATGTGTAGTACTGAGTGAGCAAATTGGATGTACCGAAAAGGTCGAAACGACTTATAATTTGGAACGGAGGAAATATAAACTAGGGAAGTTACTGCAACATTTTGGTGATAGAATCTGATATCTGAACCCCCCAAAAAAAAAGGATTCCAATAACAGAGTTCAATCACAGAGCTATATATCTTTCGTGCCCTGTATTTACTGGCTTCCAAGTTTTGCAACGTGGCCATGGACAGCTGAGTAAGCAACATATAGTTTTTGAAAAGAATCAAGCATGCTTGTCGTGAGAACAACCTTCTGTTTCGATTTTTTACAGGCGTCCAATTCGCTCGTTGCAGCTTGCAGGTTTGTCAGGCCGTGCGTTATTGCACTACCATTCGCCAATGGCAACTCTCCTGGACTCCCACAGTACCTGCAACACATGACTAATGTTAGCAAACGATCCAAGTAATGAGAAGAAAAATTGAGATTCCTATGATGACATCCAAGTTAGCAGTAAGCGTGCACGAAACACACATCATAACAGTACTCATATTCAGTTTATTTGTTTCAACTTAACTCACAAGTTAAATGTTGCAGGGAGGTGAATCTGAATGTGAGACGAAAAACAAAACTTCTTTTTATGTTTTGTTTATAGTGCTTGGGAAGAAGCATTTAGCAGCAGGCTATGGACCTCCTAGTTAGCAGCATGGGTGCACAAACATACAGCTTAACTTAGGTTAATAAAACAGGATAAGACTCCTAAACATCCATCTGACCATACAAAATGGGGAATCAATTCAATTTACTAAAAACTAAGGAAATTTTTCCTTTCAAGAGCCTCGAATATCAGAAACCAATTGCACTCAACTGGAAAGTTAATTCACCCTGAAAACGTTTGCACATCCTGTTTCTCGAGGACAGTTACTACAAACTGCTGCCAAAAAAGTTCCAGTCGCAACAAACAAGGTTAGCAAGGTCACCATTTCTAGGTTTGTGAGGCCCAACTCTGTCAATGAAACAGGGGATTCATTGTTAGAGAAACTGGGGGGAAATAAAGGCAAGAGAGAAAAGTTGCAGCCAGCGATTTTTTCACCTGTTATAGTAGCTAGCATACAACAATGTGCTTGGCGAATTAGGATGGGTTGCGGTTGGATGTGGTGATCTGTACAACTAGATATCTTTTTCTCTCGGACATCATTTGGTAATCTGAAATTGAGGGAGAAAAAGAATTAATTAATTAATATCAAATAAAAGAGAAAAGCAGTAGAAGCAAGACGGAAGAATTTGAGGAAGCAGCACCTTCGTCTTCAGTGCGTCCGTTTATGTAAAGGCTGGGATGATTGGGATGAATTATACTGGCATGCCACAGCATAGCCTTCAATTCCTTCGCCTGCTCCTTGCTAGCACCACTAGAATCCAGCAAAACTTCGATCTCCTCGAGGGATGGCAAGAGATCCAGGCCAAACTCGACACCAACACCATCGCTGCGGTCAATATCATTGGCACCAAGTACAGAGAACTGGGACAAAAGGGTTCTGAGCCTTGGCATAGCTCCTTGCTGAAACAATATGGGTCTCACAAATCCAATGAACTGGCAACGCATCAGGTATGCGAAAGAACCCGCACCAATGACTAACTCCCGCAGGATTCCGAGTTCCTTGTGGCCCACAGCCAGATGTAGACTGCGGAGAACATGTAAGTTCCCAAGGGTGTCCAGATCACCCTGTTGTATCTCCATTACAGCGATGAATAACAAGGAGATGCATTGGCAGATGCGATGGATTCATCCACGCTGGCAGCGTTGAGAACCAGCAACCTGAAATTGCACGCAAACAACGGAGACAACGAGGGGCGATCCAGGCATCCAATCCACCGATGCTCCTTCCAGCAAGCGGCCCCCAGATTGTAAGATTTTGGATCTTTTGCAGCTTTTGTAGGCACTCCATGAGCTTGTCGTTCCATTCATCCAAGTCAATACTTAGTACCCTCAGTTCCGTTAGCTGACCCAACTCTTCTATAATGTCCATGTGGGATCCAAAAACCCGTAAACCTGATAGCATTTCCAAGCTTGTTAGGCTCCCAATACCTTTTGGCACTCTTGTTGCTATGCTGGTGTTCATGCAGATCAAATGTTTGAGCTGAACAACATTTGATGGCAGGCAAGAAATTTTGTTTCCCCAAATGTCCAGAATCTGTAGAAATTGCAAGTTTCCTATTTCTTCAGGGAGCTCCACACCGTGTGACGTAGTCCTAGGTACCTCAAGTGAAACAGATTCCCAAGACACTTATTAAGGCTATAACCATGTGAAAGATCACAATGTCGTAAATCCATCACACGTAAAACATGGAAACTCCCAAGGGCAGGTATTAGACTAGTTGCCTGCTCCAAGGCAATAAGTGACCTTACTTGTTGCAAGCTCCCACGTGACAGGGTCAAAGAATCATCTTCCTTGCCATTCTGAATGGATAGCCTCCGAATCTTACGTGGTGGAGACACATGGCTCTTATCATCTAACATAGTAACAAAGTTTTCTTCACTCGATAAGGAGCGGATAAGATCAAGCACCATGTCATGTACACGACATCCATGTACCATGTCATCCAAGTCATATATGGGTTGGATCATACTTCTGTTTATGAGCTCATTGAAGTAGCTCTCTCCGAGTTCAAATAGGCCCTTCCCTTGTTTCTCACACTGGATAAAGCCTTCAGCTATCCACATCCATATCAATCTATCTTTTCAATATTGTAATCTTCCGGAAAGACACTCAAGTATAATAAGCAAGTCCTCGATGGGATGCCATATTATAATAGCTGAATGACAAAATCTTTCGCATATTCTCTACATTTAGGTTGTGCTCAAGGCCGGTACCAATAGAATGGTACACTTCATACCAATCCATCTTGTCTCTTGCTTTACAGGCTAGCAGACTAGCCATTGTAATAATAGCCAAGGGTACACTGGCACATTTCTTTAGTATTCTGTCAGATACTTCGGTTAGCTCCTCATTGGAGCATTTTTCTACATCTTCAACGTTGTCATTGTTTCTATTTCCAAAGACTCTTTTGTAGAGTAATTTCCTTGAGTTATTATCGAAAAGAGGTTTCATGTAGTAAGCACCACCAATATTTTCAGCAACATCAGTATTACGTGTCATTGTAATAATTGTATATCCAATATCATTATCAGGAAATGCACATTTAATCACTTTCCAAACTGAGATATCCCATATGTCATCCATAACTATGAGGTACCTATGCATACAATAAACTAATACTCAAAATTATAACCTCGAGGGATATACAATCACCTTAAACAGAGATAGTTAGGTACAATTTGATTAGCATATATGTAAACAAATTTGTCACTTAAGAATATATCTTTGATTGCCAAAGCAAATATTACACTTGGGAAAAGAAGACAGTTATCACTGGTATTTCATTGACTACTATAATGATATTTTGAAGAAGCTTAAACAATTGCATTTTTATTTTAGTAGGTCTTGCACGAATATTTCTCACTAAACATGTGTGTAGATAGTTTTATGAAATGTAAGTCATAAAATAAAACTTTATATAACAAAATGATGGTAGGAATGCTTCCATACCTTTTTTCTTTAAGAAATTCCCTAACAATGTCGATGAGCTGCGTCTCGTCCAATGTTTCTTCATTGATGTTGTTGCGAAGATCATAAAGCAATCTCTTCAACAAGTTCTTTAAGTTAGGTGTTTGAGACACCAAAACAAAAGCACAACAATCAAATAGCTCTCTAGTTTTATCATACACTTCTTTAGCAAGAGTTGTCTTTCCAAGGCCCCCAAATCCAACAATGGAAACTATCTTGCCTTGCTGTAGTGTCACCCGTTTGCACTCATGAGTACCTTGACTAGTTCGTCTCTTGTCTCATCAGTTCCAACAAGCTCTTTTGCCTCTGTGTACTGAGCAAATAAACGAGGGTCCACCATGGTAGATGTGGCTGGTTCATCAACACGTAGGTTGATATCATACCTGCGACGCCTCTCATGCACCTCTAGGACACGACTCTTGATGTGTTTTATCTCAGTAGCAATCTCATGGCGAATCTTAGCCCTTTTGAACAAACCAAAACTTCTGTCAATGAACTTCTTGATGCTATGCAGCTTCACTAACTCACCACTCTGGCCATGCACCATAAATGTATCGATGTTGTCTTCTATATCATAAGATAGCTCCCTCAAATCCCTCACCCAGATCTTGTCCTGATTGTCAAGCTGGTCTGGCGGTGTATTAGAGACCTTCTCGAGGGCACCCTTCATACTCTCGAGCTCAGCTTGGAGAAACCTGATCTCTCCCTTCACCCCCTTTTGCAGCTTGTACTCCCTGATGAGAAGTTCACCGAGCTTGGTTATGACGCGCGGCAGTGCTCCAGTCACGATCTCCATGGTTCTGTTCAGGACGAACTCCAATGAGTGAGAGGGATGCATACCATCAATCAAGCGATGCATACCACGAGAATGTTTATAGTGTGATGAACAGTAAGGAAGTAGACAAAAAGAGAGCTAGAAAAACATACCGATCGCTGCAGGATGAGTGATGCTGCCGGTTTCCCAAATCTTGCACTGGTGGTGGCTGAATCACCCAGTCCCCCGCTTGATCGCACTAAAAGTCTGCAATGTGAAGTGTGCTGGGAGGTGAGAGCTCCCTGGACGGGTTCTGGCTTGAATTGGAGGAAGAGCATAAGTGTTGGAGTCGTTAATTAATTATTAGGAAGGTGTGAACTAAAATCAAGCACAGTACTAGTATAGAAATGGAGAAGGTACGACGAAGTTGCTATGAAGCCACGCCTTCGAGGAGTTGGTGTACGAATCCGGCAGCAAGTTGGTCCATGTTAGTTTTGAGATCGAAATCATGCTTTGTTAACTTTAAACTGTAGTTAGGCAGCATCCACTAAACTTGTTTAATTATTTAAGTACAGCTGAGAGCTCAATAATTCATCTTTTGGCCAGTGGCTCCCTTTGGCTCGATCCATCCGCGCTCACCAACCATGCTGATTAATTCTATGGTATTACTACTTATTTATGCTTTGTAGTTCCACTTGATTGAATAGAATTTTTTATTTTTAATCTTTTTTGAAAAAACATTTTATCAATAATCGGATCATTTTTTACAAAAAAAAAAATCTAACCCTTTGGTCCAATTTCAGGCATGGCAAAACTGCAGAGCCATTCCAGGCGTGTTGGGCTGCTGTACACTCATGGACCTCTTGTGACTTGTCCACGCCTAGAGCCAAAAGAACAGATGCAGATGCAGGGGACCAAAAGAACAGAGCACACCGATGCGGCGACTACTGTCGGTCAACCCAAACAGAGCATGCTTCATAGCTTATGACAGGTCCATTGATAGCTAAGTAAATATCAGTACTGAGAAATGTTGAGGTATAATCAATCCGTGTGTAAATATGCATACAGTCATGGTAGTCTTTACTACTGCCTCCATTCAAAATTATAAGTCGCTTTAACTTTTTTGATACATCTATTTTGCTAGGCATGTAGATTTTATAATAATATATGTCTAGATACTAGCAAAATTGATGAAACAAACCATCAAAAAAGACTTATAATTTGGAACAAAGGAATAGTAAATAATAACTGATGTATATAAGTTTTCATCCTAATATATATGGTTGCCGACTTCGCATCATATCTTCATAAACTGATTATTTTCTTTTCTTTATCTTGTTGCGGTAGCATTTAATATAAATATTGTATCCAATTTTGCATCCCCATTCATATTGCATCGCAACTCAGACCTCTCAAGTGTGTTTGGCATCGCGACGTGCAGCAACCGACAAGAGCACACTAAAAACAGAGCATGCGGTCACTACTGTCGGTCAACCAAAAACAGAGCATGCTTCCTAGCTTAAGACAGGTCCATTGCTAGCTCAGTAAATATCAGTACTGAGAAATGTTGAGGTATATAATCAATCTGTGTGTTTAGGACTCATCTATCTACTACTACATAGAATCCTGATGCCGGAATAAGCTTCTGCTTTGTTTTTTGGCTGACGTCCAAGTGGCTCGTTGCACACTGCAGCTTCGTCAGGCCGTGCATTAGTTTATTGCACTACCAGGCCTGAGACCAAAAAGATCAAAATAAGAGGAATATGTCAGAAGCGATCAAAATAATGGGAAGGCAAACTGAGCTACTTATGAAGACTTCTAAGTTAGTAGATGGTGAACACAAAACAAATAACTTGAACTAACAAGTTGCAGTTTATCGCAACGAAAAAATATAATCCACAGAGCTACAAGTGTTGAGAAGAAGTAATTAACAGGGCTTTGAAGACCTCCAAGTAAGCGGCGTTCATCCACAAAATACACATGTTAGCAGAGCTTTATCATTCAAATATGATTGGCACAATGCAAGACCGTCATTTAAAAAGACTGAGCTTCACATTACATGAAACTGCAACTGATCATATACTTGCTAGTAAGGTTTAAGTTAAAAACCTCGGGCTTTGATATCAAAATTTAAATAATTCAGTTCAGAGGTTGCAACATTCACACCTCATTTATGTTGCCCAAGCCCAGCATTGGTGGATTAGGATGTTTTGTAGCTGCGCATTCAGAAATCCATTTCCCAATCCATCAACGGCAATCTGAAACCGAGATAGAACAGACACAGAAGAAAATAATTTTTGAAAACAAAGGGAAAACAGTGAAAGGATGATTGGATCAATGGATTTCAGATCTATGGTAGGTAGAGTAGCACACCTGTGCCTTCAACCGGTTTCCCATTTATCCAAAGTTGTGGATGATTGGGATGGATTTGAGTTGCATGATCCAGCGCAGCCACCATTTGCTTCACCTCCCTGCCCCCTGGCGGCTTCATCAGAATTGAAATAAACAGTAACCTTCTGGAGCGAAGCCGAAGCAAGGTTCCCTAAGCCCAAGTTGAGATCACAACCATTGCTGCTGGTGATTTCTCTCTCCCATTCTACGGATAGCCATAACTGAAGGCTTCTAAGATTTGGCATAGCTCCATGATGATACACCACAGGCCCAGCAAATCCACGGAACTCGCAGTGCTTCAAGCATGGAAATGAACCAGCACCAATGACAAACCCGGCAACGATTCCGAGATCATCATGGTCCACAAGCAGACTTAGATAGTGGAGAGCAGGGAACTTCCCGAGGATGTCGAGATCAGCCTGATGTACCTCCCTTACGGCGATGGATAGTCTGGAGAGGTTTGGCAGATGCGACAAATTCATCCATGCTGGTAGCGACGAGAACCAGCAGCACCGTTGTGTATCCATACTCCGGAGACGCCCAGGGGCAACCCACGCATCCAATCCACCGATGTTCCTTTGAACACCCATACCCCAGATAACAAGATCTTGGATCTTTTCCAGCTTGCGTAGGCACTCGACCAGCTTCACGTTCCATTCGTGCAATAAAAAAACATTGAGTACCCTCAGTTCTGTTAGATTACCCAGGTCTTCTATAATGATTTCTATGTTGGATTCATCAACGCTTAAAGCTGACAGCTCTTCAAGGATTGTTAGTCTCCCAATACCTTTTGGCACTCTCGTGACCAGGCTGATGTTCAGGCACATCAGATGTTTGAGCTGAACAACATTTGCTGGCAAATAAGAAATTACATTATCTGAAATGTCCAGTGTTTGAAGAAATTGTAAGTTTCCTATTTCTTCAGAGATCTCCACGATGCGTGTGTTACGCAGTCCTAGGAACCTCAAGTGAAATAGATTCCCAAGGCACTTGTTGAGGTTGTAACAATGTGAAAGATCACAATGTCGTAAATCCATCACACGCAGAACTTGGGAACTCCTAAGGACCGCCGGTATTTGACTAGAGGTCAGTCGCAAGACAACAACTGACCTTACTTGTTGCAAGCTCCTAGTTGCCAGAGTCATAGAACCGCCTTCCTTGCCATCCTGAATTGATAACCTCCGAATATTACTTGGAGACATCTGATCCATACCATTCAATATGGTAACGAAGTTTGCTTCACTTGACAAAGAACGGATAAGCTCAAGCACCATGTCATGTACACGACATTCATATACCTTGTCATATGGGTCATATATGGGTTGGATCATATTTCTGTTTATAAGCTCATTGAAGTAACTCTCTCCAATTTCAAATAGGCTCTTCCCTTGCTTTTCACACAGGATAAAACCTTCAGCTATTCACATCCATATCAAACAATCTTTTTGAACTTCATAATCTTCAGGAAACATATTGAAATATAATAAGCAGGTCCTCAGATGGGAGGGCATATTATAATAGCTAAATGACAAAATGTTTCTCATATTCTTCAAATCAAGATTCTTCTCAAGACCAGTACCAATGGAATGGTACACCTCATACCAATCCATCTTAGTTCTTGCTTTACATGCTAGCAAACTAGCCATTGTAATAATAGCCAAGGGTACGCCAGCACATTTCTGTAGTATTTTATCAGAAACTTCGACCAGCTCGTCACCAGGGGACCTCTCTGTGTCATCAACATTGTCATTGTTTCCATTGCCACATACTCTTTTGTACAGTAGTTTCCTCGAGTTATGCTCAGAAAGGCCTTTTAAGTTGTAGACACCACCAGCTTTCTCAGCAACATCAGCATTACGAGTAGTTGTAAGAACTATATATCCAAATTCATTATCAGGCAAAGCACATTTGATCATTTTCCATGCTGAGATATCCCATATGTCATCGATACCTATAAGGTACCTATACATACAGCAAATTGTTAGTAAAAACTAATTGACCTGGGAGTAAATTATTAGTAAAAACTAATTGACATGGGAGGGAAATACGATTATAATAAATTGGATTATGCTACAACACCATAAACTGAGATAGTTAAGCTCAATTGGAGTAGCATGATTGTAAACAAAAATGTTCCTTAAGAATATATCTTCGCCAAATACAAAATAATTCCACCAAGGCAAAGAATATCGCTGCTAATTCCACTAAATAATGATATAATGTGAAAAAAGCTTAAGTGGTTGTATTTATTGTTTCAACTGGCCATGTATAAAAGTTTCTCACTAACGGTGTGTGGAAACATTCTTTTATTTAATGGTGGTCATAAAATAAAAGTTGACATGTGCATATTGATGGCTATAATACTACCATACCTTTTCGTCTTAAGCAAATCTCTGATTATGTCGATGAGCCGCCTCTCATCAAATGTTTGTACGTTGATGTTCTTGTCAAGATCATATAACAATCCCTTGAATAACTTCTTCAAGTCAGGGGTTTGGGACACCAAACAAAAGCACAACAATCAAATAGTGCTCTAATCTTCTCATACACTGCTTTGGCGAGAGTTGTCTTTCCGAGCCCCCAAATCTGACAATGGAAACTATCTTGCCTTGCTGCAAGGGCACTGATCGACTCCCATCCATCAGTACCTTGATTAGCTCATCTCTTGTCTCATCAATTCCTACAAGCTCTTTTGCCTCTCTGTATTGAGCGTATAAACGATGGTCCACCGCAGTAGCTGTGATAGGATTATCAACACTAATGTTAACATTATACCTGAGACGCCTCTCGTGCACCTCAGCAACACGGCTCTTGATGTCTCTTATCTCAGTAGCAATCCCATGGCGAATCATGGCCTTTCTGAACAAACTGACACTTCTATCAATGAACTTCCAGAATCCATGAAGCTTGGCTAACTCATCGCTATTGCCACGCACGATGAACATGTCGACATTGTCCTCTATATCATAGGATATATCCCTCAAATCTATGACCCAGATCTTGTCCTGGATATCAAGCTGGTCCTGCGGTGTATTGGAGACCTTCTCGAGCACGCCCTTCATACTCTCGAGCTCAGATTGGAGAAACCTGATCTCTCCCTTCACCCCCTTTTGTAGATTGTACTCCCCGCCCAGGAGGTCACCGAGCTTATTTATGACACTCGGCAGTGCTCCAGTTACGATCTCCATGGACCTATTCAGGACAAACGGGAGGGATGAGGACCTTGCCTGTCATCAATCAACAAGGCAAGAGTGGTGAACAGACAAAACAAAACACGCACCTGTGCGTTGCTAATAACCACGAGGATTTTTATAGTACAATGAACAGTCAGTAAAAGAGCTCATGAGACACACCGATTGCTGCAGGATGCGTATCGAGATTCAGCCGGTTTCCCAATTCAGCCGCTGCTGATGGCTGAATCGCCAAGTCCCTCGCTTTTTGGTTGCTGGATCGCGTACTCTGCAAGTCTGAAACTTCAAATGTGCTTTGACTTTTTGACAGCTTTCTGGACAGGTTATTGCTTGGAGAGGGGGAAGAGCCTGGTGACCTTCCTAATTGAATACTTTTGTTAGGAAGGTTAATTAATGTCAAGCTTAGTACGTGGCTGGCAGGAAGGTATTGTTTTGTACTCACTAGGCCAATAAACACCTCGGTGCGTCAGTCCGTGTTGGTTACTTTGTTTTGAGATTGAAATAATTCTTCTGTTAAAGTTATAAAAGAGCTCGGTACCATCCACTAGCTAGTTTACAACTGCGAGCTCTATAATCCATCTTTTTGGCTGGTCGTTTCCCTTTGGCTCGATCCATCCGCTCTCACCAAACATGCTGGCCAATCCTATTGTATCACATCTTATTTATTTATGGAAGTCCCAATGAGACATTGACGACAGTTTCTATCTATCTCTGTTACTCTGGGAGCTCAGTAATTTGTTGATGTAACACAGAAATTAATATAGAGAGAGAGTACAGAAGGAAGTAACATTTTCTATGAGAAGGAACCATGTCCTCTCACAAATCAACACATGATTAAACCACAGAAACGACATTTGGGAGACATGACTCATTTCCGTCGCCATCCTCTGGATCCAGTACTCCGCTGCTGCCGTGCGAAACCTTTGCGAGCTTCACATATCACGTGGCCCCGCACGTGAAATTCTTCTCCCAGTGGCCACGATCCGGTCGACAAAATTTCTCCACCACCATTCCTTCTCCCGTTTGGCCAGAGTAGGTACACATGAACAGATAGCTGCCGCTATTGCCGTCGCCGCTCGTGCTCACCCCCCTTTGGGAACCCAAGGCCAATCTCACCTACCCATCTAGCCCACCACCAAGAGGACACCATGCTTGCCCCCCTCGGGAAACCAAAGCCGCTGGCCTACGCCCAACCTCCCTACCCATATTGGCTGCCACCAAGAGGCCACCGCCCGCCACTTTGCAGTCGAGGCGTGTAGCCGACACTAAGGTAGTGTTTGATTGGAAGACAAGGTGCAGTGGGTTGGTCCTGTCTCTGGTTTCTGGGATGGTACGGATCCATTTTTTTTTTTGGCCACGGAGGGACTGGACCAAACACTAACTTAACCCTCATCCAAACACTGTAGGAATAGGATGGACCGAGCTCCTCCCTGATGTCTCCCTGAACCAAACACATTTGCAGAGAGGTTTGTATGCTTATTTGACTTGATTTGTCTATTTTTTTTTATTTGATCTGTTTGAATTTATCAACCCCACAGCTCCGCGCGTGAATTATACAGCGATAAATGAGACTGAGGAGAACTAGTGCCATGGAATGCAGCATGCTTGACCTCGTCCGTACAAAGGTCTCGTTTCCTGAAGACAACTCTGTTCGGTGCAGAAAAACAAAAACTTTTCACACGATGTGTAATAAAGACGTACTTTATATTAAGGCTGCAGACCTTGACATGGTCTTCAACTTTATAGTTAGCAACTTTATAGAAAAACTGTACTAGTCGTGCAATCATTTTTAAAAATATAAGAAGCCATCTAGAGGTCCAGATTTCTTCGATCGGTTTCAATAGCTACAAGGATTTGTGTATCCGATTTCAGGCATGGACTCGCAGTGCCGTGCCACGCGGGCTTGAATTGGAGGAAGAGCCACGTAAGAATAAGGGCGGGAGTCGTTAACTACTTATTATGAAGGTGAATTAAGTCAAGCTTTGTACGTACGTAGTATATAGAAATGGAAAAGGTAGGAACGAAGTTGCTACGAAGACACGCCTGCGATGGAGTTGGTGTACGCGGCCGGCATCAAGGTGTCGTTTTGTGCCCAGTATCCATATACACTTCGGCCCGTATCTGTTTTGAGATCGAAATCATGCATGCGGAGAGGAGCGCATGTCTAACACATAGCACATCAAGTTTCAGAATTTTGTAATAACATATTTCAAACTTTATATTCTTATATCTAAATCTTTATAATCAAATACTAATCGGCATTTTATTGATGCACAAATGCTGCATTTTATTGATGCACAAAAAGTTCCCTGAGAAAAAAAAAAGCAAGCTGAGAAACATATCAAAAACCCTCTATAGTTCAGATGCACACCAGGAATGCTTAGATACAGAATAGTGCCAGACGGAAAGGGAAATGATGCCGAAAAGTGCGTCTGCACCGGTGCTGGATGGAAAGGGTAATAGCGTCAAACATTGAAACCACGCGTTGCTAACACGTTTGGCACATCTGTGCTGATAACACCAAATCACTTTCAATAGAGTCACGGAAATTTTGTCTTTGGCATTTGACTGTATTACTGGTTGATGATCTCAGGAAACACGCTTGGGTTCAGGACAGTTTAGATGAGAATGGGGATCTGTCTTTACATATGACCTTTGCGTTAGATAGGTGTTTGCTATAGCGATCGCAAACTACTCGTGAACAGTTTAATCTCCATTTGCACCGAAAGGATTTTAATATATACTAATCCTTGGTCCAACTAAACCACTTTGTTGAAGACTGCTGAATTGTTACTTTCCGTTGCGGTAGCTGGGAAGCATCCTGCTCTGACAAGTAAATATAATACAGCTATCATCCTCTCCAATTGCTCCAAGCTCCATTCTTCCACCATCCTAAGGCCCATTCTTCCACCATCCTTCCTCCACATCACAGAGCTTCCAATGATAGATCCAGTGAGCATTGCAGCGGTAGGGTGGGGCATCTCAACTGCTGGTTGGCTTGTCTCACCAATCATTTCCAAACTCATCAACAAATGCTTATCCTACCTTGGGATTTGTTCGTCCGATAAGCTTCATAAACTGGAAAGCAAAATCCTAGAGCTTCAGCTGATGCTTCAAGCAGTTCAGGCCAGCCCTGAAGGGGACAAGTTATGGCCATGGATGAAGAAGCTAAAGTCTGCTTTCCATGAAGCGGAAGACATCATTGACACCATTGATTATCAACATATCAGAAGTCGGATCATTCATCGCAACGTGGCCAACACAAGGAAGGTTTGCACCTATCTTCATATGTTACTCCTATGTCAGTTTGTTTTATATTCAACTGTAGAAGATCTAATGTGTGTCCCTGCGAAAGTACACCATTTTTCTGTGGTTTTAATATTTCAGTAAATAATTGAATCTCGATGTTCTTATTTTTAAGAGTTTATTATCCTTGATATTTGATTTAAGAGGCTGATTTGTAGAATAATTTTCCATCAGTTTGTGGCTATATATCTATATATACTAGTATATATATATATATTACTAGTACTTTGTTTTTGGTGAGGATCTCACAGTGCTTATGAACAGTACCACGCGAATGAACAGTAACGGGTCCCCATCCAAGACTCAACAACACTGCTCATCCACAGTAACGGGTTCGTTACTGTTCACAAGAGCCCATCACTGTACCTTAACGGGTTCATAACTGTTCACAGAAACCCACTGCTCCACCTAACGGGTCCACTACTATTCCCCACAACCCGACACTGTTCACACACAAAACTCTTTTTTTTTTTTTTTTTCCTTTTTTATTTTCCCCTTTTTCCTTCCCCTTCCCCCCTCGAAGCGAAAACCATGCTCTAGTATATATTTATATTCGCTATTATACTGGATAAGAATTCCAGGTATGCACATCTTGAGTATAGGAGGATATGAATACTTTTAGATAAATATATAATGGGGCGCGATGATATGTTTCCTTGACACACGCACCATCACTACTACGAAAAATCTTTTGTGAGGCATTTTGAAATAGGGCTCGAGACCGGCAGGAATTTCAGCCGCCTAGGTTAATGCCTAGGATTAACTGAGGTGGTCAACTTTTATTAACCGAGGAGGTTGCACTCAACCACCTTGGAAAATCGATTTATTGTGGCGGCCACTTCAAATCAATTAACGGAGGCGGTTCTTATAAAGGCCAGAATCCAAAAATACCCCCATTTTTTGGAAGCGGGCCTCGCGAAGCACTGAAAAGGGGCCATGTCCAATAAGCTATCAGGTTTATATGTAATATTATATATATATATACACACACACACACACACACACAATGGCAGTTAGGTATCGCTGTCTCCCTCATTCTGCCGTGTCTCACTTTCTCCCCCTAGCCGGACGCTTTCTCCCCCCACCACCAAATTAACTAATGCCCCATCCCCTCCCCAAGCCTGATGCCCCTTCCCCGCCCCATTTCGCGCCCCTCCCTCTCTCAACCCGGTGGCCAGCAGAGCACCATTCCCTCCCCTGGGCGAGGCCTCTCCGATCCGGCGCACGGCGCAGCCCCTTCGCTCCCCTCTCCATGACGGGAGCAGCCACTCCTCTCTCCATCCCGGTGGCGGATCCGAGCACGGCGCGGCGCCTCCTCCACAACTATGTACCAGTGGCGACCCTCCTCTACCTCGGGCGGCACTCGTGGTGGCTAGATCTAGAGCACAGTGCGACGCCTCCTCCACAACCATGTGGAAACGACGACCCACTCTACCTCCGACGACACTCATGGTGGTCGGATCTGCTCCTGTGGTGGTCGGATCTATGCCAGTGGTGGTTGGATCTGTGCGAGTGGTGGCTGGATCCACTGCTGGTGTCCGGATCTAGGTGGCGGCACATCTCTATCGGATGACGAGCATCTATGACCGACAAGGAGCGGTGGTATGTGGATCGAGCGGTGGATCCAGTCTGGCGACACGTTGGGCGGGCTGCTCCCTTGGTGGTGCCGGCCTAGATCCTGACCTGGTTAGGGCTAGGTTGTGGGCTTTTTTTATTTTTTTTATATATACCGAGGGCATCTATCCGCCTCGGAAAAGGTCCCATTTAGAGCAACTCCAGTGGAGTTCCTATTTGAGCCCCTACCATAAATTCTAGGGGGTTGAGCAAAAAAATAAACTCCAATGTTGACCCTAAGTGAGCTCCTATTTTTCATGCCATCCTAAATTTTAATCACAGCCCCTCAAATCCAGAAGCCCCCTATTCCATGGGCCAACCCACTTTTGCTCTACCCCTTCCCCGTCTCATGACGCACGCGCCTCCCACCTCCCACCGCACGCCTCGCATGCCGCCGCCCTCGCTCCCTTCCTCTCCACCCGACCGTCGCATCTGCGAGAAAACCAACCCCGCCAAGGGGCGTCGCCGAAGCTCGGCTGAACGTGCCCCCAAGAAGCGCCACCGTGGGGATAGGGATAGCGCGCCTCGCCCCATGCCGACTCCGACGACGCCGCGGCGGCCGTGGACTTGAAGGGCGTGGACGCCACGGTGCTCCTGCTACCTTAAGCGTAGGAGATGGAGGCCGTGCAGCCGGTCGTGCAATCCGGTATCGGCGTCAAACGCCGACCTCCGGCGGTCACGCGTTGGAAGGACTTCTTCAAAGGCGGCGATGGCGCCCGGCACCGGCAGCGAGGCCAAGGAGCGCAAGAAGATGGAGCGATGCGTCCTCACCGACGAGGCGCTGGAGCAGTCGTCCCAAAGACCGCCCATGGCATGGGCGCAGATGGACATGCAGGGCGTTCTTTGGAATGGGCCGAGCCGGAGGCCGCGCGCGCGCCGCGAGGCGCGTGCGAGGTCATGGCGCTACCGCGCTGTCGCGGTGCCCGTGGCTGCCTCGCCCGGCACCGCAACCCCGCCAGCCCTAGTCGGCGTGGAGATGATGCACGAGCATGGCGTCGTGCACCGCGACGTCGAGCCAGCAAATGTCCTTGTCGGCAAGGACGAGGGGCGGCGGCGGCTGGGTCCTAAAGATTTGCGACCTCGGCCTCGCTAGGTCGGGCGACGTGCCATCCGCCCGGGACACCGCGAGGCCCATCGGCGGCGGCACGGTCCGGTACATGGAGCCGGAGCAGCTCATGGGAGACGACATGGATCGCTTGCAAAGACGCCCGTGGACATGCGGTCACTGGCCGCGTCATGGCGGAGCTCGTCTCCGGAAACCCATCTTCAAGGTCGAGTTTAGCGTGTGCGAGGATCAGTCCGAGATCGTCCGCCTCCTCGGCATCCCCGACGAGGTGTCGCTGATGCCGCCGGACGTCGGTCTACACGCCGAGCCGATTCTGCGGGACGCGATATCGGAGGAGCCCCGCCGCCGGCTAGCTTTGACGCCCTCTCGCGGCCGCTGGAGTTCGACCCCAAGGACACTCTCACCGCGGCGGCCGCGCTCCGGATGCCGTGGTTCACTTCTTGGGGAACATGGCGCCGGGCGCACGCGTCAGCGTATTGGCCTTCCCAGCCTGGATGCGCCCACCGCCGCCCGCCTTGGGCTTCCTCGCCGGTCGCAGCTCAATGGCTTCGCGCCGGTCCAGCACACCACGACGGTGTGGCCCCGGTCGGTGGCTTTTGGCATAGCCATGGTTCCAGTATGCGTGGTGCACTGCACAGAAGAGCCCGCCGCAGCTGTCGCACTCGAATGGGAGGAAGTCCAGCTGGTTGCAGTCAGGCTTGTCGCAGTGCGCGCACGTCCGGGAACACCTCCGTGCCCCGTCGTGCCATCGGTCGTGTCCCTCCGCCGGCGTGCAGTGAGAGAGGATCAGGACGGTCAGGGAGAGAGGCTGGCCGTGGGAAAAAAAATAGGGGCTAAATTTGCTGGCCACCACTAGAGTTGGAGGCAATTTTAGGCCCCTATCTTATACAGGCCAGCATGCAAATGGAAAAAATAGGGGCCTAATTTGCATGCCACCACTAGGGTTGCTCTTACCACGACCTTTTCTCTGAGGCGGTTGCGATAACTGCCTAGGTTAATCATTTTTGCCCGCGTTGGTAAAGTTTCCTGTAGTAGTGACTCCATAATCTAGACGCGGTTCTCAGATGCATCCATACTTTATTCATCTAAGTACCTCAAATAGACAAAGCCGACACATCTTAAAGTTAATAGAGCCACCACAAGGCACAAGCAAGTTCAAGATAGACATGTCATCTATAAACCGAAAGAATTGAACTGTTAGTCCTAAAATAAAGTTAAAAAAAAAAAAAATGCCTGTGGTACGTCAAGGTTTTGATTCTAGGTATGGGCAATGTTTCACTGAAAAAAAAATAAACTAACTAACTTGGTTTAGTTGGGGGCAAGGCGTGTTCCTCCCTTAATGGCAGCCAGAATGGACATTGAATGTGAGCCAATTCTCTATGATCATATAGTGTATATCCTGTTTATGACTTTCCTACCAGAGGGGTCATCCCTCAGGGGCGACAGGCAAACACGCCGCCACCGCCAAAACTTCCCTCCGCCACCTGTCCGCTTGGCCATGCCGCTGCTACAGCCTGTCGCTGAAGATACGTGTTGTGGTGAGGATGGTGTTGATGTTTTACCACCGATAGCCTGCCACGGGGTTACCCAGGTTAGTTGTTCTAGCTTCATTGAAGTCTTGAACTTGGCGGTAACGGAAGGGACAAACGATTTATACTAGTTCGAGCCCTCGTAATCGAGTAAAAGCTTTTAGGTCTAGTTCGGCGTGAGCCTTTGCATCTGAGAACCGACAGCGAAGCCTTTTGTTCCTTTCTCTGTTTTACTCCCCTGAATTGACAGCTCCTGTGCCTATACGTGTTGCTGCTGGAAGACACCCCACGCATGCCGCGTCCGCCTCCACCTGGCACTTGCTGGGCCAGTCGCCACCTCGGCCACCAGAGAGAGAGCGATGCTGTAAGTCTTTCCGGCCTCCGTGGAAGCCTCCAAAAATCATTTTTGTAATAGTGCTTCCACTGCCGAATCTGACCGCTCCAGGAGAAGACGTCTGGAAGTAGTGATGTGCCGAGGTCATTTTTTTTGTTGTGTTTTCCTCTTTATTGAGATGTGAGTCTAAGTGCTCTTGTATCCTTTTGGCTGTGTATATCCTTGGTGGATATAGATGCCGGATTAATGAAAATCCATTATCTGAAAAAATGAAATATACGCTACTATGGCACAGTCAAGAAAACTTAAATGAATTGGGCACTGGGGTTCCATTAGGCACGGATAAAGTAATTCTTTTGGATTACAATAATTTTATAGTCCAAATCTTTACATAGTTTTTTTTTGTGTTTGCCAAAGAGCTCAATATAATAACTTAGTTGTTAGATTGTAATAATTTAGCGATAATTTCTGACAAGCAAATTGATTTGTAATGTGCTTTTGCAGGTTGTTAAAGCTAAAGATGAATTCAGTGTTCCAGTTGAGTCAAGAAAGAAGCTGAACCAAATCTTGGAAACAATCGAAGAACTAATCGCTGATGGACACAAATTTCTTTCATTGCTCAACCTTCCAGTCAACTATGAGAATATTAACAGTAGATCAAAAAATAATATGAGATCAACCCGCTGTACTACTTCTGCTCCTCCAGATATAGTATTTGGAAGAGATGAGGATATTCAGATGATGAGAACAATGCTTCGTGATACAGCTGTTGATGCTGACCCAAGCTCAAGTAGAACTAAGTGTTATTCCGTAATTGGACTGTATGGCATTGCAGGGTCAGGGAAGACTACCATAGCACAGGGTGTTTGTGAGAAGGAAAGAGAAGAGGGTTATTTCAACCTCGTCATGTGGATTCATGTTTCACAGAATTTCAGTATAGATACTATTTTCACTGAGATGTTGGAGATAGCATCAGGCAGGAAAAAGTATCAACTCAATAATCTTGATATGTTGCAAAGGGAATTAGAAGCAGAACTGAAGGGAAAAAGATTTCTGTTGATACTGGACGATGTCTGGTGTCATAGTGTCAGTGAATTGCAGCTGGATTTACTACATTTTCCATTGACAGCAGGGGAAAGGGGAAGCAGGATCCTAGTGACCACTGAAATGCAGATGCAGCAAGAGCTTTTGGTGCTCAAAACCCAGTTTCCATACCTGTCATGGATAAGGATCAATTCTTCTCAATGTTCATGCATTATGCACTTGGTTATACAAAGGTCAGTGACCGGTCACTATTAAAAGAGTATGAGTATATCGGGAGAAAAAATTTCAGAGAAATTGGGCCGGTCACCACTGGCAGCACGAACTGTGGCAGGACTTTTAAGGATAAGCCAAGATATCAACTTCTGAGAAGAACCCTGAACCGTGACTTGTTGAATGATACTATGGGAGCACTATGGTGGAGCTATCAACAACTTGACGAGCATATCAAGCAGTGTTTCTCCTATTGCAGTATGTTCCCTAGAAGGCACAAGATTAGACGAGATCATCTAGTTCATCTGTGGATGGCACAAGGGTTTTTGGATACTACTGATGGAACAGAGGATTTGGAGGATGTCGGAGATGAGTATTTTCGTGTATTACTGTCGTGCTCATTTATTCGGCCAACAGGAGTTTCTAACTTTTTTACTATTCATGATTTGTTGCATGACTTAGCAGAAAGAGTTTCTGGAAGTGACTGTTCTAGAATTGAGGAAGGTATGGAGCATAGAATTCCTCGAGATGTTCAGCATCTTTTTATCCAATACTATGAAAGTAGAATTTTCACAGAGCAGACTTTGAATTTAGGGAACTTGCGTACTCTATATATTGGTTATTCTGGTAAGGGATGCCTGCAGAAGATTTGGAGGGCCTGCTCAAGGGTCTAAAGAAAGTGCGGGTACTGCAACTGTATCTCAGAGAATTTCAAACTATTCTACTACCAGCATGTATTGGTCAAATGAAACATCTTCGTTATCTTTCTGTTCTGGGGAATCATGTCAGAACACTAGTGCCACCAGCAATTGGGATGCTGTACCATTTGCAGCAGTTCGAAGTCTATACCAGAATTACTTTCGCTTCTTCCTCTGAGAATGAAATGAGCAACCTTGTCAGTTTGAGGAACATTGCAGGATCAATTACTGAGAAGGAATTTCCTAACGTAGGGAGATTGACGATGCTCCGCGCGTTGCCTGGGTATAGAGTGAAGAAGGCAGAAGGTTACGAGATACAAGAGCTGGAGCACCTGAACAACCTCCAGGGGAATCTAAGCATAGTCGGACTTGAAACTGTTGAGAACAAGGAGAAAGCTCGTCAGGCTAAGCTAGATAAGAAGATGCACATTTCAGATCTGTCACTGGAATGGTATTACTCTGGTGATCAGAGCTCCAATTTGCTATTGGAAAAAAAGGATTCCCACAAGTCAAAGAAACCACGATGGACCAGAACTGCTCGACATTGTGGCTTCGCAGATGAGAGGCCTTGTGATCCTCCAGATGAGATCCTTGAGGCCCTCTGTCCGCCGTCCAGTATCCAAAGACTGATCATCAGCAACTACAGTGGATTGCGATACCCAAGTTGGTTGTCAGGAGAACAGGGCAAACTAGACAGCCTACAATTTCTCCACTTCTCAAATTGCCGAGGATCCAACGCTCCCCCAAAGATTAGTACACTGGATTTGCATTTTCTTTCTATTCGCAAGTGCAGCTGGAACTCTTTGCCTGAGAATATCGAGAATCTTACGTCGCTTAGGCAGTTGACTATCAGAAGCTGCGAGAACATCATGTCGCTGTCAAGATTACCTCCGTCTCTCGAGAAACTTTGCTTGATGGACTGGGACGGACCTGATGCTCCAGCTGGGATTGGCGAATTCTCAGTTAATTTGCACAGTCTTGACATTGTAGGCTGAAGCTGGAATTCTTTGCCTAAGAACATGGAGCGATTAATATCGCTCGAGGAATTGCGTATGTCAGGGTGCGAGAATATCCGGTCGCTACAATGGTTACCTCTGTCCCTTAAGAAACTTACAGTTGAGAATTCTGCTGCTCCCCCTGAGATTACATTATTGGTTAATCTGTGCAAGCTTGAGATTCTAAACTGCAGTTGGAACTCGTTGCCTAAAGGCATAGAGTGCCTATCGTCCCTCAAAGAATTGCGTATCTGCAGATGCGAGAATATATCTTCACTACCAAGGTTACCCATGTCCCTCGAGTATTTTCAACTTCAGCGCTGCGACCGAAATCTCATGGATTGCTGCAAGACAGATGGACATCCATATTGGCATAACATTGCACATATCGCAACAAAGAAAATTGGTTAACTTCCCTCTGCAGCCACATGGAGCCGTGTGCATGTATGTTCTGTTATTTATTTGTTTCCTTCCATATCCTCTTTGTTTGCTACTCCACCTTGCCTTATGGTATTCATTGGCCCATTTTTATTTGAGCTTCTAGCAGGTCACCAGGGGATGGAAGATCCAAGGAAATAGCAGAGTATTATGGAGGCACACAGCTATGCAGGCCTTCATCCCTCAACATGATCACTGCTCCACCCTTCATTTCCAAGTCTCTCCGATCAACGGTTGACCACGTGTTTTTGTGCATAACATCAGCATGAGGACAATGTTGCCTCGTCCATACTTCCTCTGTCCCAAAAATAAATAACTTTCTGAAAAAATCAGACATGTTAAGGACACTGTATGTACTCTCGTCTCTTTTCCTTTCACCGAGAATATCTCCTGGATTTGATAGTTATTGTTTGCATACACATGTGATTAGCTTCCGCATTAGGAGACAATATTCCATGTTATTGTAAAATGTTGGTTTTGGACAAATGCAAGTGAATATTCTACAAGTATGTACAAAATCTGTGGGGATTTATTTTTCTGGCTTTCCACAATTCTTTATGTTCCTACAAGCATATACAAAATCTGTGCGGATTTATTTTTTAGTGAAAACGTGTGTCCCCTGTTTTATCCCACGAACAAAACGAAGCAGTTTGAATCTATTTGTGGCGTATCTGAGGTAAGCCAGCCAATCTGACTGCCAATTTTTTTTTGTTAAAAAAATCAAACTGAGAATGGCTGATTTTTGTAAAAATGAACAACCTAGACCGGACAATGCAACAGAGAAATAATGAATCCCAAAAAGAGTCAGGCAACCCAAGAAAATGTACACGCATGTTTGGATTCTTAGTCAAGTTACCTGACAGAAATATAAAAAGTTGGGGACAATCTGACTTTTTAATTTTAGTTACCTCTTAGATTTTAGTCACCCTGTTTGAAAATAAAGTGACAAAGCTACTAAAATTTGGGTGACTAAACTTTTTGTCACCAAATCCAAACAGGGTCATTGTTTCTGAATTCTGAGCACTATTATGAGGTGTGTTTTGTGCATGATTGCTGCTAACACGTACTCCACTTCTTGGTGAGCAGGCATCACTAATGACAAATGGAGGGGAGCGGATAGGGCCCACCGGATGGCAATTTGCACACTCAAACTGCATGGTCTAGGTTGGTTTGCCGACGAAATTAAAGAGCGAGCCAGTAGCCACAACAGAGGTACCAGTCCAGTGTGGACGTGCCATGTTGACACCAACTTCTGTAGACCAGAGTTCATGTGTCCTGTGCACAGAACAGAGCACACAAAAACAGAGCATGCTTAGTAGCTGCAACAATATGCTATTACATAGAGCTATCTCTAGGCGACTTCTTTCTTCTTGCCGCTCACTCCGTGCCACCGGTAGTTACACCTCCCCCCGGCGAAGACTGAGCTTGTCCCCAAGATGGGGAAACGACGCTTGAGCATGTTGTAATCCTCCCATGTAGCTGAAGCGTGTGCCAGGCCTGACCAAGTGACACGAACCTGTGTTACCCTTCTTGACAAGGCGACGATCCAGCACTGCCTGAGGCTGTGTATGTGCCGCTTCCACTGGAGTGTAATCAGGCACAAGCACCTTTTTTTTTTTTGAGGCAACCCCGGGGGTGGGGGACAAAAGTCCCCACTTGCAATATATTTCACAGATTCGGCAGAGCGGTGGGTGAAATAGGTGGTCTTGTTACAAAGTTCAACACATCGAGGAGGGGGGAGAGATTACAACACCACAGGTACAACAACAACACAAACACAAAACAACAACAGGGGAAAAGCCTAGCCTAAGCCGCAAGCTACCAACCGAAAGTCGATTTTGCGCCACCGCCGAACAGTGTACTTTCGCCGATTTCACCATGGCCTTTGCGCCCTGCACCACTCGTCGTAGCTACGCCGCTCAACTGCCGTCCCTCTAAGGAACGGAATAGAGGGACCGACAATGAAGTGGGGACTACGAGAGGTGACGAGCCCGCAGGCCTAGGATCGCCGAACACGACGACCTCCCGCTGAGCTGATGGGACATCCTCCAACACATCCGAGCCCACATACCTCCATCCAACGCCGTCCATGGGAAGGAATCCTTGGAGGGAATGGCGGCGGCGGTGGAGACACGGCATTTGATATTCGGCACCATCAAGGAGAGTGCCGACGAACGAGACGCCGCGAGGTGGACACTCGTCGAAGCGTCGACAACGACCGACAGCCAAGGCCGGTCTCACCCAAACACACCATGAAAGCAAACAAGTAGGAGGGGAAGGAGAGGATAGGGAGAGCTCAAGGTGGCGACAAGGACAAAGGAGACCGCCGAAAAGACGCCTTCAACAAGGAGCGTGGCATCCGCGGATGTCACCGTCTTAGGGCCGGGACGGGGGGGGCTCGCATAGGGATGCAGAGCGGTAGCGATAGCGGAATCTTCGGCGCGCCCCAAGGGGGTATGGCGCTTGGTGCGCCATCGCCGCCGTTCCAGCTCAAAGCCAGATAAGGCTTTCACCCGATTCAATACAAACCCGACACGCCGGATTTGGCTAGCCACCTGCAGGACACACAACAACGAATTCTGTGACATGCTTTCCCAAGGGACAGAAGCCTCGACGACGCCTCAACGAGGTGGATGACGCAGAATGCGCCATCGCCGCCGGCCCGGGCGGCCAGACAGGTTTTCACCCAACCATGCGGTCACGGAAGCCCCCGTTGTGCATCCACCCCCACGCATTCCACGAACAACGGTAGGGAGGAAGAGAGGACCTGTAGGCCGAGGCCATGGAAGAGGACGCCCGAGATCCGCAGAGGCACTCCCTAATCACCCATGCGTAGAGTAGGGGCCCCGAAAGGGCCCCGGCGACCCGGCCGCGCCGCCGTGCCCGGTCGGCCAGAAGCCACCTAGGAGGCATAGCAAGCGCGCCCGGAAGTTGGTGACGGCGTTGGCGAGGCCGTCACGCCTAGGTGCATGGCGTCGTGCGTCACCGTGGTGACGGCCCACGCGCGCCGCCCCCCTGGGACCGCCGTCGTCGCCGCTCACCGGATCCGGTTTAGGGCCACCGATCGGAGCCCCCGCCGCGCGCACGCCCTCCTGGCGGCCCTAGTGCGCTCGCCCGCCGCCGAGGACCGCCGGAGAGACCGCCGCCACCGCTGCAGCCCAGCCTCCACGCACGAGATCCGGGGTAGGGGCCATCGGATCCATGCCGAGGGAGCTCGGATCCGCCGCCCCATGGCCGCCGGTGGCCGCCCTGAACCGAGAGCACGCGGGAAGAGGAGGTGAGGAGGAGGGCCGGTGATGGGGGAGCCGCCACGGGGAGCCTTGTTGGGCGCCTGCACTGGCCGCCGCCGCCGCTAGCCGGGAGCGGCGGCGGCCCGGGGAGCTCGCGGCGGGCCGGGGCCGGAGGCGGCGGTGGAGTCGCCCCGAGTCGCCTCAGACGGAGAGCGACGCGGGGAGGGGCTATCCGTCAATTGTATGTTGAGCGACTGTTGCACCTCATAGGGTTCGACAAATCAAAATCCACAAGCACCTTTAGTTGGGAAATGTGGAACACAGGTGCATCTGATGGCAATTTCAACTGATAGGCAATAGCACCAATCTGTTCCAATACCTCATACGGTCCAAAGTACTTATAAGTAAGCTTAGAATATGGTCGATGTGCTACCGAGGAATGAATATAAGGCTATAGTTTCAACAATACCTTATCACCCACTGAGAATGCAGAGTTAATTCGCTTCTTGTCAGCCATGGCCTTCATCCTGTTCTATGCTCGGGCCAGGTGTTGGTTTAGTGAGTTTAAATGAGCTCCTCTATGCCCTACTAGGTTAAAGCATGTGCACCTTAGTTCTTTTTGCCTTTTTTGTACACTATATTGAATTGTAGGCCAATCAACCTAATTATGGTTTTTCTTTGAAGATCGAGTGCAAATTTTGAGTGTTCAAATAAGCCAGAGATTTGTGGTCAGTCAAAATTTTGTGAGTCACCAGCCATAATATTGAGTAGCAATAATTCCTTTCATAAATGTTGAGGGACTTATGTTATTTCCCTAGACCCTTGCTAAAGAAAGCCACAGGCTTTGCTGCGTAAGTATTGCTCCAATTCATCTTGGTAAGCATCAATCTCCACAGTAAAGGTTTTGTCAAAAGAGAAAATTCATGGCCGGCCCCTGAAAATGTCATTTCTATGTCCCTAAACTTGCCTTTGTGTGTGATCATACGTCCCAAACACTAACATGGGGCACTCTAACATGTGGGACCCACATGTCGGTCAGTTATATTTCTATTTTTTATTTTCTTGGACAAAATAAAAAAAACTAGGTCTTGTAGCTACGATCTCTAGAATACTTCAAAACCTATATATTTTTTCATACGATCACAGATGAATATGACTTTATAAAAAAATTATAGTTCTCAATAAGATCGACCATTTTACATTATTGATTTTTATAACTTGAGGTCATTAAGATGTAAGAAAATTAAACACTTTTTCAACAGTATGTTAATTGCATACCGATACTTGTCGCCTTGGAAAGATTATATTTTTCTTATATGCTGTCAAACTGAGATATTTTCTATATGAAACTTGTATCCATCAAATGTACTTTTATTTTCTAGTTTTGAGTTTTTTTTAATTTTAGGTCATTAAAATTTAAAAAGTAATCGTTACCAATCATACTCTGAAATTAGCAGTTTTGTCTTTTTTAATTATGTGTAGGAAAATAAAAGATAGAAATATAACTGACGAAATAATTTATTAAAAAACTAGACTTAAAGACCTTTCCGATGATACTAATTACTTAGCATAAATATTTATATATTTAAATATACTAGTGGAAATGCACGTGCGACACGCACGTGGCTAAAAACAATTATACAATATCAGGCAATAACGATAAAACCTTTGAGAAGTCAATTCATTTTTCAACCTTTGAGAAGTCAATTCATTTATCGAACGACATGTATCATTCAATGTTTGTCACAGGTTCACAAGGATGAAATCTCAATATTTTTGTCAGTAATAACAATCAGGCTGCTTGATTGATTGTTTCTATATATATGGCTAATAAGCAGGGGATGCTATTTTGTATTGAGAAAAATACTTTATCATGGCTAATAAGTTCTGTGGATATACGACAAATATTTGGTTACAAAATTATGTAGAACAATTGAAACATACAAGCAATCATCGAGTTTCTCCTTTAAATGTACTCTTATTGACATTTGAGTTCATTCGTTTTGAAACCAGCTATGCATCAAAAAGAAAATTGAAAGAAAATCACAGCACAAGTTGAAGAAGTAGATGCGACATTCCTAAGCACTGAGAGCTTAGCATGCTCATTAAGCTGCAGCAAGAAGTGGAGTAGTCCACCGTGGCTAAGCACCGGATCACAACACACTTTCAGGAGTCATCACCTACCGTCATAAAGTCCAAAACCTGCAAACCAATAAAAAGGTAAAGAACCCAAGCATCTATCTGTACAAGGTCTTATATAGAAGACAATAACTTTCACATGTCCACATGAGTCCTTACAAGTTCAGTTATTATAGATATTGAATTCCATTGATACAAAAAAAAAAAAAAAAAAAAAAAAAAAAAAAAATCTTCAGCTCTATGCGAACTATATCAAGTTTAAGGGGAGAACGTAGCAAAATATTCAGATTGCGCAGCATCCATAATTATTCATGTGCGCACAACACTAATTGTCAAAATAATAGTAAACCAATGTGATCCTACATTGGAAGAACATATTTTAGATGGTAAGTGCAATAACAAAAATATTGGCATGGTGTTGCTAGTAAGATATCATGATAATGTCCTTCTTTCATTGTTCACAATCAAGTATGATACTGATATAACCTGAAGACATCTAGGAGCTTGATTTCTTTTGGGTGTCGCCCTGCACTTTCCAAAACCTGCAAGTCTAATAAGTAAACCTTTTTCTGCACTTTCCAAAACCCGATGAGTTGACTATTTCATCAATATACAAGCATATCCTAGAACTGAAACTGATAGAGCAGTTGTAATGTACAGCTTCATTATCTTGTTCCAATATGAAAAGCAAGTGGTCTGAAGATTACTAATTTGACATTGATGGATTTATGGAGAAGTGGTAAGCACACTACTTTAAATATGAAAAGTAAATTGCATGTGAAATCTATCTCACAGGGTCTTCTACTGTCATGTGAAACAATATTTTCAGGAGAAGATTACTTGTCTAAAGGCTTATAACTTCACGGGCTGCAGCGTGGTTTTGGTCGACAAGTTGATCTCCCCGTTCACAAGCAGCACAAACAAAGAGCGTGCATGCGTGCCCACCTATGAGAGAGCCAAAACCAACTGCGGTGAGCTAGCGGTGAGGTGCCCGATGATGGATGGATTCACACCTAATAGAAGCCAAGGGCGATATAGGAGATTGCTCGTGAGTGGAGAAGAAAATAAGATGTGTTAGATCAAGTACAGTAATTGGCTTATAGCCAAGCAAATACTGATGTGGATGAGAGAAGAGATGACATAGATGCCAATGAACTTTGCATGGTAGTGTCTTTCTTGCAACACTAATTCTTTTGAATTATTATGAACTATAAATGGAGAGAAGCACCAGGCAATAGTCTGACATTCTTTGCGAAAAAGGAATTGATGCTGACCTATCTAGCTATTGTCTGAAATAGTTTAAAACCAGATTAGCAAGAGAATCTGTGTATACCAAGGACACTATAGCACAAAGGTCACTTGATAGGAAAATGCAAGTAACACATGTTGTTGTCGTGGACGCTTTGTATTTGCACACCGTTACCATGTCATCTGAAATGCACTTGATTTTTTACAGAGTCTTCCAAACAGACTTTCAAAGCCATCAAGAATTCAAGCAAATACTATACCCACCGAAGCTTAGCAAACAAATTGTTAGCCTGCATTCCAAACAGTAAGGATATTCTTTTTTTTTTTTTGCGAAAAACAGTAAGGATATTCAGAGAAAGCTGCAAAATATACCTGCACAACCTATGTGCTTCTACGCATTACATGATAATGCAGGATCCTTGATCTGGTGCTAACAAAAGGGAAACAAATTTGGAATGCTATGACCTGATCATGAATTCATGATTCACGCACAGTGAGAATGGAAACCCCCTGCATCTTCTCTTCAAAGTCAAATAAATAACTACCAGTCAAGAGCCGGAGGCGAGAGGCGCCCCCAGCGCAAGCCAAGCAGGGTCCTAACAACTGTATACGAATGTTTGTGATTACATACTGACTGCATTCTGCGACAAAGTCAACAGCCGTATGCACAATAGTCTGGACCGAGCTGAATTCATATTCATATTTTTTTAATTTCATAGTCAAATTCTTTGCACAAGATAAAAAAAAAAACAAGTATTAAGAAAATACTCAATAGTGGTTAAACAGATGGAGAAGAGGAACAACACACCCTACGTTATCTACCAAATTTGTGTGCGTAGGGCGTTCAGTCTGCGTCGAAAAAGGATTAAATCAGACTCAAATGATCAGTAAATGAATCTGCTCAACAGAGAGTTCCGTCTCGAAAATCAATTAATGGAGAAGATCCATTCATTGGGATAGAAAAAGGCTAATGATCAGATATTTTGCAAGGGAAAAACAATTGCTAGCACCTTAGCATTTGGGACGGGAAGTGGAACACAAAGATGGAACTCACCTGGATTGGGAAGGACAGGCAAACCGCACGCTCCACCCCTTCCCGTAACCATAACCACACGCCACCCCTGCACGCATGGACCACGGCGAACCGCTCCCCCGTGATGCTTGCTTCACCGTGCATATCGATTTGAGCAGCCTTCTTGTGGTGGAACATGAACAGAGACGGGATCTGTGCCATCCTTGCGGTGCATGTTGACGAATGACGATCTCCTCCCACACCTTGAGCGACGCCCGGCCTGGCCCACACCATCGCCGGCTCACCGCCACCGGTGCGTTCTGTCTCCGCCTTCGCCCGGACAAGCCGCGGGCAGCGCCGACGATCGAGCGGACAAACGCCGCAGGCGCCGCGACGCTCAAAACCCGCTCCCACGCTGCGCCTCGCCGCGCCTCGTGTCGTCCCCGGCGCCACGCCCTCACGCTGCGCCTTCGAGTGGGCGTGGCCGCGGCGGTTAGATGGAATCAATTCTCGTGCGGATACGCATAGGAAGGAAAACAATGGCGTGCGATGGAAGGATCCTCGCGGAGGCGGTGAGTCGCGGAGGGGACGGGAGGGGGCGGGTACGCGTCTTTTCGGGATGGGGTGGTACGCCGCGTCTTTTCGAGTGCGGATGCGGAAGCGGATCTGCTTTGAGCGGTGTCGCGGCGTCGGGCTGCGTGCCAAGCCGCGCGCACGCTCGACCGAACGAAAACACGCCAGTAACCTAAGGTTCGTCACTTGCCTCGAGAACCGTTAGATGTCAAATCTAGACAGATCGATGGATGAGATCGTGACATGTGGCCTTCAATTCCTTCGCTCTTTTTACAGTATAGATAGATTTATAGTATAGATAATTGCCGGGAGATGTTTCTCGAAACGAAAAACATCATTATTCGGGACGGAGGGAGTAAGATGGAAAATCAAGAAATAGATTGATACGATAATGTCACGTGACCGGTTTGATTGAGCCGAAGTGACATGTCACCGACGGTCGGCGAGGCGAGAAGGTAGCGTGGCGGCGGCGCGAGCAACGGCGGCGGGGGCGGCATGGTGACGGCGGCGGCGCACGCTGGGTCGGCGGCGTAGGTAGAGAGAGATACTGATCTGAACTGTTTTTATTGCTTGCTTATCCCTAAAGAGATTACATACCCTTACTTATATAGCCCGGCTAGTGTGGACTTGTAATCTAAGCAATCTCCTATAAGGTTTCCTTATACGATTGGAATACCTTTTTACAAGCAATATTTGTTTATTTCCTAATAAGGATCTTCCTTATACGATTGGAATACCTTTTTACACACCAAAAAGCCTAAGATAATCCTAACTTGATGATGAAGTAGAGTCGGAAGCGGGAAGAGGAGGTGGTGGCGGCGGGCGGCGCCGCCGCCTGCAGCGCAAGACGCGCCCTCGTGGGCGGCCGCGGACGGTTCAGTCCCTCTTAGCCCGTTCAGGGCTGGCCTAATTCCGGTTCATGACAAGTAACCACCGTGGTTTGAATTTAACATGTTGATAAAAATATAGCAAGTACTAATAACAAGATAAAAATTAAAAAAAAAAAAAAATGGCCGGGGGTGCCAGGAGCGAAGGAAGTTGGTCACTGATGAGCAGTTGTGGAAGAAAATAGACACGCCATGAAATGAGTTGGTGAATAGTTTATGGAAACATACATATAAGAAGTATCACATGCACATAACAGAGTACATAAAAAGCAGAGCATACCGGGCACTACTGCCCAGTAAAGTAACCTCATTGCCGTTTGATGTAACCTCAAATAATTCAGTGCAAATGAAATTACATTTCGAGAGCCTCAAGTGTGTAAGCCCATTGCACTCCACAGGAACGTTAACACACCATGCAATCTTGTGGACAGTTACTGCAAACAAGGTTAGCGAGTAACATTGTTCCATTCATTCATGATTTCCTGGTCACCGCGTCTAGTATGTAGGTTTGAGTCTCAACTCTGTCAGTGAATCAGAGGATTCTTTGTTAAGGAAACATGCATGGGGAGAAATGCCTAAATGGGGGAAGGGAAAGACCAGAGAGGCAAGAGAGGGTTGCATACCTCGATTTGTTTGGCAAACTACGAAGAGTTGCGGTTGCATTTGCTTGTGGAGATCCATACAACTTGATATCTTTTCCTCGTTAATCTGAACTTGAGAAAAAAAAGGATAAATGAATCTTGATGAAGGAGAAAAGGACCAGAAACAAGATGGAAGAATTTGTGCAAGCAGCACCTTTGTTCTCAAAGCGGCCGTCTATTTGAAGGCTGGGATGATTGGGATGGATTTTTCTGGCATGCCTCAGCATAGCCTTCAATCCCTCTTCCTCCTCCTTGCTAGAACCTTTATTATCGAACCAAGCTTCGATCTTCTGGAGCGATGGCAAGAGACCCAGACCAAAGTCGAGGCCAACACCGTCGTCGCTGCCTACTTCAATGGCGCCCCGCACATAGAAATCCAATTGAAGGGTTCTGAGCCTTGGCATAGCTCCCTGCTCAAACACTACTGGTGTCACAAATCCATAGAAATAGCAGGACACAAGGCATGTGAAAGAACCAGCACCAACAACGAATTCCCCAAGGATTCCAAGTTCCTTGTGTCCCACAGTCAAATCTAGATAGCGGAGCGCATGTAATTTCCCAAGGGCATCGAGATCACCCCTGCCAGATCTCCCCTTACGGCGATGCATAGACCGGAGAGGCACGGCAGATGTGATGGATTCATCCATGCCGGCAGCGTTGAGAACCAGCCAGGCAGAACCATTTTGTATGCAAACGATGGAGACATCGAGGGGCGACCCAGGCATCCAATCCACCGATGTTCCTTGGGATCCGATAGTGAGATTTTGGATCTTTTGCAGCTTTTGTAGGCACTCCACCAGCTTGTCATTCCATTCATCCAAGGTAATACTGAGTACCCTCGGTTACGTTAGGTGACCCAACTCTTCTAGAATGTCAATATTGGAGTCATTAACAAGTAAACATGAGAGCATTTCTAGGCTTGTCAGGTTTCCAAGACCATTTGACATGCTCATTGAATCTTCGATCTTTAGGCAGGTCAAATGTTTGAGCTGAACAACATTTGATGGCAAGCAAGATATTTTATTTCTCGAAATGTCCAGTATCTGTAGAAATTGCATGTTCTCTATTTCTTCAGGGAGCTGTGTGATGCGTGTGTTGCATAATCCTAGCTAGGTACCTCAAGTGAAATAGATTCCCAAGGCACTTCTTAAGGTTGTAACCATGTGAAAGATCACAATGTTGTAAATCCAACACACGCAGAACATGGAAATTCCTAATAGCTGGAACTTGACTAGTGGCCAATTGTAGGACAATAACTGACCTTACTTGTTGCAAGCTCCTATGTGCCAAAGTCGTAGAGTGGTCTTCCTTGCCATTTTGAATACATAGTCTCCGAATGTTACTTGATGCGCATATATGGCTCTTACCATTTAATATTGTAACAAAGTTTGCATCACTTGATAAGCAGCAAAGAAGATCAAGCACCATGTCATGTAAACGACATGCATATACCGTGTCATCCCGGTCAAATATGGCTTGGATCATACTTCTGTTTATGAGTTCATTGAAGTAGCTCTCCCCGAGTTCAAAAAGGCCCTTCCCTTGTTTCTCACACTTGACAAAGCCTTCAGCTATCCACATCCATATCAAATGATTCTTTCTAACTTTGTAATCTTCTCGAAACATACTCAAATATAATAAGAAAGTTCTTAGATGGGATGGCATATTATAATAACTAAATGACAAAATCTTTCTCATATTCTCCACATCAAGGTTGTGCTCAAGACCAGTACCAATAAAATGGTAGACCTCATACCAATACATCTTATTTCTTGCTTTACAAGCTAGCAGACTAGCCATTGTAATAATAGCCAATGGTACACCGGCACATTTCTTTAGTATTCTATCAATTACTTCAGCAAGCTCGCCACATCGGAACATTTTTCTGTGTTTGCGATATTGTCATTGTTTTCATTACCAAAAACTCTTCTATATAGTAGTTTCCTCGAGTTCTTCTCAGAAAGGGGTTTCAACTTGTAAGCACTACCAACCTTTTCAGCAACATCATTATTACGTGTAGTTGTAATAATTATGTATCCAACATCATTATCAGGGAAAGCACAGTTGATCACTTTCCGCAGACCGAGAGATCCCATATGTCGCCGATAACTATGAGATACCTATATGCAAAATAAATTGTATGTAAAAATTAACCTAGGAGGGAAATACATGTAGAGTCTATTGGATTAGGCTACAAGTACTATAATTGAGATATTTAGGTTCCATTGGATTGGCATGCATGCAAACAAATTTGTCCCCAAAGAATCGTTGACATATAAAATATAATTCCACTTCAAAGATGACAATATCACTCCTGTTTCATTTCAACTTAAAAATGATGTGAAATACAATTAGAACCAATTGGATTAGGCTACAAACACCTTAACTAAAATATGTCCAGCTGGATTAGCATATGTGTAAATAAATTTGTCCATTAAGCATATATCTTTGCCATGGGAAAAAAGATCCATTTGGGGAAGGAAAATTGGTGTCACTGCTATTTCATTTCCACTCAATAGTGATATGAAAAAGCTGACTGGTGGTATGCATGAGCATTTCTCACTAACCGTGCGCATGCATATTTTTTTGTGAAATGGAGGATATAAAAGAAACCTCCATATGTACAAAATGATGGCAGGAATGCTTTTGTACCTTTTATTTTTAAGAAATTCCCTTGCTACATCGATGAGCCATGTCTCATCCAATGTGTCTTCATTGATGTTCTTGCCAAGATCATAAAGCAGTCTCTTGAATAACTTATTCAAGTCAGGGGTTTGGGACACCGAAACAAAAGCACAACAATCAAATAGTCCTCTAATCTTCTCATACACTGTTTTGGCAAGAGTTGTCTTTCCGAGGCCTCCAAATCCAACAATAGAAACCATCTTGCCTTGCTGCGAGGGCAGTCCATTCCCATCCTCCAGTACCTTGATGAGCTCATCTCTTGTCTCCTCAATTCCGACAAGCTCTTTCACCTCTGTGTACTGAGCAAATAAATGAGGGTCCACCACGGTAGTTGTGGCAGGCTTATCACCACTATTGTTAACACCATACCTAAGACGCCTCTCATGCACCTCAATGACGCGGCTCTTGATGTATTTTATTTCAGTAGCAATCCCATGCCGAATCTTAGCCTTTCTGAACAAACTGACACTTCGGTCAATGAACTTCTTGATGTTGTGTAGCTTTGCTGACTCATCCCTCTTCACACGCACCATGAACATATCTATGTTGTCCTCTATATCATAGGAGAGGTCCCTCAAATCCCTTGCCCAGATCTTGTCCTGAATATCAAGCTGGTCCGGCGGCATGCTAGAAACCTTCTCAAGGGCACCTTTCATGCTCTCAAGCTCAGATTGGAGAAACCTGATCTCCCCCTTCACGTCTTTCTGCAGGTTGTACTCTCCGATGAGGAGATCACCGAGCTTGGTGATGACGCTGGGCAGTGCTGTCATTGCGACCTCCATGTATCTTATCCTGGATGAACACAAGGAGGCTGAGGAAACTATAGAGAAGAACTGTGTAGAACTGAACTCTAAGTAATATTCAGATATGGGCAGAAAGGACTTACCGGGTCACCGTCCACCACTAGTCACGAAACACGGTCCCCTTGTCGCCGGATTCGAAGTTGCTTCAGCCAGCAGCACCCACAGCTTGCTGCTGGGCTCTTGGCTCTCGCTGCTGCCTTGGAACAGAACCAACTATATGAGACGAAGGGAAATGAAATGAAATCAATGGAAGATAACAGGTACATGGGGACAGGATTAGTCGATTAGATGCATCTACAGCGAAAGGCAAAATAAGTGCTCCTCATAGTGTCTTCTTTTGCACCTACTCCTAGTGTGAGTGTGTGACCCGTCGTATGGATGCCCCGCGTCCGGTCCTGCCGACATCCAGATCTAGTGGAGTGGTGGCGAGGAGACTGATGGAGGAGCACTCAGCCAGCTGAGAACAGGGACAGCTGTGTGTCCCTCATTTTGCCCATCTGCTTCTCAATTTCACCACAGTTGTACGTGCTCTGAATGTAATGCTGGGTGCTGCTTCGTCATATGCCCGTCAAGGGAGGAAGCTGACAAGGTGGTGAATGTCTGCCGTAACAAGCATACGTGCTTTAGGTATGCAAGCATTCTTCTGATCTTGTTCTGGTAGCAGGTTCCTTCTTACCAACTGCCTAGATGAAATTGTCACCTTTTATCGCTTTGTGGATCGCTATTTAAAGAAGTAAGACATAATCTGATGATGTGAGGCCATCATGCACACATAATCGACACCTCTATCCTTGGCGTGCACAAAGAGTCGCAGCTCACGACTATTGGTTGACCCGACACATGATTTCTATTATTTGTACTCCAACATTAACACATAACGATCATGAAACATACAGGAGACCAACAGAACAGAGCACACCGCAACAGAGCATGCTTGCTAGTCTTGCGACATCTCCATGGACAACTATGTAAATAACTAAATACCACTACTCAGAAATGTTCAGGTATAATCAAGCCGTGTGTTTAGGACTTGTCTACCGCATTGAAGAGTGATGCCGGAATAACCTTCTGCTTTGTTTTCTGCAGACATCCAAGTGACTCCCCAGGTCGTGCAGTATATATTGCACCACCGGGCCTGAAACCAGACCGATCAAAATAATGGGAAGCCAAACTGATGTCAGCAAGCCATCGATAGTTGGAAGCCGATTGCATGCATTATATGAAGACTTTCAAGTTTGCTGCTCGTGTACACAAAACAAACAACGCACCTCCGACAGCGATGCGCATCGCCCAAGGCCACGCACGGACGACTATAAATTGGCACTCTTTCTTCTTTTGTTACAGTACACACCACCACTAGCATTTGCACATGGCAAAGAAGATGGCTTTTGCTATGGTTTTCCTGCATGTTGCTATGGTTGGTTTGCATGCACGATTATACTTAATTATTTGCAAACTAGATCATCCATTTGGAGAGTAGAATCATAAACTCACAGTTACTTAAATTTCCATGCAGATTCATATGGAGCCAGGAGAGCTGATCTCTATTGTTGCAGTTGGCCAAGCTCTTGGGGAGCTCAAGTCCCTAACACCTCTGGTTCCGGAGGCCATTCTGAAACTCATAAGAATCGGTAGGACGTACTAAATTATCATATGATTTTTGTCTATTCCATAACTAAACATAGTTTGTCGATGGTCGTCTATAACTAGGGCGAATGTGATTAGTTTAATTTTTCTATGTTGTCGCATGCAAGAGGGATCTCCCATGTTAACAGTTACTCATCTGACCCACCGGTTCCCCGTCGTTTGTGCGTCTATGATTTCCACGATATTGGCGACGGCGGCAGCAACTGCATGGACGACAGCTCCATACCTGAGCTGTTCTTCCATGAGGAGGCGATGCATGTTGGAAACACCATGCCCGTATACTTCAATGCTGCGGCGACTTCGAAGCTTGGCTTCCTCTGACGCCGCACGGCGAGGAAGATGCCCTTCTCCATGTCTAATCTGATTGGAATATTAGAATTATTCCATATCGCACAGGGCTCCCAGGAGGCCGTTGATGTGGAATCGACCCTGAGCTTATGCGACGCACCACCACCCCATACGGCTTGCGTGGACTCAATTGGGTGTTAGGAATAGACAAAACACTACACTAAACTGGTCCTTCGCTGAGCGCGGTGCTCGGCAAAGGGCACCCAGGAATTTTTTTTTTACGAACAGGCTCTTTGCCGACTGCCCGTGCTAAATTGGGTGGTGGTGCGTTGCATAAGCTCAGGGTTGACTCCACATCAACGGCCTCCTGGGAGCCCCAGTGCGATATGGAATAATTCTAATATTCTAGTCATATTAGCCATGGAGAAGGGCATCTTTCTTGCCGTGCGGCGTGGGAGGAAGCCAAGATTAGAAGTCACCGCAGCATTGAATTATACGGGCATGGTGTTTCCAACATGCACCGCCTCCTCATGGAAGAACAGCTCAGGTATGGAGTTGTCGTCCTTGCACTTGCTGCTGCCGTCGCAAATATCAGGGAAGTCATAGACGCACAAATGACAATGAACCGGTGGGTTAGATAAGTAGCTGTTGACATGGGAGATCCCTCCTGCACGCGACAACATAGAAAAACTAAACTAATCACATTCGCCACGGAATAGACAAAAATCATAGGATAATTTAGCACGTCCTACTGATTCTTATGAGTTGAATGGCCTCCGGCACCGGAGGTGCTAGGGACTCGGGCTCCCCAAGACCTTGGCCAACTGCAACAACAGAGATGAGCTCTCCTGTCCCCATGTGAATCTGCATGAAAATTTAAGAACCGTGGGTAGATGACCTAGTTGCAAATAATTAAGTATTATCGTGCATGCAAACCAACCAGAGCAGCAAGCAGGAAAACCATAGCAAAAGCCATCTTCTTTGCCATGTGCAAATGCTAGCCGTGGTGTGTGCTGTAACCAAACAACGAAGAGTGCCAATTTATAGAAGAACTTGGCGCCTAAAGGCAGCACGGATGGACCCTGCTTCTCATCTATGTTACACGGATACTTCAAGAGGGGTGACGTATCCGTATCCGATACTCGTCGGATACTCGGATGCGGATACTTGGATACATACCATTTTAGTGGGTTTTATTTTAAGAAAGTGCATATCCGCGTATCCGATACGTATCGTATCGGATACCCGCATCCGGCAAACATAGCTTCTCATAGTTGCCCTACCGGCAGGTCAATAAAAATAGTAGGCAACCCACAGATGACCAGCAATAATTGGTCATTTTCTATGCCCACTACGAAAAGTACATGCACAAAATGAGGCAGCTCACATTCACCATTTCACCAAAACCTTTCGCCTATTATATTTCCTAAGCCAAACACCCTAACTACACCAAAGCAGAAGCTAAACCAAATGTACGCGCTAATATATTGAAGTCTTTGCAAGTGTTGAGAGTTGCTCAAGTTAAACGACCATGAACTTAAGATCTGGCGTGTGGACGTGTCGCTAGGCAAAAAAAAATGTGTGTTGAGGAGCCCCCAACACCGGAATGTCCGGTAGAAACTCGCAAACCACCTCTGCTACTGCGGCTTCTCTTGCAAACCACGCCCCCGGCACCAAGACACTTTTTTCTGACGACCAACGCAGGGCAGCGCTACTCTCCAATCAATGTAGCAATGCACTAGTGATTTGTGCGCGCCCATGCGCGCAAGTCACTGGCCGTGCTTGTATCAGGCAATGGAACAACACTGATAGATAGTAAACGCGATAGACATTGCCTGCACCGTTTGAATACTACATACAACAAAATTCATAATAGCGATTTATGAAATATAGCCCCTAAGAAAATTGGCATCTGCTTGAGAGGCTGCTCTGATCTCCAGGCAACATCTAACCCAAAGTACTACCCAATATTGCTAATAAAATTTTCATTTTGTTGGCATACATTTAACCCAACATGCTTATATGCAACACATCGGTTGGTTGTGACAAGGAAAAAAAAAAATATGAACACTGGTAATGGCTGGTAATGGAGCTTCCATCTCTGATCGGACAAACTTCCAAGCTCCAGCATGCTAAAAGAAGGCATTTTTTCCCAAACGAGAATCATAATGAACTGAAAGCTACATGATGTAGTGTTGAAAAAAATAATCCAACTAAAAACCGAAGAAGACAAACATAGAAGAGCAATTATGATTGGAGCCGTTGAAGGTCTGTTCACACTAAAATCATGATTGTTCAGGCAGGTCACACTTAGTTATTGTTTTAACATTTTTTTTTTTCTCTACCTATAACTTCCAATATAAACACATTATAAGTTCAAAAGACCATATCAACCAAATACAAATGATCTTGACATCTGGATTCTGCATCTTCAGAGACTTTCCAACAATAGATACTGTACCATATGACTTATGTGCCTGTACGGATATATAGATGCCCATGTTAGCAAAAGTGGCCTAAAAAAATTTCAGTTCTTGTATATCAATTTGTAGAAAACAGGAAATGTATTATGATATCGGGTAGAATATAAACTTCAAGATCCTTAGCACCCGTGTTGCTATGAATTTCAGGTCATGTTTTTGTTGTCATTATTTGAAACTGAACCCTATCAAACTTCATTATATTAGAGTGCAAGTGGCACAAGCTGAGCTGAGAGGAAACAAAATAAGCTAAGCCATGTATTTAGTGACCATGCGGACCTATTTCGCTGAACTAAAACATGAAGGGTAGAAAAGCATTGATTATTTTCATAGCCCCCACCTAGGACAGATCATTGGTAGGGCAATAGTGTTACATGCTAATGACAGACCATAAATAAAATTTGTAAATGAATTATTGCTTTTAGGTTAATAGGTATAGAGGAAACATGTCAACATGTAGGATTGCGTAGAGGAAATAAAAAATAAGCGGCGAAGCATAGATGTTTAGACCTGCAAGCACAAAGTACCCTAAGCAATTGCATGGTAACCCAAGGAGGTAATCATCCCTCAGAACAAGGTACCATGAGCCCATGGCTCCTTCCATTCCTGCAATTGAAATGGTCGTATCAATTAGTGCTGAAAGTTAAAATATGTATCTCAAAAACAAAGTTTATCGGTGGTCTGTTATTATCAATACAACCCAACATGGCAGTTCACCATATAAACTAAGGCATATCTAATCATGATATGAGGCAACCTTGTATCTATATTTAAATTGAACAAACTTTTCATATGTTCAGAACTGCAAAGGGAAAAAAAAAATACTTTTGGATGCATTCAGATGTAAGAACTGGAGCCTCGTGTATATCCATGGGAGCATTTTCTTCCCAATTCGATATCCTAGGAATACACTTGAAATGAATTTGATTAACTATTGTAGGACAATTAAGTTAATAACTTAATATACTCGCACAAAGAATGTAAACATTAGGTTGCAATAAGTTTTCCTTTGGAATGTGATACACATTTGTAGTGTGATCAAATAAGATATGTTATCCCAAGATTAATGAGGCATACAATACAAGGAACCCAGCATAAATTGGAACTATGCCTATGTTAGCATTGATGCAACAATCATATCAACATTTAGAGATAAAAGTCTAGGGATGATGAAATTGGCATGACATAACCGTAGTAGTTATTTCAGGCTGCAAAATAGACACCCAAAAATGTAATGATGTGCTATGAACCTTACAAAAAGTGAACATGCATAATAGGCTATATGTATGTACGTAGAAAAAAAAATAAAACCAGTACAAAAAGTATAAGATTCATTGAGGCAATATTTTACATGGACAATATGAGGAAGCTAAAAATGATTTCAAAGGAATCTATAAAAACCTCTAATCCTGGTGAATAACTAACTGTACATTAACAGTACCATTTCCCTCACAGATGATACTGTACATTAACAGTAACCCAATACGTACCGTCCGATTTTGCCAGCCAAACATCCTGTTGTACACGTACAGTCCCTTCCGAAAGCACCATCGTCTCTACGCAACGCCTCCCCTCCGCATCCACCTCGCTCTCTCCTCGCCCGCCCTTCCGTCCTCCGTCCTCGCCGCCACCTCCTCCGTAGCCGGTGGCGTCGCGGACGGCTACCGGCGCTTCGACCTCGCCTCCACGCCCACCTAAGTCAACTCTTCACAATGGATGATGCTGCGTTTTTCAAGTAACTCTGATTCCCTTCATCTTATACCACCGTCAGGCTCCTCCCATGTTTGCTTTGCTCTGAGTGGCCTTTGCCCTTGACCTGCTAGATGAAATGCCCCAAGGGTCCTGTTTAGTGTCAAGTCTGCAACCTGCCAACATAATGCACATAAATGAATTCAGAGTTTGGTTAATCATAGTTTAGGTTCTGCCCTTATATTGAAACATTTTTAAAATTAGAAATGACATACCAATAGAGAGTCAAACTACGAACGGTGAGTTCGGTCTTCTCTCTCTTTGCCTGATGGATTTGATTTGATTTGATTCAATCTAGCTGCCTCACTGCAGATCTGCCGCCATCCTGCTTGAATCAAGTTTGCATGCACGGTCAAAGGGTAGACAAGAATGCTTCCACTCAACTACTTTCTGAATGATGAGTTCAAACCTTCCGAATGTCGTCCAGATAAGAAACTCAATGGAACATTTATTCATGCACGTAACAGCCGTGTACTGATTTGAAAATTTGTTCGATTAGTGTCTCTTTGCATTCATCCTAAATCTGTAATGTTGTGTTAAACCTTCTGAATGCTGTACAGGTATGGAAGATATGCAAGATTTCGATATCTACTCAGTGGAGCACTTTCTCATGCACCTAACAACTATGTATTGATCTCAGATTTTGTTAAAAATCTACACGCTCCAGGGAATATCCTCTTCTAAAAAAAAGGCTCCAGGGAATGATAAAGTTCCATATCTCTGACTCAAAAAACAGGTCATTAAAACATGTATCTTCCTTATGCTTTCTGCATCTATTGGGAAATCAGTTTGGTTGAGTTCCATAGCTTTCCATGTGCCAATGTGGTTATAATATGTAGATAATTGTAATCTCGCCACCGCACATCGAGAGGAACTCCACCACTGGCAGTCTGAATATGCAGGTAAAAAAATACAGATATACCTCCAACCACGTTCTATTACTGATCCCACTTTTTCGTCCACTCAACAGACAGGAACAATGAGGCTACTTCCTGGCTGAAAGGTACGTTCTGTATGTACCTAAACATATTTCAAATACTAAAATTGCATGGAACAACATAATTACAGTTGGCACAGATAAGTTTATTTTGGTATATTTCTCATTGGTTTTGCTACTCCACCTTTTACGTTCCATGCCTTTATTCAGTTCAGTGCCAAGTTTACATTCTGTAATAACATGAAGATATCACACATCATTACTGTCATTATGTAACAAAAAAAAATTGATTCTAGCTACAGTACTCAACTTTATGGAGAAGCCAATGAGGACGAGATAACTACCATGAAGAACGTAAGTAATATCTGAGACAATTTCAGTCACAGTGATGCTTTTGGAGTAGGGAAGTGTATTTTAGTCAACCAAGGAATTTGCAATATGCATAGTGTATCTCTACATACATTCGGCCTTTTGTGGTTGCTGATCTATATTGTAATGTGAGCTACAAGAAAATCATTCAGGCTTAGATTTATTTTAAGTGTACAGTCTGATCTAGGCTTTTGGTTATAATGCATTTTGCCATTTCCTAATCACAAATCTTACCCCATTATTATAGCACAAACACCCTTTATACAAAGTCATCACTTCTTTGTTAACCTTTTTTTTTCTCTTCGATTGCCACTTAACTAATTCTTCTGAAGGTTTGTATCATAATTGACTGATACACACTTCTTCTTATCATTGTGCCTAAATCTGATGCATATCGTGTACAAAGGTTTGCTGCCCGCGTGAAGCGCAGGGTTATAAGCTAGTCTAACTTAAAATGTGTATTCAACATATGACACCTGTACTCCAGTAACAAAAAACGAAAATCAATTGATACAAATGAGAGGTACCCTGCTCCATTAGTGTGGAGAATTCTGAACCTACTTGACTATCTGTTTTCCGAGAGCAAGAAACAACACTATTAAGCATTCATACATGTGCAATAAGAAATTAACACTATGAAAGGCATTTACCTCTGAGATGAAAATTTGGTGATGCCAGCTAGAACTTTCACATAGCTTCTTTTGAGTCTTTGTAGAAAAATCAGAATCAACCTTATCTTAGCATTGGCAAAAGAATCTTACCAAATCTTGCTAATTTAAGGTACATAAGTTAGAAAGACACTTTGACATTATAGAATCTAGGAATTCTATTAGCCTGTAAAATAGACACCAAGGCGTCACAGAGTGAAGAAAGCGGAGTCTAGGGTTTCACTGTACCTAGGGTTTCACGAACCAGAGGATTGCACGCGCCCTGGCTCGTGCGATGAGGCACTGAGGAGGTCGCACAGAGTCTGGAGGAGAGGGAGGAGGTCGCCGGGCCCCACCTGCGCCAGCGCGCCGCCCGCAGCCGGTGCCACCACCTCACGCCAGCTGCCGCCTCGCGAGGGAAGAGTGGGAAGGAGAGGATGAGGATCAGGAGGAGGAGGAGGAGGAGGGCCGCCGCCAAGGTAGGGAGAGGCGGAGGTGGATGCGGAGGCGGGGGGTGGGAACTGCGGCGGCGCATCCATCGGGAGAGAGAGAGACGGAAAGGGAGAGAAGGTTCCTTTTTTTTTTTTTTAACGGAGAGGAAGGGGAGGGCTATATATATGTGGGGCTACAGTAAAGGAAGCAGATCCGAAGCGTCCCAAGTAAAGATCGACGGTCAAAAAAATTTTTACTACCGTGGACAGACTGACCATGCGTTTGCTCCACACACAATATTACTTTTAAATTGTGCACTACAGAACCCACCCACCGCTGTCCTGCGATTTTCAAGATGAACAAACTTTACGTGCTAGCTGGGGACTAACAGACTGCACAAAAGGGAGAGGTCGGCGTCGTTGCTTGGTGCATGTGACTCCCTCTTTCTTCACTTAAAAAGACTTCATGCAAGCAATTATTGTACGACGAGTTTAATCATGATGTCCTTATAGCGTATGCGCGTTGCAACCAGTAGCACCGAATGGACGCGTGACCTATACCAGTTTGCTCCATCTGCAACTGCAATGAGTCTGCCTGATCCTAATGGTTCCACTCTACTTGCGTGTCATTTGCCTTGTTCGCCTGGCTTATTAACCACCAGTCAGCAGTACTTTTTCTCTCACATCAAATTATTGGTTCTATTTCTAACAGTAACAGCGGCAACAAATAAACACGGAGTAAAATATTGAGTTAGAAGGAAAATATTCACTCAAACATGTACCACTATTACTCTGCACATCAAATGATTTTCTTACTTACACATATATAGTACTAGATACAATAATGAGTTGAGGACAATGTCTGCTGTAGCAATAATTAACAGGCTCGCCAGAAATTTAGTAGGCGCCAGCCGAGGTCCATCTGCCCTTTCTTTCTACTCCTTTTTAGTGATTTTTTTTTTGTTCCCTGATTTGTACTACCACACTGCTTCAGTACTTTGTAAACAAACCATCCTTTAGGCAACTTGTAATGTGTAAAATAAATACATTTTGCCAATTTATGGACCCTATATCATTGTAACAATAAACAACAATACACAATACAAATAAGAAAAAAAAAGCTTCAACACCAGTTATGCCCAATCCCAGGCGAACAGGGAATGTGCAGCATACTCGGAGGCAGGAACTACACTGTCTCCAACAATGAACACCCAAACAAGAGACCTATCCCATGGTTTAAGTCATGCACAGTGAAAAATTTAGACACCCAAAATTCCATTCTCCAACAGCCTACCCAAATGCAGAGCTCCCAATCTCCTCCCTTCACCTCGTCGGCTCGTCCTCCCGTCATGGCGGCGACATCAGCGGAGCAGGCGACGCGGCTTGTCCTCGCGGCAGCGGTGCTCGGGACGGAGCTCGCGGGTACCGGTGGCGCTGCGAGCCACAGGTGGCCCTGCTGGCGCGCGGGCGGCTGCTTGGCGGGCGGCGGCGCGGTTCATCCTCGCGTGGCAGAGCAGCGATGGCTAGGCAGAGCATACCCGCCGGTGGCACGCGACGCAGCTTCTCCTCGCGGCAGCGGTGCTCGGGACGGAGCTCGCAGGTGCTGGGAGGCAGGAACTACATGCCAAGCGAACATTTCTACATGAGCTTGGGTTTTGCCGACGAATACACATTTGATGTGAGGCTATCAAGCACACGACTAGGGGTCAACCCGACAGAGGGTTTCTATTTGTACACCAAAAACATACAGTTGCATAAAGATGAAATATGCAGGGCACCAAAAAAAAAAAAAAACAGAGCACACCAAAACAGAGCATGCGGCCACTATTTTTTTTGGCCAACCAAAACAGAGCATGCTTCCAAGTCTTACCACAGGTCCCTGGATAGCTAAGCTAATATCACTACTGAGAAATGTTCAGGCATAATGAATCTGTGTGTTTAGGACTTATCATCAAGCAAGTTGCAGGGTGCATCGAAGTGCATCTGAATCTAAGACAAAAGCAGAGGATTTTATATTTAGGGAAACATGGAAAAATAGTGGAAAAAGAGAGAGCGTAGCAAGGGAGAACAATTGTAGCTATTGCACTTTTGTCTTCGAGGTCTGGCAGCGTGCTGCAAGCAAGAGCTCCCTCGGAACTCCCCCGTCAAGATGCTGATGTATCATGTCTCTAGGGGGACTCTCCAGGAACAGGAAGCTGTCGTTGGCCGGCGGGGTGACGAAGAGCGGTATGAGGCACCAGATGGTGGTGTCGCGATGAGTCGGAGGTGAGGCAGCCCGGTTTAGCATCGTATCAGTACCCTGACTCAAACCTGTTCCAACAGCAGCTAAGTCATGGGCTACCAGATTAGAAAAACAAGGGGTTATGAGCAACCAAAGCAACAAAGTTACTGGATAAAAGATTTTTAAGCTCCCAAATAAGGCCGCTCGCAGATGGTCGATCACATCAGCATCACCACTAGCATCAGTTGCCAAGATCACTCTATGCATCTCCATCTCCAAATCGGCAGCTCTCTGGACAGCATGCAGGCTTGCGAAAATCTCACCATGAAAGGCCTATCTAATGTGCCAGAACTCCATAGCCTGAGCTAGTCACTCTCTGAGACTGCTTCAAGGGTTTATTACAATTTAGCTTCACCCTTCGAAGTATAAACGTGATCCATGATGACTCAGAAGTTAACTGAAGGTCGTTTCGACGAGCCGAAGTTGCAACCTGCTACCTGCACATCAATTGAAGACAAGTGGAATTAGTCGGAAATTGCATTGAAACGACCGGATATTATCATCAGTAATAATCTTCCACCTGTTCTTCGGGGGTGTTTGTGTTCCAAGGACTTGAAATTGACAAAAATGTGTTACCCCAAGAAGAACATCTACTATGTTTCTTGAAACGGTGACAACCAGACTACTATATACATTATGCTGTTTTAAAACAAAATATTATATGTTATTCCCCCTCACATTAAGGTCTCGATCTGTTCTAAGGCGGGTGTTTGTTTTCCACCCCCAAATTATGTAATCAATTTAGAATATTATGGCTAGATTATTACAATTTAAAGGTCAGATTCTCATACACAAATAATCTATCGTCCCTTAACTTATGAATTATGAGCCTCGCAGACAACCTGCCACCTCGTCCGCGCAACGACACGCCAAGCAGACATGAAAGGAAAGGTCACTGAAGCTAGATATTTCTTTGGTTGGAGGGGGCAATATATTGTCTTCACCCCCGTTTCCATATAATCCTTTTTAAAATAATTTAAAATCCAGTTATAAGTAACGGACGTCTAAACCAAGGGCAATTGGTGGATTTGTTTCAAAATGGCGATAGCAAAATGACAACTCCATCAACCGTTGGCCATAGAAATGCATGCTTCCGTGAATGAGGACCACGCATGAACTCTTTTTTAGTTTAAAAACAGGGGATCAGAATAAGTAACCGAATTAAGCTTTCACATTACTACCTTTCTAAGCTGCTACCAGATTGTCAAAAAAAAAAAAAGCTGCTACCAAAATATTGCATAGATGAGTAGTGGCCGGTTGATACCTCTAAACATAGTAAGTTTTCACGAAAGACCCTACATTTATGAACATAGACATGTTCAGGCAATCAGACCAATGTTGTGCGGAGTAACTGTAACATAAATTGCGAGTAAATACATCCATATTGTACATAAATTTGGAACCAAAGTGGCAACCTGGACTCTGAAGCTAGTAAATACATCCATATTGCACACTATCTTTTGAAAGACAAGGATAAACTAAAAGTTGGACTCTGGACCAAAGTTGGGATCACTTGGTTCTGTTAAGAGTATTCAGGTTCAGATTGTATTGAACAAACACGGTTGACATTCTTGGCTAAAGTTGCTAAATTTCAGTAGAATTGTGGACGCCCACAAAGTCCTGAAGCCACCTTAAGAATCGGTAACCATAATAATTTACTAACTCACCTGTGCTTCCTTTTTGTCTCTGCCCTTGCAACCATGTCTCCATTGTGGAATCATTGACACTCTTTTAGCATGATCATCCGAGTGATTGAATGGAACAGCAATGCCAATACGGCAATGTGCCATGGAGGCATGGCTCATAGAAAGCCAGGATCCAAGCAAGGAGCATCAAACTCATCAGCACTAACCAAAATCAAGTATTAACAGTAACACAAGGATGCTATGCCGGCACGATCCATGTCGAAGGAGGGCTACTAAGAAGTTTTCTAGTTAGCATATAAACTCCCTCTGTATAAACAAGGGAGAACAACTAAGAAGTCAAGCAAGATTTGGGGTTAACCCTCTATCCCTCTCCCCATCTATCTATATAAACGAGGATCCCCTTAAAAAAATTAATATAAACGAGGGAGAACTATCAACAAGGATGTCATGAGTTGAATAATTGTAAATAATTAACAGTGTGTTCAGATTTTAATGTATCATGTGCAAAAATAGAACATATAGAAACAGAGCATGTGTGGTCTGCTGTCTCACCACCTCACAACACGATCAATTCCACTGGCTGAAAATCAACAAATTTTCTCCGAAAGGTAGACTCCTAACAAATAGTACAATTCCAAAATATGCAATGTATCACAGCTCCAAAATGAATGTCACAAATATTTTGCTGATATAATCTAAAATCTGAAGAAAATACGATTTACAATAATAGAGTTGCAGTAAAAGATGCACCGCCATGCCATAGACCATTTTTTCGTGCCCCATGCAGCATGCCCATAGAAAACTGAGTAAGCAACATATATTTTTTCAAGACAATCTAGCAGCAGAACTGATTTCATTAAAAATGAAAATCTAGACCGGGCAAATCAGATGAGGCACGTTGAGTCCGAAAGAGTCGAGCGGCCAAAAAATGCACAGGTAGAATCTGAGCACTGATATGAGGTGTTCTATGCATGACTGCTGCTAACTTTTCTTCTTCGAGAGGTCACTAATGAGAAATGTACAGGTATAATACCTCTGTGTAGGACTTATCTACTACAACACAGAAGCATATTGACGGAACAATCTTTTTGGCGCCCAGCTGACTTGATGCTACACATGACTTCGAATAGTTGGTCAACATCTCCTAGTCTGCCATAGTCCCTGCACGACATTACTGATGTCAGCGAGTGATCGAAGTAACGACAAGCAAATTTGAGCTGCTTACGAAAACAAACCACCTAACAGTGCTCAGGTTCAGTTTAGTGTTTGTTTGGGGCAACCGAATACGTAACTGGAGTGATACTAATACCACCATGAGAGCAGCATGACTTGACTACACAAAACTCACACCTTAGCAGAGCCTAATCACTTAACTATGATTGGTAGTTTTTTTAAAAAGACTAAAAAAAGTATCCATAACAATTATCATTAAAAACACAGCACACACCTCCTTGATGCCATCCCGACCTCGCAAAGGCCCATCTCGCTGGAGTTGTCCAGGCGGTGCTAGCCGGACCCAGTAGCTTGGCCACCAGGAGCTCCGCTCGATGCAGTTTTTTTCACATGACGCATTGGACATAAAGGCATGGATGATTTACATGGAATTTAATGCCATGCTCCAGCGCAGCCTTTACTTCATCCACCTCCTCGTTGCTGGCGTCTAAACAATGAAAATAAACCCAAACCTCCCGGAGCGAAGCAAGCCTCGCTAGGCGTAAGATAGCACCACTGCAGCTGCTGGCGATTTCTCTCGCCCCTTTGTACGGACAGCACCAAGTCAAGATCTATAAGACTGGGCATAGCTCCATGCTGAAACACCACAGGCTTTCCACATCCCCTAAACACGAATTCTCTCAGGCATGTGAACGAACCGGCACCAACGAGGAATTCCCCAAGACGATCCTCATGGTCCTGGTTCACAAACAGCTTTAGAAGGCGGAGAGCAGGCAACTTCCCGAGCATGTCGAGATCAGCCTGGTGTACCTCCCTTATGGAGATGGATAGCCTGGAGAGGTTCGGCATATTCGACGGATTCATCCACCCTGGCAGTGTTTGGAACAGGCAGCCATCTTCTGTCCCAAAACACCAGAGACACCGAGGGGCATCCCAGGCGTCCAATCCACCCATTTTACTTTGATCACTGACCTGTATAGTAAGATCTTGGATCTTTTGCAGCTTGTCTAGGCACTCCACCAGCTTGTCGTTCCATACATCCAATAAATAAATATGGAGTACCCTCAGTTCCGTTAGCTGAGCCAGCTCTTCTATAATGATAGTATTGGATTCATCAACACCTAATTGTGACAGCTTTTCAAGGCTTGTTAGGCTCCCAATACCTTTTGCCACTCTCGCTGAAAAGTCCATGTCCAGGTATATTAAATGTTTCAACAGAAAAACATTTGATGGCAAGCAAGAAATTTCACTATATCGAATGTCCACACTAGTACAGAATCGACTTTTATTCCCGGCTCGTTAGGGCCTTTAGTCGCGATTCGAACCGGAATACGGCTTGGGGAGTAAAAGTATTGGAACCGACTAGAGGGGGGGCTTTTACTCGGTTGGGGGTACCAACCGGGAGTAAAGCTTCGCCGAGCAACGTGGTGGCGACCGGCTTTACTCCCGGTTGGTACCCCCAACCGAGTAAAGGTTTTTTTTCCAGCGTGTCAATTGTTTATTTTAATTCCTAATAGCATTTGAATGGTGCTTATTAATTTGTAATCTATATATATACATATATTAAAGCACACACATATATATATATATATTAAAAGCACACACATATAGATATATATTAAAGCACACACATATATTTATATATTAAAGCACGCACATATATATTACACATTAGTGATTGTTCAAGCACAAATATATATAAGTTGTTCATACATGTCTCGATTACATATTAAGATAATACTACATGTCCCGATTACACGTGCAGAGGATCCTTTAGCAGCCATTTGTCGTTGGTGTCGTTGTAGAACTTCGCCGGAAGGCTCTAGGATCTGGGTATTAATAAATCCGGCAATAGACTCTTGCATGGCTTCAAGATGCGTGTCTTTTAATGTTTTCTCCATTAACCTCCTCGCCTGCAATTCGAGTAAAATAAAAAGTATTAGTATATCTAAGATATGATTAGTTATTTAAATAACGGCGTCAATAACAACAGACTTTGATGTACATACGTACCCGTTCATGCTCGGTGTAATTGGTGGAATTTATCCCGATATTCTCGCAACAATATAATCCACAATGATCTGGTCCCCTGTGGTTGTTGTAGACCCCACTTTAAGATAAAAAAAGAGTCATTTGTCATATATATGAAGCAATATAGGGACTTGAATTAATGTAACCATATATACAGTATACATCCGGGAATAGTTGTACATTCGATTGCGGTTCGCGATCGGTCATATTATGTTCATGTTTTATCTCTGCCCAAACCCTGCACAATAGAACAAAAACTTAGACTATTAATTAACACATAAGCAAAGGGTTTGAAATTCTTGAGTATATATAAAATTGACGAGGTTTCGCAATTACCCCTAATTATTTCGATCATATCTTCGTACCAAGCTTCGGGGCCATCTCAACGAGTCAAAGATTGTGAGATGACTTTTTGGTTGCTCGATGTGAAACAATATCCGAAGTGTCCACTTTGCATGTGTAAACGGTTGAGCTAGCTAGAAAGAAAGGTTATTATGAAGAATATGATCGTCAATGTTAGGAACACTCACTTGAATCCGTATGGGAACATTACTACCCTCTTGTCGGTGCGGTGTAACTCGAGGAACATCTTTATATTTTTACGTGTGTCTACTTTCAAACCATGTATTGATTTTGGGTTTTTGTGCACGATATAAGGATCAATGTATCCAATATCGATGACGCACCTTGATTCGGAAATGTTGAATCCAAGATCTACATATATGGTCGAAAAGAGCATGGTATTAGACACATACATATATTATCGGGACATATTGACGTATTAGTAAAACGAGAGAAAGAATCACATACAAACAATAAATGCTGAGGAGGCTTTTTGTCGAGGGAGGTCCGGTGGAATAGTTGGTGCAATTCACAAAAATCAACCCACATCACGTCATCGCCTGCTTCCCATTGGTTTCTTAGTCCGACACCAAATTTGTCTTGTCCTTTTGCACACAAGTCTAGGTACTTCTGTTTAGCTCATACATTTGAGTACCCGGGCTAGCACATCTATCGGGATCCCATAGACTCGCCCAAATTGAAAGGTTCTATATTGGTCATCATCTACCATTGCAGTCTCAAAGATCACTTTCTCATGTCGATACCACTAGCAAAATAGTACTCTAAAAGCTCACCGGTATTAACCGATGCACCGGAAAGGAAACTTTATGTACTGTGTTTGAACCATATTGATCGAACACTTCACCGGAAAGTGGTCGTGACGTATCTCCAAGTTGTGGAACACTTTGACTCTTCTTCCTTCTCTTTGGGTGAATTTCCTTGAATAGAGTGCGGTCAAAGTCTGAAAGTGGCGAGGGCTTGTTTGACTCCTTATCTTTCTTTTTCCTAGCTTCTATTTTTCTGTCTTAGCACTCTTTGAGGTAGGAAGTAGGACTTGACCTCCGCCGCCGCCGCCTCCGCCGCCTTCTTCGGGCACACTGACTTGAAGAATTTTTGGTTTATTTCTTTGACTTCGACGTCCAATTCCTCCTTACTCATTTCCCGAGGCAATTTCTTGGGAATGAGCTTTCGTTTCTTGGTCAATATTTTCTTCGCCGCTTTGCGCGAAGACCGTAAGGTTGTCTTCTTAGTTGCCTTTGTCACGGGAGGAGGCACCGCGCACCGCGTTGGAGGCGGTGATCGCACCTTTGCGAGGCGCCGGTGGCGGCCCCGGAGGTGGTGGTGGTGGTGGTGGAGGCCGTGGCGACGCGCTTGGAGATGCGGCCGGGGGGATGTCGCCGTGTCTTCTACCGGCCCATCGTAACCACCGCCAGGGACTACAACGATCCTCTCGGGAGCCATCCTTTCCACCGGGTTGTGGTAACTCAGAGTCAGTCGCGCATCGGCATCCCAGAATAACAATGTACCGTTTACCATGCAATGAATTGCTTCTCAACGTCTCCTAGTTTTTATCCTCGTCACCTCCTTCAATTTCAAGATCCACGTCGGCGTAACCTTCAACCACTTTATCCACCGAGACGGCAGCAAATCCCGGTGGCATTACTGTGCCATGGAGTCTTGGTGTCTTGGTACGGTCAATCGGACTAACAACCGCAATGGCCACCTTCACTGTACTACCACCCTCCTTTGGGATGTGCAGCTCGCATGGTGTCAACTTTTCGATGATGTCATCCATGAGGGAAGCGCAGGTCCGTGTCAACAAGACTTGGGCGTTGTGTGGAAGCACAAACCTTCTCTCACTTGATCGAGTGGCTACCCGGAGCTGCGGTGGTGCACCGAAAAGCGGCTCATTCAATTGTAGCTAGACTTGCCTTTTGACTTCTTCTTGCATTTTTTGCTTGCATTTCTTCTTCCTTTTTGCTTCAACTGCGTTAACGGCATATTGCTCCGGCATGCGCATGTGCTCTAACTCAAGCTCCTTCCTTCTCTCGGTGGGTTCTATAGGTACCGATGTCATCCGGGGAAACCAAACTTCCACGCGGAACGGCCCCTTTGCCTCTTGTTCGACCCGGTGTGCTCGGCGGTCCCAATGGCATATGTAAGTTCATCTCTCTCTCTATTGGGCCCGAACAAGCCCAATGATTTCGCTTGAAGAATGTCCATCAATCTTTTGTTGCCTCCTCAAGTTTTTTGCCATGAATTACCTTGCTAGTCTCGGGCACAATTGTCCCCCATGACCCGAAAGCCACCGCTTAGTGCGTTCAGGGCCGCTTGAGTGTTTACGGTGTGATCCCCTTGCCGAAAGGTCCTCTTCTTTTTTTTCCCACTTAGGAATGGAACTTGCATAGCCACCACCCTAAGCGGTGGTGGTACTCCTTTTTTTCGGCATTTTGTTGGTTCTTTCTCGAAAGTTCCATTGCCTCCTCCTAAGTCTTGTACTCCACAAATTCGTCCCAATACGGCCTCTGCTTGGCAATCGGAGCCGGAACAAACCAATTTGGAGTCGGGTTCTTCTTGACGTATTTATTGTACAAATCCTTCTTCCGGACACCTAATTGTTTGGCCATGAGCTGCATACTCCGTTATAAACTCTATCCACCAAATCATCATGGGTGATGACATCGTGATACTTATCTCGTTTCAAATGAGAATTTCAATAAAACCTCTTGCCGGATTATAGCCTTGTCGGCATCGAGACGTAACTAATATGAGGTGCACTCTTCCTCTTCTTCCATAGCCGACATGTGATCGGGATCCTTTCCCTTACAAGGTACCCACGATGGGTACGTATATCTTTTGGCATCTTCTCCTAGCACTTGTCCTCTTCCCACATGGAACTCGTGATGATATATCGGCCTTCCAACGGCTTAATGGGCCCTCGAGTTGTCTTACTATTGGCGTAGTTGACGTTGATGCGAGAAGGGGCGATATACAAAGACATTTCAAATAAGAAGAAAATGTTATATATATATATATATATATATATATATTAATTCATACATATATAATGAACACATATATACCTCCTCATCATAACTCACGGGTTGTTCTCGCACAAAAATCCATTAAGTATTGGTCGACATCTCCATCTTCCATTCCATTATTATTATCATCGTCAACTTGATCATTGCCACCACCGTGGATAATATTCATCATTAATTCTTCATCGTCCATGTTGATGTTGTCTCTTGGATCGGCCATCTATCCCTGAAAAACAAAAACATACTAAGTTTTTATTTTACATGTTACGTTGTACATCGGAACACGTTTGACGCCGCCGAAACCCTAACAAATGGATTCGCCGAGAAGTAAGTTTTTAGTTTAGTTCGTCATCGAGAACCCTGACACGTGCATTCGCCGAAAAGTAAGTTTTCATTTTAGTTCGTCGTCGGAAACCCTAACACGTGCTTTCGCCGGAAAAACTAAGTTTTAATTTTACATGTTACATTGAACTCTTTGTACATCGATCGGAAAACTTCGGCGTCGTCGTCGGAAACCCTAACACATGCATTCATCGAAAAGTATAGTTCATCATCGTCGGAAACCCTAACACACATTCACAAAAAATCTAAAGTCCTCGGAAACCCTAACACACATTCGCGAAAAATCTAAAGTCGTCGGAAACCCTAACACACATTCGCGAAAAATCTAAAGTCGTCGGAAACCCTAACACACATTCGCGAAAAATCTAAAGTCGCCGGAAACCCTAACGGTTTTACCATTGTTTACAATTCTCATACAATCTCATACAATCATATACAATTATTCTCAATTTATTTTTACAACATTTTTTTTTTTTTAGATTTACAGCATTTGTTTTTTAAATTTTCTTGGAATTTTTTTTTTTTTCTACCTTGGCGGCCGGGCGTGGCGTGACGCACGCGCGGTCGGTCGGCCGTGGCCTGGCGTGGAGGTCTCGGCGTTGAGGAGGGGCGGGGCGGCGGCGTAGCGCGTGGAGGAGGGAGGCGGCGTGAGGGAGGGCGGAGGGCGAGCGGCGGACGCCGAGGAAGGGCCCGGCCCGCCGTGGGATATCGAGGTGGAGGCGCGCGCGAGGGCGCCGGCCCGCCGCCGACGGCGAGGGGCGGGCATTGAGGAGGGGCGATGAGCGAGGCGGGCGGCGGCCGTGGGACGCTTGCCAGCGTTGGACGAGGTGCCGAGAGACGGAGGCGCGTGGCGTCGAGGACTACGTCGAGGTGGAGGCGGCGTCGGCGAGGGGATGGTGCGCGCGAGGCGCGTCACCGGGCCGGAACGATGACGGCGCGCGCGAGGCGCGTGGCGGGCGACGGTAGCGGCGGCGAGACGACGTCGGGGGAGGGCGTAGCGGCGGGAGGAGGACGGCGACGGCGCGGCGATAGGCGGCGACGAGACGAAGGCGGCGTCTTCGATCTGGATCGGCGGAGGGGCGGAGGAAGGAGGGAACAGCGCCCGAGTTATATACCCACGGACTTCTACTCGGCTCCCTCCCCCAACCGGGAGTAGATGCCCTTTACTCCCGGCTCCTCTCAAACCCGGGTAGAAGTCCCCCCTTTACTCCCCGGCTGCACTCACGGCCCGGGAGTAAAGGTGAATTTTGGCGGGCCAAATAATCACCCCACCTTTACTCCCTGGCGTGAGTGCAGGCGGGAGTAAAGGTGAATTTTTTCCCATTTCCCGCCACCGTTTCATTCTTTGTGATTTTTTTACATTTTCTTTTCATTTATTCACTACAATTCATTTTTAATATAGCAAATTACATAGCAATTTTAAAACTTTTGAAAAATAGAATTTAACTACACATTGTTTTACTCCACACTATAAAAATATGTAACCTAAAAAATTTTACCTTTTTCTATTGACTAGCTATGATAATGTAGTTAATAATCAATAATTCATTAATGCAAAATTGTTTCCATTAAATAAAATAATTAAATATAATGTATTTTGACAGGAACATTATTTTTACATTATCTCGTATGTAAAAATTCTCACATTACTTGTTTTTAAAAGTATATTCGTAGCATTGTCAAACATTGTCAAATGGAACACACTAATAAAAATGTTCGGTCATAATTATTACATGTAGGGTTGTCTCAAAATACGATATTAAACAAACACTAAATTAAGTTGGCTTCTATCTTGTCCATGGAGTGTCTTCTTCATTGAGTAAGATGGAGGGATCCTTGCTCACTTTGAAAGGCACAATTCGATTTGCTTCTCATAATCTTCGACATGTCCGAATTGTCCTCAATTCCTACGATGTTTGATTTACCCGGAAGAACTATGTGGCGCTGGGCTCATCATTTGTTGGCTCCTTGTTGTTTTTCCCTTTCTTAGGTTTTGTAGCCATGTCTTTGACATAGAATACCCGACTTACATCTTTGGCGAGGACAAATGGTTCTTCTTTATAATCTGTGTGGTTTTTAGATCCACTATTGTCGATCCATAATGGGTCAATCGCTAAAGCCCCGCTTCCGGTCAACTTCACCCACTGGCACTTAAACAAAGGGACCTTGAAATTACCTCCATAGTCTAGTTCCCATATGTCCTCTCTATGCAGCCATAAAATGTTTCCTTCACCCCATTTGGGTCTTCGGCATCTATTCGAACACCACCGTTTTGGTTGGAGCTCCTTTTATCCTGGGATACTTGTAAAATGTGCTACCATTTATTTCATACCCTTTGTATGTGAGGACATGCCACGATGGTTGTGCAGCCAACCTATATAGCTGCTCGAAGACTCTGATCACCTTGACATTTTTTTTTTCAACCAAAATTGATAAAACTTGACAAGTGCTCACGCCCCTAATCGAATCCTCATCCATGTCGAAAACTTTGATCGTATTAGCTCCTTATGTTCTTGATATACGGACGCACCAAAGTGCTTTGTTTTTGCAAAACGTGTATTGTGCTTTATCGAAATTATTATCCTCCATACTTGATATATGTTCTCTTTCCTAGTGTTCTCTTTCCTAGTGTCCCCTTTCCACTTAGCCTCCCCTCATGTCGCGATTCGGGGACACCAATTGGGTCAAGGTCGGGAATAAAGTCAACACGTAACTTAATGACCTCCTCTGTTCCGTAGCCCTCGGCGATGCTTCCCTCCTGGCGAGCCCGGTTGTGAACATATTTCTTCAAGACTCCCATGAACCTCTCAAAAGGGAACATGTTGTGTAGGAACACGGGATCGAGAATAGCAATCTCTTTGACTAGGTGAACTAGGAGGTGTGTCATGATATTAAAGAAGGACGGAGGGAACACCAACTCAAAGCCGACAAGACACTGAACCACATCATTCTGTAGCTTAGTTAATTCCTGTGGATCGATTGCCTTCTGAGATATTTCATTGAGAAATGCACATAGCTTCACGAGCAACTGACGTACTTTTGGAGGTAGAATCCCTCTTAGCGCAACTGGAAGCAACTGCGTCATGAGCACGTGGCAATCATGGGACTTTAAGTGTTGAAATTTCTTCTCGGCACATTTATTAATCGCTTTATATTTGAGGAGAATCCGGATGGTACCTTGATGCCGTTTAGGCATTCAAACATGCTTTCCTTCTCTTCTTTGGTAAGACTAAAGCTAGCGGGGCCTAAGTATTGGCGTCCATCATCGTCCGATCGCGGCCGGTGTGTCCTTATGCTTCCCGTACACACCCATGAAGCCTAGCGAGTTGACACAAAGATTCTTTGTTAGGTGCATCACGCCAATTGCACTGCGAACCTCTAGGACTTGCCAATAGGGTAGCTCCCAAAATATTGACTTCTTCTTCCACATGGGTGCGTGACCTTCATCATCGTTTGGAACAGTATGCTTTGCCGTGTCCCTTCCCAAACACTACTTTGACATCGTTGACCATCTCCAAGACATCCCGACCCGGTCCGGTTGCGAGGCTTGGCATTGTGGTCTCCAGCGGTACCGTTGAAATGTTTGCCTTTCTCTCTTAACACGTGACTCTTGGGAAGAAATCGACGGTAGCCGTGGTACACCGACCTTTCGATAGTTTTTCAAAAAAATACCCTTACAATCCGCGAAACAGTGCGTGCAAGCATTATATCCCTTGTTTGACTGTCCCGATATATTGCTTAGAGCCGGCCAATCGTTGATTGTTACAAACAACAGCGCGCAAGTCAAAGTGTTCCTATTTGTACTCATCCCACATACGTACACCTGGTTTATTCCACAAAAGAAGAAGTTCGTCAACTAGTGGCCTCGGTACACGATGTCGTTTCGGCTACGCCGGGCCTTGGATGAGTATCGGCATCATAATGAATTTCCGCTTCATGCATATCCGGGAAGATTGTAGATAGACGAGTAACGGGCCGTGCTATGGCTATCGCTCGATCCCGAAGGGGTTAAAACCATCCGTACTTAAGGCAAACCTCACGTTTCTTGCATCATCCGCAAAATCCTTGAATTCTGAATCGATTGCTCTCCACCGTGACCCATCGCCAGGTGTCTCAACTTTGCCGTCTATCTTACGGTCTTCTTTGTGCCATCGCAACAACTTTGCATGGTCCTTGTTTTACGAACAAACGTTTCAGCGCGGTATTATCGGAGTGTACCACATAACCTTAGCAGGGATTTTCAACCTAGGACTTTCGCCCTCAACATCACCAGGATCGTCTCGCCTGATCTTATACCGTGATGCATGACATGTCGGACATTCATCCAACTTCTCGTTATCCTCGCCATAGTACAGGAAACAATCATTAGGACATGCATGAATCTTTTTGATTGTTAATCCCAAAGGACATACAACCTTCTTTGCTTCGTACGTGGTGGCAGGCAACTCATTGTCCTTCGGAAGCATCTTCTTTTGGATAGTCAATAACTGGCTAAACGCATTGTCAGAAACACCATTCTTCGCCTTCCACTGCAGCAATTCTAGTGTGGTACCCAACTTTTTTTGCCCTGAATCACAGCTTGGGTACAACAACTTCTTGTGGTCCTCTAGCATGCGCTCGAACTTCTTCTTCTCCTTTTCTTTTTCGCATTCATTCTCATTGCTTCACGAATAGCCCCATCAAGCCCATCAAGTAGGCTCATCTCTCGGCGCTGGCACCTCCTCTGCATCTTCCTCCATTGCAATATTTTTTATGACATCACCAAATTCAGCATATTCAGCAATAACATTGTCGTCGTCCCCTCCTTCGTCTTCACCTTCTTCCATTGGGACACCGGTCTCTCCGTGCTTGGTCCAACAAACATAGTTGGGCATGAATCCCGACTTATACAGGTGTAAATGAAGGATATGTGATTTGGAAAACTCTCTCTTATTCCTGCACAAGGCACATGGGCAGCACATAAAACCGTTTCGCTTGTTTGCTTGGGCCGCACATAGGAACTCATGCACCCCACGTCTGTACTCATCGTCGCGTCGATCTACGTTGTACATCCAATTTCGCTTCATCTGTAGTTTTTGAACATAATCATCGTATGAAAAAAGTAAACACCATATACATTTGAGTAAATACACAACATGCATGAATAGTACATTTTATTATTTTAGGACAGGTAGCCTACAACTTTTGTTTGCCTGCATACAACAAACTCCACTAAAGCAGAGAAAGAAGAACTAGACATCAATTAAAGCAGAACATCCTTCGCAGGGCACGGAGCAATGAACCTAAGAAAGTAACATTTTCGCCTGGCATCTCCTGAATCTCCATTGCTACACCTTGGTCATTGTTATTTGGAATATTTGCACCATGGTAGGCCGCCAAAGCTTCAGCTTCCGTATTGTATTTTTTGTAACAATTTCCAGGGTAGCGATGGACCTGAGCATGGCAATCTGGCCAGGTTCGATAGATCCCTGGTACGCGCCCAACATGCACTACGTACCATGCCATGTTTCCTACACATGTAATTAAATTAAATTGATTTCTAATTTAGACTACAAATTAATGATTTACACAATTTGGTAAATTAAGTTAACTTCCTCATTTTTCTAATCAAAAGAAAATTACATAAACAACTATATTTATATAAAGTGCAAAAACATGAAATAAATGATGAAAAGGAGGGGGGAGTGAAATTGCCGAACCTTTATTCCCGGTTTGGTTGGGGAACCCGGAGTAAAAGGGGGGTTGAGCTGTTTTTGTGGGAAGAAAATCCGTTGAAAATTCGAAGGCGGGCGGGAGTATTTATAGGAGGGAACATTATTCCCGGTTAGAGATACAAGCCGGGAGTAAAGCTCGAGCTTTACTCCCGGTTTTAGCCACAAGCCGGGATTAGAGGTCCCCCGTGTGGCGGGGGCGCGGTGCACGGCGCTTTACTCCCGGCTGGGAATTAGAACCGGGAGTAAAGATACATTTACTCCCGGGTAAATTTCCAACCGGGAGTAAACGCCATTTTGGCCTCGAGACTAAAAGTCAGTTCTGTAGTAGTGCCAGTATTTGTAGAAATTGCAAGTTTGATATTTCTTCAGGGGAGCTCTACAATGTTTGTGCTACGTAGTCCTAGGTACCTCAAGTGAAATAGATTCCCAATGCACTTATTAAGGTTGCAACCTTGTGAAAGATCACAACCATTCAAATCCAACACACGCACAACTTGGAAACCGCTAATGGCTGGAATTTGACTAGTGGTCGACCCGCAGGACAATAACTCCACCTTACTTGCCGCAAGCTCCTCTGCGTGCTAGAGTCAAAGATTCGTCTTCCTTGCCATTTTGAATGGATAGCCTCCGAATCTTACTTGATGAAGACATATGGCTCTTACTATTTAATATAGTAACAAAGTTTGCTTCACTTGATATGGAGCAGATAAGATCAAGCACCATGTCATGTACACGACATCCATACACCATGTCATACTCGTCATATATAGGCTGGATCATGCTTCTATTTATGAGCTCATTAAAGTAGCTCTCACCAAGTTCAAATAGGCTCTTCCTTTGTTCTCCACATTGGATAAAGCCTTCAGCTATCCACATCCATATCAAACGATTTTTTTGAACTTCATAATCTTCTGGAAACATACCCAAGTATAATAAGCAAGTCCTGATATAGGATGGCATATTATAATAGCTAAATGACAGAATCTTTCTCATATTCTCCACATCTAGGTTGTGCTCAAGACCAGTACCAATAGAATGGTACACCTCATACCAATCCATCTTATTTCTACCTTTACAAGCTAGCGGACATGCCATCGTATTGATAGCCAATGGTACACCAAAGACATTTCTTTAGTATTCTATCACATACTTCAGCAAGCTGCTCGTCAGGGCATTTTTCTGTATCTTCAGCATTATCATTGTTTTCATTGCCGAATAGTCTTCTATACAGTAGTTTCCAAGAGTTACTCTCAGAAAGTGGTTTCAACTTGTAAGCGCCACCAGCTTTTTTAGCAACATCAACATTACGTGTAGTTGAAATAACTATGTATCCAAAATCATTATCAGGCAAAGCATATTTGATCACTTTCCAGACTGAGAGATCCCATATGTCATCAATAACTATGAGATACCTATACATACATTAAAATATTAGTTAAACCAACTTGGGATGCATATACATTTACAATCAAGCACATTAAGCTACAAACACCTTAAACGGAGATTGTTAGGTCCAATTGGATTAGCATATACATAAACAAATTTGTCCCCTACATAAGGAAATTTTCCAAATCAAAAATAATTTCACATGGGAGCACAAGATTATTTCTATTTCATATCCACTCTATAATGAAGTAAAAAACTTAAACTATTGTATTTTTTTAAAAAAATCCAAGAAATGCACGAACATTTCTCACTAATATTGTGCATACATACTATTGTGAAATGATGGGCACACAATGAAACTTGCTATGGACAAGTTGATGGTAGAAATGCTTTTTACCTTTTCGTCTTGAGGTGTTCTCTAAGTACGTTGATGAGTTGGCTCTCATCCAATGTTTCTTCGTTAGTGTTCTTGCCAAGTTCATAGAGCATTCTCTTGAATAATTTCTTCAAGTCAGGGTCCGAGACACAGAAGCAAAAGCACAACAATCAAATAGTCCTCTGATCTTCTCATACACTGCTTTGGCGAGAGTTGTCTTTCCTAGACCTCCAAATCCAACTATAGAAACTATCTTTGTTTGCTGCAAGGGCACTCCACTTTCTTCCATCACAATCTTGATTAACTCATCTCTGGTTTCATTAATGCCAACAAGCTCCTTCCCCTCTGTGTACTGAGAAAATAAACGAGGGTCCAGCACAATAGCTGCAGCAGGCTTGTCAACACCAAGGTCATCATACCTCAGACGCCTCTCGTGTACCTCCACAACACGACTCTTGATGTCTTTGATCTCATTAGCAATCCCATGGCGAACCTTAGCCTTCCTGAACAAACCCACACTTCTATCCATGAACTTCCTGATGCCATGCAGCTTGACCGAGTCGTTGCCTTTGCCACGCACCATGAACATGTCAATACTGTCCTATATATCATAGGACAGCTCCCTCAAATCCCTAGCCCAGATCTTATCCTGAATGTCCAGCTGGTCCACCGGTTGACTCGAGACCTTCTCGAGGGCACCCTTCATGCTCTCAAGCTCAGCTTGGAGGAACACGATCTCCCCCTTCACCCCCTTCTGCAGCTTGTACTCGCCAACAAGCAGCTCGCCGAGCTTGGTGATGACTCTCGGCAGTGCCTCCATGGATTTGCCTCTGGGAGCAATGGAGAGGTTGCTCTGTCTCTCAGTGTATGTGGAAACAGTGTGAGCACTAGTGGTGAGCGACTGAGCAGCTTGTGAGCAGCATAGTTAGCGTGTGTGGACAGCCTTTTTTGGGACGGGCGAGAAGAAAATGCTGGTCATGCCAGTATGCACGTTGCGCTCCTTGGATACCGTTGCCAGTGCCGGCAGGGACGCTAGCTTTTCGTGCAGAGAATTCGTTGGCACAAACATGGACGCACGTTCCCATCCTTGAAACGAGTGTCGCGTGCTGTAACTTGTTGCATGTAAACATTAAACTTTCTTCTAACTTGTTGCATCTCCAAGTGGGTGTGGGACTAAATTTTTTCAAAGATTCCGTCCAAGTGCACAAGCGCCCAACTCCTTTTGTCGTCTCCGCAGACAGTTTAGGTAGCTTGCTGTGCTGCTGGCCCTATTCCCTCTACTCATCACACCACGGCTCACGGGCCAGGCTGCTGGCGATTCAATTCAATGTATGCAGTTTTGCTTCCAGCGAAATTCATTTGCTCCAAAAATAGAAAAAAGAACGAGCCTGACAGCTGAGTATAGTTGTACCATATATACGTGAGCCTCTAGACTAATGGTGTGTTTGGTTCATTTCCCATGTGAGCCTGGAGCAGCCTGTTTCTAGCAACCAATCTAAGCCTGGCTAGCTTGAGAACGTGACTCACCTCCTTTTAGGAATTTGTTCGAATAGGTGATAGGCATCTCAGCGAACAGGCTAGCACACCACAAAACAGGCGAGCACCGCACTGCGGGCACCATAGAGAAGGTGAGCAAGGCGGACATGAACACGCTGCGCTGCTCGAGTCATGTTTCCTCACGAGTTGTTGGCAGCGCACCAAATTCCAGAGGTACACAGGATCACAATACTAGAAAAGAATGTCACAAATTCAGTGGAAAGTAATCGTGGTGGAAAGGTTGAAATCTATCTTGAATTGCACTAGCTCTCAGCAAACGAAGACAAATCAAGAAGCACCACCCACCACTCATAGGCCGTCCGACTCGCCGCTGAAGTCAACGGTCGTTCGGGAGGTGCACTCGAATTCGTGCAGCAACTGTTATACTGGGGCTGACACTGGCTTCGAACGACCTTTCGACCGGATGCACTCCCCGGAGGTCGATGAGGACGAGTTAGAGCTACCCCCTCAAGACGAACTCAAAGAGCCAGACGAACTCAAAGAACTCGTCATCTATTATGCAAATTAAAGGGAATACCTAATAACCGAAAATTGATGAACAAGAAAGGGGAATCACCGAGAAACAAGGAACTCACCACGAAGAAAAGACGGGCGAAGAAGAAAGCTCAAGCTGTGAAGAAGAAACTCGTAGAGAGCTCGAAGTCAGCAAGTCGTCCTGGCTCAGCAGCGCAACCTCAGCGTGAAAATGACAGTGGGGAGGTAAGGGGCTTATATACCGCACCGTACAACGGTAAAAAATCAAGCAACCATCGCACCCGTTCGGCACAGATGCCGAGGAAAACAATATAATAATAACGAATTTTTATTAAAAAAACCAGAGAATCTTCTTCCCAGATCACTTACCTCTTTGCCAAACTTGCTTACCATTCCCTCCGCGGAAGGGGGGGCGTCCCTTTTAGGCTCCACTTAGCGAAATTCGGTATCGACCCGAAGGAAAGACACCGAATCCTCCGGCCAATTCCGAGGGGCTACTGTTGGGGAGAGGCTGAGGATGCCTACCCCTTCTCGCTAGGAGAGGAAACAGGCAGGGCTCGCCGTGCCTAGCCGAGAAAGATGACCCCCGAAGAATAACTTCGGGTTCCGAAGATATATTCGGGGACCATGGCCCAAGACGAACCAAAGGCCGCGGCTGCTTTTGCGGCCGGCACCCCAAAGTTTATCTTCGAGCCCAAAGATACGCTCGAATAATCAAATCAGGCTAGGGCCAACATTATCGCCGAGTAGCGGCCTTGGCCGGCCCGAAGTCTGTGTTCGGGCCCCGAAGTCTGTGTTCGGGTCCCAAAGATGTCTTCGGACCCGAACACAGCACCGGTCCACGACATGACCAATCGTCGCTCGTCCGGTATCACCCAAACCTTATTCGGAATGCATAGACGACTTCGGGTCCAAAGATGACTTCGGCCCCTAAAGACACTTAAGCCAGTTGTCTTTTTTCGCCTGCAGAATAGGAGGGACATATGAGGCCCGGTGGACCACCCCCCCTAGAGTGGTTGGGCAAGGAGTCGGAAAAGACGGAACACCCTGCATTCGGGAAAAATTCCAAGATGCCGAGTAGGTAGGAGGGTATTTTAGGAATGTAAAAGCCTAGGGGCAACTATAAATACCCCGCATGGTGGTGATGTAAAGGTGGATGGAAGATTAATACAATTCACTATCTTCTTGTCCTCGCCTTTGAGTCTTTGGCCCACGCCTTCGCGGTCCAGTCTTCTTAATGATGCAAAACAAAGGGGCATTTTATCTCTTCCAAATCAACCTACCTCATGATCAAGATTTTCCTATTTTACAATATGCCGATGACACCCTCATTTTTGTACAAGCAGCTAAAAGTCAACTACGCCTCTAAAAGAGATTCTAAATGCTTTTGCAGAATCCACGTGATATGAAAGTTAACTACAAGAAATCAATGATGGTTCCTATAAATGTTGTAGAGGACGTGCTTCTTCATCCGGCTACTTCGTTTGGCTGTCCAATTGGGTCTCTACCTTTCACATATCTGGGCCTACCTCTGAGTTTAACAAGGCCAATAGTTGCCGACATCGCCCCTAGTTTCAAAGTGTGAAAGAAGATTTGTTTCTATTTCTTCTATGCTCGATGATGCAGGCAGATTAAAAATGACAAATGTTGTCATTAGTGCTTTAACAACCTGTGCTATGTGCATTTACTTATTCCCCGAAATAGTTATAAAGCAAATTGATAAATACAGGAAGCATTGTCTGTGGAGAGGGCCTAATACTCGCTAGCAAGAAACCTTCAAAAGCAGCTTGGATATTGGTCTCGCACTTCAAAAGAAAATGGTGGTTTAGGATGCATCAATCTTGAAAACTCGAAATCAAAGTCTCCTTTTAAAAGCACTTACATAAATTTTTTCAATAGATTACCGGTACCTTGGGTACAACTGGTTTGGCATACACACTATCAAAATAGCCTCCCTGTGAACTCCTAGCTCAAGAGGATCCTTTTGGTAGCGAGATATCTGTAAACTTTTGGATTACTTCAAAGGAATAGCTTCAGCAACAGTCTCCGATGGTGCTTCATGTTTTTTTGGACAAACATCTGGAATGGTAATCTCCTGAGCTTAAGTATGCGAACTTTTCTCATTTTCCAAAAATGAGAAAATTACGATTCAAACCTTACTATCTCGAAAGGGATCTTTCCAATCATTTTAACTTACCTTTGTCTACTCAAGCCTATGATCAATTCCAACAACTGTTGGCTTTGTTGCAAGATATTCATTTACAAACAGTCCGATGTTTGGTCTTATATTTGGGCCTCATCTGTCTATTCATCCAAAAAGGCTTATTCTCAGCTAATGGGCACCACGGTGGTCTCCCCAATCTACAAATGGTTATGGAAGTCTGCAGGTCAGCCAAAGAGAAAAGCCTTTTTTGGTTGATCTTGAAAGATAGGCTCAGCACAAAAAAATATTTTACAGGGGAAGAAATATGGTTATTGACGATTACAATTGCATTCTATGCCATCTTAATCTAGTGGAAACCTTGGAACATCTTTTCCTTCTGTGTCCATTTGCTATGTGATGTTGGAATATTCTCGGGGCTAGCCATAGTATTTGAGTCAGAAGTCTCTAGCTCTATAATGGCTTTCAGAGCTCATCTTCATAGTGCAGTTTCAATCGAAATTATTAGATCGATGTTTTGGGCTGACAAATGAGGAACGATTTGTACATTTTTTTTACAGCTATGAAGAAAAACATAAATCTAAAGCTACAACAAAAAAATTGTACTAAAGTATACCATATTATATGTTCATTGCGTAGATCTACTCATTTGGAGTCCAACACAATTAGATTTTCTATTTTATGACTTTTTGTGATTTACTATGATTTTTCAAAATTGCTTTAGGGGAGAATTTGACCAGTTTTGGAAAGTTCAGGGGGTAAAATAGACCGTTTCATAGGTTGGGGGGTTATGTAGTCCATCTCTAATAGTTGGGGGTGTGATTTAGACTTTTTCCTCACACATCTCCACCACTCTCTGCCTTGAGTGAAGCAAACTTTTAAGAAGGAGGAGGCTATGATTAAACTTGGAGCCAATCTAATCCTTTCAACTAAGTTAGATCAATGAATAGACCACTTTGTGTAATCTTTAAATTTTTTTCTCTACTTTTTTTTGTTTCTTGAGCTTTGTTGTAAAGACTTTTGTTTTCAATTCAATAATTCACCGTAGGGTCTGCCCCCTCCTGTTCTTTTCAAAAAGGTATGAGACCTATGTGGACAGGTCCTGGCTTCAATTGGAGGAAGAGCCCAGTAAGAATAAGGGCGGGAGACGTTAATTAATTGTTAGGAAGGTGAATTAAGTCAAGCTTAGTACGTATATAGAATTGGAAATGGTAGGAACGAAGTTGCTATGAAGACACGCCTTTGATGGAGTTGGTGTACGCGGCCATATAGACTTCGGCCCCTGTTAGTTTTGAGATCGAAATCATGCATGCGGGGAGAGCCACAAACTTTATATTTCAAACTTTATATTCTTATATCTAAATCTTTATAATCAAATATTAATTGGCATTGTATTGATGCACAAATGCTGCATGGCGCAGCCACAAAATTTCCCTGAGAAAAAAAAAACAAGCTGAAAAACATATCAAAAACCCTCTGTAGTTCAGATGCACACCAGGCATGCTTAGATACACAATATATAGTGCCAGCCGGAAAGGGAAATGATGCCGAAAAGTGCGTATGCACCGGTGCTGGATGGAAAGGGTAATAGCGTCAAACATTGAAAACACGCATTGCTAACACGTTTGGCACATCTGTGCTGACAACACCAAATCACTTTCAATACAGTGACGGAAATTTTGTCTTTGCCATTTGACTGTATTAGTGGTTGATGATATCAGGAAACACGTTTCCTTTCAGGACAGTTTTAGATGAGAATGGGGATCTGTCTTTACATATGACCTTTGCGTTAGATAGGTGTTTGCTATAGCGATCGCAAACTACTCCTGAATAGTTTAATCTCCATTTGCACTGAAAGGATTTCAATATATACTAATCATTGGTCCAACTAAACCACTTTGTTGAAGACTGCTTAATTGTTACTTTCCATTGCGGTAGCTGGGAAGCATCCTGCCCTGACAAGTAAATATAATACAGCCATCATCCTCTCCAATTGCTCCAAGCTCCATTTTTTCCACCATCCAAAGGCCCATTCTTCCACCATCCTTCATCCACATCACAGAGCTTCAATGATAGATCCGTTGAGCATTGCTGCGGTAGGGTGGGGCATCTCAACCGCTGGTTGGCTTGTCTCACCAATCATTTCCAAACTCATCAACAAATGCTTATCCTACCTTGGGATTCGTTCGTCGGATAAGCTTCATAAACTGGAGAGCAAAATCCTAGAGCTTCAGCTGATGCTTCAAGCAGTTCAGGCCAGTCCTGGAGGGGACAAGTTGTGGCCTTGGATGAAGAAGCTAAAGTCTGCTTTCCATGAAGCGGAAGACATTATTGACACAATTGATTATCATCGTATCAGAAGTCGGATCATTCATCGCAACGTGGCCAACACAAGGAAGGTTTGCACCTGTTTTCATATGTTACTCTTATGTCAGTTTGTTTTATATTCAACTGTAGAAGATCTAATGTGTGTCCCTGCAAAAGTGCACCATGTTTCTATGTTTTTATTTTTTTTCAGTAAATAACTGAATCTCCATGTTCTTATTTTTAAGAGTTTATTATCCTTGATATTTGATTTACGAGGCTGATTTGTAGACTAACTTTCCATCGGTTTGTGGCTATATATATGGTGGTCGCTATTAGACTGGATAAGAATTCGAAGTATGAACATCTTGAGTATAGGAGGATATGAATATTTTCAGCTAAGTATATAGTGGGGCACGATGATTTTTTCCCTTGACACAATCACTACAACGAAAACACTTTTGTGAGGCATTTTCAAACAGGCCTCGCCTCAGAGACGGGCAGGAATTTCAACCATCTATAGGTTAATGCCTAGGATTATGAGGTGGTCAACTTTTATTCACTGAGGAGGTTACAATCAACCACCTCGAAAATCGATTTATGGAGGTGGGCTCCTCAAATCAATTAATGGAGGCGGTTCATTTTCGGAGGCGGGCCTCCTGAATTATAGAAAACGGCCATATCCAGTAAGCTATCAGGTTTATATATTTACGCAGAAGGGGCGGTTAGGGTTTCATTGTCTCCCTCACTCTGTGGTGTCTCACTTCCTCCCTTGCCCGACGCTCTCTCCGTCCCCTCCACCAAACTGAGCCCCATCCTCTCCCCCCAGCCTAATTCCCCCTCTCCTCCCCATCTGGCGGCGTCCCCTACACTCACCAACCTGGGCGGCAAGCGGTGCACCGTTTCCTCCACTCTGGTGAGGCCTCCTTGGTCCGAACACGGCGCGGCGCTTGGCTCCCATCATCATGCCAGGGGCAGCCCCTCCTCTCCCCATCCCAGTGGCTGGATCCGGCACGGCACGGCACGGCACGGCGCCTCCTCCACAACCATGTAGTGGCGGCAACCCTCCTCTAGCTTAGGCGACCCTCGTGGCAGCTAGATCCGGGAGCATGGCGCGACACCTCCTCCACAACCAAGTGGAGACGACGACCCACCTCTACCTCCGACGGCACTTGTGGTGGCCGGATCTGCTCCCGTGGTGGTCGGATCTACGCCACCGGTGACTGGATATAAGTGGCAGCATGCATCTCCAGAAGAAAGACGAGCATCTACGACCGACGAGTAGCGGTGGTACGTGGCTCGAGTGGTGGATCCAAGTGCGATGACACGTTGACCGGGGCTGCTCCCTTGGTGCTGCCGGCCCAGATCCTGACATAGTTAGGGCTAGGCTGTGGGCTTTTTTTTCTTTTCTTTTTTTGATATGCTGAGGCAGGCATCTAACCGCCTCGGAAAAGGTCCCATTTATTGCGACCTTTCATTCGAGGCTGTTGCGATAACCGCCTAGGTTAATCTTTTTGCCCGCATTGGTAAAATGTCCTATAGTGGTGAGTCCATAGTCCAGACGCGGTTCTTAGATGCATCCATACTTTATTCATATAATTACCTCAAATAGACTAAGCCGACACATCTTAAAGTTAATAGAGCCACCACAAGGCACAAGCAAGTTCTAGATAGACATGTCATCTATAAACAAAAAGAATAGAACTGTTAGTCCTAAAATAAAGTTAAAAAAAATGAAAATGCCTATGCTACGTCAAGGTTTTGAATCTGGGTATGGGCAATGTTTCACTGAAAAAACCTAATCTGATTTAGTTCCAGCCATGGGTTGCTTGTTGGGGACAAGGGGTGTTCCTCCCTCAATGGCAGCCCGCAGCCAGAATGGACATTCAATGTGAGCCAATTCTCTGTGATCATATAGTGTATATCCTGTTTGTGACCTTCCTACTAGAGGGACATGTTAATGCAACATTAAGCCCCTCTGTCGTTCCCCAGGGGCTACAGGCGAACATGCCGACACCGCCAAAACTTCCCTTCACCACCTGTCCTTTTGGCCATGCCGCCACTACAGACAGTCGCTCAAGAAACGTGTTGCGGTGAGGACGACGACAGCGAGGCCTTTTGTTCCTATCTCTGTTTTACTCCCCAGGATTGACAGCTCCTATGCGCATATGTGTTGCTGCAGGAAGACACCCCGCGCACACCGTGTCCGGCTCCACCTTGTCCTTGCTGGGCCAGTCGCTACTTTCGCCACGAGAGAGAGAGAGAGAGACTCTTCCCTGCCTCCAAAAATCATATTCGTAATAGTGCTTCCACTGACAGAATCTGCAGTTCCAGGAGAAAATGTCGGGAAGTAGTGATGTGCTGAGGTCGTATTTTTTTGTTGTTGTTGTTTTGTTGTGTTCTCCTTGAAATTTTTTTCAATAATTGGCAAAATATTCAATGGCTCACATCGACCGAGAGTGGCCGATCCGACGGCAACGAAGGTAGGAGGTAATGGGGCGGAGGCAACGGGAGGCAATTTCTGTGTCTATGACGGTGGGCCATATGAGAAAAAATCGCCTACCGTTGCCTTCGCAAATGTGAGGGTTAGGAAAGGGCGGCAATTGCATTTTCGCATTTCTTTTTTTTCGATCAAGTGTAGAACGGTAACTCCATAAATACAAAATAATGTTTTAAATAATATAGTTTGGGTGTATGATTCAAGTGCTATAGTTATACTTAGTTCCATGGATATTTTAGGGTTTAGGGATATTTCTAGGGTTCGACTGGCCGCCGTCCATGGTTCCTGCTACAGGAGCCGCCCCCGCCGCTCACCCTAGTTTGTGCGGCTGCATTCGGTTAGATGCATGCGGCGGTTCGCAGGGATGCATCCGGCGGCAGAGTTGCCGCAGGCATGCGGAGGTTAGGCAAGCGGAGGCGGCGCCACACTTAACGGGATCTCGTCGTCCCCCTCGCCATCCTTTCCTCTTCCCTGGTTTGTGTGGCTGCATCCGGTTAGATGTACACAGTGACAATATTACCCTGTCAAATGAAAATAATAATTTAGGGGAGGCAATGGTAGGCAATGGGCTCCTTGAGATATGAGTCTGAGTGCTCTTGTATCCTTTTTGGCTGTGTATATCCTTGGTGGATATAGAGGCCGGATTAATGAAAATCCATTTTGTGAAAAAAAATGAAATATGTGCCACTATGGCATGGTCAAAAAAAAAACTTCTTCAATTTGGGCACTGGGATTTCATTAGGCACTGATAAAGTAATTCTTTTTGGATTATAATATTTATATAGTCCAAATCTTTACATAGTTTTTGTGTTTGCCAAAGGGATCAATATAATAACTTAGTTGTCAGATTGTAATAATACAGCGCTAATTTCTGTCAACGAAATTGAATTGTAATGTGCTTTTGCAGGATGTTGTACCTAAAGATGAATTCATTGTTCCAGTTGAGTCAAGAACGAAGCTGATGCAAAGCTTGGCAACGATCGAAGAACTAGTCACTGATGGACACAGATTTCTTTCATTGCTCAACCTCCCAGTCAACTATGAGAATATTAACAGTAGATCAAAAACTAATGTGGGATCAACCCGCTGTACTACTTCTGCTCCTCCAGATATAGTATTTGGAAGAGATCAGGATATTCAGATGATGAGAACAATGCTTCGTGATACAGCTGTTGATGATGACCCAAGCTCAAGTAGAACTAAGTGTTATTCCGTAATTGGACTGTATGGCATTGCAGGGTCGGGGAAGACTACCATAGCACAGGGTGTTTGTGAGAAGGAAAGAGAAGAGGGTTATTTCAACCTCGTCATGTGGATTCATGTTTCACAGAATTTCAGTATAGATACTATTTTCACTGAGATATTAGAGATAGCATCAGGCGGGACAAAGTATCAACTCAATAATCTTGATATGTTGCAAAGGGAATTAGCAGCAAAACTGAAGGGAAAAAAGATTTCTGTTGATACTGGACGATGTCTGGTGTCATAGTGTCAGTGAATTGCAGCTGGATTTACTACATTTTCCATTGACAGCAGGGGAAAGGGGAAGCAGGATCCTGGTGACCACTCGAAATGCAGATGCAGCAAGAGCTTTTGGTGCTCAAAACCCTGTTTCCATACCAGACATGGATAAGGATCAATTCTTCTCAATGTTCATGCATTATGCACTCGGTGATACAAAGGTCAGTGACCGGTCACTATTAAAAGAGTATGAGTATATCGGGAGAAAAATTTCAGAGAAAGTGGGCCGGTCACCACTGGCAGCACGAACTGTGGCAGGACAATTAAGGATAAACCAAGATATCGACTTCTGGACAAGAACCCTGAAACGTGACTTGTTGAATGATACCATGGGAGCGGTGTGGTGGAGCTATCAACAACTTGACGAGCATATCAAGCAATGTTTCTCCTATTGCAGTTTGTTCCCTAGAAGGCGCAAGATTAGACGAGATCATCTAGTTCATCTGTGGATGGCACAAGAGTTTTCGGATACTACTGATGGAACAGAGGATTTGGAGGATGTTGGAGAAGAGTATTTTTCGTGTATTACTGTCGTGCTCATTTATTCAGCCAACACGAGATTCTAATTTTTTTACTATTCATGATTTGTTGCATGACTTAGCAGAAAGAGTTTCTGGAAGTGATTGTTTTAGAATTGAGGAAGGTATGGATCAAACAATTCCTCCAGATGTTCAGCATCTTTTTGTCCAATACTATGAAAGTAGAATTTTCACAGAGCAGATTTTGAATTTAGGGAACTTGCGTACTCTATATATTGATTATTCTGGTAAGTGCAAGGGGATACCTGCAGAAGATTTAGAGGTCCTGCTCAAGGGTCGAAAGAAAGTGCGGGTGCTGCAACTGTATCTCACAGAATTTCAAACTATTCTACTACCAGCATGTATTGGTCAAATGAAACATCTTCGTTATCTTTCTCTTAAGGGGTATCCTGTCATAACACTAGTGCCACCAGAAATTGGGATGCTGCACCATTTGCAGCAGTTTGATGTCTTCACCAGAATTAAATTCGATTCTTCCTCTCAGAATGAAATGAGGAACCTTGTCAGTTTGAGGAACATTGAGACAATTGATGGGTTTACATTTCCTAATGTAGGGAGATTGACGATGCTCCGCAGGTTGCCTGCGTATAGAGTGAAGAAGGCAGAAGGTTACGAGATACAAGAGCTGGAGCACCTGAACAACCTCCAGGGGAATATAAGCATAACCGGACTTGAAACTGTTAAGAGCAAGGAGAAAGCTCGTCAGGCTAAGCTAGATAAGAAGATGCACATTTCAGACCTGACACTGGAATGGTATTACTCTGGTGATCAGAGCTCCAATTTGCTATTGGAAAAAAAGGATTCCCAGAAGTCAAAGAAAGCACGATGGACCAGAACTGCTCGACATTGTAGCTTCGCAGATGAGAGGCCTTGTGATCCTCCAGAGGAGATCCTTGAGGCCCTCTGTCCGCCGTCCAGTATCCGAAGACTGAGCATCAGGAACTACAGTGGATTGAGATACCCAAGTTGGTTGTCTGGAGAACAGGGCAAACTAGGCAGCCTACAATTTCTCAACTTGTCAAATTGGCGAGGATCCAACGCTCCCCCAAAGATTAGTACACTGGATTTGCATTCACTTTGTATTTACAAGTGCAGCTGGAACTCTTTGCCTGAGAATATCGAGAATCTTACATCGCTCAAGCAGTTGACTATCAGAAGCTGCGAGAACATCATGTCGCTGTCAAGATTACCTCCATCTCTCGAGAAACTTTCCTTGATCCACTGGGACGGACCTGATGCTCCAGCTGGGATTGGTGAATTCTTAGTTAATTTGCACAGTCTTGACATTGTAGGCTGCAGCTGGAATTCTTTGCCTAAGAACATGGAGCGATTAATATCACTCGAGGAATTGACTATATCAGGGTGCGAGAATATCCAGTCGCTACAATGGTTACCTGTGTCCCTTAACAAACTTACAGTTAACAATTCTGTTGGATCTGATGTCCCACCTGGTATTGACAAATTTTCGGTTTATTTGCGGACGCTGGAGATTAGTGAATGCCGCTGGAAATCAATGCCAGCAAACATGGATCGCCTAATGTCGCTTGAGGAATTGACTATCAGAGGTTGCAAAAACATTCTATCACTACCGAGATTACCTCAGTCACTCAAGAGACTTCGAATTGATGGTTGGACAGGGTCTGCTGCTCCCCCTGAGATTACATTATTGGTTAATCTGTGCAGGCTTGAGATTCTAAGCTGCAGTTGGAACTCGTTGCCTAAAGGCATGGAGTGCCTATCGTCCCTCAAAGAATTGCGTATCTGCAGTTGTGAGAATATATCTTCACTACCAAGGTTACCCATGTCCCTCGAGTCTTTTCAACTTGATGGCTGCGACCGAAATCTCATTGATTGCTGCAAGATAGATGGACATCCATATTGGCATAATATTGCTCATATCGCAAGAAAGATTATTGTTTAACTCCCATCAGCAGCCACATGGGGGCGTGTGCATGTATGTGTTATTTATTTGTTTCCTTTCATATCCTCTTTGTTTTTGCTACTCCTCCTTGACTTATGGCATTCATTGGCCCATTTTTATTTGGATTCGGGCAGGTCAGCAGGGGATGGAAGATCCAAGGAAATAGCAGAGTATTATGGAGGCACACTGCTTTGCAGGCCTTCATCCCTCAACATGATCACTGCTCCACCCTTCATTTCCTAGTCTCTCCGATCAACGGTTGACCACGTGTTTTTTGTGCATACATCATCATGAGGACAATGTTACCTCCTCCATACTTCCTTTGTCCCAAAAATAAATAACTTTCTGAAAAATTCAGGATTTGATAGTTATTGCTTGCATACACATGTGATTAGCTTCGGCACTAGGAGACAATATTCCATATTACTGCAAAATGTTGTTTTGGACAAATTTTCTTTTTGACCGAAGTCAGCAGGGGAAACCCCTGCCTATGTTTTAAATTTTTTAATAATGCAGCCCTGTTTAAATTCGCTCTCACAGGGAATCGAACTCAGGCCTGCTGGGTGCTAGTGCTCTAACCACTAGGCTACGGATTTATTTTTTTGGCTTTCTGCAATTATTTATGTTTCTACAAGCATGCACAAAATCTGGGCGGATTTATTTTTCTGGCTTTTCGCAATTTATGTTACTATACAAGCACGTACAAATCTGTGCTGATTTATTTTTAGTAAAAAGGTGTGTCCTCTGTTTTATCCCACGAACAAAACAAAGTTGTTTGCATCTATGTCTAGCGTATCTGAGGCATGCCAGCCAATCTGACTGCCAATTTTTTTTTAGAAAAAAATCAAACATGAGAATGGATGATTCAGTAAAAATGAACAACCTAGACCGGACAATGCAAAAGAGAAATAAGGGGCGTGTTTGGTAGGGTGTCCCGTGGCACTGTTTTTTCTGGGGCGCACTCAGGTGTTTGGGGGCGTTTTCACGTCTCTCGGCCCGGCCCACGGGAGCCAAATCGACCCCTCCCGCTAGGCTCCACTGCTACGCCATTTTCTAGCTTTCCTCTCGAGCTTGGCCGCGCGCGGCGCAGCGTGTGAATCTTCATCCCGCATCCTCCCCCTCCCCAAAATCCATGGCCTATATATCCACTCCTCCTCCCGCCTTCCTCTTCACGCTCGCTCCTCCATCTTCGCTCCGATCCCGTGAGAGACCGGCTAGGGTTTGGTGCACTAGTGTGCGTCAAGGCAGCTGGGATCCCTGGCGGGCTTCATCTCCGTTCCCTGCCGCGGATCTAGGCGAGGCGCCGCCGGCGCATCTTCTTCCTCCTCGGGACTCCGGGGGCTGAGCTTCTTCTTCCTCGGTTCGGGCGTTGAGCTAGGGTTCGCGCGGTGGTGTGCGGTGCGGATTGGCTTCCTCTTCTTCCAAGCCTGCTCCTTCTTCGTCGGTGCTTCTCCGTTCACGGCAAGGTTAAATCGATCCCCATGCCCTCTCCTCTCCCCACTACGTACCTGATACGATTTGTTGTTCGGTCTTTTCTTTGTTCATGTTCAATGGTCCTGATGCCCAATGATGCTTTCTTGGTCGATGATGCGTTCTTGGTCGATGATGTAGTCCACTGGCACTGGGAAGCTTGTTCGATCAAGCAGTCGTGCCCTTTTTTGAGTCAAATCTTTGTTGATGCCAGCCAGGGCTATCATGTTAGTTGTTGATCTTAGTTACATGCATGTAGATGGATCTTGTTGCTAAGGTCCATGCGGCCACTGGCATGATCATGTCCATGGTGAGCGTTGTTGTTTGCACGATGGGGAAGAAGAGGAAGGAGCCTGAGAGTGCTGAGGATGAGGAGCCTAACCCACTGTTGTATGACCTTAGGAGTGATGCTGAGGCACATAGACAGCGAACCCTTTCAGCCATTTATCGATCCACTGATGTAGAGTGCCTATCTGTGATTAGGATGAAGAGGAAACATTTTTTTGCCTTGTGCAATCTTTTTAGAGTTAGGGGTCTTCTCGAGGACAATGGTGGTGTGTCCATTGTGGAACAAGTTTCTATGTTCCTCATCATAGTAGGCCACAACTAGAGGTTCAGGGTAGTGCACCATGCTTTTAGGAGGTCCATTGAGACAATCCACAAGCATTTCCACATTGTTCTTGGTGTTGTTGGTGAATTTAGGTATGAGATGATCACCCTACTTTCAACAGAGACCTTAGTTGTTAATTTGGTTTGCTGTAGATAAGTACTACCTGGTAGATGCTGGATATGGGTGAAAACTTGGGTTCCTACCTCCCTACAGGGGGGTTAGGTACCATTTATCTGAATACGGCCCAAACAACCAACCCACAAATGCTAGGGAGTTGTTCAACCTGAGGCACTCCTCCCTTAGGCTCACTGTTGAGAGGGCATTTGGGGCACTGAAGAACAGGTGGAGGATACTAGACAACAAGCTTTTCCATCCCTTCAAAACACAAGTGAAGCTTGCTTTGGCATGTTGCATCCTCCATAACTGGATCATATCCTTTGGCCATGATGGTTTTGTCCCAGATGAGAACTGGGTGCCTCCAATTCAGCACAACAATCTTCCTGCTGATGACCTATCTTAAGACAGCCAAGCCACGATTGAGAAGAGGGATGCCATCTACAATGCTATGTGGGCTATCGGGGGAACCCATAGAACTTGATTATGCATCTTGTGCTTGTTACTTGTTAATATCTTATTTGTTTGCCCTGGTATGGTACACTTTGATTTGTGGTGATGTAATAATTTGTGGACAAAGCTGAGACCAAACATTGTTATTTCTATTTGTTGTAATATTATTTGTCATTTCAGTTGTTGGTTCTTATGTGTGCTCTGATTCTATAGTTAATGTACTCAGGGACGCAGAGAGTATTAGTAAGACACACCTGGATGGATACGGAGCGCGTACCGGTGTTGGAATGCAGGGGCAGCTCCTGACTGAATCGCTGGATGACACACTGGCACTTGAACATGAAGAGTGCTGGGAGCCAATTGATTTGAAGTTTATGGGATCTGTCTTGGAGGGGAGAAAGATATATATATCTGAAGGAGACTAGGCAATAAAAGAGGAGGGTTGTAGTTAATTAGGAAGGAGATTAAGGAGACTAGTAGGGGTTGATCCATCTACACCCTCCAACCATGCCGGCCTATCCTATGGTAGTACTTCTTGTTTACGACTAATATGCTTTTATTCTTGATAGTAATATACTAATATAAAAGGTACCCTCTCCCACCTTTCTCTACGCATGGGTTTGGCAGAGATGTGGAGTAGGCCAACTCCCCAGTTACTATGCTTGCTTAATAATTCCGCTGTGTGAAGCACCCTCTCCAGAAGTGATGATCTGAATAATTAACTAGCTGGCATCAGTGAGTGATGGCACTGTCACCGGAAAGAAAGCTTGCATGTGTACTGCCATATGATTTTTGTGCATAGCCATTCACTAATTACCTCATCCACAGTATATGGCACCCCAATCTGTTGTCCAAATTTAAGGGCCTGTTTGGAATCCTTGGCGAGTGTGGCTCTTATGGCCGAGTAGAGATAGGCTTAGGTTGGCATGGTAGAAAATTGAGATGGTGCAACTGCACATGTTTGGTTCCATGTTCCAGGAGAGCCAGGCTCTCTTGAGATGGTGATTAGTAGGCTGCACAAATAAGATGCAGTGATGTTACCTTACCATCCACATTGTCTCGTACTGGCATTCCATCGAGCACCTCATTGGCGTCGAGTACCACCAGCCCGCCCGTTGCCCATCTCCACAGGGCAGACGCGGCGGGCGATGAATCGGCACACCAGAATCGGCCTTCACACGGTGGTGGCGCCGCCGCTGGCAGCGCCACCGTGGGCGGCTCCGCTGTAGGCGAACGTGCGCACGGTGGAGTTAATTGGACGCCGCTGAGGCTGCAGGTGGCGACGCCGCACTGAACACCCTGCCGCGGCACCGTGTGCGCGGGCTGCCGCCCTCGCCTCCTCGAACCGTGTCACCACACGCGACGAGCTGTCGACGCGGAACAGCGCCTCCACCGACGGCTGCGGCCCCGCGCTGATCTCCTGTGCCGCCAGCCCGCCGACGGCCGGCGCCGCCCTCGCCCCCGAGCGCTCCTCCGCCCGCCGCGTTATCCCCGCCGGACCCAGGCGTGAGCCCTCCTCGCCGGTGGCGTCAGTCCTCCCGATATCGCTCCTCTGCGCGCGTCGCGTCCTCTCCATCGTGCGGAAGGTGAAAGTATTTACTGAAACTGAACTTCTTTCGTGCCCTTTATTTACTGAAATCTGAACATATTTGGTGATAGAATCTGAAATCTGTACCCAGAAACAAAAAGATTCACATACTAGAGTTGCAATCGCAGAGCCATATATCTTTCGTGCCCTGTATTTACTGGCTTGCAAGTTTTGCAACATGTTAAAGGGCATGGACAGCACAGTAAACAACATATAGTTCTTGAAAAGAATCAAGCAGGAGAGCTACTGATTTTATTAAAAATTGAAAAGAATCAAGTTTTACAACCGAGGAACAATGAGTCCCAAAGAGGATGAGGCAACCAGCAGTTACAATCTGAGCACTGTTATGAGGTGTGCTTGGTGGACGGGTTGCTGCTAAAATTTACTTCTTCATAAAAGACTTCACTACTGAGCAATGTACAGATATAATCTGTATGTGTAGGGGACTTAACTACTACGTACTTCAACACCGAAGCATATGCTTGTTGCGAGAACAACCTTCTGTTTCGTTTTTTACAGGCGTCCAAGTCGTTGCTGGTTGCAGCTTGCAGGTTCATCAGGCCGTGCATTGTTGCACTAACATTCGCCAAAGGCAAGACCTCCTAGACTCCCACTGTCCCTGCAACACATGACTAATGTTAGCAAACAATCCAAGTAATGAAAAGCAAAATAGAGATTCTGATGATGACATCCAAGTTAGCAGCAAGCATGCACAAAATACACATCGTAACAGTACTCATATTCAGTTTATTAGTTTCAACTTAACTCACGAGCTCGATGTTGCAGGGAGGTGAATCTGAATGTGAGACGAAAACAGATTCTTTTTTTTTTTTTTTTTTTTTTTTTTTTTTTGGGGGGGTGGGGGGATGAGCAAACGGTAACTGAGCTTAATCATTCAACTATAATTGGCAAAGCATGCACCTTAACTGGGACACATTACATGAGACTGCAACTGACATTCACTTACTTTGACATTCACAAAGCTGATTCTGTCAATTTAGTGCTAGTATCATTTTAGTAAAATACTGTGAGCCACCGTCCCTTTAAATGTCACTGAGAACAAATGATACCATTTTTTTTTTTTTAAAAAAAAGTTTTTTAAAATGTTGCAACTTCATTAGCTAATAAGTTACAGGGAGGTGAATTTGAAGCAGAGGATTTATTTATTTATTCATTTAGGGAGACATGGAAAAAATAGAGAGACAGAGAGAGAACAATTGTAGGCAGCACACTTTGACGTTTTATTATCGGTACCTCGAGGATTGGCCGATTGGGATGGACTGGAGCTACAAAATCAGAAATCCTTTTCCCTGTCCAGTCCGTCACTCATTATCTGAAACAGAGACAGAAGCAGAAAAAATGAGTAAAGTTAGAACGCAGACAGGGAAAGGATGACAGGATGCATCAATAAAATGGACTTTTCAAATACAGGAGGAAGCCACACCTGTCTCTTTAACCGCTTTCCTGTTTATCCAAAGGCGTGGACGATTAGGATGGATTTTAGTAGCATGCCTCATCACAGCTCTCAATTCCTTCACCTCATCATCATTAGCTCCTTCACAATACAATCCTACGCTAACCTTCTGGAGCGATGGCAGGTTCATCAGGCCAAAGTCGAGACCACCATAGCTGCTGGCCATTTCCCTCGCCCCTTGTACAGAGAACCAGGACCAAAGCGTTCTCAGCCTCGGCATAGCTCCTTGCTGAAACAATACAGGCCTGACAAATCCCCGGAACTCGCAGGATAAAAGGCAGGGGAATGAATCCGCACCAATGAGGAAACCACTAGGGATTCCAAGATCCTCATGCTCCACCAGCATCTCTAGATAGCAAAGAGCAGGCAACCTCCCGAGTATATCGAGATCGGCCTGCTGTAGTTCCCTTATGGCGATGGATAGTTTGGAGAAGTCCGGCACAAGCGACGGATTAATCCATGCTGGCAGGGTTGAGAACCAGCAGCCCCATCGTGTCGACAGACTACAGAGATGTCTAGGGGCAACCCAGGCATCCAATCCACCAATGTTCGTTTGACCACCGCGAGCCCAGATACTAAGCTCGCGGAGCTTTTGCAGCTTGCCTAGGCACTCCACTAGATTGTCATTCCATTCGCCCAAGGCAATACGCAGCACCCTCAGCTCCGATAGCCAGCCCAGTTCTTCTAGACAGCTCCGATAACCAGAGTTTGAAGTTGTAATAGGAATTGGTTGTGTAAATCTATTACAGAGGCCTGAATACAAATTCCATTTTATAAAAAAATGACTTCAGGCATTTGTCCCTATTGGAATATAAGTGAATTGTCCACTTCTCTCCATCAGCTTAAGATTTTGGGTTGAACTGGTTGGTGCATGCAACTTAATATGGTATCAAAGCCAGAGTCTCAAGCTCGAATCCTGGTTAGCGCAATTAAATAAAATATAATTGTTGCTCGCTCCTATTCCACGCTGAGATCTCTCGCCGGAGCCTTAACATCAGGGGGAGTATTGGAATATAAGTGAATTGTCCACCTCTCCCCATCAACTTAATCTTTTAGGTTGAACTGGTTGGTGCATGCAACTTAATAGACCTTTCCATGGTGACTACTAGTCGATAAAGCAAACTTTTGGTTGAGTAGCACGAGAGGAGAACAAAGGGCGCAGCAAAATTCAAACCGAGAGCCTTCCAAAATGAACTGGACAAACTTATATTGTTGTAGTGGATACATCCGGTAGGTGCCCAAATCCGGAGTCAATTTTTCCAGGAGAAATCATCAAGGGTGATTCTGAACAACGCATAAATCGTGGCCATGCAGTAAGCTTCGCAGCAACGTATCTATAGCTAGAAGACATCCAAATAAGTAGACATTCAAATTGATCAATTCACATGGAAGTTACGGCCTAAATTCCTGCATAGTTCATCCTTCCAGCAAGCCCAAGTTGCCAACTCATCGGAGGAGTGAACATGAGCGAGAACGAACACCAATACCTCCGAATATACAATTCTCATCTTCTGCCATGATCAGGTGAAGCCCTTCACCAAGAGATCGAGTGCAACCAGAAATTTGTCTTTTTTCAACAAAAACTAGTTTGATCAGTTCCTCCGAAGACTGAGGCAGTGTCTCAGCCCAGGCAATTAAAGAGGAACGGGATGAACTGGGTTAAGTTCATCCTGCCCTCCGAGTTCCCGGGCTGGCCTTGACGATCATGGCACGGCATGCTATGGCGTCGTGTGAGATGCCGAGCATCTCTAGGACAACCTTCAGGTCCATTGCGTCGATGAACCCATCACCGTTGACATCAAACACATCGAAGACCGCCTGCGCCTCCTCGATGGTTGGTTGCTCGGAGTTGAACAGACAGGACAGCTCAGGCATGCCTGCGCGAACGTAGCATCCATCGTAGGCCCCATGAGGCCTATTGTCGCCTCCATGATAGCCTCCACCTCCCTGCGGGTAAAATTACGATTTTACTACATTACAAGAATTTTTTCTATATTTTTTTTTGACACGAATGTTCTTATGAACTTTTCTCCAAATATATCTTTTCAACAGTTTATTTCAAACAATCCCTAAATTTGTATGTTATTATAAAAAGAAAATTTAAAACAATCCTTAAATTTGCATATAAATTATTCATCTTTTTTAACCATAAACGGTAAATTAAAATCCCTTAAAATAATACACTTATTTATATCTAAGTGACTTACATTTAAGTGACTTACACTTACCATGCTATTATGAAAGCTAATGCATGCCTACCCCTAGTTTTTTCAAACTACCTACATCTGAGTTTGTGTCCATGTTAACCACCTAGAGCTTTAGAAAAATGAAAGGTAATATCTCTGAAATCTATGCCTAGATACCCATCTTTTATGGAAAATAATTTAATAGTCATAGGGAATTATATATATACATATATGTTTAAAATTATATGCTTCAACCATTGTAAAGTTAAAAAGTAGGCAGAGATACTACTGCCTTGATGTGGATAAACTAAACACACATATATTAGGAAAAATATTTATTCTAATAATTTATGAGTCATGAAAAATGTCTCCTTAATGAATCATGTGCAAATGACCATGACAACTCACATTAAATTATATGAATACTTCTCCTTAAAGAATCATGTGCCGCTTAGAAATGGTAACTCTCTATAAATTTATAAGAATATGAATACATCATGATCATATTGTTAGAAGGTTTTTACTCTAGATAATAAGTTCACACCTATTTTACTATAACATTACGATGGACCAATACTTAATATGTGGATAAAAAAATTACTGTAACTAATATGATCAAAGTTGAAAGTGAAAAATATGGACTATATTTATTATATATGCCAAAAATAAAAAAAGGATTTGAATTATACATAAATGCAAAAAAAAAGCAAAAACAAATATAGATTGTTGGGGAGAGAAATGGCCTAGCCATACTCCTTGTACTGAAGGTGCAAGTTATACGGGCTAAGAGCATCTCCAACAGTTTTGCATTCACGTTTGGCATTTGCATATTTTACCAAAGTCCTCAAAAATCACCCTCCAACAGTTTTGCATTCACGTTTGGTATTTGGGGAGAGTTGACATTTTCTCCGGCAAATGGCGCATTTTTTGCCAGCCTTCGACGTTTGGCATTCACGGCACAACGTGCGTATTAGAAGAGGTAGAAGGGCATAAACATAATTTTGTTTCTGCCTCGGGGTTCCCGAGGTAAGTTTTTAAGAGGTGGAAGGATATAAACACAATTTTGTTTCTCTTTTTGGGGGTTCCTGATGTAAGTTAGATCTGAGTTTGCCAAATGAATTATGCCAAACTGTTGGAGATGAACTCTTTTTAGATTTGGCATTTGGATTTGAGAGTTGGCAAATCAAGGTAAATGCCAAACCACGGATGAGAAACTGTTGGAGTTGCTTTCGAACCTATATGTAATTTAAAACTAAAAGCAGTTGGAAGGAAAATGGCTTCCTCCCATCAACATATAAAGCCCATGGGACAAAGGTTAGGGGTTTCTTCTCACGGACCTGAAAACCTTCTCTCTTGCATTTCAATATCTTCTGTTTGGGCTTAGATTCGACATACAACAATACATAAATTTATCACGAATGGACAGATTAAGAAATTAACAGATAGAGAGTAAAGATAACCAATTTTGATTAGTTGCACCTAGTAATTAAGTTATACACAAAAAAATTTAGTCTTAGTAACATAAGATTGTAGGACATGATAGAACATGAGTTGATGAACTAGTTAATTCTGCCACCTTCCAAGAATATGAGGGTACTAAAGGTTCAAACTTAATCCTAAATTACAAGATATTCAATAATGCTATACTCCCTCCATATCACAAATAGATGGGATTTTGGAAAAGGTTTTGGTCAAACATTGAGAATATAAATGATGAAATACTGTTAAGTCGGTGAGTTTTGATATATGAAAATCATACCAATAGATTTGGCATGAAAAATTACTTTAACAAAAATATACATGTATAACTTTTCAATCAATATTTTTATAGAAAAATGAAGTCAAAGTTGTACTTTGGAGACCGTGTCCCTGTCCTAAAGCCCATTTATTTGTGATATGGAGGGAGTATCTATGCATGCCTGCTTTTAAACCCCATTCATGGATGCCATTTAAATATCATCTTTTGTAATTCAGTAATTGGTAGCTAAAATCAATGACATGAATGCATGTCTTTTCAAAATACGTGTTGCTAGAAACTTACGAAAAGTTTACAACCAAGCAAACTAATTACTGAGGGGCAAAGTTAGTCATCTGCCAGACTCCTTATTTGGTCCTTGGATACCTCTTATTCATGATGTAAATGGTAAAAGATTAAATTATATATGCTAATTAAGGTGTCTTAATTACCTTGTCTAGTGGTGGGTCACTTTTTAACTTGTCAATCAAATTCTCAGTCACACGTAACTTGTGGATGATAGTCACAATATCTGGTCTTTTGTTTCTGTCTTTCTGCACGCAATTCAAAGCTAACTCAATGCATACTTTTACTTGTTGGCAATATGCATCTAGTAAGGAACCATTACAGTCTTCCTGTAATCTCTTTCCCCATTTTTGTTGAGCCTATGAATCCAGGGAGGAAATATGTAAAGCTGGGTTATAATGTAAAATATATTGTACCTTAATTAAAAGTCAATTGACTAGATACCGTCAATTGCTTACCTGATCTATAAAATTCTGGTCTGACATGTCAGCACTTTCGCTGTAGCCCATAGGTCCGGTTACTATCTTTATTATTACAACACCAAGCTGAATATGTCAAACTTACTTGAGATTACATTTCTGTCGATGTACTCTGGTGGAATGTATCCACTGTACGGAACAAAAACAGATGTTTTCTAGTAAGCACATTTTTCACTATTAGGAAAGGATGCATAAGTATGTACAGAACAAGCCATGCAACTTACTGTGTCCCATAGGGATTCGATGTGCTTCGGGTTTTATCTTCAATGAGCATCTTAGACAAACCAAAATCTGCAAGTTTAGGCACCATGTTCTTATCTAACAATATGTTTTCAGGTTTCAAATCCAGGTGGTAAATAGGGTTTTCCAGTCCCTTGTGAATGTATTTTAATCCCTCACAAATTCCCTTTATGATTTTTGTAACGCGTGTTCCAGTCAGGACCACATGATTCAGCTGCAAAGATGAAATCAATTATAACTCTTTCCACATGCTCATAATACTACATGTACTTGACTGGAAGCAACATCGCACCATAAAGATGCCTCTTAAGGTTTCCATTTTCCAGATATTCAAAACAGAGTGCTCTGTTTGTCTTTTCAGCCAAAACTATTCTTCCATTGAACTCCACAGGTACCTCCTCTTTTTCATTGCAATAGGCAAGAAAGCTTACTATGTTGGGATGCTTGAGGAACAAAAGATTCTTGAGCTCATTCTCGAAAAGATGATCGTCAAGACCTGGTCTTTGGAATAGCAGCTTCACTGCAACCTGTTTTCCATATCTTGTCGCTCCCTAGCAAAGAAACATATTATTGCCCAGCACAGCTTGAGATAAGCTACTACTTTTCAGATTTGACAAATGCGGTTTCAGTGTTGGTTTAGTTTTTTTTCCTCATATGTAATTGTGAGTTATACAAGAGATTGGCATCGTATGGTGGTCCTACCTTGAAAACCTTTCCAGATGCACCAGCACCAAGTTCTCGCTCCTTAGAAAAATTATCAGTAACCTCTGTTAGTAATTGGTAGCTCACACGACCTGTCAGCATACAACCAGGCAGTTCATTATTGGACCATGGTGAACGTTTTCTTTTGCGACAACAGCGCATTTCCCTGCGTGGCTATTTAAAACCCCTGCAGACACAAACAAGTATATATATGTAAAGTTATTTTTACTTATTTTTATTGTAGTATTGTGATTTTTCTATTATTAATACTAAGTACATATGTAAAAACAAAAGATATTTAGACATACACTTATACATGAATTGGAGAGAACAATAAATATGAATCGATAGAAAGTCTTTTGTCCTTGTAAATAAAAAAGGATTACTTGAAGACAAGTATATACCAATAAAGAAAAAAAAAAGGTTGTCAGGTGTGCTTGGATTGCTTGCCAGCCACTGGCCTCACCTAGCTGATCAAGATAAGATGACAATTGGATCTCTTGCAGTTGCTTGCTTTGCCGGGCTAGGCAAAAGAATTTGGCGTTTGGTTTTGTTTGCTGGCTTCCTTAATTTCGGTGCTGGCAGGATTTTCTATTACTAGCTTGGGCAAGCCAGAACTGCTCTCTGCTGCTGGCAAGGTTAACCTTGCTGGGCGAGGCGAGGCGAGCTGCGGGCAAGCTTAAGGAAATACCAAAATAGAAACAAATTGTAGTTACCACTAATTTATTCTTCTTTCGTATCCAGTGATTTGGTGATTTGCTTGTGGATTATATGTCCCTGAAAATACCTTCGTTATTATTATTAGTACACCCATGAATGAGAATATATATGATACGATAGATGAAGAATGCTGACCCTTGGGCAAGGAAATCCTTGCCAGCGCAGGCCAAGCCAAATCGGCTCCCCTGAGTGTGCAAGGTCGCTCGCCCACTCACACACACCTTCCGTGTACAGCCATCCACAGGATCTCTGTCAACCGCGCTAACAAAGCAGACCGACGCCTTTGGGCAACGAACAAGCCCAGCCGGCAGAACAAAACACCCACCCAGTCCCACCCCCCACTTCAACCCACCCACACCACAGATGATGGTCGCATACAACAGCGAAGAGAAACGAAAAGGCTCAAGAAAGATTGTGAAGTTACTAACTCTGTGGGCGATCTGAAGATCAAGAGGAACCTGGCTAGCCTCTTGAGATGATTGCCTGGCAACTTGAGGATCGGGAGCTCAGGGCTGGATCCGCGGCTGCGGCTTCCTCGTCCCCACATCTGGCTGCCAGCCGGTGTGGGATGAAGCGCGGGTCTCCAGGAAGAGCTCCGGCGGCGGCAGGCCTCCAGCTCCAGGCCGTGGTGGAGGCGGCAGTCGAGCTTTGAGCGGCGCGGGGCGTGGAGGACGAGGCCAGCCGGTGCTGCTGGAGGTGAGGAGGCCATCTGCGGTGTTGACCTCAAGGATGCGTTCTACCGATGGTGGTGGCGAGGGCGATGTCCCGGAAATACCTCAAAAATTTTTTTTAATAGTTCTGGACCAGGATGGAACCTTGAGAGTTCGTGGACTTGACTCACACTACAAGACACGTTCAAGACCCTGTTTGGCAGGGCTTCAATTCACAGGTGAATCTATTTTTTTTAGCTTCAGCTCCAGGAATGGCTCTTGCGGTGGTGCTGGAGCCGTTGTGTTACCTCGTTTGCTAAAACAGCTTCACCTTGCAATCATGCATAGCTGACATAGGCCAATTATCGAAGATACCCTTATATGTATGCATTGTATGTAACAATCATGCTGGCTATACGCAAGTGTTTCCTCCAAGTCCAAATTTGAATTAAACAATTTAAATTAACATTTACAAATTATAATTAAACTTAAATTTGAATAACAAAACGTACAGAATTACTATGAAGGTTATGAAGCATTTATATTGGATATAATACAAACACAACACACACAGGAAGGCTCGGCAGTGCCCTTATCATGACCTCCATGGATCTGCCTTTGGCCACTGCAAGGAGCAAGATTTTTGTTGTGCGAGCTATGCGCACTGAGCAGCAATGGCGTGCTAGTTAAATAGTGGTGTCCGCCGTAGCTATATATTGGGAAAGGCAAAACATGATAAAAAGAAATGCTGCCACCAATGTCGAGGTGAACATTGCGCTCCTCGAAAGAAGTTTCTTTGTTAAATAAAAACAATGATTTTCTTGTAATTTCTCAAATCTCCATACATAGGACTAATTGTATTTACAAAATTGTAATGTATATCACCGGAACTGACACATGCATAAGCTTTTCTGTTTTTCCATTTTATGAATATCACCGGATCAATCATGACTTCTTGAAGAGAGGGAAAAGATCAGTACCTAAGTATACACCTAAGTGTGTACAACAACAAGCTTAATTTCCCAGCGCACTGTAATTTGAAAGCATACTGAACAAACAGGGTTTTCGGTGAGAAATTGGCTATTTTGCCAGCATCAAGAACGGGTTTCGCTAGAATGCCATTAAAATTGTGGGCTTAGCTCTTTTGCCCTTCACAAGCTTGGCATGCCGCTGGAATGCCCTGGCCTTTTTTCTTCCCGTTTTGCCCTTCTCAATTCCTCTGCGTTGCCGCTGCAGCTCGAAACGGGCACCGGGATATTTTTTCCAACAGCCGCCGCGCTCAGCTGCTGTCCCTCCGTCGCCGGAAGCCATGCCGCACTCGCCGGAAGCCGCGTCGCGCGCCTCGCCACACCCGCTGTCGACTGTGCCTGCTGCGACAATGCCGCACTCGACGGAAGCCGCGCCGCTCGCCGCTGGCAGCCGCGCCACTCGCCCATACCCCGCTCAGCCGGACTGGCACAGCGAGGACGGGTGGATCGACGTGCTCGGCAACGAGCTGCAGCAGCAGCAGGTCGAGGCTCATGGCGCGGTCCAGGTGGCGAGCTGCGCGCCAGGCAAAGTGTCTAGTGTCGTGGCGATGCCAGCTGTGGAGATGCTGTCGGCAGCGGCGGCAGCCTCTGGAAGCAGACGACGTGCCATTCGGTGGCGGTGATGCTCCAGCAGATGATGCTTCAGTTGCGCGTCAGTAGAAACACTATTCGCATGCCGACTGTCATTTAGTACTCCTCTCGTGTCAGTTAGCTCCTTGTAATCTACTGTAGTCATTAATGCAATAAAGTTACGTGTCCCTGTTGTACTCGCCGCCGCCGACGACGCATGTGGAGATGCAACTCAGGTTGGGAATGAACGTTGCAGGGCGGTGCTGCTGTAGACGCACGGACGGGCGTGCGGACCTCCTGGGCGGCGGCGGCACCTTGGCGCGGACTGACGGGCTCGGCGACGGGGGCTGACGTGGACGGGGTCGGCGGCGGCGGCGGCATCGCCGGCCGCGGAGTGACAGGGCTCAACTCGATGAGATGCGTGCGTGCGGGAGAGTGGATAAGCTTCGTCGTCACGGTGATTTATCCCGTCACTGTGAAAACAAAAGAAGAAAGGAAGAAGGGCAAAACGGGAAAGAATGAAGGAGATTTGGTCCATAAGGCATTTTAGCAGCAAGGCAACGTTTGAGAAGGACAAACGAGCGAAGCCCAAAAATTAATTGCATTCTAGCGAAAACCCGTTCTTGACGCTGGCAAAATAGCCAATTTCTCTTCGCTGATAATCACATGACCACGAGGAACTGAGATATGGTTATATTGCCTACGGGGACGCTTGTGTTGTGCCTTGGCAAGGCTCCGTGTATAGGAACGCCCATCGGGCCACCCCTATCCGCGTCACGGGGAAGAGAAGTGGGCAACGAGGAGGATGGGGGATTAGAAGTAACAAGGGTGGGCAGCAAGGGGGATCTGGGACGGTGCGGCGGAAGGAAGCCGAACAGGGCAGCGGCGGAGCTCGGACCCAACCCAAATCAAACTGAGAGCCATGAGAGAGCAAGGGCAAGGGAGGGAAAGAGACTCACCTGGATCACGCAGTAAGATGCGTCGCGGCGGCGGTGGCCCGAGGCGGACAGCCAGAGGCGGTGCTCGGCGGGACAGCCAGACGACACAAGGCATGTGAAAGAACCAGCACCAACAACAATGAATTCCCCAAGGATTCCAAGTTCCTTGTGTCCCACAGTCAAATCTAGATAGCGGAGAGCATGTAAGTTCCCAAGGGTATCAAGATCACCCTGCTGTATCTCCCTTACGGCGATGTAAAGACCGGAGAGGCACGGCAGATGTGATGGATTCATCCATGCTGGCAGCTTTGAGAACCAGCAAAACCATTTTGTATGCACACGACGGAGACATCGAGGGGCGACCCGGGCATCCAACCCACCGATGTTGCTTGGGATCCAGATAGTAAGATTTTGGATCTTTTGTACCTTTTGTAGGCACTCCACCAGCTTGTCATTCCATTCATCCAAGGTAATACTCAGTACCCTTAGTTCTATTAGGTGACCCAACTCTTCTTGAATGTCAATATTGGAGTCATTAACAAGTAAACATAAGAGCATTTCTAGGCTTGTCAAGTTTCCAAGACCATTTGACACGCTCATTGAATCTTTGATCTTTAGGCACGTCAAATGTTTGAGCTGAACAACATTTGATGGCAAGCAAGATATTTTATTTCTCGAAATGTCAAGTATCTGTAGAAATTGCATGTTCTCTATTTCTTCGGGGGAGCTGTGTGATGCCCGTGTTGCATAATTCTAGGTACCTCGAGTGAAATAGATTCCCAAGTCACTTATTAAGGTTGTAACAATGTGAAAGATCAAAATGTTGTAAATCCAACACACGTAGAACATGGAAATTCCTAATAGCTGGAACATGACTAGTGGCCAATTGTAGGACAATAACTGACCTTACTTGTTGCAAGCTCCTATGTACCAAAGTCGTAGAGTGGTCTTCCTGCCATTTTGAATACATAGTCTTCGAATGTTACTTGATGCAGACATATGGCTCTTACCATTTAATATTGTAACAAAGTTTGCACCACTTGATAAAGAATAAAGAAGATCAAGCACCTTGTCATGTAAATGCCATGCATATACCATGTCATCCCAGTCAAATATGGGTTGGATCATACTTCTGTGTATGAGTTCATGGAAGTAGCTCTCTCCGAGTTCAAAAAAAAAGGCTGCCCTTGTTTCTCACACTTGATAAAGCCTTCAGCTATCCAAATCCATATCAAATGATTCTTTCTAACTTTGTAATCTTCCGAAACATACTCAAATATAATAAGCAAGTTCTTAGATGGGATGGCATATTATAATAACTAAATGACAAAATCTTTCTCATATTCTCCACATCAAGGTTGTGCTCAAGAACGGTACCAATATAATGGTACACCTCATACCAATACATCATATTTCTTGCTTTTGCAAGCTAGCGGCACATTTCTTTAGTATTCTATCAATTACTTCAGCAAGCTCTGCCACATCGGAACATTTTTCTGCGTCTTTAGTAGTGTCATTGTTTTCATTACCAAAAACTCTTCTATATAGTAGTTTCCTCGAGTTCTTCTCAGAAAGGGGTTTCAACTTGTAAGCACCACCAACCTTTTCAGCAACATCAGTATTACGTGTAGTTGTAATAATTATGTATCCAACATAATTATCAGGAAAAGCACAGTTGATCACTTTCTAGTCTGAGAGATCCCATATGTCATCGATAACAATGAGATACCTATATGCAAAATAAATTGTATGTAAAAATAACCTAGGAGGGAAATACATGTAGAGTCTATTGGATTAGACTACAAGTACTATAATTGAGATATTGAGGTTCCGGTTTGGGGAGGAACGCGCGTAAAGCATGCCCCGGGGACATAGGTTTGGGCGAACCTTTATCAAACATCGAGTCACTTTGGTGTATTATGTGATCTCTTGTGAACACCTCGCCTAGGTAGATCAAAGCAACCGCTTTAGGCACCCATATCCCAACAGAATCTAAGACTGGATTTTTATATTTAGGGAAGTCATGGAGAAACAGTGGAAAAGAGAGAGCGTAGCAAGGGCGAACAATTGTAGCTATTGTACTTTTGTCTTAGTTTGGCTGTGGTACTCTCTGACCGCCGTTAAGCCTACTACTAATGTATCTTACTTTATGCAGTTTACTTTTATTGCATTTAGTAGTTGACTTGGCCTCCAAGTTGGTTAGGAACCTTGGCAGCCAAGTAGCCAAGAGTTTTAAATATTTATAATGTTTTCTTATTATTTATAATGTTTTCTTGTATATTTATACATAAGGTTTTTTTTTTTTTGAGAAAGATCCATGTGCATCACTGAATTGTTGACGACACCTGGAGTAATTAAACTGAGCCTGCTCACACATTTATTACAACATGGAATAAAAATCAGTATATTTAATTTTAAGTGGACAACAGAGATTTTTGGGTCACTTGATCATCGTGGAGGAAGCGGCGACGGTCCTGCAGGATAGAACAGAGCACGTCGAGTAGAAAGGTTAACTTGGAGGTGCTACTTTATCACCAAAACTACCATTTGAATACTATCTGCCATGTACAGCCGAAATTGTCATCCAAATGATACTGGATGCCACAACCACAACAACAGCTGAGGGCTCTTCATTTGTTACCCTAAGATTGAAAAAAGCAGGGTGCTTTGGTGCAGTTAGGGTCACACTGTCGTTGCTAAGCATTGCAACAACCTCTGACATGGTGGGTCGATCAGCTGCACTCTCTTGCACACAAAGCAGAGCTATATTGATACTTCTAGTTTCATTGAAAAAAAGATATATTGATACTTCTCATCAGCTGTAGTGTATGAGAGTCACTGGCTACTGATGTATCTACAAGTTGAAGCCATGTTCCGTCATTCCACATCTGCCATGCCTGCAAAGTGAATGTCTACAGTATCAAAATATGTTAGAACAAATCACCAATTACGTAGTGCCCAATGGTTCGACTTTGGCCACCCAGCTCTGTAGTCCAGATTTTAAGGTATCATGGGCACAGAACAGAACACGTTGTAATAACAGAGCATGCTTCGTAACTGGTAGCTGCAACAACATGATCGAGCTACTTGTTTTTATTAAATACGAAAAACCTAGATCAGGAGTCCCAAAAGGGTCAGGCAACCCAAAAAAATGTACAGGTAGATCTTCATTAGCAGACATCACTACTGAGAAATACAGATACAATCTCCCTGTGTATGACTTGTGTACTACTTACTACACAAAAGCAAGTTGCTGGAAAAACTATGTACAAAAAAACTAAGGAAATGAATTTGCCTTTTGAGCCTCACGTATCGAAGCCACTAGCACTCAACACGAACACTAACACACCCTGAAACGTTTGCGCGTCTTGTTTCTCGAGGACAGTTGCGACAAAATTGCCGCCAACAGGTTGCAGTCACAGCAGACAACGTTAGCATGGTCACCGTTTGTAGGTTTGTGAGCCCCAACTCTGCTAGTGAAACAGAGGATTCTTTGATAGAGAAACGGGGGCAAACAATGCAAGACAGAAGAGGTGCAGCCAGCGATCTTTTTCACCTCTTCCGGTAGCATACATCGATGTGCTCGGCGAATTAGGATGCGTTGTGGTTGCATGTTGAGAGCTGTACGAGTAGATATCTTTTCTCAGGGACATGATTTGTTAATCTGAAAGTGAGGCAGAAAAAGAATTAATTAATCTCAGAAGAAAGAGAGAAGGACTAGAAGCAATACGGAAGAATTTGAGCAAGCAGCACCTTGGTCCTCATAGCAGCGGTCGTATATATTATAAGACCGCAGAATAGCCTATGACTCTTTTGTTTCTTGCCACATGAGCACAGGGCACTACTGCTGCAAGGTTAATGTGGGTTAATCGTGGCCTAACCGTGGCAGTTTATAGCGCCGCCATGGTTAATGTTCGTCTTACTTTGACAAAATCTTCTTCTCCGCCACACTGCTCTTCCTGGTCCCTTCTTCTTGTTCGGCCCACCCAGCTACATAACGATGTAGGCTTTTAAGAGGGACGTGTAGGTAGCCGCGATAAGATTCTTTTTACCGTGGGCTTTTAAGAGGGACGTGCAGCAAGAGGCACAAACTACACCTTAAGCGAACTTTTCGGCACAAGCTTGTGTTTTGACTAGGAATCATTGGCGTGCACAAAAAGTCGCAGCTCACTACTATTGGTCGACCCAACACATGATTTCTATGATTTGTACTCCAACACCATACTGCTACTACATAACAATGATGAAATATGCACGGGACCAAAGATGCCATGACAGTTCGTTTCAAAAAGATGCCATGACGGATGCTGGCCTTTGGAGAACTTATGTAATCCGTAGGTTTCTAAAGCACACCAAAGATGCCATGACAGATGCTGGCCTTTTGGTTTATTTTTTTATTTTAAAGAAAATTAGATGATAAAGATCATGAAATGTGCTTGGTATTTCTATGTAATGAGATTTGTAGATTTTTAATATATTTATCTGAGCCATAGGTCAAGCGCGTGAGCCGTGCAACGCCGGGCATATTTATCTCGTAAGGAAAAAAAAAAGCTTCAATCGGTTGAACCAACCCTGCAGATCTGCCTCGGACATTGTCGAAAAAGAAAGATGCCCTTACTCTTCTTCCTCCGTGTCCACCGTCCAACGTCTCGTCCAACCGTGGCCCGTCCGTGCCTGAAAATGTCGGAGCTCACCACAATTGGTCGACCCAACAGAGGATTTCAATTTTTACTCCGAGAGCATCCTACATAACGATGATGAGAAATGCAGGGGACCAACAGAAGAACAGAGCAGAACAGAGCACACCGAAACCGAGCATGCGGCCACTATTGTCGGCCTACCAAAACACAGCATGCTTCCTAGTCTTTCCATGGACAGCTAAGTAAATACTATCACCACTTAGAAATGTTCCGAAAGCACTACCAGGCCTGAAACCAAACCGATCAAAATAATGGGAAGCGAAACTGCTTAGTGCTTATGAAGACTTCCAAGTTAGCAGCTCCTGTACACAAAACAGTGAAACACACAACACAATAACAGTGCCAGTTTCATTTTTAATGTTGCAAATTCTCTAACAAAGTTGCAGTTTGCACTAACAAGAGTCTGAGAACAAGTAGTTAGCATGGGTGCACAAAACATAGACTCCTGAACATCCATGTGACCACATACAATGCGGAATCAATTCAATGTACTGAAAACAAAGCAAACGAATGTGCCTTTTGAGAGCCTATAGTTATAGAAACCAGTTGCACTCAACAGGAACATTAACACACCCTGCAAGCATTTGCGCGTCTTGTTTCTTGAGGACAGTTGCTGCAAATTGCCGTCAACAAGTTCTGGTCAGCAACAAACAAGTGCGTTTTGTGAAGCCCAATTCTGCCATTGAAACAGGGGATTCTCTGTAAGAGAAACCGGGGGGGAAACAAGGTAAGAGAGAAGAGTTGCAGGCAGCGAATTTTTCTCCCCAATGTTCTTGACGAATTAGGATGAGTTGCAGTTGTCGAGATCTGTAGGACTTGATATCTCCTCCCTCGGACATCCATAGTTTATCTGAAATTGAGAAAGAAAAGGAATAAATTAATCTTACAAGAATGAAAAAAGGACCAGAATTAAATAGGAAGAATTCGAGCAAGCAGGACCTTGCTCTTCAGAGAAGCTGTGTTATAAGCTTGGGATGATTAGGGTGGATTTTACTGGTATGCCACAAAGTAGCCTTTAATTCCTCCACCTCCTCGTTGCTAGCACCTTCAGAATCCAACCCAACATAGATCTCCTGGATCGATGGCAAGAGACGCAGACCAACACCATCGCTGCTGCTTATTTCAATGGCCTCCCGCACAGAGAACTCATCGCTAAGGGTTATGAGCCTTGGCATAGCTCCCTGCTCAAACGCTATGGGTCTCACAAATCCATTGAACGCGCAGCTCACAAGGCATGCAAAAGAATCAGCACCAAGGATGAATTCCCCAAGGATTCCGAGTTCCTTGTGTCCCACAGTCAGTTCTAGACTGCGGAGAGCATGTAACTTCCCGAGGATGTCGAGGTCGCGCTGATGTACCTCCCTTACAGAGATGACTAGGAAGGAGAGGCACGGCAGATGCGATGGATTCATCCACGCTGGCAGCGTCGAGAACCAGCAGCTCCGTGTATCCAAATTACGGAGACACTGAGGGGCGTCCCAGGCATCCAACCCACCGATGTTCCTTCCAGGGATGTGGAACAACATAGTGAGATTTTGGATCTTTTGCAGCTTTCGTAGGCACTCCACCAGCTTGTCATTCCATTCATGCAATACAATACCCAGTACCCTCAGTTCTGTTAGCTGACCCAACTCTTCTAGAATGTCAATATTGGATTCAACAACGTGAAAATATGGCAACTTTTCCAGGCTTGTTTGGCTCCCAATACCTTTTGGCACTCTTGTTAAATAGGCAATGTCCAGGCACATCAAATGTTTGAGCTGAACAACACTTGATGGCAAGCAAGAAATTGCATTTAGCCTAGTGTCTAGTATCTGTAGAAATTGCAAGTTTCCTATTTCTTCAGGGAGTTGTCTGATGCGCGTGTCACATAATCCTAGATACCTCAAGTGAAATAGATTCCCAAGGCACTTATTAAGGTTATCACCTTGTGAAAGGTCAAAATAACATAAATCCAACACACGTAGAACATGGAAATTCCTCATTAGTGGAATTTGACTATTGGCCCATTGCCAGACAATAGCTGACCTTACTTGTTCCAAGCTCCTATGTGCCAGAGTCGTAGAGAGGCCTTCCTTGGCACTTTGAATGGATATCCTTCGAATCTTACTCGATGGAGACATCTGTTCCTTGCCATTCAATATAGTAACAAAGTTTGCTTTACTTGATAAGGAGCGGATAAGATCAAGCACCATGTCATGCACACGACATGCATATACCTCATCATCATATAACATGGGTTGGATCATACTTCTGTTTATGAGCTCACTGAAGTAGCTCTCTCCGAGTTCATATAGGCTCCTCCCTTGTTTCCCCACACTGGATAAAGCCTTCAGCTATCCACATCCATATCAAACTATCTTTATTAATTTCATAATCTTCCGGAAACATACTCAAGTATAATAAGCAAGTCCTCGATGGGATGGCATATTATAATAGCTAAATGACAAAATCTTTCTCATATTATTCTCTACATCTCGGTTCTGCTCATGACCGGTACAAATAGAATGGTACACTCCATACCAATCCATCTTGTTTCTTGCTTTACTTGCTAGCAGACTAGCCATTGTAATAATAGCCAAGGGTACACCAGCACATTTCTTTAGTATTCTATCAGATACTTTCGTTAGCTCCTCATTGGGGCATTTTTCTACGTCTTCAACATTGTCATTGTTTTTATTTCCAAAGACTCTTTTGCACAGTAATTTCCTTGTGTTATTCTCAGAAAAGAGGTTTCAAGTTGTAAGCACCACCGATATTTTCAGCAACATCAGTATTACGTGTCGTTGTAATGATTGTATATCCAACATCATTATCAGGCAATGCATATTTAATCACTTCCCAGTCTGGGATATCCCATATGTCATCGATAACTATGAGGTACCTATGTACAATAAATTATGAGTAAAAAAAATTACATAGGAGGGAAATACATGTATAGTCAATTAGAATAGGCTACAAATACCGTAATTGAGGTATTTAGGTTCCATTGATTAGCATCAATGTAAACAAATTTGTCCCCAAAGAATATTTGACAATTAAAATATAATTCCACTTCAGAAGACGATATCACTGCTATTTCATTTCCACTTAATAATGATGTGAAAACTCTTAAGTCGTCGCATTCTTTTTATTTTACCTGGATATGTATGAATGTTTCTCACTAGTAATGTGCATAAATACTTCTATGAAATAGAGGGCGTAAAATAAAATTTAAATGTACAAATTGATGAAAGGAGTGCTTCCATACCTTTTTGTTTTAAGGAAATCCCTGGCTGCATCGATGAGCCGCCACTCATCCAATGTTTCTTCACTGATCTTGCCAAGATCATACAACAATCCCTTCAATAACTTCTTCAAGTCAAGGGTCTGAGACACCAAAAACAAAAGCACAACAATCAAATAGTCCTCTAATCTTCTCATACACTGCTTTGGCAATTGTTGTCTTTCCGAGGCCTCCAAATCCAACAATGGAAACTATCTTGCCTTGCTGCAAGGGCTCTCCATTCCCATCAATCAACACCTTGATTACCTCATCCCTTGTCTCATCAATTCCGACAAGCTCTTTTGCCTCTGTGTACTGAGCAAATAAACGAGGGTCTACCACAGTACTTGCGGCTGGCTTGTCGACACACAGGTTGACATCATATCTGCGACGCCTCTTGTGCACCTCTAGGACACGGCTCTTGATGTCTCTTATCTCAGTAGCAATGTCGTGGCGAATCCTAACCTTCCTGAACAAACCGACACTTCTATCAATGAACTTCTTGATGCCATCCAGCTTGGCTGACTGATCGTTCTTCTCACGCACCATGAATGTGTCAATACTGTCCTCTATATCATAGGAGAGCTCTCTCAAATCCCTGGCCCAAATCTTATTATGAGTGTTAAGCTGATCTGGGGGCGTGCCCGAGATCTGCTCAAGGGCACCTTTCATGCTCTCGAGCTCGGATTGGAGAAATCTGATCTCTCCCTTCACCCCTCTTTGCAGATTATACTCCCCGATGAGGAGATCACCCAGCTTTGTGATGACGCTGGACAGTGCTCCCGTTAGGATCTCCATGAATATAATCTTGCCCTGGACCAACGCAAGGAGAAGTCAGGAACATGTATAGACAAATGTGGCACCGATGTGCTTGATAAAACCCGGCCTAAGAATAGAACTGAACTCTAGGAGCTATGGGCAAAAGAGAGGGCCGAGGAACGCGAGCAAGGACTCACCGAGTCACCGGCCACCGGTTGTCACGAATCACGCTGCCCCTTATCGCTGGATTCCAAGTAGCTTCTCCCAGCAGCGCTCAGCAGTGAGCAAGAGCAAGAGCGAGCGCTGGCGCCGTTGTGGAGAGCTCGAGATCTGGTGGAGTGGAGGCGATGGTGAACTGGGACAGTCCGATTGTGAATGACTGAGAGGAGTGAATGATTAAAGCGAATCAATGGTGGTGGTCCGCAGGCCCCCAGTCCGCCAGTGAATCATGCTCATCGCTCGGCAGACCGGGCGGCCCCGTTGGCACGTGAACCTCGTCAGGTCTCCCAGTCACATGTCCTTGGGCCTTGATGCCTTGGCTCAAGAGTCGGGAGGGCAGGGACAGGGCATGGGAAGGCCGAGTGAGGTGAAGACGCGTTCAGTCCACTCAGGGACAGTATTGCAGCGGGCCAGCGGCTTCGTGCTCTTGAGTCTGAAGCATTTCACTGCTATGTTGATGCGTTGCAGTTTCCAGCGTTACAGGGATGTTTGATGCCCCATCAGGACTTGCATCCTTTTTCTTTCACAGACCACAACATCTTTTTTCTCCACTTTCGTGCATCGGTGTACCTGGAGTCGAGCAAAGCACTCATGGATGGAGTGGCTGCATGCGCATGCTACATGCAAAATCGTCAAGTCAAGGTCGTCGGTCGTCGCTTGGTTGGGGCCACCACGGGGTTGTCGCTGTGGCTAGCTAAAAGCCTAAAACATTAGTGATCTCCTTCGCCCATCGCCATATGGTGTAAGTTTCGTGGAGGCCACCGCGGAGCGGTTGTGCTTGTGGGTGCACCCGTTAGTTATTCTCCTGCAATTGGCCACTAGTCCCGCGGCAGAGCAGGGCGTGGCCACCACAACACGACGCCCCTACCGACGGCCACAGCACGGCGCGTCGCATCGGCAGGTTGCGCTCCCGCCGGGCGAGTCGGTGTACGTCCGCGCGAAGCTGCCTTCCGTCTCCACGGTCTAGGGAACTAAGAGCATCAGCAGTGTATAGACCCAACCCCGGTGCTATAGATCGATTTGACATCACCTGTTAAAATGGCTACAATGTATAGAACCAACCTTGATTCTATCTCTGGCCCGCAAACAATTAAAAAAATCATCGTCTCCTTCCTCCGGACATGAGAACGGCGGTGGGACGACCGGGCATCCGAGCTGCAGTAGAAAGGCCGCATGATTGGGCCGGCGGATCCGCTGCTGGGGAAATCGTCACGCCGCCGCCCTCTCGCATCCTGCCCCAGCTCGCCTTGTGCCGGACGCATGGAGGGAAACACGGAGGAGAGAGAGAGCGCGCGCGGTGAGAGGCCTAGCTCGCCTTGTCAGCGGATGCATGCGAGAGAGAACGTGGAGGAAGGAGCACCGGATGCATGCGGACGCATGGAGGAAGGAGAGAGCCCGCGGCGGAGGGCCGACCTCACCTTGTGGCTTGTGCGGAGGCATGCGAACGGATGAGGAAGACGCGAGGAGAGAGAGAGCAGCCGTGTGCGATGGGAGAGAAAGAATAATTTTTTATTTTGAAGGACCGGGTTCTACGCATGGGATCGGGTTCTCCATGGTACCAAGGTCACAAGTGTATAGAATCGACTCCACGTAGGATAGCACCGAGGCAAACCTGCACACTGCGGACGCTCTAATAATACATGAGAGAGAGAGATGCAGCGGCAGGGAAGTCTGCAGGTCAAGGTCTTCGAGTTGCCCATCGCCCTTCATGGCTCCATCAATCTACCTAGTACTTGACGATGCATCTACAGTATGTACTATATGGTTAGTTCATTGACAGATCAACGCAATTTCTCGGAAATCCCCGTCACTCCCCAAGTGAATTATTGGTTGTTTTTTTACTGGTATACTGATTGCTTCACGTGTGAACAGATGAAGCTGCTAGCTGTGCACAGAAATTCACTGTGATGTCGCCATCGCCATTACTCGGATGAGGCATAGTATGTCTCTGTAAGGTGCTATTGGAATGACAAGTAACGATAAGAACACGATTGATAGGCTTTGGCAACCAGCATGCATATTCAAAAAAAGAATATCGCTGTGGGATCTTATTTTGTAGAGTTTATTATAATAAACACGATGACGCAATCGAATGTTGGATATGATATTTGGTTTAGCGTATATAACTTAAAAAGGTAACTAAATAACGATGGGAGCGAAAAGAGACAACTGCAGCTTGCAGGGCCGGCTCAATACAGGTGGAGGTCCGCACCACACCGAGTGAGGACAAGTCCACACCCAATTTGCTTCCCGTTCGAAGCCCTTGACCCCCGTCCCGCCCCCTAGGCGACGGAGACGGCGGCCCCAGCACCCCCTCCTCGATCTCCCTCCTTAGCCCACCTCCCTACAATCCATCCTCAGATCCGAGTTCCCTACCTTCCGATGTACCATTCCAGGTAGACTTGTCAGCCCTGTCGGCCTCCTCAAAAGCCGGCGCCGCCGCCATCTCTTCCCGCGTCTGAGTCCACCTCCTCCTCGATGAGCGCGGTGGCTCGGCGGCCATGGCTGCCCCGCCGTTGTCGCCCGCCGCCCCCTCCTGTCCCAGCCGGGCAGCCTCCTCTCGATGCGGCGCGGTGGGGACAGGGGTGTCCAGTGGGACAAGATCTCCGTCGTTGTCGCAGCTACTCGCGCGCCCCGACAGGTCGCCCGAGCCCGGCCGTCCCGTGCCTCGCCGCTCGCCGCCGCTCCTACCGCCAGTTGGGATGCCCAACATGCGCACCCCTGTGGAAGGCGCCTCGGATCCAGCGCCGTCCGGCGATGCAGCGACGCTTCTGAAACCTGCTCCCCTCTGCTACCCGGACTTGGGGGCCATGCCCAGAACGACATCGCCGCTGCCTGAGGACGAGGGTAGCGTTGAGGGCGTCGTCGGACTTGCAGCATCCACGACCGGATCCACCTCCTCGACGCCGCCACCTAGCTTGGCGGGTCGGCCGAAGCCCGATGTCGCCCTTGCATCCATCTCGCCTCCGAGCTCGTCGCCGTCTCCCTCTCGCACCGGTGACGGTGGTCGTCGAGTACGGCTACTGTGGTGGCCGCGGGAATGCCCTCTCCCCCGACGCTGACCTCTTCGTGCCTTCTGCCGGTAGGTCCAAGGTGGAGCGCTGGGTGGATTTGCTTGTCGAAGACGCCGACTCGAGGATGAGATCGACCACGAGCCCTCCCCGCGGTATCACATCAGGCGTTGGCGTGCCACACCGCCTCACCATTGCCGACCGTGGCCGGCGCCGCCGGCCGCCGTGGGTCTCGGCATGCCCCTTGATGAGGTCAAGCACTCCAACCCCGCCCTCACCACCGCATCGATCGGTCGAGCCCCCCAGATCTCGTGGAGCGGGGGTGTTGTTCCCGTCACGACGGTGGTGGCGCCTTCGGCAACACCCCGACGCCGAAACCGGCACTCCACACGCAGCGCGCGCCGCCTTTGTCGTTGGGCGAGGGTCGAGGCGCCGCCGCCCTCTCGCACGTGTTCCGGCACATGGTCGCCTTGGTCCGCTTCTTAAGGCAAGGGTCTCGACGTAGCTTACAAGCTGACATTTCTTAGCGCAATCAAAGGAAAAAGGTATAAAACCCATCCCCAATAACAGCGTCGAAAATGCGCCACGACATTCCCGAAAGTGAAACCACCATGTCGCTGATCTCGAGCAGATTATCAACAGATAGATCTTGCCATCTTAGATATTTCATCCGCAGTTTAAAGGATCTATCTATCATTGTAGCATTTCACCCTAAGTATTCAGGTATCGTTATTTATATTTTCCCAAAGGAAGGCATGTGATTATTAGCATGGCATCCGAATAGAGGAACATGTGTTTGCTTAGACCAAATTGTTCATAAATGGGTAAGCAATAACGGTTTATGGATAGTGTGACACACACTTAAGAATCCACCAAAGAAAAGGATAAAGAAAATAGATAAAGAATAAATGAATAACTTAATGGAATAACTCTAATGTATCTAGTCATGGCCATACAAATGAATAGTTAGGATCATATGCAACCGATCTAGGCATGGTTAGGTCTAGGATACCTGGGAGACCCCATCCGGAAGTCTCGCTTTCTACCGAGGCATTTACGAACTCCTACAAATGACATACAAACGTGGGGGATTTTAAGGGACGGTCAAGGCTTGTCACGATCCAAATTTCCTACCCCTCAACCGTGGCATGCTCTCATATTCGCAGGTGTCGTAATACCCGAGCACTATGCCCGCATATCGAGCACTACTCTTGTCCCCGGGATCCCCACTCGTCGAATGGACGGACTAGAACAAGAGCAAACCCGAAGGAACAACGAACCGATATCCCACCTCTAATCAAGTTAGGCATATGATGATCGATGAAGAACTGATATGAACATGTCAAGATCATGATATGTAAACTATATGCTAGTTTATATACAAACACAAGAACATGATCAAAACTATACTCTAGTTCATAAGTTAGGCCAAGAACATAGATATAAGACTTGCAAATAGAAGAATGCTCCATTGAGAAGATATATTACCAAGGCACTTTCTTCTAGGAGACAAGCCCTTCTTGTAGCTCTTCTACTCCAAGTGCTAACCATGAACTAAGAAGAAGAAGAAAGAAGAAGTAGAAGAAGATTGAGAGGTAGAGGTGGTAGAGAGAGGAAGATTGCTGGTTTGCTGGACTCCAAGTGGTGTGTGTTGAGAGAGGAAGAGAGGGGGACTACTTATACACTTGGAGGAGGGGCCTAAGTGCTAATTTACACTAAAACCGACCTGGTAAACCTTCCTAATTAGAGCAAATTGACCATCCCACGGCGGTAACCCCCATTTGGCAGGTGCATGAACCGCCTCGCCGAGGCGGGGGCGAAACCGCCTGGACGGGCCGTGCGGCCGCACCGTGGTGCGCACACTCCCCCCGGCTCCGGCCCGGCCCGGGTCCCGGTGGGGTGTCGTCCTTCATCTTGAAAAGTTGTGGGCGGGCTTGGCTCGGCCCAATTTTGATCTTTTGGGTCGATTTGCTCCTAGGCTTGTATTTTGCAATAATGCGCTTTCGGATGGCGTGCTTTTGGTCGGTTTTTCCACTTGCTTTTATTATAAATCTGCAAAATAAAATACTAGACACTATAAGTGGAATTTTATTAGTGATAAATGCATATGAGTATAAAAGGTATAGTTTTACTCCCTTTATGGTAGTAAGTTGATGGAAAAAATATGTCGTTGGTGACCGTCAACAAACTCCCCAAGCTTACCCTTTTGCGCGGCGTCCTCGAGCAAAAGATAAATACTTGGTTGTTGATAAGGAGTTGCTACTATGCCGATTACGTTTCACAAGTGCCGGGGTTATAATAAGATTTTCTACTAGAGTTTGAATAAAATGGCACATCTTTTTCCCACCCTTTATTACCTTTCATCGTAGCGGGGCTTTCTAGTTTTTCTCAAAGTTTTGGGCGGTTGCCGATAGAACGGTTATAATGTAAATACTTATCATTCATCCTTTTGATCAACTTTTTATCCGAATTTATTTATTTAGATAATATTTATTTTTTCCGAGAAAGTATGGGCTTTATTGCTATATATATATATATATATATATATATATATATATATATATATATATATATATATATATATATATATATATATATATATATATATATATATATTACCCTGGGTAGTGATTAATATTCACTCCTCGAGTCTAATTCACTGCCGAGCCCGACCGAAGCGCGGGTCGCCCGCTCACCCACGAGCCGGAGCTCCTATGCCACACCTGGAAGCCGGCCCACTCACCCACGATTCATTTGCGGTTTTTCCCGTCCCCATCCGCTACGGTTTCTAGCGCCGCCGTCTCGGATAGAGAAACCGGCGGCGCCCTCCATGGCCACCACCGGCGGCGGCCCCCGTCCGCAGCCGTCCCTTCTCCAAAAGCCGCAGCGCCCCCACACGGTGGCCGCGACGCCCCCCGCATCCCCATCTACGCCGGGCGCGACCCCATGCCTTCGACTTCGGTGGCGGCGGCGCCCGCCCTCGCCCCTTTCGACCGCGCCCCCGGTGGCCGAACGGCGACGCCCTCTCCCTCCGCTTCATCTCCCCGCCGGCCGCGCCAGCGAGGTGTTGGGGCGCGGCGCCGGCGGCGCTCCCCATTGCACGCAGCCACGGTCAAACGTGGCATCCTACGGCGGCGGCGCTCACCTCCCTCGCCAGCATGGTAGCGCGGCGCCTGGCCGCCCTCGCTCGATCCGCGGTGCTGCAGCACGCTACGCCCACGGCTGTCCTTCCTCCTCTCCGACAATGGCACCGCCCTCTATGGCGGCAAAACCCACCTCCTCCACCTGGACGGGCAGCTTCTTCCCAGTTCCCATGCCTAATCTGATTCGTGGGCGCTGGGAGGTGGACGGAGAAGACATCACTTGATCTGATCCTTGGCAGCGCTTTGGACTGATCTGGTGGTGGATTCTACATCCGCGGCTGCTATGATGTAGCTGGTACCCACGCATCTGCAGCAGGTTTGTGCTACTTAGTTACAAGCTTTTTCTGCGTGGTAATTATTGCACATTTTGCTTCTGCTATTAATTTCAGAACTAATAAACAAGAGAGTGGAGGTTGGAGGGGGGAAAAGATGGAAATACGTATATGTCGCAGATCTAAAATGAGCATGATTCATTTGCTTTTGCATTCAACAAACAATTCAGCATAAGTTCAGTCCAGCTGCAGTTCTTTCTCTCTCTCTCGAACACACGTCATTGTCTTCAACAAAGAAGTGGTCCTAAATCATGCAGAATTCATGTCTGGGTTGTTCTTTTTAATTCATTCTGCTGCAGTTCAAATTAGAATTATGCAGTTAACATCTGTTTTAGAGAATCCTAGTATCCATTCCATTAGCTGTTGGTGGCGCATCCCAGCTTTAGTTGCTTTTTTTTTTTCTAGATTTCATACTTCCTTTTATCCACATTCAAAAGTGTTGATCCATTGATGTTTATGTAGTTATTTAAGAAAGCACAAATCAGTACCTGGGCTTGTAGGAAAGCGTCTCTTTTTTGGGTGCACTATGGACTACTGCAGAACTTTGATGTTAATTAAAGAGAGCAACATTTCTTGCTTATTCGGTTTTATTGTTGCATCTTGCATTCGCATTTCCTTTTCAAGCCAATTTTATGTTTTTTTTTTTTTTCGAAGGAAAAGAACCCTTACGTGGATGGATGCTTTCAATTGATTACCACAAACATAGGTTTCTTCATGGCTTAACTCTAATAATCTATTAGAATCCTGATATTCTCCATTACATCTGCTATAATAGATTGATTTGGAATCTTGATTTCAAAGGTGACTAGGCATCCAAGCAAGAGCTGCGTGTGGACTAGACTGCTTAGCGACCCTATGAGCGTATAATATTGGCCTTTTTTGTTTTGTTTCGAGTTTTTGCCAGTCACTAACGATGGTTCCGGATTTCTAGTTGATAAATTCCAGGTATAATAGAGTGAAACCCATCCTACTAGCACCAAGGTTGAGTCTAGGTCTAAATATCTATTTTTTTGTTGCTTTATGCCTGTATATTATTATCCTATAAATAAGTGGATGCAACAATAGTCACTTGATTGTCATTCATTTTCCAGGCTTATCTCTTCATACGATTCCTGGCGATTTAGAGGGCTCGGATCAGGCCACGTCGCTGATAATAGAATCGGACGGCTCACATTTGCCGTACATCGGGCGTTACCAAGGCTTCTGGAGCTGTCTGATGTTTTAGCGTCGCGTTCTCACCTGTCTTTCTTCTCCGGTGCCTCGAGCTCGCCGATCCGCGCCCCCCTCCTGCTACTTGCTCGGGACGCGCGCCGGAGGCCCCTCGAGGTCGAGGCACGGACGTCGCCGCGCGGCTCCCTCACCTTGCCCGCTGCAGCCGCGGCCCTTCACATCCCCGCTGCCACTCCGATCCACCATCCCATCCCCAGCGTACTAGCGGCGGCGCGGCGCTCATCCTAGCGGCCTGCCTACGCGCTGATGGCCTGGGCGCGGTGGCCTGTGGCATGGGGGCGTATCCCCACCCCTCTAGAGGTGCCTTCTGTTCCTACCCTGCTCTATTCTTTGCACAAAACCTGTTTCTATTACTCCTCTTTGCTTGCAGGGCTCTATTTTTTTCCACAAAACCTGTTCCTTAGTACATGTAACTGTTCTTTCACTTACTTAAGCTGTAACATTTAGAAATGTTGCAGTTCCTATGCTGAATTATGTTCATGATATTCGAGCACTAGGTTTTAAGTTGGACTACATCTAATCGAAATTAAGATGCATAATCAACATTTTCACTGTTTGTACCTGCATATATATCTATCCTTATATAACATACAATTGCTACAAGGTTACAAAAACCTTCAGGAATGTCATTCTTACCGTCCAGAAGATCTAGAAGATTGACATTGAGGATGTACTCCACAATATTAAACTGCTCGCCACCAAATTCAGATGCTCAATGCTTTGCTATGTCTCTCCACAGGGACCCATGCAGAAACTTTTTACAAGGTTGTATTCTTTGCACAATACATATTCCTTTCTTAGTACATCCGTCTAAAGTGTTCTTCCATTTTTTAGGTTCATATACTGCAATTCTTATGGTGAACTTCATAGATTAAATTGGAGCACAGGGTGTTGAGGTCGGACTACCTGAATATTGCCATTGTCACTTCTGAAAAGGTTACATGTTTCATACGCAAGTAATATCCCTATCCTACAATACCTGTTGCTCTCCTGCTTTATTGAAACACATGTCACTCATATATACACGCACAATACAATTTGGAAAATGTACCATTTCAAGTACAGATCCTTAGGATAAGGGATTTTGTATGAATATAATCTATTTCTGGTGAATTGGGTTTTCTCCGTAACAGTCTCTGGCCAATTGTTCTTAAAAATATTTTGCCTCCCTCAGCCTTCTTAGCCAGTAGCGATATCATACCATCTTGCTCCATGCATATATAGTTTTGACTACATCAAATTATACTAAATTTCCAGTATTGATTACAAATAAAATTTGAGCTTTATCATTCCTCTCGTATTTACTTCCTGTGAATTTTTAAAACCAGTGACAGAATAGTAGAGTCCCCTAATTTTAAGCAGACCGGTACACTGCCTCTGCTACCTACTGGCGCTGGGCTCTGCCCCCCTGATGGCCTCCTTGGAGTTGGCTGCTGTGCCCACCCGATGCTAGATTATCACGATGGTGACACAAAACCTCGCTTACTTCCGAAATTCATATACGTTGTGAGATTAAGTTTTTGTGCTCCAACAATTCATCTGCGTTGTATTTTCCAATTTGATTTATGTTTTCTTCCTTTTTCAGATTTGGAACACCAGTTTTAATTTGCAGGCAGTGTTGGAAGAAATGTAAGGTGAGCTGTGGCTGTATTTAGACAATCCTATGCTAGTATGTGCATTGCTGGTGGATGATGCAGCATGCTAATGTTCTGTGTTCTCTACCTGTGTCTTCTTCTGTTGCTAATTTTGTTCATGTAACTCTAATGGTCCTGTGATAATCTGTGTAGAGTAAAACATTTGCAAATTGAGGATCCATCTATAGCTGAGTCGTTTTTTTATGTCTGTCCTCTTCCTTATGGTTCAGCTTATGTTACCATTTTCTTTTTGATGGACTGTTTAGAAATATTACTTCCCTGCACATAAAGATTTTGTTTGATGCTTGAAAAGATCATCTCAGTAGTAAACTTGAGCTTTTGTTACCATTATCTTGCTCTTGCAGGCATTCTTGGTCAGCTTACGTTGTAGAAGAAGTGACCTTAAAGGGATAGTGCTGCAGCTCATTTCATCACGTGCTCTGCATGGTATTCCTAACTGAATTTTGAATTCATACATGCTCTCATGACTTAAAGAATATGTCTTGCTGTTCGTCCATCCGGTTTGCTTACTATTTTGACTTTTTGTGTATAGAGGTAACTCCATCTCATGGTTTCATTTCATTTGGAAACTCTTCTATAAGATATGCAAATATGCATGGCTTTGTTATTAATCATGAAATGTTATTTTTAATGTTTTCTTTTGTTCCACTTGTTTTCACAGTTGAACCAATTGGGGACCATTAGAGCGCAAAGAGAACTTATATGAGTTGTTGAAACCGTAGTATTTATTTATGATCTTGATCCCTATGAAGGTTATTTAGCTGGCGTAACTTGTATGTGATTTTGTGGAATAACTTACATGGAGCAACAAATATCAGACTATAAAGTTCTTGCAATCTTTCATGACTCATTTACGTGAAAAAAATATGTTGGCGAAAAAGAAGATTTATGGTTTAAAATTTGCTTTGTATGATTCATTTCACATTAAAAGCTAAGTTTTATGATTAGAACCGTCATAAATACACCAAATCTGTTGATGTTCCAGTTGAAGACTTTCTTGTTTGTTTCCTCACCTATCTGAAAATGTAAAGTCTACCTTTCCAAAATAAGAAAACACATGTTTCTTGGACGTTCACGAATTCAAAATATACACCAGCCTAAAATGAAAACTGTCCACGAGACAAAAAAAAAAAACTACGAAAAGCCACGATGACGTTACTCATAAAAAACAGCCTAAAATAATGCGGCCTAAAAAAAAAGAAAAGAACCATATGTTGGAACTTGCAGTTCCGAACAAGAAGAGTGAGAGGAGGTGTTGAAGTTAGGGTTTCAATCGAGCATGTGAGGAGTGGGGAGAGAGGGAACCCCCCTCCAAGCCCATGGCACTCTATAGTTATATGGAATGAAGATTTACATGCAACACCCTAGTGGAGGTTGGTTTTACAATTTAATCTCAACAGCTCTACTACTTGGGCCTCTTCTAGTGGGCTTGGCCCATAGGCAATTGCCAAGTCCCAACAATAGCCCCCCCTACTAGGTTATGGCACATGACCTAGTAGATGTCTATGCTAGAAGAGGCACAATAGATCTTGGACCTTGGTTGTGAAGGGTTGCCCTTCACATCCCCACGTGCATGCCTCGCTAAAAACTCCATCCCAAAAACCCAGTGGGAAAAAAGGGCATGGAGAAAAGAGCACATGCACGACTCTTATTTTCCATATGTTCTAAATCTTCAAGCTTCTAGCTCCAAATGCCTTCTTTTGGGTGACTTCGTCGCCAATTTTGAAACCTCCTCCTACTTGACACGTAGGTCTTTCGCGATCTTCTCGGCTTTTTTCGGGGAGGAAGCACTCTCCATCTCCCCTTGGGCTGGAGGTCTTCTCGAACTCTTCTTCGCGGATCTTCTGCAACGCTTCTTTACGGATCTTCTTCGACGCTTTGATGCGCGGAGATCTTCTTTGGCGGAGATCTTCTCGAAGTCTTCTTCTTTGTGTGTCTCCTGCAACTCTCCTCCGTGCGGAGATCGTCTCGGGTAGAGATCTTCTTGAACTTTTTCGCTCACGAGCACCGGCAAAAAACCTTCACACTTTGTACTCCTCTAGCCCCCTTGGCCGGAGCTTGTGAGTGAATCCTCAGCCACGCTTGGAGTAGTTGATGTAGTCATGGTAGTTGAAGTAGATGTCGAAGCCAAAGTTGTTGGTGAGCCCATCTTGCTGGTTTGTTGGCAGAGGTTCGTGGGCTGTTTTGTTGGTGACGAAGATGTCGACGAAGCCCCTCTTGCCGGAGTATTGGCGGAGGTGCCAATGAAGCCCCCCATGCCGAAGACGTTGGCGAGGTGTTGATGAAGCGAACCGTGCCAAAGACGTTGGCGGAGGTGATGATGAAGCCCCGTGCGAAGACGTTGGCGGAGGTGTTGATGAAGCCCCCTCGTGTGCGACGTTGGCGGAGGTGTTGATGAAGCGAACCGTGCCAAAGACGTTGGTGGAGGTGATGATGAAGCCCCCGTGCGAAGGCGTTGGCGGAGGTGTTGATGAAGCCCCTCGTTGCGGGAAGACATTGGCGAGGTGTTGATGAAGCGAACCATGCCAAAGACATTGGGCGAGGTGATGATGAAGCCCCTGCGTGCGAAGACGTTGGTTGAGGTGATGCCAAGGTTGGCACCGCTATCACGAACTAATGGCCGGAGAAGTCGGCGTGAAGATGCACCCGAGTTAACCTCCCGCATTTTTAGGGACTTCAACTTGGCGTTATAGCTTCGTCGAATATTGACTTGCTAGCGAGGTCTTTTCGACACTCGAAAGATATGCCGGCTTTCCATTTGCCGCAAAAGATGATTAGTCATTTATATGTGATAAGTGGGGCTAGCGCAAAGGTATTAGCTTCACGACACGGTGCCTCGATGCCTTTACTTGAAAGGTCTTTTTTCGGGACTTTTTCCGGATTTGGGAGTTTGCGCGGAGGTATTAGCTTCGCGACACGGTGTCCGATGCCTTTACTTGAAAGGTCTTTTTCGTGGACTTTTTCCGGGATTTGGGAATTTGCGCGGGAGGTATAAGCTTTAGAGGTCGTCCCTAGGTTAGAGTCTCCGCTCCCGGCCTAGGAGGTCCTCCCCGTCGGTTTGTTTTGCTTGTCGAATGCACGTGGCTCTGTTGCTAGCCACTTTCGGCTGTTTTTTCTCTTTAAGTAAACCATGAATATATATTAAAAAAAAGGGGGTAAGTATTTCATATACCCTGCAAAAGCAATGGTTATAGTTGAACAAAAGATAAGCTTTGTATATCAGAAATATTACTCTAGAAAGAGAGGGTTGTAACTTGGGTAGCTAGTGAAAGCTATCATTCAAGAACCTGCATGGTTATAGATATGACTTAAAACATTTGATAGAAAGAAGTATCAGCTCCTTGCGGAGGTTAGTTCAAATAAGATCTAGGCTGCTAGCCAAGAACCTGCATGGTTAAGTGTGTGGTTTGTAGTATTAAAAAGCAAAAGTTTGGTTTCCTGCGAAGGTTAGTGCAAGAGTCATTGTATTGATTCATGTTGTAAGAAAAAATCAAGCGATGCAACCTGCAAAAAAGACGTGCATATTTCTGTGTTAGAGGGTTGAGTATTTGCCGGAGGTTGATTTTGATAGAGGTTGCTAACTAAAGGCTATTGAATGATAAAGGTTGCCGATTGATGAAGCCCGTTGATAAGCCGAGGCTGCTTTGAGTGACACAGCCGATGACTAGCGAAGGTTGCTGAAAACCACTGATAAATGAGATCTGGCTGACAAATGAGAAAACCCAATAATTTGACGGAGGTCGCTGAAAACCAACAATAAATGAATTCTCAGCGACAGATTGATGAAGCCCGGTGGATCGGCCGAGGTTGCCGAGAAACCAACACCGATGAGTTCCAATCGGCCGGGTGATGAAGTCTCGGTGACTGGGAGGTTGCTAAGAAACCAACACCGATGAATTCCGCTGACTGATGATAAAGCCTGATAACTGGAGGAGGTGATTTAGGACTGCCGAGATATACAGCGAATGGAATATTGACTGATATAAGTTCGAGAACTAGGTATGGTATGTTACGAATATTGAGCACATAATAAAAACATCCAGCACATTGATAGTTACTAATAACTTGACTTGGAAAGGTGGAACAAGTATATAATGATAAAATATATATTTTAGAGAGTTAGCTTGGAGGGTAAGAGATACTTACAGCGGTGGTGACCTGCATGTTAGTGACAAAGAGGATGTTTAAAAATGTATTTTATTCTTGCCGTTTAAAGTGAAGCATGTGTAGCCACTCAGGCCATGATTTTGATACAGCGGAGGCTGCATCAACTTTCTAGGTCACCTTGGTGACAAGTTGTATGCGAAAATTAATTTTTGACATTCACCTGGAGAGGCGAAGGTTGAATCAAGAATGCGACAAGATAAGTCATAAGAACTAAATTTATTAGATACTATGTGCTGGTGAGGAATGCTCACTTTTAACATACGCAAAAGGAGAATGGCCTTGGGAGGCGGAGGTTGCATCAAGAATGTCATAGATAAATGAGCACAAAAGCTAGACATTAAAAGTTAGTGCAAATTTTTCTCTCGTTCTAGTTTCGTACCTTCGCGGTATTTTAACAATTTTAAGCTGCAAAAAGATAAGCAACTTGAACCATGGCAAGGGGTTAGCTTATAAATAAGTGTTTGAAAAAATATATATTTGACCTCCGCTATGAGGTTGGACAAATATTAGTCATGAAGTGATCATTTGATCTAAATTTGCATGCATGCTGATTATAGTATGTATTTACGCAAGAACTGCGGCCGGCTTTTTACCTGTGCTTAGTGTATGTGTTAGGAACTGGTAGTTAACCTTCGTCAACTTTTGGACCTTCGCCTGAGCAGAACGCCATAAATTAGAAATGCGGAGATATACGTTGGCTGCATGGCTCCGCTAGCCAAGAGACCTTTGGTCCACTACTGCCCAAAGTTCATTATTAAGAAAACCCAGAATAAATATAGAAATCCAAGTCCGGAACTGTAGCCCTTGGGAGATGTGAGAAATCGAGAATATGACACACTGCCTTGTCCATGATTACTTCATGACCTGCACACATTACGCACACGAAACTACGTGGTCTATTGGTTAGTATGTAACGTGTAGAGAAAGTGCTCCCGTCGGAGACTTAGCTCAGGCGAAGAGCCTTGTGCCTTGGACCTTCGTTGAATCATGGCTGGATCATCGGCCTCCACAGGGCTGAACCTGCAGGTGATTAGGTTCCCAAAATAGCTTTGAAGATTGCTAATAAAAATTAGTGCGGAGGTCATGCGATGCGAGTGAAGAGCCTGTAACCGAGGGAAACCAAAGTTAGAAGGTTTGTGCATGATGCCATGCGGAGGTTCCCGAAGGCGTTACACGTGCGGTGTTGTTTTGTAAGTGGCTTTGGTTGTCGGAGGTTGGATCTGGTCTTCTCGTAACCTGCGCACACCAAACAAAAATCTACAATGTTTGCTAGTCAACATGCAGCGCAGTTTTGGAGCTTCGCCTGAGCTGGGTCCCCGTATTTGGTTGGACCTTCAGGGCGACTGTCATTGAGCATGCCCGTGCAGCTGACGCCGAGCGTAACGCGGCCCGACCAGTGCATGGCGGGCGAAGTTGAGAGGCCAGCGAAGGTTGGAGACAGAAAACCAATTTCCATCACTAGTGCCCGAAAAAAGATGCCTTCACCGGAGGTCCTGGATGACTCAGTGATGATTTGCGGAGATCAAGACTCGAGCTTTGCGGCTCTGCGAGCTTGCCGGTGTTCACTTGCGCTAGGTCCTAAACCTTCACGGAAGTGTAGTGATCCGAAGGCTCCACAAATCTACAGGCTTTGTGTATAGCTACTGATGTACGTGCGACGGGACCTACGTCAGGTGCTTCATGCAGGCAACATCTACTTGACCTTCGTCAATAGATGACGGGTGCCTGCTGCGGTCCAGCTGGGTGGCATTGTGGCATTGGAAGGTGCACAACGTGATGAGTCGTCAGCGTCGCGGAGGTTGGCGGCGGCCTAGTTACAAGTAGCCGGGGGTGGACTCCACGTCACAAGCCAGGTTGGGAGTCGAAGACGAGCACGGCTGTGTTGTGATAAGCTCTGCGAGTCCTGGGAGAAGGATGCGGTGAAGACCCACAGCGCGTGTGTGGTGGTCAGGGGTCGCGTCGGGTTGCACACCTCCGCAGGCGCGCCAGAACATCCGCCAAACTTGTCAGACAGACGGATATAGAATAGATTGACCTGCATGCACTTAACAAAAGAGCTTGCAAGACCTGCTGGTTAGTTAGCACGGAGGTTGTTATTTGGGTGCATGCAGTGCTGGCCGAGGCTCGCTCGGCGGAGGTGCCCTGTGAGCTGCGAATGTAGCCTCCATTGGTGGCAAGGGAAAAAGAAATGGTGTAAAAAATTAGTTAGTCAGCTACAAATATATGAGTACGTGATGTATATACACTGTACGAAGCATCAAGGTATGTTGACTGCCGTGTGTACTGAAGGCTCCTCGTGCCTGGGCCGCAACCTTCAAATGGATGACGAGACCTCATGCATAGTTTTATTATTATCTTTTTCAAATTTTTTCAGACTTCTTGGCGCTGTTGCGGTTCCCCTGCTTTGATGGGCCTGCCATGGATTAATAAGCAACCACCGCCTCTCTAGCACCTTCGCTAGTTGTGGCTGTTATATGCACAAAGAACAATAGCGAAAGTAGTGCATGTGCGTGTATTGAAATGCATGTGGACGGAGGCTACCAGTAGAAAGCGGGTGTTGCAGTGGTTCACTGCGGAGCTTGGAACTGGAGTATGCCCGAGAAGGTCTTCACGACGAAGGAGGAGGTTTCCGCGACGTAGAAGGAGGTTGTGGAGATCTCAACGACGAAGTTGGCGGAGGTCTTCGCGACGATGGAGGAGGTCTCCGTGATGAAGGAGGAGGTCTCCACGACGAAGTTGGCGGAGGTGTCCGCGATGTTGGAGGGGGTCGCGGAGGTCTCCATGGCGAAGGTGTACCCAACGAAAAAGGAGGTTTCCGCGACGTTGGAGGAGGTCGTGGAGCTCTCCATGGCGAAGGTGTCTCCGATGAAAGAGGAGGTTTCCGCGGCGTTGGAGGAGGTCGCGGAGCTCTCCATGGCAAAGGTGTCCCCGACGAAAGAGGAGGTTTCCGCGATGTTGGAGGAGGTCGCGGAGCTCTCCATGGCGAAGGTGTCTCCGATGAAAGAGGAGGTTTTCCGACGAAGGTTCTCACTCTCAGCTCTCCGAAAATTTTTCGTGCGAGCACGGTGGGGCGCCAATGTTGGAACTTGCAGTTCGAACAGGTAGAAGAGTGAGAGGAGGTGTTGAAGTTAGGGTTTCAATCGAGCATGTGAGGAGTGGGGAGAGAGGGAACCCCCAAGCCCATGGCACTCTATATTTATATGGAATGAAGATTTACATGCAACCCCCTAGTGGAGGTTAGTTTTACAACTTAATCTCAACAGCTCTACTACTTGGGCCTCTTCTAGTGGGCTTGGCCCATAGGCAATTGCCAAGTCCCAACACCATACACAAATAATTTGAAACCAGAACCCTTAAGAAAGAATAAATAAACGAAACAAAGCAGCGGCGTGAGCAAAATGTACCAGCAAGTAAATCCGTTGCAAGGAACAAAAATCGGAGTCAACCAATGACACAGAAAATCTGTCGCAATCAACAAAAAAAAAGGACAACCACGAGCCCACCGCACGGGAAACAGGCAAAAAGTAGAAAAAGAAATGGGCAGCAAGAAAATAGAAAACCCTTCGGTCATTAGCGGGAGACTCGCGCACGTCTTCACTTGGGCTGGCGCAGCCGCGTTGGACGGCCTGCTGCACGGGGGCTCGGGTAGTGATTAATAATCACTACCCAGGGGACTACTTAGCGCAGCCATATATATATATATATATATATATATATATATATATATATATATAGGTATTCTATATATTACCCCGGGTAGTGATTAATAATCGCTACCCAAGCCCAAATCACCGGCGGCTCCGCGCGGTCCGAGCGACGCGTTCGGCGGCGGTTCGCCCAGGCCATGACCCGAGCTGATAGGCTCCGTAGCTCCCCAACCCAAATACACGTTTTTTTTTTTTTTTTTTTTTTTGCGGTTCCTATTTCCTTCACCCGTCCCGGTTTCTCCTCCTCGCCACCTTACCCTCGGCTGGCGCCGCCACCGCCGCGTGCCTCCGCACCTCACCCAGCCCCATCGGCGCCGGCCTATCCCCACCGGTGTTTGACCCGGCGGCTCACTCCCATCCACTTCCCCACCGTCGTCCCTTCTCCGTCGAGGGATAAGATATAGTGAAGCCCCCTAGGAACCGCCATCTTCCTGCCAAGTAGCGCCGGTGAGATCTGGCGGGTGTGGTACCGAGGACGCCGGCGACCTCACGCGTCGCGTCGACACACAACGCCTTGTCGCCTCGCCACCGAGAATTGCGGCATGAAACCTGCCGCACGGGCCTTCGACTCCCTCAACGTAGCCATGTCTTCAGTGCTCCTCCCGCCGCCACGAGCCGGCTTGGTATCGCGACCAGTCACTTCTCAGAGATTTTTCATTTTACATTCCTTTTTATTCAAATCAATGCATGACCAGCCGCATCGCACTTCAGCCTCGCTGCCTGTATTTTTTTTTTCTTCTGCAGATTTGGAACAAAGGGCACATATCAGTTAGTGTGCTTGCTCCTCAACCTTCCCCTTGATTCGATTTGATGATTCGAGTGCAGTATTGTTGGCGCTGATCGTGGCCATATGAGCTCCTATTCAATTGCAGCAAGGTGAGTTTTCCTCACCTATCATTGCTGGTTTAATGTAGCTTTCAGTTACTCATGGGAAGGATTTGGTGCTGTAACTGTGACCAATAGTAACGGTGAATGGAAATTGTGGATGCACAGTGTTCTAAAGAAATTATTTGTGTTTAGAATTTAGGAAAATCAAGAGCAGTGTTGATTAAATACTACAACTACCTTATTTCCGTATCATGAATTCACTAAGCATGTAGTAGCTACTTGACTGCAAAAGAAAGGTCAAATTATTTGTTTTTTCTATATGGTAGACCTGCAATTTTGTTATGCAGGCAACAATTGCCATTTGGATTAGTTATTCTTACAAGTAGCAACCATTTTTTTTCTCTGTACTTGTGCTTTGGGTAACGGAGATTTGTTATTTTATATAATTGATTGATGGTCACCCCTAATCTTGTTGTACTTTTTTTAATGACAATGGAGTATGATCTATCCGGCCCCTATTCCATAGCTGACTACTAAGTAGTTGCTAATAATTATTTACTATCAAATTGATCTGTGTAATTTGATTATAGGCGGTACTGATGGTTGTTGCCCGGTTTGGCACCGACAGCCTCGCCGCACCTAGTTTGGCACCTTGCCTCGTCTCCCTCATTGGTACACCTGGCACCACTGTCCTCCCCTGATCCCATCAGGCAAGAAATTGTTGCATGCATTCAAAATTGTTGCATGCATTCAAAACTCCCCGATCTTTTTTATGGTTGTGGATTACTATTGGAATTTTTTTCTCGAACACGCAAAAGATTTGCGCATCTTTGTATTTAAGAAGAAGAGTTTTTACATCGCGCACAGGCGCGTTTTGGGAGGAAAAAGTTTACAATAGGCGATTAGTATTGGAATTATTAAAAAATTCAGTAGTAACTAATTATTTGTGTTCACAGGGGCATTATTCACGATTAGACTATATGGTGGGGTTAGTCCCTATCCACCTAAATAGAATTCAGGGTTCTTGCTTGCAGCTGTCTAAATCTAAATGATTTTTTACATTTATAATATGCCAGGGTATAAGATGTATTTTTTTTTTTGTCAGCAGTTAATAGAATTTAGGGTTCATATATATATATATATATTAGAGTGAATTTTCTTGCACCCATGTTTTCTATCCACTAGGGGGTTGGTTGTATACCACACTGTATTTCTTCCACGTGTTCAAGCCCTGACCGGTAGATGTTGGATTGACATTTGTGGTAAGAGGGACATGCTGTTTCCCGTGTCTGTGCATTTTAGGATAGTGGAGGACCACACAAAGTTCATGCATGGCCAGCGTGGTGCCGTCGCGTCCTTTTTCTGTCCGATTCCAAGTGCAAACAGCTGATGGTCCCCATGGGTCAGATGATTAGATGGAGGAGTTGCTTGCGTTCCTATAAATTTCCAGTGTTCAGAACGTGTTTCGAGAGCCATGCTTTTTGCAGGTCGTCCGGTCCGTCGAAAAGAAGTACGAAGTACGTCTGTACTTTCTGTGTGCCGTTGGCTCCCACGCGTTGTTCCAGCTCCATCTCGTCTCAGGTCGCACGAGTCCGTTTGCTTTGTTTGCTTGTTTTCTATTAAAAAAATATTGTGTGTGCTAGCTGTTGTCATGTGCCTCTGCGTGTCATCCTCCAACTCCGGTGCAGTGTCTGTTGCATTCCTTGCGTTTGCATGTGGGAGGATCTCCTCTGCTAAATATTCTTAATGCTATTTTTGGCCGAGATTTATGGTAATTCCTCTCTCAGCTACGTCAACAAATATTAACAGACATTGCGGGTTGCTAGGAGCTGCATGCATGCAAACTTGGCTGTAGTGCACTGCTGCTGTGTCATGTTTTACTCCGATCCAGATATTGGTACCTAGGAACGGATTAGGCAGCTGATCATTACCCTAAAATATCTCAAGTATGAAAATCTTAATCCGAATCAATTACATTCCAAAAACAAAATACTTTCTAAGTTTACAAGGAAATTTGGCTCCAATGTTGCAGGTGCGCACATGGAAATTTTAATTAAATTGATTGAATGCTGCTGAATTAACCAAACACTCTGGCGCACTCAGATAAGACCAGCGCCTGAGTGCGTGGTCATTATGCAGTCCTGCTGAACACTACTGAAGCCGACTAGTTCTTTCCTGGTGACGTGTGGGGGCTACGTTGGCGCTGCAGGGTGGTTCACGAGAAGCTAACTGTGCGCGGTGCGCCTATGCCAGTATGCTTTGCTCTGGTCTGGTTAAAAGAACCGTTGAAGATTTGGTCGAGACAAACATAATCGAAATAATAAGTAGTAGCAAGTATCATTGGCTTGTTGCAATTGCGCATGCCGGAAAGCCTAGTGAAATCTCTGCTATGGTTGGACGAGTCACATGCATGCATCTATCCTGCGTGGAACTAGGCTGATCAATAGTTTTTTTCGGCTGTCAAAACTGCAAAGCTGCGTACTACACTTCAGCTCCGTATGTCTGCACGTGAAGTGGTCCATCTAGTATGAGTAGTAGATGCTCTCTTCTAGTAGGACGCTCACAAGAGGACACTCAGTCTCTCACAAGAGGTCTACTACTCATCAAATTACCGTATGCATGCAAACATAATGGGAGACAAAATAATAATTAGTAAAGGATATAATTGTTTTAAATTTGAAACCAATTACAATTCACAAGCTTCATGTAGTGCAAGTGTGCAACTAGACTCTCCTGTGCCACATTTCTCTGACCTCTCTCCCATCAAGCCCTACACAATGGACCACATGCTGGACCACATGACACAATACAATTCACAAGCTAGACCCAGTGCTGCATGGGCATCTACTTATATGCACGGACTCCGAATTTTGTGGGTAATTGACTCCAACTTATTTCTTATAATTTTATGTAGAAAAAGAATACCCCACATCACCATACCTCGATGACTTTTTTTATGAGTTTTGTTTTTCCTATAATTTAATTTTCTTCTCGATAATATATGATTAGCACATACAAACAAGATGAATTGGCGCCATTTCTTGATTTCAACCACCACGGTAAAACAAATTATAAACTAGAGGTACGCCATTTTTTTTTCCAAGGTAAAAAAACATCCGCATGAATTGGGCCCATTTCCTATGAATTATTTGGTCCGTTTGGTAAGAGGGAGAGACCATTTCTCAAGTCCATATTAAATATTCTATGCAATATTAACCTGCTGCATCTCCCAAAAAGCTCCATGTTTGCATGCATGCAGCTCCTAATCGTACCCGCGAAGCCTGTTTGACGTAGCTGAGAGCCGGCCTTCTATATGATAGAAAAATGGGAGAGCACTAGTGGCTGGTACAAATGCAAGAAAAAAATGATGATGTCTGGAAAAGTGTGTGTTGTTTGCACTCGCATGCAAAACCACACTCTTCTCTAGCTTGCGTCTCACTGAGCACTTGCATGCTGGACCACGCTCTCCTCTCTCACTGAGCACTTGCATGCACGCTAAAAGAAGCAAGTCTGGTACCCACCGCAGTGCGTTCAGCAGCTGCCCCTCTGTGTTTAGGGGTGGATAGACAACACCTATGGGGGATAGAAAACATGGGTGCAAGCAAGATATTTTTGATATATATATATATATATATATATATATATATATATATATATATATATATATATATATAGAACTAGTACCTTATAGCTAGCTACAGAATACCATGTTTTGTAGCCGGGCCAAAACTCGTCGCGAGCGCACCATGGTCCGTAGGGTGTGGCTTTGGCTTGTTGGTCCCCTACGGACTAATCCATGCAAGCATTGATTGAATCCTGGCCCCATCCATTCATCCACCGCCCCACCATGCAAACACCGGTGCTGTGCTCCCACAAATTGCCCTTCTTGTTTTGCTCCCGTAAAAGCACGCACAAAATTGCTCTGCTCGCCCGTCCGCCGCTGGCTGAACCTGCTCCTTTTCATCGCTGATCGGTGCAAGACTGTAGTCCTCTACGACGGTGAGGCCTAGCGATTTCGTCGTCGACATCGGCGACACCTTCGTCACAGGCTCATTGACTGACGGGCGGCAAGGCCGGAGGCAGTCATCGGCGGCCACAGTTTCGCGCGTGCCGGCAGCCTGGCCTGCCGATAGGCGCTCGCTACGGATCTACTATCTTCCATCTGATGTTGCGTATGGCGTCAGGTTTCTGCCATCACCTTACGAATCAGTCGAGGTAAGTAGCCGCAATCATCTCTCGTAGTCGTAAGGACAATCTGGGCGTGATTTTCAATTGCCGTGACTGGGCCAACAAGATGCCTGACAAGCCTTCAACTGGGCAAGATCGAGCAGGCTGTGAGTGATCATCATGATCCATTATAATTTGTTTTTGCTTGCTACGTGCCACAATTGTCAGATCTCAGAGCTTTCTATCTAGTGCTCATTCTTGATCCAGTTTCAAAATAGTTCTTTCTCGCATTATGATGCATGGGCAACCGAAGCCGGTGTTATGTATCTTTCTTCTATTGATCGATCCATTGACTTACAGGCTCAAGTGTTGTTCGGATCGACATGCATGTTTGACATTGGTCTTAATTTATTCTTTTTTTGTGATGAATGACCAGAGTTTACATACGCACCTTAAATAGTTAATAGTAGCAGTTCCATTGGTTTGATCTTCTGATGATGCGTGTGACCATAGCTGAAATTTGACATCGGCATGCAGATTCGCATCATTCAGAGAAGGAGCTGTGTTGCCGCCGGTGCATCGTCCTTGCTGACCGCGGCCGACATTCTAGCCACCGATCTCCTGCCATTCTTCTTCCCAGCGTTGCATCGGCGCTGAGTTGACGCTCTCCGCCTGAGAAGATGGTGTAGTCGACACAGATTGCTGAGGCCGCGGAAGTCGTCGCCCATGGCGTGGCCCAGGCGTCCCTTGGCGTCGAGCTTGGCGGCTGCCTCGCCAGAGAGCTGCTGCTTCTGCGGCGGGTGCGGGATAGGAAGGAACGTGCAGCATGCTAGCTCATCGCTGTTGAATTCTTGAAAATATGTATAGGTGAAAATTCTAGTAAATATTGTTAGTATGGTTGTAATCAGAATTCTCGTAAACATGGTGTAACATGAAACGGGCACATGGTCCCTTGTTTGTTTTGTCGTCAAACATAATAAAACAATTATGGTAATTACTTATTACTTATATACTTGATGTAGATTCTCATAAAATATTTGTTAATATAGATTCTCGTAAGTTTTTCTTAGTGCTGATTCTCGTAAATATTTCTCAATACAAATTGTCGAAAATATTAAAGCACGCTGGTCATTAAACAACATTGCAAATTATGGTAAATCTGATCCTAGTTACTATAATATTTATTGTAAATAGGATGACCCAAAAATATGGTAACTTTCAATGCAAATGATTGTCACCAAATTTTCTTGTAAATGATTACACAATTTTAGCAAGAAAATCCTAGTAAATATAGTATCGTAAATATTGTAAAAATCTAGTAAATGAATTTTTTAATTACTGTAAATAGTAAGTGTAGAAAGATATAGATTCTAGTAAACAATTTGCAAGTCTAGTAAATGAATTATCGTAACTAGTCACAAGCAGCAGCATACATCGATTCTAGTAAATGAGTTACCATGACTAGTCAAATGAGGCACCTCTCATCCTGCATGGACCGGATTTCCTGGTCCGCTCAGCTACATGCAGCATGCACATGCAGTATTTAATTACTATCATTAATCCGGCCGGATCGGGAAATCAGGAATTCACGAGCGCGCCTAGCGGTGGTTGGCTGGCTCGGTTGGTCCGACCTGGCTACAAAATGAGATGTTTTGTAGCTAATTGGTGGTTAATATCTTGGGAATATTCCGATTCGAAAACAAATTTTAAAATTCACGAGTTACTATTCACAGCACTATTCAAATTCAAGTATTACTATTCAAATTCGTGTTACTATTCAAAATAACAGCACTATTCAAAATCTGAATTTAAATAGTGCAAG